>CM040753.1:4282383-4962383 GCA_022829145.1 Albula goreensis | reverse complement strand
TTCCTACATGTTTCTGCAATCTGAGGTCACTGCTTTGAGTCAGTGCATCAGCTGAGTCTGCATTGTGTGTGTGTGTGTGTGTGTGTGTGTGTGTGTGTGTGTGTGTGTGGGTGAGTGTGTGACTGTGTGTGACTGTGTGTGTGACTGTGATTGTGTGTGTGTGTGTGTGTGTGTGTGTGGGTGAGTGTGTGACTGTGTGTGAGTGTGACTGTGATTGTGTGTGTGTGTGTGTGTGTGTGTGTGTGTGTGTGTGTGTGTGTGTGTGAGTGTGTGACTGTGTGTGAGTGTGACTGTGATTGTGTGTGTGTGGGTGAGTGTGTGACTGTGTGTGTGAGTGTGACTGTGTTGTGACTGTGTGTGTGTGTGTGTGTGTGTGTGTGTGTGTGTGTGTGTGTGTGTGTGTGTGTGTGAGGGGATGGGTTTGCACGGTCACAGCTCCTGAAAGGGGTCATGTGGTGTGATCTTGTCTCAGACACTCTTTCAGTAAACGCACTAAAAGCACCTGCAGACGCTGTTTGAGCGGGTTCAGAGCCTTTATTCCAACTATGGTATTAAGTTTATGGGATGTGGTGTGAACAACCCACAAAAAATAACTTGCATGAACAAAACTTTTAACCTCGTGTGTGTCCCCTGTATTGTTTTGGGGCCTGTTTATTAGCACTGATACCGTTGCCTTTATGTCTGTCTGAATGCCGTAGCCCTTCTGTGTCTCAGACAGGCGGGCGAAGTGGAATCAAGCAGTTAGACAGAAACGGGAAGATTTCCACCACACAGATGGACAGAGAGTAAGACAGGAAGGGAGGGATGAAGAGAAGGGGGAGCAGGAAAGAGAAAAGCAGATGAATGAAGTCATTCCAAAAAAACACCCTGCCTGTGACTGACATGGGAAAAGGGGAGGGCTAAACTCCAGCTGCACAGTATACTAACCCACCCACACACACACAATTATACTTTACTCACAAACACACGCTCTTACAGTTTAATACTCACTCACCATCTCACACACACATATACACCACTTGCTTTCAGTCACTCGCTATCTCTCTCACACACACAGATACACTCACATACACATTCTGACAAACACACACAAACATGCACACACATTCTGAAACTGTCTGTTTGTCTCTCACTCACACACACACACACGCACACACACACGCACACACACACACATGCACACACACACACACTCCCCAGCAGATCCTGCATTCTGGGGGTAAACTGCAGGAATAGACAGCTGCTCTATTTATAGTGTCGCCGTGGATGTGACGGGCAGAGCGAGGGGGCGGAGAGAATGTGAGAGAATCCTCAGAGAGTCCCGCCCACTCCACACGCTGAAGTCTGAGAGAGAGAGGGAGAGCACGAGTGGTCAGTACGGCCGGACACTGGGAGAGTGGGCACCTACAGCGGGACAGCTGGAGCAGAGTGGACCCAGCTAACTGTGAATGCAACAGTTTAGTGTAACTGCAGAGGACTACCAGTGGATCAATCAGCAGTGGAACTTGTAGACCTTTAAACAGTGACCACCAGGAGAGTGCTGGGACACCAAGTGTGTTATTTTATTAAAAAAGAAAACATATTTTTTGTGTCTGGAAATGCAACATTTAGTCTGATGTTTGAGGACTGCTGTCAAATTAGCGAGCAGTGAAGTTTGCTTTATGGATATTGGGAGGAGAGGTGTTGGGTTGATTTCTGGAAGCGGATCAGCGAGGGAGAGTCCGATACTCACTTTCGAGCGTCTCCTTTCACCTACCGCCGGCCGAGTGCCCTGATCACCCCCCACCCATCACCCCCAATCCCCGCCAAAATGCGCCGTTTCAACAAGATCAGGAGAAGTATCCCCTTCCTCACACATTTCCATGTGTACAGAGTAAGTCCCGGCATGCTGTGTCCCTCTCATCCTGCCTGGCTCTCTCTGTCACTTTAACTTTTACCCTGCTACATCCTACTCTCCACAGCTTAATGGGTTTCACACTGGGTGGTTGTGGAGTGTAATTAATTCAGAGGCTGCTGGTTTGAATCCCAGCAGGTGGGGTGCATTGCGTTTGTGCCCATGGGCAAGTTACTTCATTTGAATTGTTTCAGGAAATATCCTGCTGTTTAAATAGACGGCGTAGGGAAAAAAAAATTAAGCCGCATAAGTCACTCTCAATGCAAAAAAAAAAAAAAAAAAAAAAAAAAAAGAAGAGAACAGTATTGAAGGGTGGTGCTGTGGATGGACAGGGAGAATACAGAATACTTGTTGCCGAGGATATGCACAAGCGTACACACACACACACACACACACAGACATGCATGCATATACCTACATATGCAAGTGTGCATGCCCATGCAGAAGGCCTGAAGTTACGCTTTGTCCACTTACACTTTCTGGTAGAGGGTTTGGGAGGGGCCCTGGACGTGCTTTGGAGCGAAATCCCGAATTCCCATCCGCATGTATGGGTGTGTCTGCAAATTTGCCCAAAACAAAACCATACAAGGTTTAGAGCTCTGAGGCCTCGAGGCCCAGTTAACCACTCTCCCCCTGGTCTGTTTCACGTCTTTTTTAAAGAGGATTTTGTTTTTTTCCGCTCTTGCCATGTTTCGGGGTTGGCATGAGAGGTAATGGTCTAAATATTCACAAATACTCCTGTGTGCACCAGACCACCCAATGAGAGGATGGTACAGAGTGTGAGCTGGGAAATAGAGTGATATTACTGAGTTCTGAATTTCATTTTGAATGCATCTTGATGGCATTTTCATACCAAGATATCACGTTTGCCAGGTTAGCAAAACTTGTGCCAAAATAAGTTCAGTAACATTTGTGAGAGCCTAACAGTTGTGTCAACAATTCAGAGTGAATTTTAGGTTGATTGGAATTTTGTTGTAATCATGCAATATGACATACATCTGTATGTAGTTGAAAAATTGGAATTTTTGAATGTTGATCATATATTGTTACGTAGAGTATATTGATATACAGAAAAGCCAAGATAGTTATTGTGAGAGCTGGCACAGATTGCCGTCACATTTCCCATCCCTTCAAAGAGTGACATTTCTGGGTAGTAAATTGAGTGTCTTTGTTTTTGAGTGTGATGTTCCACAGAGGTACAAAGCCTTATGGGAAAGTCAGTGAGGAGGCTTGCAAGCTGTCCCTGCTAACCACTAACCTCTATTACCGCGGAGCGCTGGGTAACAGCTACACCCCTATTGAGGGGGAGACGGCTGTATCCTTTCCCTCCCCTAATTACACTGTAAAGTGCTCCACCCCTGAACGGCTAATGCTGTCATCGTTAGCCTTAATTGCGGGCGTTCCCACTGGTAGGAGCTGGGTGCAGCACGCTGTCTGCTGGCTCCTCTGTGCTCTGCGGGCGGTGGACGGGCTCAGAGGGGCTGTGACTCCAGAGCTGGGCTTCTATTTATTTTATTTGAATCCCACACAGGCACACACTGTCCCACGGCAGGGCCTCAGCAGTGAGGGGATAGAGTCCGGCTCCGCGGGGACTGGGCGCGCTCACTGCGTCTCCTCCTCCGAGAGGGCAGATCCGCAGATGAGTTCAGGCCTCAGGCATGCGTGCGTTTGACATCCCTGTACGTACATCCTGTTCTCCCAGAGGTACGGCCATGTTCGGCCAGATTCCCAGGGAACGGGTCCACCATCCTGAGCCCCGCCCCCTGTCAGTGTCATCAACTCCATGTGACGGTCGCCCAGCTTCCTCCCCGGCCCCGGCCCCCTCCAAGCCCCAATTTGGACTGTGTCAATATTTTCCTTTCCTTTTTCAGCCCCTGACAGCTGCTCCGGCTTTGAGGAATTTGCGGAAACCTTGATTGCGAGCATTTCTGCTCCACTCCTAAATGTTGTTGCACTCTTGCTTGTGAGTGTTTATTGTTGAACGGTTATTTTTGACTTTGTTAGCGGAGACTCGCTTCCTCCTCTGTTTTGGCAATGCATCGGTCCATAATGTGTGTTGGCATACATCACTCACATCTGTCTCCATGGGAACCACACAGCAAGTTGACCGACCCACTGGCAGCCTCTGATTGGCTGTTGGATTGTGTGTCTATCTGATTTGAGCAAACAAAGTGGCAGCCCAGTTATGTGGTATCTGTTGTTTGTGTGAATTCTAACTACAGTTTCACAGTAATGCCTTTTATTTATTTGTAGTTATTCATTTAAGCTTTGTTTAACTAAATTAGTCTTATTGAGATGTAAGATGCCTTTTGCCCCCTGCCAAGAAAGCAGCTGAAATACTTGTTACGGATTATGAATGTACATAAAACGAATACAACTTTACATGTTCCTCCCTTAGTTTTGTTGCCTTTTTGGTGTCTGCTGTGGAAATGTGAGATAAATGTTCCTTATTTGATTGCGTAACGGGGAGAGAGAGAGAGAGGAGTGACCGGACAGGGTTCGAGAGAGAACAGATGAGAGATTTTGGCATGAGGGAGGTGGGCAGGAACAGAGTGAGAGAGGGGAAGGAAGACGATTGGGAAACTTATATGAGTGAATGAATGAACATAGAGAGGTATAGATCCTCAGATGTCTTTAAAGATCTGAGGGGCAACAGCACTGACAGTGATGCAGCGATGATGTAATTCATTGTGACACGTTGCCCCTTGGCCCCGCCCAGCTGAGCGACAGGGTCAACAGGTCAAGTGATTAAGTGGCAACACTTCCTCAGACAGTCTGCTAGTTTCGGGGGATGTTGATTTTTCAATAAGTGTGTGTGTGTGTGTATACATGGCCACCTGTCTCTCTACAGACATACTCATACATAGGTTTTGTATGATAGGAGAGCTTTCGCCTTGTCAGTCCATCGGCAAGGAAAACGACTGAAGTGGAGAAGAGACGGTCATGACCCTGCTGACCTTTGACCTTCCCAGGCCGCACAGCTGGGGTTCCACTCCGATAAAAGCGGGCTTTGTGTCGGTGACTCTGGGGTACTGATTTGGGAAGGGGGGATGAAGCTGCCTGAGCCGACCCCACACGGAGGACCCCACAGGCGCTGATCTGGGTACTGTGATCATGAACACATCTGTTCCAGTGTCTGTTGTGTTTCTTATCGGCTGCCTCGGAGTTTATCGGTCCTTTAGACGGCTCTGTTATGCGTGTGAGAGAGCTGTGGCTCCCAGCCTTTCCTCTCAGCAGTGTCACCCTGTCCAGCGCCCTGCAGGGACGTGGAGGTGGGCAGTACAGCTGTGACTCAGCTCCAGTCATCTCCACTGTGTTAGAGAGACCAGGGGTAGAGACCTGCTCCTCATGTGCTAAAGATGTGTCCTCACACTATGTGTGTGTGTGTGTGTGTGTGTGTGTGTGTGTGTGTGTGTGTGTGTGTGTGTGTGTGTGTGTGTGTGTGTGCGTGCGTTGCGTTTATATGTATTTGTATGTGTAGTGTGGGTGGGTGGGTTTGTGTGTTTCTGGTGTGCTTTTGTGTGTATGTGTGTATATGTGAAGTTTGTGTGTGTGTGTCTGATGGGTGTGTGTGTTTCTGGTGTGCCTTTGTGTGTATATGTGATGTTTGTGTGTGTGTGTGTGTGTGTGTGTGTGTGTGTGTCTTACATTTCTCTACCCCTGTGGTAAGTCTTTCGTCTCTCCCTCCTCTGACTCAGGAGAGAGGGATAATTTCTCTCACGCACACAGGAGCTCTTACAGTAGGAGAAAAAAAAAAAAAAACAGCAAACAATGGACTTCCTGACATTGCACCCCCGCCAGCCCTGACTCCCTAACCCCCCACCCCTGCTGTAAAAAGCGTGCCTAATGCCAGCCCCTCTCCAGCAAGGGTCTGCAGCACAGTGCAGCTGTGTGTGGAAGAGGCTCCACAAATAACAACAGGATGATCCTCTTAACTCCATTAGGGCTCTGTGACCACAGAGGGGGCGGGGGGGGCAGGCAGGGAGGTGGGGGGGGGTCATAATTGAAAGCAGATGATTATTTTTACTCATACTGTGCAGAGGGTAAGATCAAAGAGTGGAGACTGGGGAGAGCAGAGTGTAGAACGACAGTGCAGAGCGAGAGAGAGAGAGAGCGCGCGCGTGTGTACATATGGAGACCCCGTAACCAAGCGTCCGGACTCAGAATCCTCGGCTTTGAACGGTCAGTCATGGTTATGATGGAGAGCCGTGCTGTGTGTTTTTATTATGCAGGGTATTGTGTTTTGGCTCGGGATACTGGGGAGCTGACGGAGTTTCCTAAGAGTGTCTGTTGGTGATGAAATGTCTCTGATTGGTTAATAGCGTGAAGGGGCGTTCTCATTGAGTTTCTTAACTCTGCGTCTTTGGGGCTGTGTACTCTGGTGAGTGTCATGGATTAAGTAACACAGTGTTTGTTGACTGTCTGTCTGTCTGTCTGTCTGCACAGAGCCAGAACAGTAGCAATGCCTCAGCATTCTGTCCTTAAGAAATTCTAAGGACAGACTGGAGTCCAATGGATTTATGAAAGTATTTATCTGGGGAAGGTTTTCAGTAAAGGTGTGTGTGTGTGTGTGTGTGTGTGTGTGTGTGTGTGTGTGTGTGTGTGTGTGTGTGTGTGTGTGTGTGTGTGTGTGCTGCCTGTCGATCTTCCTGTGCACAGAAATTGTTGAGTATCACAGACTCCATAAGGCTGTTTGTTCTAAATTTTTGTGTTGAGTTGTCTGTCTGTCTGTCTGTCTGTCTGTCTGTCTGTCTGTCTGTGCAGTAGCTGGGAAAGTAGCATGGAGTACTCAGTAAGCAAGTTGTGTTGACTGTGTTCCTTTGTCTAGAGTTGACAAGAAGCTTGGCTGCAGTAAAGATGTATATATTGGCTGTGTCCATCTGTCTGTCCGCACAGAAGCTGGACGGTAGCATGGACTTAGGAAAGCAGTTTGTGTTGAGTGTGTCCATCTGTCTGTCTATATGAGGTAGGCAGTACCATGGGTGCAGTAAACGAGTGTATATTGACTGTATCTGTGTGGCCTCACAGAGGCAGTACAGTAAGATGACTTTAGTAAAACAGTAAGTATTGACTGTGTCCATCTGTCTGTCCATACAGAGGCTGCACAGTAGCGTGGCTGCGATAGAGTGTGTGTTGACCGTGTCTGTCCGTCTGTCTGTCCGTACAGAAGTTGGGCAACGGCATGCAGACGGAGGACGGCACAGACTGGCTCCTGGACCTCCTGACGGAGGTGCAGCTGCAGCAGTACCTCCTGCGTATCCGTGACGACCTCAACGTCACACGCCTCTCACACTTCGACTATGTGAAGAACGAGGACCTTGAGAAGATTGGGATGGGCCGGCCAGGTGAGTGTCGGTGGGCCGCACCCCCCCCCTCCCTACAGTGGACTCTCCAAACCCCGTCCCGTTGCTATGGGAGATGGTGCTGATCCCCTGCTCTTCCTCTCCTCCTCTAGGGCAGCGGAGGCTGTGGGAGGCAGTGAAGAGGAGGAAAGCTTTATGCAAACGCAAGTCCTGGATGAGCAAGGTGTGCCATGGCATATAAACCCCCTCTGGAGTGCTCTCCCTCTTTCCTCTCACAAAATCTGTCTCTCTCTCTCTCGCCCTCGTGCACTGTTTCTCTCTGTTTCTCTTTCTCTCTCTCTCTCTCTCCACTCTCCCCATCTCTCCCCCTTCCTGTTTTGCAGTTTAATAATGCTACATCAGCATGACTTCATGTAACTACACTGCCAAACAAATAAACAGTTTAACCAAACAAGACACAATTAATTCAGTGTAGTAAAATAAACAGAAAAATAACAAATAATGAAAAGAGAAGCATGCCGTTGAGTGTTGAGTGGCAAACACTAACAAGATCAGTAATAAAAACTGTTTTAATATTAGAAAATTATGCTGATGGTGACTCACTGCTCAGTGACTCACTGGTTGTCCATCATTTTGTGACAGGAGGCCAACGCAATGCATTCAGTTTTACAATCTTTTGTCTCTCTCTCTCTCTCTGTCTGTTTCTCTCTCTCTCTCTCTCTCTCTCTCTCTGTCTCTCTCTCTTTAATTCTTTACACTCAGTCAATTTCAATTTACAGTTCAAAGGTGCTTCATTGGCATGACATGGGCTGTGTTGCCAAAGTACATGTTACAATCAGCACAATAAAAATAACACAGAAAACCAATGCACATACAACACAAGTGATATCATATACGTAAAACACACAACTCTCTCTCTCTCTCTCTCTCTCTCTCTCTCTGTGTCTGTTCCTCTCTGTCTCTTTCTCTGTAACTCATGTACACTCAGTCAGTCACTCTTCCTCGCCCCTGACAGAGTGATGGAGCTCCAGTTCTCTCTCTCCCCCTCTCTCTCCCCCTCCCTCCCTCCCTCCCTCCCTCCCTCCCAGAGTGCCCTTTACTCTTGAGCAGTGACAGCATCAGAAACATGGGCTCAGTGTGGCTGTTTTATTGAGTGCCCGTGGGGAAAATGTGCAGGTTTGACTTCTGTAACTCATTTCATTCACATGGTGAGCACAGCCTGTAATAAATACTATAATGTGAGAGAGTGGCCCCCAGCTGCTATAATATTGTTACTGGGGTGCACTGTGTGGGCACAGTGCTCCCCCTGGGTCCAGTAAACCTGTAAATCAAATATCTCAATTTAATAATGGGGACTCTGTGCTGTGGGAGGGGCCATCTTTCAGGTGAGGCATAAAACCGAGGTCCTGACTCACTCAAGTCGTTAAAGATAAATTCTCATAAAGGAAGAATATTTTCCCCAGTCACAAACCAGCCCTTCGTTATGCTACATTAGATGTGAGGGGATTCGATTTGCACAGGTTTTGTGGAGTAAACACCACGCAGGTGGCCAGCATAACTCATCTAATCTTCATGAAGTCAAGCTCTCAGCTGCAGTGCTGTTGGACTCCACAGCTTTACATCTGGAATAGAAAAAATAACCAGGCTCCGTGTTCCAGAACCCCGGGTCTGCCAGGATTCTAACGAAACCTGAGGGAGCAGCAGGCTCGTATCCATGACAACCGCTCCAGGAGCACAGCCTCCCCTGCAATTAGCTGAGGGTCGTTAAGAAGCACTGGGGGAGCTACGAACCACTAAACTGTTTAACTTTTACTGCAGGCAAACCTCTGTTTTTACCACATCCCAGTGGAGTTGACTGAAATAACTAACCTCTAATTGCTGTAGTTATTAACAAACACACACACACACACATACATGCTTGTGTAGATACACACACGCACACACATAGGAGCATGAATCTCACAGGGATGGAGCTGTCTGCTTCCCCCACTCCATCAGTTTGTTCTTTTCCTTGTGCTCGCTCTCACTCATGAGTTCACATGCTCATCCAGATTCTCTCTCATTAGCTGGCTGGGTTGTGTCTTTCTCACCCTGGGAAGGATGGGCCTCTAATCCAGTCAAAAGCAGTGAGGCTGTAGGAGCTCCTGGAGGTTGCTTTCTAATACTGATTTGCCTCCATGTGGAGAACTTCAGTGTGATGAGGACAGTTTACCGAGTCACCATCCACTGGAGCTCTTGGCGCTCTGTGATGCTCCCTCATTAACCCCACTACATTTTTCTGCAACAGTTCCAATTCTCCAATGGAGTTCCAATTGCTGCACCGTTTAGCAAAGCCCTGATTAGCAGCAATGCACCTGGTGGGGAAGTGTGATTCATTTAGATTTGAGCCTCTCAGAGATCATTTTGACAAATTGTCTGGCTCTGAGATAAACAGTGTCACCCCTTCCTCTGTGATTAGCACATATCCTCCCTCCCTTCCCACCTCATTATGTCTCTCCATCTCTCTCTATTTTACACTCTCTCCCACCCTCTCTTCCTGTCTGTTTCTCTCTCTCCCTCTCACTCTTCTCTCTTGGTTTCAGTTTTATTTTTTCAATTTCACATTTCTCTATTGGCATGACTGCATAAAATCATATTTCCAAAGCAATTTGCAGTAAATCTAGACATAAAACATGGAGCTATAAAAAAAATAAATGAATACATAAATAATAAAGGAACAAATGTTTCTCTGTCACTCACTCTCGCGCTCTGCCTCCCCCTCCCTCCCCAGGTGTTCAGCGGTAAGAGGCCGGACTCTGAGCTCCAGCCCCAGGCCCAGCCCGTGTCCTCGTTCCGTAAACCGTCCCCCACCCCGCCGGCCGCCGATGGTCCACAGCAGGCCCTGACCTGCCTGATCAGCGACAGGGACCTGACGCTGATGGAGAAGCTGGGCGACGGCTCCTTCGGAGTGGTCAAACGCGGAGAGTGGGTGGCGCCCACAGGGAAAGTGGTGAGTGGAAGAGAGGCCCTGCTTCTAGAAGAGTCTTTCCAGACCAGGTATAACAAGTATGCAGGTAACGTAAATCTTTGATGCTTCTATGTAAATTCTTTCTGCTTTTCAAAATACATCAAACTGCCCATTCTTTGAAGAGTCCTTTTGTCACTCTGGAGAGTGCAGACAGCCAGAAGACACCTGAGGAGTCTCTCATAAAATAAGATGAGGCCAAACCACAATGGATCCCCCCAAACCACATCTTGTCCAATCATGAGCCACCTTCTGGGGCTGCCAGCTCCAGTCCTGTCAATAATGGCATGATCACAGTAAAAAAAGGTGCAGGTTTAAGACTCTCCACAGCTAGTGCTCCCTTATTTGCTGTACCACATTTGAGTATCAAAACAGCTAATCCAGTTTACACTGTGGCCGTAATATTCATAATTAAAACACGTATTTAGAAATATAAAAAATATAATTTTGTAGTGCCACTGAAAAACGGTAATGTCCATCCTTTGTTGTAAAACAAAAGTGTTGTTGACGTTAATGGTGGGAAAGTGAGTCAGAAGGTTCAGACCTCATGCTCTCACCCCCTCAGTTCCTCACAGTTCTGTTCCAGGATCTCCTTCGGTTTCCAAACCCCCTGGACCAGACCGGACGGTGCTGTGGGAGGGGGCCTCGAGATGAAGGCATTGTTTTCCGTGAGAAGCGCTGGAACCCCTGGGCCCTGTGTGGAGGCAGCTGGGCCCGGAACGTTCCCTCGGGCAGGTCGGGGGGGGATCCGGCATTTTGGCCGAGAACATCGCCTCTCCAGCATCTGCAGAGTTCAAGCCCCCAGCCTCCAGTCCCCGGAGGTCGGCCCGGGGAGGAAGGAACAGCCGTCGCCTTTAAACACCCCAACCCAGCCGGTCACCAAAGAAACCGATATACCCTGTGCGTCTCGTTACAAACTGAAATCCTGACGCAATGAGCGGCTTGCAGATGCTCTTAGATGCCTTGGGGACAGTAGTGGGGTTCAGTGAGAAGGTTCCAGAAGGATTGCGGAATTCGTCTCGGCCGAATTGAGGGGTCTTTGTTGAACCCCAGCTCCATTCTGAGCTATGAACCCTGAATCTGGTTTAAGGCATTAGCGCTGGCCTCAAGGGGAGGCTGCAAGGGGGTACACCCAGGCCATAATCTCACCCCACACCCTGGTTAAATAAACTCTGCTCTTGCCATTTCTGGATGCCTTGCAGTACCGTGGTTATGGATACCAGGAGGTCACATGGCCAAAGCCTGGTTCTGGCTCTTCAGTGTTGGAACATTCTACTTAGCTGTTGTCAGCTGCTGGTTGCCTTCCCTGTATTTCACTACAGCCCAAAAACCATTTAATACTGCAACTTGCCCCTTTCTGAACCAGTCTTCCTCTGTCACTCTATCCTCAATAAAATCACAGCCTGTTGCGGGTATTTTACATATCATTGGTTTGATGTAATTGCACTTGTGCTGTTGAACAGATGCACTTGCCGTAAGTCACTCTGAATTAAAAGCTTCTGCTGGATGAGTGAACTGTGATGTAAATGTGATTTCTCCCCCGCCCAGCTCAACGTGGCGGTGAAGTGTCTGAAGACGGACGTGCTTAGCCAGCCGGACGCCCTGGATGACTTCATCCGGGAGGTGAACGCCATGCACTCTCTGGACCATCAGAACCTGATCCGGCTCTACGGGGTCGTCCTCACGCACCCCATGAAGATGGTGAGAGGACGCTGTTAATCTGACACCAGTCATAGTGTACATAGCCCGAAAATCACTGTAGGCTTCACTTTCTCTCACTCCCACAAGGAGAGGGGATTTGGGCTCATTATGTGATTAAAACATAGAGATGTAAGAACTAAGGGATGGGAGCCTCTGGGTGGCTCGCATGGTTGAGCTGCATGTTTTTTGATGCATCTGAGAGCCCTCTGATTGGATGTTCAGGTTCCAGCTACACCATCATTGGCTGCCAGAGGTCAACATTGATGAGGCATCAAACGGCTTAGCATTGCTGGGGAAAGATATATAGGTTAAGCTGGTTAAGTTCACAGATGGCTGGGCACCAGGAGGGCCAATGAGGCCGAAATCATTGACGGGACTAAATTGGAAATGGGTTTCTAGAATAGATTTCCTGATCAGTATCCCTGCTGTGAGAAAGGCCTCGGCTGAGGTGTTACCTGCGCTGTGTCCCTGCCTCGTCTCCAGGTGACGGAGCTGGCCCCTTTGGGCTCCCTGCTGGACCGCCTGCGGAAGCACCAGGGCCACCTGCTGATATCCACCCTCTGCCACTACGCCATCCAGATCGCCAACGGCATGGCGTACCTGGAGTCCAAGCGTTTCATCCACCGCGACCTGGCCGCCCGCAACATCCTGCTGGCCTCCAAGGAGCAGGTGAAGATTGGGGACTTTGGCCTGATGAGGGCGCTGCCCAAAAACGACGACCACTACGTCATGCAGGAGCATCGCAAGGTCCCCTTTGCCTGGTGAGTGTACCCCCACCCGCACCCCCTGCCAAACCCATCCGAGAGCCTCCTCTCTACCTTCGCCTGTACCATGCGCCCCATCACCCCACCACAGTCTCTTCATCCCCCGTCCTGCATGACCCCCACCTCCCATTCCCAATCAACAGACCTTTACTGTATCAAAAGGGCAAATTGTATGCAGCATTAAATATTTACAGTCACAGTGGACAGAATGCTAATGACACATGATGGTAGTCTTGCAAACACGATCTCTCGATCAGTACATAGATGTACATACACGTATGTCAGCAAGATGTAAGCAATAATGTGTGTGTGTGTATGTGTGTGTTTGGGTGTTTGTGTATGTGCGCGCGTGTGTGCGCGTGTTTGTGTGTGTGTGTGTGTGTTTCCTTTGCCAGGTGTGCGCCAGAGAGCCTGAAGACACGCACATTCTCTCACGCCAGCGATACCTGGATGTTTGGAGTGACGCTGTGGGAGATGTTCACCCACGGGCAGGAGCCATGGCTGGGGCTGAACGGGAGCCAGGTACGGGCAGGGAGGGGGCATGGAGGGGGCCAGGTACGGGCAGGGAGGGGGCACGGAGGGGACCAGGTACGGGCAGGGAGGGGGCCAGGTACGGGCAGGGAGGGGGCACAGAGGGGGCCAGGTACGGGCAGGGAGGGGGCACGGAGGGGGCCAGGTACGGACAGGGAGGGGGCACGGAGGGGGCCAGGTACGGACAGGGAGGGGGCACGGAGGGGGCCAGGTACGGGCAGGGAGGGGGCATGGAGGGGGCCAGGCCATGGTTTAGCCAATGTGTAGGATGACATCATCCCCTCCAGTCTCTTCCAGCGGTGTGTTGTATGTCTGATATCTGATGTGTGTTGTGCACATGGGCAGATCCTTCACAAGGTGGATAAGGACGGCGAGCGGCTGTCTAAACCCGAGGACTGTCCCCAGGACATCTACAACGTGATGCTGCAGAGCTGGGCACAGAAACCCGACGACCGGCCCACCTTCATCGCCCTGCGCGAGTTTCTGATCGAGGTGAGACTGCACACAGCGCAGAGGTCATTCATATTCATATTCACAATCAAGCATCCTCTGCTAAAGCTATTTAATTCACCTTAACAGTGAACCAGGTGAACGTGACCACTCTGCTGTTAATCTTTGCTACCTCACTTCATGCTCTAACAGTGCTGTTAATCTCTGTGCTATATAATGCAATAGTAAGAAACCGACCTGCCATATAATTGATGGAAATGAGTCTGGTTGGCCACGCTGGTTTTGCTCTGATGGAGGTGTAATGGTTGTGGTGTCTTCCCCAGACGATGCCCACAGACATGCGGGCCCTGCAGGACTTTGATGAGCCGGACAAGCTGCTGATCCAGATGAACGATGTGATCACCATCATCGAGGGGAGGTGAGCGAGAACGGCGCTTAAACCCATCAGAACTCTCTGTCAACTCTCACTCTCTTCAGAACTGCGTTTATACCTCTCATTCACTCAGAACTCCTCACTTCCTGTACAGACCAGAGAACTCTGTCCTCTCAGAGTTCCCCTAAGAACCCTCACTTCATGTAAAATTCCATTTAGAACTCTTGTTCCACTCCACAATGTTTCCTCCATTTCTGTGGAACTCATTCCAAAATCCCTCTGAGAACATTGTCTCTCCATAGAACTTGATTCAGATTCATGCGCTCTGGGCAGGCTGAAAAGTTGTTCTGGTGTAGACCGAGCTGACGTGCGAGTATGTCTTACGAACGCGCAGGGCTGAGAATTACTGGTGGCGAGGACAGAACAAACGGACGCTGAAGGTGGGCCAGTTTCCCAGGAACGCGGTGACGTCGGTGGCCGGTCTATCGGCTCAGGACATCAGCAGGCCGCTCAAGCACAGCTTCATTCACACGGGTCACGGAGACACCAACCCCCAGCGCTCATGGGGCTACCCCGACAAGATCGACGAGTAAGACCCCTCCACCCCTGTGACTGACAGGAGACCGCATGCTGCCAGTCTCTGTTAGCTCCTCCCATCTTCCTGCTCCCTCCCACCTAGGTATAGAGTCATTAGACCTAGACCCTGACTCCTCCCACTTACCTACTGGCCCCTCCCACTCTTTTGATGTCATCTTCCACCTACAACATTATCTACCTTATTGGTCACCTATTCCCTTTCCCCTTTTCTTGTCTCCTTCCTCTTTCCTCCTGCTTTTGTAGTAATATTAATAATAATAATAGTAATAGTAATAATAGTATCCCATGTGGGGTCTTCTATTCATAATGAAGTGTGTTCAGATGTGAAGAAAAGGTGTTTTTAGATACTCTGTGTAAAAGAGCACATTTTGCGATGTCACAAGGTGCTGCTTCACCAAAACAGCATGTTTCTGGGTGACAGTGAGTCATGGGGAGTAGTCGGGACCGCCTGCACAGTGTCTCCAGTGTAGCAGGACTGTGTTTTGTACTTTGATACGTCTAGACAAATGTTTACAGGGTGTCTGCAGGTTTGTGTTGCTGCCGGGCAGGAAATTAGGGACCATCGGCCCTGCAAGTCCAGGAAACAAAAATGGAGAAAACTCAGATCACATAGAGCAGCATAGAGGCAGTGCATGATCATGTCACTACCTGTGTGTGTGTGTGTGTGTGTGTGTGTTGTATAAGCATCTCTCTTCAGCTCTGGTTCTACAGTCAGGAGCGTCTTTACATATCCTCTCTTGTAAGGCAGTCTGCTTGAGAACAGAGTCCTTTAAAAAGGGACCATGAGCTTCACTGCCCCACTCCGCTCTTCAGCCCCCTAATCTCCTGCCCCTCTGTCCCCCCCAGCCTCTACCTGGGGAACCCAATGGACCCTCCCGACGTTCTGGGAATGGATCTGGCCTCCACCAGACCCACACAGCTACCAGGACGGGCTAAGAGTGAGTCATTCCCAAAAAAATAAGCAGCCTAATTACTGCACATAAAGCCACATAGAAAGAAAATCGCAAAGCTACCTGTAGTTATGCCAGCATGTAAATACTTTCAGAAAGTGCTTTCAGACTCATGGGGGATTTCTATACGTTTATTCAATTCTTCAGTCAAGTTCCTGGAGGCACTGAATAGAATGGGTAGCGTTGTGGAATTAAATTATCTAATTACTTAAATTACTAATTATCTTAATTCAAATTAGCTAATTAGTAAATCAGTTTCAGGGAGAACATTTATAGGAATTATACCAGCTGTACTTTTTGGTTGGCTTGGTATTTGCGCAGGACTGTAATAACATGAAACCAGTTAGAATTTAGTGCTCTCATTTAACACTCTGCTGTTAAACCTCGATCTCACTTCTGCTAACCATAAGCCTGCTCCTCCTCTTTAACTCTGTGGGACTTCCTCCTCTCTTTCCCCTCTGCTTGGGTCTCTCTCTTTCTCTCCTTTCTCCTGCTGCTCACCTCATGGTGAATGTCCAGAGGAGCCCCCTCCTCGGCCCCCCCAGCCTGCCATTCTCCTCCAGAGTAAGTCTGGAATCTGATTGGTCATGCACTGGAGCGCTATGAATTTGATTGGCTAAATAATGCAGCGATATGAATCTGATTGGCTACATAATGCAGTGATATGAATGTGATTGGCTGTATAATGGAGTGGTATGAATTTGATTGGCTATGTAATGGAGTGGTATTAATCTGACTCTCTCTGCAATTCAGTGATAGTTAATGAAAGTGTATGAATATGACTATGTGTGTTTTTAGAAGCCTGCTACGAGACGGTCCATGACGACGATGATTCGATAGCCTCAGGTCTGAGAAGGCTCTCTCTGAAGAGCCCAGGGATGACTGTGCGAGGACTGAAACTCAAACCAGCCGTCCCGCTGGGGGCCCGCACCGAGGGGCCCCTCATCGACTTTGAGGAGGACGTCTTCTCCTCCGCCACCCCGTCCCCTATCTCCGAACTGCACCCTCCTGGCTTGCCCAGGACAGGAACGAGCCCCCAGCCGGACTTCCTCCTGGATGCCACGCCCCCCCAGAGCCCCTCTGGCATCCTGCCCCGCCCCCTCCACCCACAGCAGGTGGTGGACTGGGACACCCGGCCCCTGCCCGAACCGCCCGCCTACGACGAGGTGGCCAACGACGAGGAGGAGGACGCGGAGGTGAGCTCCATCAACGACGGGGCTCGGGGCCCACGCCGGCCCAGGAAGTGGAGGTGGTGGAGGGGGAAGCAGGAGGGGAGAAGCGGGAGGTGGAGGATAACCTCTTCCTCTCCCCCAGGCAGCCCGCGGCCCGCAGCTTCTCGCAGTCGGCCGAGATCTTCCAGGAGCTGCAGCAGGAGTGCATGAAGAGGCTTAACGTCCCGCCTGTCAGCTCCTCTCTGCCCCCCTCCCCGACCCCCCCGGGGCTGGACGGCCACCGGCAGATCGTCCTCAGCTTCACCCAGGACAAGCCCCAGATACCGCCCCGCATCCCCATCCCACCACGGCCCAGCAAGCGCGGGGACCTCGCCCGGCGGTCCCGGGAAATGTCCCCCAACCCAGGGTGGGAGGCCGGGGGCGAGGACAAGGACAGACCCCCCCTTCTCCCGCCCCGGGACATCCTGTCCCAGCCGTGCTCCCGAGCTCCCAGCCCCCTGAGCCCCCATGTGGGGTCCCCCCAGCAGAGAGCAGGCCTGTGCTCCGCACTGTCCTTGGGGTCCTGCTGTCTCTCCACCTCCCCAGGGGGCACCAGGCCCATGCCCACCACCCAGAGCTTTGCCTCCGACCCCAAATACGCGGCCCCCAAAGTGATCCAGGCGCAGGGCAAGGAGAGCGCACGGGCACCCTGCATCCTCCCCATTGTCCGGGACGGAAAGAAGGTGAGTAACACCCACTACTACCTCCTCCCGGAGCGACCGCCTTACCTGGACAGGTACGACCGCTTCTTCAGGGAGGCCGAGAACTCTGACGACAAGCGGGCAGCTAACACGGCCACCGTGCGGCCCATGATGCACCAGGGCGAATTCAAGGATAACTTCTCGTCCAATAACAACAGCAGCTTAAAGGGCCTGAAGACCTCGCACAGCATGCCCTGGATGGGCAGTGAAGGCCAGGCTGGGACTTTAGATGCAATTAAACTGGTGAGTGTGCTATCCCTGAAACCGTGTTTTTACAATCCCATTCTTTACCACAAGAGGGCAGCATTGCGCTGTACAGTGGTGGATGGATGTAGAATTGACAAACAGCAGGTGTTTGTTAAGTGAATCATTATGCTTGTATGTGTGTACTTTAGAATACTGTCATTTAGGCAACCATTTTGTCAGAAGCTGTAATAATGGATATATTATTGTTGAGACGTTGTATTGACTGTATGAGATTTATATATCAAGAGAGCTGATCAACCTTGCATATGTAGTGTGGTATTGGGAGATCCAGTTGGCTGTGAGTATGTGCTTTGGGTGGTGTTTAGAGCTCTGATTGGGTGGTGTATGTGGCTCATGTAGTATTAAGTGATCTGATTGGCTGATTTTGGCGCTCAGGTGCAGGAAGCAGTACACGGAGTGACGTTAGAGGAGTGTCAGACAGCACTGCAGAATCATGGCTGGAACGTACAGAGAGCAGTGCAGTACCTGAAGGTAGGTGTTGATGTCCACTGTAAATGTTTTAACGATGGCAGCGAGCTCTACTGTGGATATTAAGGTGTCACTTCGGTGTCTGTTTGTCCTCGCGCCGCCAGGTGGAGCAGCTGTTCTGTCTTGGGCTGAAGACCCGGGCAGAGTGTCAGAAGGTTCTGGAGGCGCACAACTGGAACCTGGAGAAGGCCAGCACCCAGCTGCTGGACTCTTTCGGCTCTGCACGCCAGAGGTAGGGAGGCCGGTCACACCCCAACCCCCCAAGTCAGTCAAAACCTACCCGTATTTTCTTCTTGCTAGTGGGCTACAGCTGGACTTATTCTGCTTGTTAATTTTCTTGAATAAACAATAAATAACATTTTTTGCACATATTTGACCAAGGCAGGAAAATGTCAATATTCAGTACTCTAGTAGAGTAATAATTTTTTGTTGTGACTTTTGTTGACTGTTGCTATGGCTGCATTCTGCTGAAAGCTAACATGCTAAATAATCATCGCGTGAAAACGATCCAAACCGTCCCAAATGGGCATGTCTCTCTCTCTCTCTCCTCCTCAGTGGTGAATGAACCGCTTCTATTGTTTTTGTGTTCGCAGACGGTGACGCGGCCGTTTGAGACCGTCTGCCTGCGCTCTGTGACTGAACGACGGGCTCACAGACAGGAGCGCGACAAAGAACCCTGCCCCTATATAAAGACTGCTGCTACTACTTCATGACGACCCCTAGGTTGTATCGTCTGACCTCTGACCCCACCGTGACCCTGTTTTCTGGCACGTGGTTGGCACTGTGCAAAGGTGCAACATTGAGCCAAGCTGGGGCACTGACCTCAGATCAGCTGAAATATTTTGCACAGAATCATTGGAAAGAGAAGGGAGAGCAGGCTAAGCTGGTCTGGGATCAGTGTCTGTGTTTATGTTAAGGTGAGGTTATAGCTGCTCCACAACAGCTATAAGCATACAATTTTGTGTGAACATGCAAGAGAAGGGTTTGGACACACATGCATGTCTATGTAAATACAAGCTCTGTTAATTTTCATTTCATATATTTGCATCAAATATTTATGTTCCATGTAAATTTTGTTTTTGTAACTGAAAAGTTTGATTGTGGGACTGAATCATTCTTGCATTGTAATGTGCAGGTAGGATTGAGAATCTGCATTTATTTTGTGACCATTCCCACCAGGATGACAGGTGCTGCTTGCTGCCCCTAAATATGGGGTGTGGTTAAGGATTTAGCTGACTCAACTGAGCCTCCATTCCGGCTCAGTTTCCCCAGCTAAATATGGGGTGTGGTTGAGGATTTAGCTGGCTCAACTGAAGACTCCATTCCGGCTCAGTTTCCCCATCAACCGTTTCTCACCATTCACCACCTTCCTTTTGGATTCCATTGCCTTACTGTCTGGCTCCATCTCATGTATTCTCTTTTTTTTAACGCATCGTTCCACTCATGGTCAAAGAGCTCTTAGCGGCTAAAGTTTGAAAGTCTTGAGAACTCACGGTGCTGTGGAAACTTCTAAAATGGCATATCACAAGGTGAAACATAATTACTCTTCAGAAGAATTTTTTTTTTTTTTTAAAGCATTAAATCATGTTCTGCTTTTCAGTATCTGTAATAGTATTCAGTGGGGGTTATAATGTCATTCTGGCTTAAATGTCTCATCAGCAGAAACAAGACTGTAAACGAAGCAGTTCTGCATACTGATCATGTTAAAGGTCATGAATTCAAGCTTTCAAAGTTCTTGTAGCTTAATTTACAGGAATAGTTAACACATACAGCACTGGCGCACTTGCAGTACAGTTCAGATAGGAATCCAAGCTAAGCCATATCCTTCTCTTTGCCAGCAGCTTGCATGCGTGGGTGCATAATCTTGCTGGACAGACGTAGAGCAGACACTGTGTATAGGTGCTATGTGGTGCGTAGTGTGCGTAGTGTGCAGCCCATGTCCTCAGTGTAGTAGACCTACCTTGCACCTTGAAGTGAGCTTCAGTGTGTGAATGTCAGTCCTCAGTGTTGAGATGTTCAGGTTCTCTTACTCAATGACATCCATGTTCTCGTTCATGCATAAGAGGGTTGACTCAGGTCGCCCTGTGGGGGGGGAAGCTCCAGGACCTCTGTGTCCCTCAAGCAGTGCTTGAGTTGGGGTGTTCTCGGATCAGGTCTCCCCTGTCCCTGTGCTATCCTCAGTCATTATGAGCCAAAGGGAAAAACTGACCCTAGGTCAGCAGCACTCCCGCTGGTCAGTTTCTGCACGTAACTGTTGGGAAGCAACAGTAATCGGACTTACCAGTGTCAAGATATTGACC
Organism: Albula goreensis; assembly: GCA_022829145.1. Taxonomy (NCBI): domain Eukaryota; kingdom Metazoa; phylum Chordata; class Actinopteri; order Albuliformes; family Albulidae; genus Albula; species Albula goreensis. The sequence continues at coordinate 4,941,869 of CM040753.1, read as the reverse complement.
GGGTTGAAAAAGCTACCACCACCTTTCCAGCTGTGGTCTGGTTTCATTAACTGGACAGCAACTTGGGGACCTACTCTCGGTTGGGAAGTGCTCTCCACACCAATGGTCCCTGCTCTAGGTCCTGGAGGTCTGCAGTTAGTTTTCTTGTTTTCACTTGAAATTCAGCAAGAAGAGTCTAACATACCTGGTAAGGCGAGTTAATGATGTGATCAACGGTTTTAATGGATCAATTACAGGCCGAGCAGCACCAAAACCCAGCATTTGCTCTGGTTTGCCAGGACCAGGAGTGAGGATCACGGACTTACACCCTCAGGACCAGGTGTGGACACCTGACTTAACCCTTTTGCTGTGAAGCCCTTTCAAGCCCGATGCCCTCCAATCCCGATCCTATCGGCTCTGACCCCCTCCTCCCCCCGCAAGCTGTAAACTGGACCCATGTGAACTCATGGTGTAACCAAAAACAGGTCTGCCAACAGCATGCTTAAGTTTGTGTGTGTGTGTGTGTGTGTGTGTGTGTGAGTGTGTATGTACAGACTGGTTGTAAAACAAATTTAATTTTTGGAGATTACAAATGTGCCAGAGTCAATGCTGCAGATCTGAAATATATGTACATGTACATTTTCCTTTTTGTATTATTAAAAATGAACTATTTTGTACTCCTCTGCATCCTGTCTGTTTTTCACCCAGCAGACTTGTATGTTTACATTGTAATAAACAGGCTTCTGGCCCTGGTCATACGGGTGTAAGTGTTAGGGGCAGAGGAACAAATGGCTGTCCCTAACCTTATCCAAAGCTTTTTATCTGAAATGCACTGATCTGAAACTGTCATAGAGAAAAGTGTATGGCACAATAGCATAATCAATTAGTCCTGATGCCATCCTCAGAAGTGTTACCATCAAAGTCAAACACTGCTTGACTGTAGGACTGGACCGCTGCATATTACATACACGCTACAGAAAAATGCCAGTGATAGGACAGGTTGAGTATCCCTTATCCGAAATGCCTGGGACCAGAAGTGTTTCGGATTTTGGATTTTTTCGGATATTGGAATATTTGCATATACAGCCATTCCTCGACATTCGTCCTGTGGACTCATATCACACAAAGCTGAAAAAACATGCATAATTTCCTTTTCAGATGTGTATTTCATTGCTGTGAGACATCATGGACCACAATAGCTGTAATATAACATGGATGGGCATTACCACTGACGTCCTGTTTAAAGAAACACTGCTAATGTTATGGTTACTCTCAGAGATTATCTATAGCCATAGAGTGTGTGTATGAATCTAAAGGTTAATTTCAATGCATCAGTCATTCTTCCCCCGCCCCTCCCACCCCCTCGACAATCCAAACCCAGGGCATTTAGCAGGCCAGTGCTCTATATTTGACGCGACACTGAATAAATATCACATAGAGAAGTTTATTTCCAGTGTTTTTGAGGGGGACAGACCCATGGTCCGACCATACACAGGCAGGAGTAATGCTTCATGCAGCCTCAGACAGAGTTAGTCAACCCCCGATGGTCTGACCAGGTTTGCAGGCTCAGACCGGGTTAAACGAACCCAGATGTTCTGAGCAGGTTCGTCAGGTTTGCTCTGTGCATGCGTAGGTTACAACAGTTATCAAATCTGGCATGGAGGGGGAGGCTAAAACATTAAATATATACATTTGAATCAATTTTTTCCCCCTCATGTATTTAAAATCCAAGTCCCAACTAAAATCCAGAGCAAAATAAAAATAAATCCTGGGATTTAAAAAAGAAAGAAAAAAAAAAGTCCTGTTAAGTTCCACCTGGAATGCCTTAAAAAATGGAAGCTCAGAATTTACCTGTTTGTAATCTGTAAAATTATTTAATAAGTTGTAGATAAAAATTCAGTCATTCACAGTACATTGAGTTTAACAAAAAGAAAAAAAAAGAGACAATATGGCACCCTAAATCCAGAACCGATTCAAAATGAGGCACTTTCATTAAGTGACAAAACATGATTCAAGGGTCTGATTCCTCCATTTTTTTCCTCTTTTTTCTTTTTCACTGTATTTTAATGCCAGGAATTGACAGAGCGACGGTGACACAAGAGCAGTGGGATGCTGCACACGGCATGTTGCATCAGAGAGATGTTCATTTTACTCATTTTTTTCCTCTCTAATTTAGAAGTATAAAAAACAATAATTCATTCTCATCCTGTCTGCAGTGTCTGGCTGTTCCAATGCACTGCAAAAAAAAGATTTCCACAGTACACAGCACAGAAAACAGCCCGTATGCGGGCTAAACGGAAATAAAACACACTTCAAGTACAGAGAGAAATATGTACACTATAAAATGAGAATCATAACAAGCAACTAAGCTTTAGTCAATATAACAGCAAGCATGTACATTCTTCATAAGGGTTTACGGGGGCGGGGAGAGAACTGCACCTTCACTTCCTTGTTAAAAAAAATACATTAAAAATCCTTCTCTTCTGTATTTACCGAGAAATCATTCAGTAATACTTACTGTAGGACACTGCAGCCTATCCTTTAGGATCCATTTCTGGGCTGAAGTATTTTTATTTTGGGGAGACATGTCCCCCCCACACTTAAGTCTGAAGCTCTGGCTCTCAGCGTTTTTGAGCTTGGGGAAAACCTCACACCCCGTCCACCGCTAAGTCTTGAGAAAACCGGTGAAAACGAGATTAAAGAAAACCAATAAAATAATAATAAAAAAAAGAATATCCAGTTCATTTTGTTAAAACCCTGTATGTATATAAATCATACATACATACAGTATATTTATATATTTGTATGTAGAAAATAACTATTGTGCAGTTACCCTAATGGATATATGGACATACACAGACCACACGCGCACACACACGTACGCACAAGCAGAGAAAACACTTGCACGCACACACACTCACACATCTTGTGGTTTCATAGATATTGATGAAATCGTGAGCGAACGACTTGAGCACCGGAGAGTTTGTGGGGGTGCGCGTCGCCGGCCGAGCTCAAAGCGGCCTTGCTCTTTCCCGAGAGGCTCCCCCCGTTGAGCTGCTCAGCGGGCTGGGGGCCGGGGCCGGGAGAGGGCGAGGGCGAAGGTGAGTCGGGCTCGGGTTCGGCCTCCGCGGCGGGGGCGTCTGCGCTGGGCTCGGCGGCGCTCGCTCGGCAGCGTTCCCGCGCGATCCACTCCCGGATGGAGAAGTCCTGGGAGCTGCACTTGGGCTTGAGCCGGTCCACGGCCGAGAGCTCAGCGCCCTGCTCCTTCCAGTCGCCCACCAGGGCCAGCTCCGCAAAGTCCTGCTGGCCCCCCATGGTGTGGCGGCGGCGGATGTTCTTCTTCTTGCGTGTCTCGGCCGAGCGGGCCTTCTGGGTGCCCACCCCGAACATGTCGTCGGCTGAGGTCTTCAGCCGGAACTTGAGCCTCTCTGTGATCCGCAGCCTCCAGGCGGGCTCAGGCCGGTCGGCCTCCCCGCGTGGGGGCACACTCAGCAGGCTGCCGGTGGACCGGCCCTTCTTCATCACCTCCAGGACGCGCGTCAGCCTGTTGGGCTCCCGGTCGCTCCGCCCACCCTCTGTGGACGACTCGCTGTCCGTCTTCTGCCTCAGGGACCGCCTCCGGGACAGGGTGTCGCACTCGATCAGCTTGTGGGAGGGGAAGAGGCGCCGGCCGTCCATCTTGGGCGTGACGCTACCCTCGGTGCTGCCGGGGGGGCTCCTCCTCTCCCTCACGGCCTCACTCTCCCCGTCCCCCTCACCGGGGGCCGGGCTTACGGCGGTTGCCATGGATATGGCGGTCGCCACGGTGACGGCGGCAAACACCGAGAAGTCGCTCTCACTGTCCGTCTCCACGGCCCGACCCTCGCTCACCAGCTCGCTGCGCTCGTCGTCGGCCTCATCCCCGCGGCTCTCCGCCACCGACCGCACTCGGGGCTCAGCGCGCTCGACTCCGCCCCCGTCAGGAACGTCATGGAGGAGGTGGTGGAGTAGTCCGAGGTGATGGAGCTCACCTCCGCCGCAGGCCCCGCCCCTCCGCCTGCCTCACCGCCTCCTCCACCCACCCACTTCCTGTCATGGGCCCTCGGCCCCGAAGCCTGGGAGCTCATAGTGCCCAGGTCCGATGCGGCCTCCTCCAGCTGGGACGGAGGGTCAGACAGGGAGGCCTTGGCGGTATTTGGTGGGCGGTAGCCTGGGCTGGGGGAGGGGGACGGTGAGGCCCGTGCGGAGGGGGCCTTCTCTTTCGTCACAAACGAGTTCCGGTGCTCCGTTTCGCTCTTCCCGTTCTCCTTCCCCGATCCCTCACTTTCCCCCGTGTGCTCCTTTTCATGGTTCGCCTCGCTGGACTTTCCCTGGTCTCCCTGCGCCCAGCTCGGGTCGTGGTTCTGGTTCTGGTTCGGAGGCTCCTTCCTCGCGAAAACGCCGTCCAGGTCGTCGTCCGAGCTGCTAGGCTGCGGCTTCTCCTTGGGCTTCTTTCGTTTGCGGCTGGCTGCAGCAAAGATGGAGGAGACCAGGAGATCTCTGCTGTACTGGTCCTTCCCGGACCCCCAAGAGCCCTGCTGTGGAGACAGAGACCACAGTGAGCAGGAGGGAAGGGCTTGGGGGAAACCCTCATTCAAACCCCACACACACACACACACACACACACACACACCAGAGTACTCCACCTGTTCTTCTGAATGCACCACACACACACACACACACACACACACACACACACACACAGGAAGGAGGAGGAACATTTGTCAACATTTGCATGTCAGTGCAGCTCTACATGGGTTCTTTATCGCAAGGTTCTGCATGACGTGACGTGTCGGCAGCTCGTGACGCAGGCTGAAATGGTTGCCCTTCTTGTGCGGTAATTAACAAACCAAAGCTGTAGAAAGCAGCCAGATGACAGCAGTGCGAAAATAAAAAGCTTTGAGGGATCTCAAAACTGAGGCCATAAAAATATCCTCCAAGCTTAATGAATGGGAAAATGGCAAAGTCCTGATATCAGAGCCCAGTGCTCTAAATCTCCACTACTCAAAACGCAGAAATCCCTTCTGATCCCTCTGCCAACAGTTTTTTAAGACATACACATATATTTGTCAAACAGACAAAATGTACTGGGCCTAATTGTATGTAAAAATGATTTCACCCAGGGGGTCTAATTGAGATTTCAAACCTCATTTTTAAGGGAGTGTGGACCTGATGCGGAGGACAAACATATGGGCTCAGAGGGCAAAGATAACAGGCGGTTTTGATGTCGTTCTCCAGTTGTGTTCATACTGCCCCCTGGTGGCTGCAGCCCCACAACGGTTCAAGCGCAACGCAAGCCTTTTTACGGGAAAAAAATACAACCTTCTGAGCACGTACCTCACCTCACCTCACCTTCCCTCTGCCAAATACTGTACCAGAGGGGGGGAGGGGCCGTTTGGCCCAATCACACGCGCCTAGACAGAAACTCACCTTGGATTTTGTTGAGTCGCTAGTGGCCGAATCTGAAAAAGAGGAAGAGAAAGAGAGAGATAAAGCGTTAGCCAGTCAGAGAGACGCTGCGTCGTTGTAGTCACTTAGTGATGCGATGGAACAGGCACCTCCACGGACACCACAATGTGGGGGAAGGGGGGAGGCAGCGGGAGAGAGACAGTAGCCAGAGCTGGGGGGCAGGAGGCTGAAAGTGCCACAGTGCCACAGAAAGCCCCGGCAGTGAGTGAAAGGTGAAAGGTGAAAGGTGAGGCTGGAGGCCGCTCACACCGCACAGACAGGAAGCAGTCATGCACACACAACCACAACGCCAGCCAAGGCATTCTTTCCCAACCCTTACGATGGCAAGAGGGGGGTGGACATCTATAGACCTGGTGTTTGAGGTTAATGTTTGTGTGTGTGTGTGTGTGTGTGTGTGTGTGTGTGTGTGTGTCCTTCAGCTGCTGTAACGCTATGCCTGTACACTACTGCCCCTTCAGTCAAAACATGGTGATAATGAACTTCAGCCCAGCAACTTTTCATAAGTGCATTTGCTTTCTTTCTTCAGATCACATACATCAAAAATCACTTGACTATGTTTTTCAGATCATATAACATGAAATGGTTAATCACTTCTTTCCCATCCCAGGTTTTATACAGTACGGCAAGCAATGCATAATGAATTCTGACTGCATATAAAGGCTAAAATTCCTGACACACACTATACCAATATTAAAAATGTAAGAACATTCTTGACGTAGTAACGCACATTCTCATTTTAGACTCTAATCGTACTTGTAAGAATGTTGTTTTGTAGTTGTGGTCAGACAGAGGATGGTGAGTGAATGAGCACACAGGTGCGAGTGTGCAGGTGACCGTGTGCAAGTGAGGAGCTGCAGCGTTGTGTGATGCACAGTGATGGTACATGATGAGGGGGGTCCCACAGAGGTCAGAGGTCAAAGGTCACACAAATGACAGGGGGAAGAAAGGGGCTAGCTAACAGAGAAGCCACTACAGGAGAGGATGAGGAAGACCCTCTATAGAGCTAGCTAGGCTAGGAAACTTCTCACATTACACAAGTTTTTTTTATTTTTTAATAATATGCATTTATAGCAATCTTTCAAATTTTTTTTTCCATTTTCAATTGTTTTTTGTTTTTTAATTTGGCTTTTTTTGTAGTTTCAGTCTATAAAGCTGAATAAGAGAAGCTCAGCCCCCCACCACACCCCTTTGAGACACATGGCGGTATGCTTCATGAGCGGTAGAAGGAAACCTTTAGTCCGTACCATGCTATTTCTCCTCACGGACTGCTTCAGAGATAACGAGAAACAGCAGAAAGGCTTTCAGAGAGTAGTATAGGTCTGTGTGAGGTATACTCAAATAGCAATGTACACCACTGACGAGTGTTGGTTTCCAATTTTTCTGTTTTTGTGGGGGTCGGTTTGTTTATTTTTCCTGTTTCTTTGTGTTTTTTTGTCTCTCTCTCTCTCTCTCACTCTCGTTTTGTCCAATTTACAAGAACCGGGGGGTCCTGCAGACTAGGCAGCTACACGGAGGACAACAGTCCTCTTTCTTCCTACAGTTCCAGCTGTCCATCAGTGACATCACAGACTCCATCAGTGACATCACCGTGTGATAGACTCCGCCCACTTGGCCTGTTTTGAGATCAGTATGTGTAAGTGCCGGGAAGCCCCATGAGACACATGACAGGGAAAACTAGGGACAGAGGGATCATTGTTGATCTATTGTTTTTCTTTTAAGAGGGGGAAAGAACATTCTGGGTTAGTGAAACAAAGCAGGATTGGGCTCACAGCAGTATTTGGACACCAGAGGAGAGCTGTCAGGTTTAAAATGCAGGAGCACAAAAAGGACTAATGAAATGGGCAAGGGGGAAAGAAATACTGTACAAGCCAAAGGAAACAACCAGGGGGAAAAAAACGATAACTGAAACAGGTACAGCTTTTTAAGCAAAACTACAAATAAAAGCAACACAAATCAATAAAAAAAAAAAAAAAAACATAAAAAAATATGCTGTAAACACGCAGTATTTTTTTACCAGTTGCATTTGTTTCCAAATGGTCTGGACGAAGCATCTTCTCAGTAAAGAGGCTAGAACAGTTTGCCCTTAAAAACCTTCAGACCTGAGGCTTATAAGGCCATAGCTCACTGTATCGAATGAAAAGCAAATGAAAATGGCTCTTTAAAAAAAAAAAAAATTGCAGTCAACTCACAAACAAGCACATTGTACATCTTGTTTTTTTTTTCCTGCACAGAACAAGCTTGTTCCTATTTTCCGTGTGGGAAGGGACGGAGGTAAAATGAGGAGCAGCTGCTGTATCAGGGTGCTTGGCGGAGAGTTTCTCACCGTGGTCGGGGCTTTCAGCCCGCCCCACAGACGCTCTGCTCCAGAGCTAAGTTACCTGATACATCGCCGGGGGAAGTGCCCGTCCGCCCGATGTTGGTGAGCAGGTGGTCGATGTTGGGCACGGGCTGGGACTCCACTGCGTTCTCCTGCTGGACACTGGTCTACAGGGGGAGGGAGAGAGAGAGGGGTCAAGGGTCAGAGGTCAAGCTCCCGTGACTAACCCAGTGGACCCTCTGCCTGCTCACTCTGCTTGTCTACCACCTCTAGCAAGGTGGGTCTTTTGAGGTGGGGGCCAGTGTGAATGTAACTGGCCCCAGGTGGCAACTGGCCCAAATCTTTACACCTGTGTTTTTCACAGCTTGCATGCAAGAGAGCCCAACAAAATCAAACAGCAGCAGAGAGCAGCCCCGCTTTCCTTTCCAAGAGCACGTATGAGATGCAGGACCACAGAGCAACACACATGACTACTTAGGGTCACCGCATAGAAGCCAATCAACAGAACAGACCAACAGAACAGATACCTTGGAACAGGATCACATGACTGACCTATCAAGGCCTACACAAGCTAACAGTCGACGACAGACGTCTGTGATAAAATGGTGACAGGCTGTGGCTAATTGCACCTTATTGATTTCTATGGTATTTTTGTGGTTGTCACAGCCTAACTGTAGCATAAAGGCTTGCAGACATCTACAGGCAGGATTGTAACTGCCACTGGATAACTGTAGCTTACAGATATCTATGGTCACACTGTGGGCAGTGTTGCGACTTGCACTGGTTAACACCGGCTCTTGGACATCTATGGTAACACTGCAACTAGTCACAGGCTAACTAGCATACAGACCTCTATCGTAATTTTGTGATTCGAACTGACTAAATGTAGGTCACAGATATATACAGTAATATTACCACAGAGACTGGCTTACTTTAGCTTACAGATATCTATGGTTAGTAACATTGCTGGCCTGTTTTCCAGAGACAATGAAAATGCAACAACAGAGACTGGGGGAGAATTATTCTGCCTTTTTTTAGGGAAAGCCTCAAGGGGAAAGAGGAGACAGAGCAAACAGCAGAGCAGCGAGAGTCAGAGGGGCCGCTAGCAGCGCCAGCACCATCATCCATACACACCATGGGCTCCTCACTGCCGTCTTCAGTGAAAAACCAACCATACTGCAAGAGGACACAAGAGAGACCGCCGTGTTAGAGAGCTCAGGACACTGGTTGTTTATAATGACAGTAGATGTTTCCTGTGGTCCGAGTGAGGTTTAACTCTGTGCTGGTACGTGGCTCTTACATGCTGAATGAGTGTCTCCACAATCTTGTACTGGTCAGGCATGTGGGTGACCATGTGCGTCATGTTGTCCTCGGAGGTCCTGACCAGAGTTGGGCCAAACACAATGGCCAGGTTCCTGGGCTCCATCTAAGACAGGGAGAGAGAGGGAGAGAGAGAGGGAGAGAGAAAGAGAGAGAAAGAGAGAGAGAGAAAAAGAGTGGGAGAGGGGGAGAGAGATGGTGACAGTTATAAAAGGTGTGTTTAAATCAAACCTACACCAACCACATTTACAGCCGGCCATTTACAGACCAGCAGCACAGAGAGGCCCACTGCTGCCCACAGAGCACCACAGCCCAGCTGTAGTCAATGCCTGCCTGCCTGCACTTCATTACACAGATGTCTCACCTTATTTTTCTCTGAGTTGTCAGCCACTGTTTTCAGATGTGCAGAGAGGAACTTCAGCGTCTCAAAGTGATGGTCTGGCAGCTCGTGGAGCTGAAATGAAAAAGAGAGGGGTTTTAAGCCTGCTTTCTTCCCTGCAGATTTTCGTCTGATGTAAAAACGTGTGACTAACTTTTATGTATTTATTTATTTATATATATATATATTTTGTTTTTACACAGACTTACCAGTCTTTTGAGAACTTTTAGTCTCTCCACGGCATCCTCAGTTCTGTTGGCTTCTATAAAATCTCCATACTTTTCTGTTTTCAAAACATAAATATGAATGAACAAACTCATGGGTAAACCCTTTGTTCATGACAAGGGGAAACATGCATGCAGCTCAACTGTAATAAAGAGATTCCCCAGCCACTCACTAGGGGGCGCACTTTAACAGCATAATGGCCAGATCCAGAGAGAAATAGACCTATTTTACTCACACACAATATGCATATAATAGAATTACAGGATTTGTTCCCAGCTGCCTTTGATGAAATAATTTCACTATACAAGATCCTTTCTCCATTTTATCCATCCAAAATCTAAGATCTATTTCCAGGGATGTGCCAGAATGAATTATAATGGCCGTAAGGATTGCGGTTTTGTCCCTCACCCCTAGTGCGTTCATCCTATGCAGAACACAAACAGCAAACTGCCAAATCTGTATTTCACAATCAGGGCCTTAAGGATGACCTTCCAGTGCATACTGAAGGACACACAGCCATACTGAGGCTGAAACACAGCAGGCCATGCTGTCAGGACCCTACCGTTTGTGAAGAGGGGTTCCGGCAGTTTCCGGAAGAAGGACTTCAGTAAGCTGCTGATCACATTTAGGTCCTTCCATTTCTGTCCAGAGGAGATAAAAAGGAGGGACAGATGAAGAGAGAGAGAGCAGAGAGGCAGCTGTAGAACAGGGTGCGCTTTAGTGACAGTCCTGGGGGGGGGGGGACACTCACATCGTCCTGGATGTCGATGTCGCTCATGCCCTTGTTGAGCTCCTCCTGCATGCTGGAGATGGCTGCATTGTTCCCAGGGACTCTGTAGATCCCGGTGTACTCCAAACCACGCTCCTCCACCAGCTTACAGCAGATCTCCACAATCAGAGGCACAAACTGAAATGCACAACACCCACAGTCAGAGGAACAGACTGAAATGCACACACAACAACTACAGTCTAATAAGCACAGACTGAAACACACACAATCCCCACAGTCAGAGCCTGAGACTTAAATATACCATGAGACAAACTGTGCAACATACACACAATAACCACAGTCAAGAGGCACACAGACTTAAATACATACATACTATCTACAGTTAAAGACACACTGAAATGCACAGTACAATGTCCAGTCACCAACATAGTGAAATATACATGTGCATAACATCAGTTAGACCCTGTTTAAATGACAACCTGAAATTCACACGATACCTAAACTCAACCTGGAGCACTCACGCACATTTAACACATCACATCTCCATTCAAACACGGACCACCTGAGCCACTCGGCCTACCTCAGAGATACGCCCTCTGTCTTATAGGTCGAAGCAGCTTAATAAACATTTGCTTGAAACACTGACTGTAAATTTAATTTAGAGAATGGTGGGCAGGAAGCTCACAGCCCAGAGCTCTTACTCTGTTGGTCTGTGCAGGGGGGCAGTCGTCCAGCCGCACTCCAAACGTGACTCCCGGGACCGACTTCTTCTCAAAGGGCTTCCTCATCAGGCCTGGGATGCCCTTCCGCCACGCACCCTTATCCTTAGGGGGACTGCTTTCATCTGCACAGAGCATTCGACTCTGAGATTATGAACACACGCTAACGCACGTGAACAAACAAACGCTAGCATGCACACAGAGACGGTGCATACTTCAACTCTGAGACCATGCACACACACGCTAATGCATGCTAAGAGACACTGACACAAAGCATAACCTACGCATTCAGAGCACATACAACTTCGGAGATAATGCACACACAGATGCTAATAGACAGACGACACAAACACAAACATACACACAGTGAGAGTGAATCAACTCTGAGATGCTAATGCACTCATGGACACAAACCATAATGTACACACAGTGACAGTACATGCATGTCTGAAATAATACACACATTAACGCGCTAGCATAAACATAAATCATAAACATCATAAACACACTTATCCTGAGGACTGCGTTCATCTGCAGGAGGCTTATACGACATCCCTGACATAGCTACTCATTTAACTTTATCTAATCAGGAAAGTCCCGATGAGACGGAGAATCTCTTTTCCAAGGAACAAGCCGAGAGGGCACCACACACTGACACAAATACTCACAGACAACCCTACATAAGCACACTCAATTACAAATACACAGAGAACCAGGCTGAAGACCACTCAGACACAAACACAATAACACACACGCTCAGACCCCACACCCTCCACAGACACGGAGTAGCAGAGCAGGGGTGTACCTTTGTGCATCGCCTTCCTGTCGGAGTCCTGTCTGGGAGAGTGCGGGCTGAGCAGAGCCCTGGTCTCCCCCTTCCCTCCCAGCAGGGTATGTCTGATACTCAGGGACTGGCGCGAGGGTTTGGGCGACGGCTCCGTCTTACCGCTGGGAGGGCTGAGGAAGCACACACACGCGCACACACATGTGAGAACACACACATACATGTGCACACACACATACAGAACTGCACACACCCATATTTACACATATGACAGAGTGTTTGTGAGAGAGCGCAAGCGCGCTCGCGCATGCGTATGTGTGCATGTGTGTAAGAGAGTGTGTGTGTATGTGTGCGTGTGTGTGAGAGAGAGTGCGTGTGTGTGTGTGTGTGTGTGTGTGCATGTGTGTGAGAGAGAGTGCGTGTGTGTGTGTGCATGTGTGTGTCCCGACCAGTCTCTCCTCTTACCTCATCAGGGTACTGTACTCTTTAATCTTCCTGCTTATGAGGTCTCTACTCGTAACACCAGCGTTCTACAAAAAAAAACAGACAGAAACAAAGGAGCCGTTAGCTCATCGCCTCTCCACCATGGAGGCCTTGCGCAAGCCCATCTGTATCAGGTGACATGGGGGGGACAGAGGGATACGGGAATGCCAGAGCAAAGATGCAATCCCTGGGGGAATTCAAAGCTGCAGCCGCCCCCTGTCTGACCAGGTTAAATAAACCATGCTGCTGTGTTCCTCTCTCTCTCTCTCCATGCCTGCCTCCATTTACCCAGACAGCGCTGGGTCTCTGGCTGGGTCACACATCCGCATGGCGTGACCCATATCGGACATAATTTCCTTCTTATCGATTCGCCCACGCATTATTTTTGCATATCTGGCAGGGTGTGTGGCAGCGCGCACTCCATAAAGTCAAATTATGGCCTTTATTAACGGCTTAAGTGCTCGGTGAAGACATTCCTATAGGATGAGAGGTGCACCGTCTGTCATACACTGACAGAATCAGGGAGCTGCTCTATTTGCTCCATCTGAACAGGAGAGCAGAAAAGAGACAAACTGCTATGCTGTGTGGGGTCTACCCTCTGCGACTAGTGTCCCTGCTTGCCACTGTCCACCCTAATCCCTATCCATATCCAACCCTTCATTCCCTGTACAGTTTGCCTATGCTCCCAGATCTTCTCCCAGATCCCAAGGGCCAGGACTGAACTTGGCAAAAAAAACTCTACTTTTCTTGTCCCTTGGTTCTGGAGAAAAATGAAAAATCGTCTACACATAGGTGGTCTACACACATTATTCCCATAAATGATATTACAACGAAAATCAAGCATATGCAACATGAAGCATCAAACTCTTTTAAGGGATAGACTGTATTTCTCATCTCTTGATATAGGCAGGCTGTATCTCTTATCCCTGTGTATGTGCTTGTACATATATTTTTATTTGGTTTTACTCTGACTGCTCTCAGCACCAGGTTAAATGAATACCTCTGCTCTCTCCCTGGCTCGGCCACTCACCTCCTCGTCCAGGTTGCTGTTCTCCTGGATGACCCGTATCCATGACAACATGTCCTCCCGGTCCTCCGCCTGGAACAGGTACTCGCAGTCCGAGGTGGTCAGCCGCAGCACGTTCTTGCGCTTGGTGTCACTGTACGAGATGTCAATCAGGCAAGCCTTGATGCTGATTGGCTGCTGGTCCTCCTCGGACTGGGATGCGGCCTGGGCCATCCCCTCCCTCTTATCCTTGTAGAGCCAGAGAGAGTGCCCGCGCAACACGGCGTACATCTGCTTCCACTGCCGCATACCGCCACTGGCCCGCTGAGAGAGGGAGAGAGGGAGACATTAGTTTAAAATAACATTACAATGAATATTAGTTAGAGATGCCTTCTGAGTACAATAGTAGTAGTTTGAGATTTTTTTGTTTTGTTATTTATTCCTCCTTTTGTGCCAGAGAAACAAAGAAATCTTCATTGTAAAAAAATAAATAAATAAATAACTGAACTGTTTTAAAGTCTTTAAGCCCTTCATCACACATGTCTTTGTAACATGAAGCATCGAACTAAATGATTGCGTTGGCAATACTATGCCGATGTGTGGTCATTCCAAAAAAGCTCATTTGAATTTTAAAGAGGGAGAGATAGAGTGAGAGAAGCACAGAAAGGGAGAGGAATAAAGAGCAAGACTGAGAGAGAGATATAGAGAGGGAGAGAAAGTGAGAAAGGGAGAGAGACTTGAATTTTTAACATAACCTTAGTGGAGATCACCTTACAGCTGCACACACTGCCTGGCATCCTAGCATAACCTTTTGCACAGTAACTCACAGGTGGAGAGGGAACAATTACACGGCTCAGCAGAAACACGTTCAGATTCAGAGAGACATGGCCAAAAACAAACTGAAGTAACACCCAGTTGAGGATTAGCGTGTGTGACAGGACAGAGAGGTAACACGGCACATCACAGCCCAGGGCTCCCGCTCACCACGGTGTGAAACGCTAAATACCCTGACTCCATCGTCTAGGAAACCCCTACAGTTCAGCTTTTTCCCCTCCATCACCATTGCAGAGCTACAGTGCTAAGCGCTACACCAACAACAGCAGCTCCTTCACCTGAGTAAAAAAATGGGGCCCGGGTTTCGAAAGGTTGTCTTTTTTTTTTTTTTTTTTTTTTTACTGGCTTTTTAAGATACCTGTGAAGTCTACATCCGGTTAGGTTAACTGTTACATTGGGGTAATACTCCTCTTTATAGTAAGGTTGACAGTTATACTTCGAAAGAAATATCCCTCTTCATGGAATTTAAAGCTGCCCGAAACATCTTCAGCTTGTTAGCATCTCAGAACACCTCTAGTGAATACGCACTGTTTGAAGTAGGGCAGACACAAGTGAGATCTTATGACTGTGCTACCCATGGACATGGGGTAAAGTGTACATGTCACTGTGAACATCCAGTTCCCTGCTTAAGAGTTTAAAGGTTTAGGCCTACATAAGAAGGCACTAACCTAAGTCAATTCAGAGTCTCTGTGTACACATTGCGAGAGGAGGGAACATACTGAAACAAGCCCCCGGGGAAACAGGAGACCACAGAGAAGTTACCACCTAAAAACTGCCCTAACCCATCTCTAGAAAACTCATCACCTGGAGGCGCTTGTGAAGGAAACATGAAGGGGATAGAGGCCTCCGCCAGCTGGCTCAAACCTCAAACAGAACGAGTCTGACAACCACAAACACGACCGCTGTTACAGTAAGTAAACACTGACACACTGTGAGTGAGTGTGTCTTAGTGTGCATGACCGTGTGCAAATGAGTGAGGGCAGATGACCATGCATGTGTGCCCATGCTTGCAAGTAGGGATGTGTGTGTGTGTGTGTGTGTGTGTGTGTGTGTGTGTGTGTGTGTGTGAGAGAGAGAGCAAGAGAGCATATGCTTGTGGACAGTAATTACTTTGCTCATGGAAGAAATCGCTCCTGTGCGCATGCGTGTTTGTGTGTGGCTTGCATCAAAGACTTTGAGAGTGTGAGCAACCAAGTGTGTACGTGTCAGTCCTCACGTTGTTAAAAAATGAGGATTAGCTTTAGAGCTGTGTGTGCGTGTGTGCGTGTGTGTGCGTGTCTCTGTACTCACTTTGCTCTTGTCAGTGTTGAGCTGGCGGAAGTGAAGCAGTCCCTCCTTGGTGGAGTCGCTGAAGACGTCGGAGGAAGAGTCTCTCCTGGACCCGGAGTCTTCAGAGGACCTGTCCACAGCCTGAACACACACACACACACACACACACAGCTCTTAACAAGGGCCACCTGCAGCATAGGAGAGTCATGCGCCTTTTTATTCTGGGCACCTTAAAGCGTGCTTAATAAGCTCTGCTCAGAGGTAACTCCGCTTCAAAATCCCCACCTCCCAGCACCGATGCCAGCCTTAAAAAGGAATGACACTGCGCTCAAAGGGACACCAATCCCTTCCCCCCAGCAGCAAGGGCAGCCAGGAGAGTTACCACAGCAGACTAAAACAATGAAACTGCAAACACGGTCAAATGCCTCTGGCTTTGACAGACAGACAGAGGGAGAGAGAAGCTCAGACAACCCACCTTCCTCAGGCCCTTGAGTCCAGGTATGTGCTTGTGGGACTGCCTCCTGACAGGGAAGACAGAAGGATAAAGCTGTGTTAGCCCTGCTGCCATGCAAAAAAACTACTTCCTTACTTGTGTTCTCAACTGACTCCTCGAGCCATCGATGCATACAACCTTCGGTTACAGGGTCAGACCCATAGTTTTTGGTAAAACTACTCTTAACGTCTTTGCGACATGGTCGTGCAGTGACCTGCAAGGTCATCTAAAACTAGACTCCTTCATAACAACAGCATAACGGTCCATCTTTGCTATTCCAGAAACCGGTCAGACCAGTGAGGGGGGGTGGGGGGTCAGGGGGGTGGAGATCTCCATGGAGACAGTTTGTCTTACCCTCGCCCCTCCTCCCTGTAGTTATCTAGCCCTTCATCGTAAGACTTGGACCGCTCCGTTTTGGTACCGGACTCCGACTCCAGGATAGAGAGCCGTAGAGAATCTAAACATGGTGGGGGAGAGAAAAAAATGGGAGAGATGGGTGAGAGACGGTTGCCATGGCAGCAGATCTCCGCTCCAGAAACACAGCAGGCGTGGAAATGTGAGGCAACAGTACGCATCGCTATGCAGACAATTTTCTTCATTTTTTTTATTTCGGTTTACCTGATGGAGGAGTAGGTGTACCCTCCCCCCGGAGAGCCATCATGTGCAGGTTTTTGTTCTTTCCCAGCTTTATTGCTCCTGATTCAACTAATCAACAGCTCATCAGTACCATTACTTGAATCAGGTTTGTCAGAGCAGTATGGGAGCAGCAACCTGCACACTCTACAGCTCTGTGAGGGCAGGGTTCTCTTTCCAGCATTAATACTGACAGATTAAGGTACTAGAGGTGTTTTGTCCTCATAGCTTGAGTGTTGTCAAAATCCACAATCCCAAGAGGAAGCAGCAGCAGCAGCAGCTGTAAAGGTTGACTAACAGCGGAGAGCTCCGCCCCTTACCTTGGTCATGTGACAGCTGGCGACGGATGTGAGGCGACGGGGACGTGGGGCTGGGGGGTATGGTGGTGATGATAGGGGTGCTGGAGATCACGGCGGACGCTGGAATGTGCGTGGCATCGTGGTCGACGCTGGGGCTGGAGGGCTCGTCTGAAAACGAAGAGCAGAGGGTGTCGTGTGATCGCTCGGGACGACGGTAGGCGGGACGGGACCCGGCGATAGGCATCGCCTACCGCGCGCGGCCGCCCAATTGCACAACGTCGCACTCATCGGCCGGTTAACCGGAAGCCATTCATCGAGCCTCATATCTGCTCTGTGTTTGCCTAGCCTCCATAAAACAGGACGCAGGAGAAGATAAGAGCGCAAGCCTACTCACGCCCTCAGCGTCCCGTTTACAGACAGACCTGCTCACTCACCCTGCCCGATAAGCCGATTAGCTGGGTTCTATCAAGCCCATACTCAAATAAAAGGGAAAGTGGCGTTGCATCACTGCGTACTCAGGTGCACACAACAACCAACAGTGCCCTCTGCCTCACTTACCAACGAGCAAGAAGGCACGCCTTGGCACACACCTCACTAACACTGTTTCACCACACACACGTCAATAAACATCTAACCACATACACAACACCATCGATTCTTTACGGGATACTGTAGACCCACTCAGCTCTGTATGTTAACTCTGAAGTTCTGTCTCTCAAACACTCCAATTTAAAGCTTCTGGAGAAATTCACTTGCCTGACCACATACATTGCTGTGGCAACAGTTATTCTGTACTATGGTGTTGCAATAAAAGCTCACTGTCACCAGCAGGACCCCCCCCGTGGTTGAGAAGCAATAGGACAGAAAGAATGCAAGAGTGGAGTATCTGGTGAGCTTAAGGAATCTGTGGCCATTTCCCCTAAAGGAAACTGGGTAGAGCACACCAGTCGCAATCACGGACTTTCCCGTGGTGAGCCAGTCAGACGAGAACCTGCCAGCTCTGCTCGGAGCCAGTCTTAGTTACAGTACAGGGGTGCATGGGGGCCAGCACTTCACGCAGCTCGTTCAAGTCAGCACTATTCAGCCTGCACTTCTACAGCTAAGGACAGAGGGGTGGCAACATGATAACACTGCTGTACTGTACTGCAGTTACACAAACTCCCACCGCTGTGTGTGGTACATGAGACAGGCTCAAGAGAAAATTAACTCAAATTACAAGGCAACAATTTTGCCATCTTCATAGCTTCTCGAACCGAGAGACCCACAGGGCGTTGTACGGTTGAGCTTCTGACGTCTGCTCCGTAAGGTAAGCTCACACACTTTCCGCTAATACAAATGCAGCCAAGCAGCTGCTTCAACCAGACCAGATTAGAGAAAGTGAGTGTACTGTAAATATTAGCTCATGTTCACAGCAGACAAGAACAGACTGTTTAAAGTTAAAAACCCCACTCATCACTAAGACCTTTCCCACTGCTTTCCACATTCCTGTCTCAGAACACAACTTCAAAGCGTCGACCGTTGTTTAAATGGTTTGCTACATTTTAAAAAAACAAATACAAAGGGGAAACAAAAAAAAAAGACAAAGAAAGCTATTGTGCTTTTCTGACAGTCAGCCCCTGGTGCTCCAGTGACGAGCACTTGGTGATCAAACACACCCAAAAACTAAAGCTTTGCAGGTACAGAGTGGATTCTCTCAAAGCCGGCACTCACCCACAGCTTCCTCCATGGGCCGGTACAGGCCCTCACAGTCCGTGCACCTAAGACACCGTCCCGGACCCCCCAGCCAGGACCCTGAGGACCCCCAGCACGCCCAGGCAGGCCCCTCGCCGTCCTGCGGCCATAGCCTCTCCACCAGCAGCATGGCTCCTCCACCCGTGGACCCCAGAGCCCACAGTCAGCCTGGAGGTCTGGAGCTCCGGAGACCAGATGCCAGCCAGGGCGCCTGACAATTATTCTGACCTCATGTGAGGCTGGGCATCATGCTCGGACAGTCGGCCCTTTCTCTGGAGCCGGTCTCCGGCTGGCGCTGCCAGGGCTGTGAGTGACTGCTCTGTCCACACCTGCTGCTGTGAGAGCATGCGTGACTGACCGACACTGCTGACCACTCTCACTGCCCAGGCAAACTGACCACTCTCACTGCCCAGGCAAACTGACCACTCTTAATGTCCCAACCTAGTGCCTGCTCGAAATTCATACTGCCCAAGCCTACGGACCGTTCTTTTCTGCCCCGGCCACTGACCAGTCTAACTATCCGGCCTACCAACTGCCCAGTCATTCCTTACAGTCTTACTGATTTGTCTTACTCTACAGTCTTACTTACAGCCAAGTGTTCCTCTGTGAAACTGTGCAGAGCAATACAAGGGTAAAGCCATTTTAACCTTTCAAATAATGCAATGTAACGCTTAAATCAGTCCCCATAATATATAATATTGTGTAAAAAAAACACAATGACCTAATGTGTTAAGTGTGCAAACTGAGCACAGAACTATGGTTTACTACAGATATACACACAGTCAAAGGAAACACACACACACACACACACACAAACACACACACACACACACACACACACACACACACACACATAAGGATGTGCACCAACACATGTGTGCCCACACACACCCTGCTTACATACATACCTACACAAGCACAACAAACACACAGAAATAAAACATTACGGATGTATAGTATGACAAGTTCCTGGTAACATGAGAAAGAGCGCCCCCCCTGTGTCCTCAGTCAAATGAGGGGCCACAGGCTGTGGGCACGCATGCTCTTGGGGACAGACAGTGGTATAACAGCAGAGTGGGGCAGACAAGGAAGAGTGAGGTGAGAGTAAAATTCTCAGGATTAGACCGTGACTGCGTAAGACCGAGAGGATGTGATTAACCTGTCAGGAGCAGACTGGTGACTCAGGGGCTGTGACGGCACCAGCGCGGGGGCAAGGCCAGGGAGGCAGGCTGCAGCAGGCCCATACAGGCTCCTGCGCCTGTTTGAAGTGGTCTGGCCTGTCAGCCAAACCAGCCCACTGGATCCCTCAGTCTGTTGCCATGACGAACAGCCGCCGTACAGGCCAACGTGACCGAAACCACACAGCCCTGCTGTGTACTCCCTGACCTCGGCATGGGAGTAACTTCCTGTTATAATTCAGAAAATTCTACAGCAGTGCATCTGGGAGTTTAAGAGCTGGCATAAGCCTGAGGGTCTGGCCTTACATCAGAGGTGTGGCACAGCTGTGATTTAGAGAAAGCTGCCACCTAACCGGGCATCTTCGCTTTATATCCGACCACATCAGTGGGACTGGATTGACTGTAAAATCTAAGCTATCCAAGCTATCCACTGACTGGTCAGTCCGTCAATTAACTTGTATACTGATGTTCATTTGGAATCTAAGATTTAATATTAAACTCTCCACATACTCACTGAGTTACACAGCCTCTTCAATCACACATTAATTTCTAGCTCTTACTTCTTCAGGCTTACAAAAAGTAAACAAACACGCAAGAACACATTAGAATGTACTGTAAGAACGTATGAATCAAATACTGTACCAAGAAATGCATTCATTACACTTTAAAAATTTTTTTCATTTCTTACATTTCTTCATGTCTGTTTTTGTTTTCATGTATGCATCATTAACCAACATAAGAACTTAGAATTTGTAACTAATGTCTTCTGGACTTTGTCCTCAAACAGACAGAATGCAACAAGACACTGCTTAAGTATTTTTGGCCTAGATTTAGGCCTAGTTTATTGGACAGAATATTTGTAGGGATTTTGTCAAATAGGCAGACTGATAAAATACATTAAAAACAAACCTCTCTCATTAGAAATCTCTCTCAATACATTTGACGTCAGCCCTCCCCACAACAAAATCATACAGTGGGTGACTCATATGAGCACAGAGACAGTCTAGATGTCAGAGATAGTCCAAGCCTTAGCAAACATGGTTCTTCAATGATTCTGTTCCATTAATACTGCTTGACAATAAAAAAAAACCTTACACACCTATCTTTACTCAAACTACTACGCCAAGCTTGCTAACAATTACAACAATACACACCAATTCACATCTTTGCAAACAAAAAAATCCTGACTGTAAAGGAACAACACACCACTTACTGGCAAGCCATGTAGTGTAGGCTCATTTTTATGGAGCTGAGTGTGTACTTGGTCGGTGGCAGGTTTGATTCCCAGGCTCTGTCCATTATGCTCTTGAGCAAGGTCCTTCATTTGAATTGTCTAAGCAAAAACGCAGCTGTATAAATGAATAGTGTATAACCTGTGTAAGTTGTACCGCCACCCGTCACCCAAAGCATCCAGGCCTGACCAAACAGCATCAATGACACCATGGAAGGGGGAGTGACCTACATAAAGAGAGTTTGTCCCTCGTGCCACTTTCGATGCTATCTAATATTAACGGAGGGAATTTTTCTCTGTACGGCTCTGGCTTTCATTCCCTTCTTGTCCACAGAGAAGTGGGCCTGGCTCTGATATTACTTACAGTAAGCAGATCTACACTAATTGCCCCCATCATTACCCTCAATGCACCCTGCTATATTTGTCAATGCCAGCATTACTGTACTGCAGGTTTCTAATGCACAAACGAACAGCAGGCATCGACACCAGGGGAATGCCCAGAACTCATAAAGCATGTCTTTGATCTCTGTTTTATAGAGCAGCACATCAAACTTGATTATGACATAAGAGATAAAGTCCATTAGTCTTTAATGGTGGAAAGGTAATTAACGTGTGGGCCGCAGTTAGAGTACAGTGCATTTTGGCAACAGAGAACCATTGAGAGAAGCAGAGCAATAACATTCCATCAGAAAAGAACAGTGAATTCAAATGATTCAGTCTAAGGAGAAATAAATATCGAGGTGAGAGAAAACCAAATTAACACTTCTGGGCTGATAAATATATCATGCAAAGAGGGGAGGGAAACGTTGTGGAAAAATTTGACTTGTATAAACTTCTACTGCAACATTCATTGTGAAATACACCTCACAGGCGAAGATATGTACACTCACACCATCTCACTGATAAATGCTGTCACACACCAAACCACAACAAATGCCACTCCTGTGTTTTCTCTCACACACACACAAACACATGCACACAAACGCACGCACACACACACTCGCACACACACACTCGCACGTTCATACTGCTCAAGTCTACACACAGTTCTACATTAACATACAGCCAAGGCGTGTCCATTTCCTACTTACTGTAATACAGATCAGAAAACACAAAGGAATTGGGAAAGAACAAGTCGTCACCATCCTCCACAGGTTATCAAAGAAAAAAATCGAATTTCAATGGTATGCTCCTGAGATAAAGGCCGTCTACTTCCTGTTTATATATGCACCCATGGCCGCAAAATCATACTTAAAATCATGAGTAGTCATCGAGAGACTTTAATGAACTCTTTTTCCCACACCGTACAGCTGTGAGTCATCAGATACCTCACATCAGCAATTCCAAAAATGTTCATTGACAGAAAATCTTTGAAAGCTAGTGCTGCCTGAAACCGGCTTGTTATTCCTCTCCCCCAGACATATTTCCCCAGAGTAATCACCAACCGCCGATGTCTGACTTTTATGAACTCCGTTTCCCACACTGCACTGCTGCCTCGAGTCATTATCTTCCTCACATCAGCCTCTGGTTTGACAGAAAATCTATGAAAACAAATGTTGCCTGCAACTAGTGTGTTAGTCCTCTCTACCAGACATATTTCCCCAGACTAATCATCAGGCAATATCTGACTTATATGAACTCCGTTTCCCACATTGCTTTGCTGCCTCCAGTCACTATCGTCCTCACATAAGCTGTTACACCGCGCTGCTCTGACAGAAAATCAATGAAAGCCTTCAAACAGAATGCTGTTCTTCACTACCAGCCAAACTGCCCTCCCTCCTCCCTCCTCCCCCTCCCCAAAACAAAAACCCACCCCCCGCTGGCCTGGATATGCGTTCCCATGGAGACCCGCGGGCGGCACTCACCGATGAAGGGGATGGAGTCGAGCGAGTCGTCCAGGTTGCTGGAGCAGGAGGCCTTGCGCTGCTCGCCGAGCCGTCGCATGTTCAGCTCCCGCCGGGCGTCGTTGGGCAGCCAGCAGGTGGAGTCCGCCCTGGGCTCCGTCTCCGCGTCGTTCACCGCCAGGATGTAGGAGTGGTGGCGGATGGGGTTGGGGGTGGTCTTCTCCCTCAGGATCACCACCTCCTGCCCCTGCTCCAATGCCGTTGCCTCCCTGCCATTGGGCCTCCCCGGGGGAGGATCCTGCGACCTGGTCCTGAGCAACACCGCCCCATTGCTGGTGGGTTTGGCGCCGCCCTGCTGGTTCAGTGTGAGTGGCTTTAAGGGGGCAGAGCAGGAGGAAGACCTGACGCCTAGCCCCGCCTCCTTTGCACTCTCGGGGCGTGGCCGTAAGATGGGCTGGGGGAGGTGATTGGGCACGAGCGCTCTTTGGTCTTTGGGTGAGGAGGTGGGGTCTAAGGTTTTTACCGGCAGGCGAGAGGGACGGCTTGCCTGGAGTAGGCTGTCTGTCCGAGAGGCTAGCAGCTGTTCTGTACCTTTAGAGAACTGAGGTGCGACAGGTGCCCCCCGGTGGCCAACGCCGTTGCCACCCGCGTACCCGGCCGGATTCCTGAGGCCCTGGTGGACAGCTCGCGAAACTGCAGGCTGGACCGTCTGGCGACAGTACAGCAGGGCCCGGTCCTCCAGCTCAGGCCGGCCGTAGCCCTGCCTGTCCGGGGGCAGAAGAGCACCTCCTTGCTGGCCCAGATAGTCACAGGAGAGCGCCCGCGGTTTGGGCACGCCCAGTGGGGTGGAGGCAAGGGCGTCCTGGGACGCGCTGCGAGGCCAGTCCCTCCGGAGGTCGGCAGGACCCAGCCGCTCCTGGGAGGCACTGCGGGGCGGGACTGGGATGGGGGTGGGGTACGCCCGCTCATGGGACGTGCTCCTCCGCCGGAGCTGGGCAGGGGGTTGTTTGTACTCGCCCCCTGCTCCCCCCGCAGAGCTCTGGGAAGCGGCCCGCAGGCTGTCCAGCCTCTCCTGGATAGTCCGGCAGCCGTACATGTGAAGCCGCTTGGTGTCGATGTACTCCTTGTACGTAGTGTAATTCCTCCAGTCTATGTTCTGGTGGGATGCAGGGGAAGTAGAGGCAGGGGTCGGGGAGGCAGGAGAGTAGTGATTGGCCGGGCTAGGGGTCGAAGGTGAGTAGTGATTGGATGGGGAAGAGAAGGGATCCACCGGTACCGCCAGAGAAGATCTGACGGATGCCGGATGGCCTTCGGGGCATGCTGGGTAGGCGACGGTCCGTCCTGCCGGAGAGAGGGCGGTGGGGTACTGTAGGGGGGCCCCTGAGCTCCGGGTCCTGATCATGAGCAGGTCGGGAGGGGCCACGGGGCCCGACCGAGGCACCACCACCGTCCTCACGTTCTCGTTGCACACGCACACCACCGTCTGCGTTTTGGGGGCCTGGGGAGGGGGCGGGGATGGGGGTACGGGGATCTCCATGCGGTAGCTGGTTTCCGGCTGGTGGCCCCCCGACGGCGACGTGGCTGGCCATGCCCCTCTTCCCCCATGTCCCCCTGCTGCAGAGGTGGGGGGGTCCGGCGCCTGGGCCATGCCCGCAGATTTAGCGTTGGGGTCTACCCGAGGGTAGCATATAGGGGGTGGTTCCGGGATATTCTGGGCGTTCCCGCTGTATGCCTCGTTTCCTTTAAGGTAGGCATCCTGTGAGTAGGCCTGCGGGGAGAGAAGAGAACACTGTCACATCCACCAAACAGAAACCAGACACACCACCATACTATTTAACAAAGACAGCCTCGCACTGAACTTAATCAAATGAAGCCCATTCAACGGGAAATATCACTCTTCAAAGTGATAAAACATTACACTGTACCTAGGAGAGACAGTTTGAGAAACATGAGAGAGAGGGGAATCCATGACATTTTGTTTTGTGCGCTCTCTTTACACAAAAGACACAGCATGCGGTAACGTTGGCAATATCAATAAATGCAACAGCATAAACAGCATGCAAAAGCAACACATAATGAGCTCAACAAGTGCCGCTAAATCAGGAAGACACCCCATCATGTAACCCCGGCAGGAAGCTTCCGGGGGAAAAGCCGACCAGCTTCAACACACGACAGCAACACAACGACAGACAACACTTCACAACCAAAGACCAAAAGCGTGCAACTGAAAGACAGATGGTTACAGACACCATTCAAAACGGATCCCCCGCAAGTGGAAAAAAAAGAAGGTTTTTGCCTTTAGGTGGAGCGAACGGTCAGGTGACCAGGAAAAGCGACAGGTGGTTTAAGAGGAGAGGAGCTG
Source organism: Albula goreensis (assembly GCA_022829145.1). NCBI lineage: Eukaryota > Metazoa > Chordata > Actinopteri > Albuliformes > Albulidae > Albula > Albula goreensis. The sequence continues at coordinate 4,916,566 of CM040753.1, read as the reverse complement.
CCTGCCGGGCCCAGGAGTAAGGAGGGGGGAGCTCAGAGGCAGATTACCTGCACTGAGACTAACGCACCTTGGGCCTGAGAAAGGGCCTCCGCACACAGGCGGGGAGAGAGAAGGGAGACCGCCTGCCTGAGGTCTCCAGCAACACCTCCATGATCATCCTCACCTCCGGAGTCTCTCTAAAACTACCGCTGTACCTGAGAATACCTTTCCACACTGGCCCTTTCACATTAACACAAACACTAAAGAAGAAAAAGGGAATCCTTGCTTTAATCTCATCTTCTAAGAGACTGCGGTTCTTGTTTCTTTTGTTTTTTTCCTCACGAGCACCGATCCACCCGCTACACTGAAGTCGGCAGGAGTGATCAGCACGGCTTTGTGTGCTCGGTGTACTTCACCTGCGGTTTCAGGTTACTCCTTCCTTCCCGGATCCGGGGGCGTGAGCCCTGGCCCTTCCCTCCTCATTTGCATAAGAGGGCTGTCTAAGCACACCTGTCTAAGGCTGGAGGATCAGAGGCCAAGGTGCTTTCGAAAAAAGGAAAATAAACAAACGCCAAGGCACAGGGGAAAAAAGAAAAAAAAAACCAGCGGGGCGAGGCACTAAAATCCTGCCTGCTGGAGCCTGAGAGTCACGCGCTAAGATCTCGAACAGGTACTGACGCTTCTCCCGCTACAAAAATGAGCATCTGCGACCGCGACAACACTTTCATGGGGGAAAAACAGGGATGAGAAACTACAAAAAATAAGACGAATGAATGCTTCACGGAGGCATTTTCCCAACCCCAAAAAACAACGACAACATGAAGACAGATGTGAGATGGGGACGGACATGTGTCAACACTGAGTTGTTTTTTTTTCGTCTCCTTACCAGTGCTGTGATATCCCTTGAGAACTGCACGCAGCGGGGCCAACAGAATCATGGCAGGCAGAGAGAGAGAGAGAGAGAGACAGGAAAAGGAGAGAGAGAGAGAGAGAGTGTAGGAGTGAAAAAACACACACCACTACGATAGAACAGGGAAGAGCAAGAGCAGAGAGCTGGGTGTGGAGAGACAGAATTATTCTGTCATTCGGTGCCGGATACAACAAGCTAAAAATACCCAGAGTCTGTGTGTGTGTGTGTGTGTGTGTGTGTGCTGGAAGGAACCATCGGAGGCAAAGGGCACCGTGACAGCCGAGCATTAGGAGGATTGTCACGTTAGCGTTAGCGCTCGCCACCTGCTTGTCCCCAACGCTGGGCAGACCGCCGGAGAGCACAGTGGCAGCCCGCCTCCCGCGGTGATCCCGGCTCCAATTCACGCCACACCGAACGCGGGGCAGTGTTTCCTTCACCTTCCTCCCCTCCCTCCGTTTCCTCCTCCTCCTCCTCCTCCTGCTCTTACTGTCCACAGTAAGGTTACCCATGCTCGCTCACCACCGTTCTGTTTCTCCCTCTCTCTTTCCCTCCCTCCAGAGAGCGGCTTCCATTCGGATGACGGCAGCAGCTGCTTGATTATACATTCTGCTCAGATGGTACAGCACCCCCTCCCCCTACCCCTCCCCTGCCTCTATTCCACCGCCAGAAACACGCACCTGACCAGAGCTGAGCGTGCAGCTCCGACCCCTACTGCAGCTGCTAACCCTCCCCTCCTCACTGAGCTGAGGCTGTTTCTCTCTCACTCTCTCTCACACACACACACACACACACACACTTTCTTAATCCCCTCCTGTGAGGCCCTTGCCCTGCCCATGCTGTGTGTGTGTGTAACTCTAATCTCTGCGCTCATCAGGACCTCCTTAGCACCACTGCTAACTGCTCCTTTCACACGCCAGTGCCACTGTAGCAACAGCTGTGTGACTGCATGTGCCGGAACCAATACGGCAGCAGGGGCCGGCATCTGCGTGGGCTTGTGAGTGTGTGTGTGTGTCTGCTTTACTGACAGTAAATGTGCAAACATGACTACAGGAGAATGTGTGCATTGTACTGTATAATACATACTCTGAAGGATTGCAAGTGGGTGCTGCACACTTGAGTGTGCATGAGCATATGTGTGTGTGAGTCAAAGGATGAAATGGGTTCAATTGTCAGAAAAGGAAACTCCTGTAATTGGCTGTACTTCAAAGGGCTCATACACTTCACAAGCTGATAATGATGCTGAATTGCTGGCCCTTACTGTACACGAGTAGTTACAAGGACAACCCTATGTCTATCTGAGCTGATGAAGATGCTAAATTAGCATGCTTTATTTTACTAATGCAGACAACAGAGAATGGAGTGTAGGGGCGTTTGAATTGATCAGCATGCTGGATCAGTCACAGTGACTATAAATAAGGTTTACAAAGACAGTTAGTGTATGGCTATTTGAGTTTAAGATGCCAAATTAGTGACTGAAGGTAGAAATGACACAAGCAGAGAGAGGAGGGGGGGTGGGAGACAGCACGTTTCCGATTGGCCGTGTAGAGCAAGCGAGGCACGTTCAACCCGTACTCTGCTCAGGAGAGTGTAAACACTCCAGGAAGAGCTTAATCAATGCTCGCTCTTAAAACAGAGCATGGACACCGGCCAGGTCTAAGAGCAGCCACACAATGGTCCCTCTGTTCCAAAAGCACAAATATATATCTCTCTCTCTCCCCCTTTCTCTCTCTCTCTCTCTACCACTCTTTCTCCCCATCTCTCTCTCACTCACGGTTTCAGACACACTTTAATTACGCACTTTATTACGTTCACTTCCCCTGTATAAGCACAATACATGCCTTATGGTCTCTGTCTCGGCCTTCCTACTGGTGTCCATTTTTGTTTCTGATGAGTGAGTGTATGTACACACACAGGTCTGTGTGTAAGCACATGAGAGAATACGAACACACACACACACACACACACACACACACACACACAGAAGAAATCTAACTATGCAGCTCTCTACCCCAGTGTGCTGGGGTACTGTGTGTTATATACTGTGTAGAACTCCAAATAAACTTAAATTGGCAGTTAGTTTTGTGTTGAAGTAGGAGAAGACAAGAGGAAATGGAATATTATCGCACCTACACTCAGCGGCCTAAAGAGTCGGCACCACAACCAAAAAAAAAAACCTAACTGAAGTATCACTTCACTTTTCTTGACTAAAATACTTGTTTTTCCATTCATGTGTTGTCAATTCATCTAGATTGTCCATCACTACACAGTCTTGTTTGTTAGGGAGCTTTAATGATTTCCATGTTGCAACACAAAAAAATGATTAGAGAACCCTCTCCATCTCCCAAAGCTGTGAGTTTGGGTTCTCTGGTCAATATTGCTATATGAGTGTTTAGAGGCAGCCAGGGGTGTTCAGGACACACAGATGTATGGAAAAAATGAGAAAAGTAATGTAGTGCCAGCAAGTCGTCAAAACTACCTCTACCAATATTACTGAAAACCAGAATTACATAGTTATAGGTAGTTATATCTAAAAATCTTGCTAGGAAAATCATTCATGCCATCAGATTTAAAGTGCTGCCTTAAAAGGCAAACTTGCAATGCACTCTGCTTTTTAATTTACTGAAGAAAATTGCTGAGCATCTTAATGCAAATAATGTTCATTGATGCCCCTCCACTTCTACTATCAGCTTTCCAAAGCTATCCACCGTTAGCACGGAAGTACAGATGCAGCAATTAACGTGCCCTCAAAAAGCATCTGAATTCAGCGATACCCAGGGAAAGTGTGACGTGTGGTGTTGAAACGCTGCCTGTCCCCTGCTATTCTGCTGCCTGTTGCCAGCCTGTATGAGTGATGACGCAGCTCCGACAATTTGAAACGAGAGAAGGGGCCGTAGAGAAAGAGTCACACAGCGAGCTCCTTTCCCACCAGCTCAGGAAAACTTTCAAAGTTACACAATCTTGCTGACAGGACCGCTCAGTGACTACGGCATTGTTTCTCAATGGAGAAAGTTCTAGAAAAGGTGCCCTGATGGATTCTGGGAAGGGAGCAGAAGACTCATCCTCCATCAGGGTGGCCTGATGCTAAGCAGGGGAGAGGAATTGAGCGCTGGCTTGGGGGTGGGGGGAGGCGAGGGGGGGCTCGTAACGTTGAGGCACAGCTGAGCTGTGGGACTGTCGTAGCCTTCGGGCTGTGCGGCCGCAGGGCGAGCAGAGTCCTACGCTGCGCACTGACGAGCACACAGACGGATCTCAGCAGGGAACTGAGAAAGGTCTCTAGGCTCGGGTCACATGTTCTCTGCTTCCTATTAAAACTTAACAGTGACAACCCACAACGACAAACAACAGCCATGAACCTACACACCGTCACTCATGCAGCCATCTTTATGAGTAAAAAATATTTCCTTTACGTATACTAATGAGTTATAAGATAGTGGAGTACATCATCAGGTATTCTATTTAGGGAACAAAATACTGACTCAGTTCACTTCAAACCTGACTACAAATGCTTTTCATTGTTTGCTTTTTTGCCACTGGATGTGATGAAAGCTGTGAAATGTGGATTTGATTTATTCTTTGTAGTGTGTCCTTGTCAGTTTAAAGGTCTAATTCAACGGGCTGATTAAATCATACACATGAATGAAGTTTATTCACAGGGGGTGGAGGGGGAAAAAAAAAAAAAAAAAAGTAATTTCTCTTACTTCAACAACAACAAAAAGTTAGACAGCGCTTATCTCTTCAGAGGGAAAGATGAGAGAGCAACAGAAAGCAGACGTCCCAGACAGGGGATGACTCACCAGCTGCAGGATATCCTCATCTTTGGGCATCACACAGAGCTCCAGAGAGGTGTCACTGAAACCGAAACCAGAGCAGCGCGGTGAGCGCGAATGTATCGCCTGTGTATCACCATCACCTGACCGACGGAAGTGAAAGCATGCGGCCCCATCACAGACAATGCCTGGTTTTACCTGAACCCATTTCTGCCTGTGGCAGAAGACATGGATGGCGCCATAAGGGTGTCATGGAAAAACAACTATGTCACAGGGGTTTTTTTCTTACCCTCTTCAACTTAAGAACACATGACAGAGAATAAGCGAATGACTCATAACATGTATGAAGTAAACAGTGGGTCTTAAACCAGGTATTGCAGGGTCACAGGGTTTGTTGTTGTTTTGTTTTTTTTAAATCACTCAGCTCTGATCATGTAGTTAGCTTACTTCACTTTTTTTTTTTTTTTTTTTTTTTGATCAGAACTGCTGTGGAATTCGAGGTCTCCAGGTCTCCAGAACCAGAAGAACCCAGATCCTGCTTGTCTGTTAGAGGTCCATTTAAAAACCCTTCCTGACTCACAGGCTTCACAGCCTTGATTAACGGTGGAAGCTGAATGGGTCATTTCCTTCATGTCATGATCCAATCCCGAGGCAATGTGCACAATTTCACACATTTTCAACAGCATTTTCACAAACATATGCTAAGGTAAAATATCTCTCTCTCTCTCTCTCACTCACACACTCACTCACACACTCACGCACGCACGCACGCACACTCACGCACGTACACGCACACTCACGCGCACGCACACACATTATTTCTCTTACCTGTTCTGGATCAGGGCTATCACTTGGGAGTACGTTTTTCCAATAATACTTTCCCCATTGACTTTCACTATTCTGTCCCCTGCGGAAGAGAGGAGAGCAGACATCAGCTCAGCTGTTTGCACTGCAGGGAGATGCTGGGCAGAGCAGCGTACTCTCACAGGAGAAGGAGCCAGACCGCCCCGCGCCAGCCTCACAGTTCCTCTGTCCTCTCTCACCCCTGCCCTGCCCTGCAGGGGAGTTTCCAGCACAAACACTCTCACACACTGCTGACTCCAGGTCAGGCTGAACAGGGCAGTAACTGAAATCTCCCTTCTAGGCAGTGAGAGGGATGGGCGTCGCTGCGGTGTAATGACTGGGCAGTTCGGCTTTTGACTCAGAATTCACTATCTCACTCCCTACAGTGAGGTGCTTCCAGTAAATATCCACTCATATAAATGGACAGTATGAGAAAAAATAAGAACATAGGAAGAACATAAAAACTTATTATCATAAGACCGGGATATTTACCACTTATTCTAGCAAGAGAGTAGAAATGATATAAGCTCTGGATGACAGTATTTGCTACATGCCTTCAATTTAAATACTGGAGGAGCCTTCAGTCTCTCAAGGGTTATGGGGAAGGTAAGGTCACCACTGATGGGGCTGTGGGGTGTTAAAAAACCTCAAGCAAGGAAGTGAAACCATGAAAATAGCCCATACAGGCATGCTAGAGTCAACTCAAATGCACTGTTCGACATTTCTACAGAGCTAGCAGGAGCTGAGGTGAGGACAGGTGATGGGGGGGTGGTCTTACCTGTGCAGAGTCCAGCTCCGTGGGCGGGGCCTCCTTCCTTCACCTGCTTGACGAAGATGGTGTCCATGGGCTCCAGCCTGGTCCGTGGTCTCCCTGGTAACGACAGAGCAGACGGACAGCGTTACTCTACTGCTCCAGAGAGGGAGCGCCGCCCCTCCTTCCTCCCGCAGCTTCTCCTCCTCATCATCCTGGCCATTGGGGTGGACGCCGGCCCCAGGAGCACCGCAACAGCAGAACAGATACCCAGCTCTCAATCAGCCCGTCTCAGCCTGCCCTGCTGGGAACGAGACTCCTGGAAATCGCTAAAAGCAGATGTACTCAAAACACAGATTCTAGGCGGCAGTTCTTCACATTACTGTAACACTACAGCAGCTTTAAAAAGCAAAAAAAAAAATAGATGGGTGAAAAGACAAATCTGCCTTTTCTCCATCTGCTAAGCAGAACTGTATTCAGAAGCTTTCTAATAAACATTGCTCTGTGGTACTCAGTGATGCACTCGCACAGAAGTCTATGTAAGATCTGTTGTAGCCACTAGAGGGCGCTCACATTGCTGCCAGTAAGCCTGGTTACACAGAATATGTGCTGATCCCTGATGCAGCCGGAAAGGTCAGTGCAGCATTGCCAAGTCTCTTTTCCACTGGCTGCGCAAACATCCTCTACACACAGCCTGACTGGCCGCTCCGACTCACATTGGGAATTGTCGGGGGGGTGTAGTGAGCAGGTAGCCGAGTGGAGACACAGGAGGAACACAGGTGCAGCTCAGAGTAGCGTAATCATGCAAGCCTGCTCATTGCAGGCCAGCTTAACCAGAGGGCATAAGCCTCAAATTAAAAAATTGCAGCCATTACAATGGAGTTTTAATTTAATTAACTGTGTGCGTGTGCTTGTGCTCTGTCAGCTTGTGGGCTCATAAATTCCCTTGTGTTCTTGTGATATGTGGATTGTTTCACTCCAGCAGGATATGGTGACAGACGATTTCCAAGGAGAATGACACGCAAATCACATAGAACCTGACCTAAACTGCTCAGGAAACTAGACAAGGAGGAAAAATTCGGACCATTTCAATGTAAAGGTGTGTTTGCGTGCGTGTGTGCACACGTCATATTCCACAGAATAGACAGAATCTCTGCTCTCCACCTTTTCCAGCATGACTCAAGCTTACAGAAATGACTGACTGCCGATCCACTCATTTTCTGATTAGAGTGCATACAGAACCTGCATCACACACCCAATCTCTCCAACACAAGCATTGCCAGTCATAAACACAAACACACACATTAACGTGGTCAGCCCTTTGAAACCATGTGTCAGTCTTTTCAAACAGGATCAGGTATACAACTTATGCAAATTTAGATAGCTGGGTGAGATGAATAGTTTTCCAAGCCGGAAAAATGTATCTGATTGCATTTGAAAATCATCGTCATTATCGTGAGGAGTTAGGAAACTTCACGAAACAGATCCGCTTACTCATTTAAACAGAAGCCATATCCCTGAGGCCATACCACTACAGTATTTCACATACCCAACAAACAAACACTCTGCATGTCCTCAGGTATGACTACCAAACCGCATTGGCTTGATACAGTTACCGGGCACATTATCTAGTATCAGTACAGCCCCTCTGTGGCTTTGCGCAACCTTACAGGAATAGAGCCAGCGGAATGATTGTTTGTTTCCTTGCGTTAAATATTGTGTGGATATATGAAACCCTGAGCAAGGAAGAGAAGGCCAGGCTGATGTCAAACGTGTCTAAACCAATAAACACAAGCAATACAATTTGAGTTCTTGGGCATCCTTTGCACCATGCAGGCCTAATTTCAGTGTGAAAATGTATGCCGCCTGTGCCTTTGTTCAACCCAGCACTGTGTTCATATCTGCCAACACCAGTCTACTCCAGAAACAACCCAGCGCTGTGTTCATATGTACCAACACCAGTCTACTCCAGAAACAACCCAGCGCTGTGTTCATATGTACCAACACCAGTCTACTCCAGAAACAACCCAGCACTGTGTTCATATGTACCAACACCAGTCTACTCCAGAAACAACCCAGCACTGTGTTCATGTGTGCCAACACCAGTCTACTCCAGAAACAACCCAGCACTGTGTTCATATGTACCAAATTCAATCTGCTCCCAGAGGAAGGGCACACAGAAGCTGAGCTGAGCATGGTATTTCTTATTATGCAATCCTGCTTACTTTACCAGACAGGTTTTGGTTTGTCCTCCTGTCCCTGCTCTTGAATCCACAGTCATGTGGAACTGAGTTGTGAGTGTGAGCTTTTCTCCGGTTCTTCCCAGAGGAAAATAAGTACATCCATGTGAGCCTAGCAATCCTGTTTATGTTCCACCGGAGCTGGGCCTGGGACCCACGCCAATCCATGACCGTAAGCATCAGCTGCAGGCTCTGCTCTGAGACGACCTGCTTTCGGCCGCGCCAAGGGGCTTTTTGGAGCGCTCGCAGACACCATCTCCCACTCAGAATACCCCTGCATTAACTTCAATTACAGAACAACTCTGAGATAGAAAAGACGGGAGCAGACGCGTGTGGGGGCTGAACTCAAAAAGCCCCCTCCAGCTGCTTTTGTGTCCCAAGGTACAGGTAAGGCTCCAGCAGCAGAAGAGAGTTAAAAGGAAAAATAATTATTAGCCAGGGAATGAAAACATCCTAGAAAAGTGCAAGTTTGCTTTCTCTTTGCTTTCTTTTTTCAGCTGTGAGGACAGCTGCTTATACATTCTGTCCATGTCTGCCAGGAACTGTGAAGCTTTACAACACAGGGAAGCAGCACAAATCTGTATCTGTTTGGAGTAAAAGAAAAAAAAAAACCTCCCTGCTTCACAATCTTGCACACAGCTCATATCTGGGTCTGCTTGTAATGAAACCCTCTATGCTTCATCTCCTCCACAGTCTTATGTAATGTTTCCTGCACATGGAGGTCTGGGGCTGGAGGTATAGCACATCCCAGCATGCATTATTCAGCCCCTCATAAAGACTGAGGAGTGAAAAATCCCATATTAAGAGAGGCGGGACGGAGGACTCATGAATAAGTCAGAGTGATGTGTAATGGGAGAGAGAGAGGCTGTTTAGCAAGGGCCTTCGGGGTGAGGGTTATGTCGCATAGACACCCGTTCCCCTGAAGGACCTGGCCGTGCCATGTCTCGGGGGTTGGGCTAAAGTCATGTAGCGTGCGCGTGGGTGTGTGCGATCCACTGTACGGTCCCCATGCCCTTTCATTACTCTTCAGTACCACACTGCTCCTATCCAGTGAAGGATGAACACATGGTGCTGAAGCTGAAGGAGGGCCTGTGAGTCCGTATCTGCCCCTAAAACACATGCTGGATTACGCAACACTGCAACACCTTACTCATGCACATATGCGCTCAGCTCCCTCTGCTGGTGAGAAGGGGAATCACTATCAAAGCAGTCAGAGGCTTTCACACTTGCTCCTGGTGATCCTCTGTTCGTACATGCATTCATTTTAAAAAATAACTGCATGCCTTGTCCACAACCAAGGACATTCGAACGGTCAGATCAACAAATGCTTGATTATTCTGCACATATAGCCACAGGGCAAATGCAAAATATAATAACCCAGACTCACAAAAGTTTAAATGAGAAAAGAATAAATACATCTTCTCTCCTCCACAAACACAGCATATTTCTCAAGGTCCACTGAATGTGACTGTTGCTATAATTTCAATTTCTCATACCGAATATCATGTCTGAGATGTTAAAATGCTGTTAGTGACAAGTGTTTTGGGTCTCTACGGTGGATATTTCAGTATGTGTCAAAATAAGGCAGGGCTCTCAAAACACACTGCCAGCGTGGGCTGTGTGTTCTGCTTTCCATTACAACTAAATATGACTGTCTTAACTGGGTCAACTACTCATTCGGTCATAGGTACCTAACTATGTGTTGAAGCATAGCATACAGCCAGTGGTTGTTACTTTGCCATCCTCCTAGCTCTACCTTAAACATACAGGTACTATGACAATCCCATAAAAGGGAATGAGAGTAAACAGTTCCTGTGTTCTGCTGCAGAGACCCACACCTGGTCCATGAAGGTTACATTACAGCACCATGGTTTCATTATGTTGCTTGTCACCATTCTCAAAACTACCAACAGGGGGCGACAAAGTACATAGCAAAACATAAACCAGCATAAAATCACTTCAGATTCGTACACAGTAGATACATTTATGGATGTTGCATAAAACGTCACAATAAACAATGTCAAGCCCCAGAGACGTAAAAATTCAAACAATCCCCATTTGAAAATAATGTTGACAAAATATCATGAACTTATTATTTCTGGTTGCTACTTAGATAAGACATGTATAATTTTAATTTTCATTGTTAATTTAGGAAGAAGGGCAATACACAGTATTAACTTCAGCAAACCAAGCACGAGAACACAGTGTTTAAGGCACAAACACAGCCCAAAAACATACACAGAGAGTGGTGAAATACTACCTCACGGTACTAGTTTGAACATTAGGGCCCAGTCATTTGCTCAAGGACTTCTCAAACAGGAGGATCGCTATTTCATACATGAAACATACAAGAACACACATCACAGTATCATTTTAGTGTTTCACTTTAAAGATTATTTTTTGCTTAATGTGAGCTAACGAGCGTGGGCCTGAAGTGCACAGTGTCAGTCCCACCCGAGCTTTTGTTCAGGCTGACTGTTTTTTTTAAATGTTGTTTTTTTTTTTTTTTTTTTTGATTGCCTCTGTTCATTGAGTGAGGGATGAATGTCGATTCCGGCCAGTGCGTTTTGCTGGCCCCAGCTAAACCAGCAGGGCACGCGTCACAAAGAGACGGCTTTCCGCCCGGCGGCCCGGCTACCATGACCCCACGGTGCGTTCCCATTACTCAGCAAGACATGCTCAACACTTCAGACCAAATGTGTTCTACCTCACAGCCCTTCTGCAGCCAGGCTGTGTCCTTACACACGTTACTGGGCACTTAAACAGCCTGACAGATCTCTCTCTCTCACATACATACGTACGGACTCACCATTTCAGACCAAGACTGTGTCCTCAGATGCCCTGTATATACCCTAACAGATCTCACACACACACACATGGACACAGACACACACAAACACAGAGGCGCGCACACACGCACGCGCACACACGTACACACACACACACACACACACACACACACACACACACACACACACACACACACACACACACACACACACACACACACACACACACACACACACACACACACACACACACACACAGCGGGCGGCTCTGCCTGTCTACACACCCATGTTTAACTAGCTTCAGCCACGCCCACTCTGCAAATAGAGCACTGACATAGCACTTTGATTTCAAGGCAGGTAATATCACAGGAATTCTCTTCCAGGGCATCACAGCGGTAGCTCTTTCTGTACTGCTGTTGCCATGTTTGCCCACTAGGGGCTGCTCTGTGAATCCACAGCTAGTGAGCCCCGGGAACGCAGGCACTCTGTACCCCGGTCCGGTTCAGCCTGCGGTCGTCCAGCATTGTGACTCGTCTCCACGGATACACCACAAGCATGGAGTGTTCCTATGACCGAATGACTACGCCACGGGTGACCAGAAACATGTTCTGGATCTGTGCTGTGTGGGGGTGCCCCCCCAACGCTGCCATCGCCCCACCCGAAACAAACGGCACTCTGTTCCCCTCGGCCTGAGCAAGAAACACTGGCCCTTCAGAGACTGCGAGGAGCAGCCGCTGAACTCAGAATACCAGCCATTATCACCCTCCCCGAACCGCGAAAACCACAGGAATCCAGCCTCCAGTCTGTCCGGACACCCCGTCACAGTGCCCGTCCGGCTAGGGAGAGGAGGGGGGGGCATCGTCATGATGACAGACCTGTGCATCCCAACCATGAAGGGTCATCACATGCCAAAATTCAAAAACTGACCCATACACACCGGCTAAACATCATTCAATGACGATCACGATGATAAGTCTTCAATATTTTAGCGCCATCTACGATCTTTTCCAGGTTTATGCATTGCACTGGTTGTCATTACTCTGGTGCATGTGTTTTTCTGGTTATGTAAAAGCTAATGCATTCAATGTGCTTTGAGATACTAATATGCACTGCAACCTTAAACAACCCACAGCTGAACTTTAAATCCCTACCACTGGAAGCAAATGACTTGAAATATAACAAATGTGAAATCATCCTCAGAATATCCATTTGGATAGCATATTTGATTTCCTAACAACGTTTGGCGAGCTGATAAAGGGACACATTGGGATTTCGTAAGCACAGGATTCCTACAGCACTGGTCCATGGCAGCATTCCAGAGTAATGCCCCCTATGGCCCATTAGTTTTCATCAGATACCGAGAGAAGGGGGGTGCTGTCAGAGGACAGCACTACTGCAGCTCAGACTCTGTTCACCACTGTCCTGAATGGACACTGTAAACACAATTTCACACTTCACTCACTTCAATTCTGGCACAGGCAGACGCACTGGCTGCAGGTGACTGAAGGAGAGGGTTCACCTTGTGGTAGGAGGGGCCAGCCCTAGAGGTGGAGCACTAGAAAGTGCGCTGTTTTTTTTTTTTTTTTTTTGTTCTTACTCAGCACTTTAACTGATCAATAAGCACTGCTGACTGCATGGCTGACTCTGACTCTCCTCAACATGAGTTCTCGTGTCTGCGTTGGTTGCTGATACTAAGGTGAAAGCGCAGGTGAAACCCTACAGGACCACTGTGGGGTACCCCTGCTGAACAGTGTACCCCTCAGAGCGGAGAACAGTGCTGGGGTGGGGGGACGCAGTGGGGGCCCCCCGCTCCTCTCTGCCCCTGGCTGCTAGGGCCTGCAGAACAGCTGGGCGGGCCGGTGTGGGCCGGGAAATTTTCATTGCTGTTCTGCATTCAATAAATGTTATTCTGTGAAACTGAGCAGAGCTCCATCTGTGCCACTATTCAGCCCTTACGCAACAGGGCAAGACCCGTCTTCAGCTCCCCTCTCTCTATCCATCCGTCCATCCCTCCGTCCCTCCCTCCCTCTATCCCTCATCGATCTATCCCTTCATCCCTCCATCCATCCATCCCTCCTTCCATCTATGGATTCCAGACAATGCAAGAGAGAGACCCTCTTCAGAGCGACTTCACTGATCTCTATGTGATTTCCATCAAAACAAAAGTCGCTCAGCAAAGGCAACGCTTGTGTGTACATTGAGAAATATGCTTACCTCATCTTTACAGCAGCCCTGTGTGCTAGCGCTTTAAGAGAGCTAGCCTAGCACAGCTGGTAAAAGCCCGTCAGCCTCCACCTTCCCCCAGGTACATCGGAGGTTCTGGAGGACCCAGGGTGATATCGTGATGCATGCGCCGTGTAGCCTATCCGTGTGTCCCTTGATCACACATTTAATCTGCCTTCAATCAGTTCAGGAGGCCGGACAGCATGTGGTCGAGCAGAATTCCGATATCCGCGTGCGTGCGTGCGCGCGCTTCAAACCAAGGATCGTCCGGGCCGGCGCTGCGGAGTGCGCACCAGAATTCAGAGTGGCGGTGGTTGCCTGGATACTGCCGGTCTCAGAGTGCGAATAGCATAGATGGGTTGAGTGGAGTAAAACCAGTACTGCCACACACACCACTGTGATACGATAACGCTACATGCTGTAACTGCCTGAGTCTATGTGTGTGTGTGTGTGTCGCCCTCTTATGAAATGGGCTTTAATTTAAGTTCCCTAAACCCCGCTGGCCGGGGACAGTCGAGATCTGGTGCGTTGAAAGGAGAAGTGACATCACAGCGTTAGCAGGTCTCTTGCTTTGTCCATTCTGTCATCTTCTGGTGAAACAGACTATAGACACATATATTTTGTTTGTCATTTGATTATGACAGTTTTTTCAACAAAAATTACACTACTCTAAATTTTCAATCTGCATATGCCGATGACCTCAAGTATTACAGCACAGAGAGGTTTATATCAGCGCTCGTAGATGCAGCACAGTGTGAATTCTGATGAATAATTTACCAGCTGATCTGTTAGCCATTTGCTTGTACTGGCAGAAAATTGACAGTCCCTAAGCTGATCCAAGTTACCACCGCTAAGCAATCTGCTGCCTGGCAGAACACACACATTCCCACCAGCCTGAAAAGCTAAACCAGCGCTGTCTGCAGCTCTGTTATGACAAAAGCACATCCGCGCCGTTCTCCAGGTTATTCCCGCTCAGATCAGAGCAGTATTAAACACCGTGACCGCGTAAGGTGGGGTAATTTGAAAAGACCGGCTTTACAGGGTAATGCAAGGTCAAGCTGAACGCAGACATAATGGCAACCTTGGGTAATGGGTGACATGGAAACCCAGTGCTAGGGCAGGGCTTCAGCCAGCTTATGTCTTACTGTATTCAGGTACCTCTACTGGACTGCCAGCTGTCTGCAAGGAGTCTCCACTCTACTTCAGCTTACTTCTACTATAATGCGCTACTTATGAGGTAGAGTTTCTAGGCAATGTTACTGCGCTCCTTTAGCACTGCTACTGTACTCACAAATTAACATACAAATTAAGGACAGCTCTGTCCATTAAAGCTGTGTAAGAACTCCACACGTTTCTGCTACCATGACTGAAAGGAAAGTGTAGCATGGCTTCCATTTTTTCTCTACCTTCATGCCAGATTCCTGTGTGAGCGTATTTACATTCACTACTGCGACGGGACTTAGCGTCTCGTTTATGTATTATGCATGTAGAGCCCCCCTCGGAAGGTCTCAAGGAGCTGCCTGGAGGACAGGTAAATTACGAGGTGGGGGCGGCCACACGTGAGCGCAGAGTGGTGAAATGCCGAGGTAAAATACTCTCTCAGTGGAGTGTGTGAAACACTGGCCATGGCTGAGCCGGAGGAATGTGTGGGGGTGCCCCTGGTCTGAAATGCACACCCTGAAAAGGCCAACCTGGGACCGGGGGGGGGGGGATTGGGGGTTAGGCAGAGCAGATCCAGAGCTCCAGCCCTGACCTGCCACACACAGGTTTGAGTGAAATACGAGCCCACGGGGGTGAGAGACGCACCCCAAAAAAAATACAACGAGGGCCTTCAGAGACATGGTAGTAGGAAAGCAGCATGTCCCAGACACTTTGTCCACATCCGCCCAGAGTCTGGGACACCTCTGAGAGAGCAGAGTCCAGCCTTCGTCTGAGGAAGAGCGAATCGGACGCAGCTCGTGACAGAGGTGGGCTTTTTAGTGGCCCGTCGGGATGCGTGGGGAATTTGTATTGCCTCTGCTATTACTCCCACTGCAATCTTAATGGAACCATTCTTCAATCTGCAAATCTCCAGCAAGGAATCCCACTCAGAACAAAAACAAATATTTGAACAGATGTGCGTTTTTCTTTCTCTTTTCTTCTTCTTTCTAAGTACCATGGCTCCACAGGCATATTACAGTGTGCTTCCCTTTCAATTCCCTTCTCCAATTCACAGCATAAAAAAAAGACATGCATCCAAACTTAATGCCCGTCTATGGAACATGTTTACATGCAGCATGTTTCCACCGGGACTCTCCACATACACGCACACACATGGATGAGACAAGGGACGCTTGATCACAGAGGAAAAGGCATGCCGTCACTGCTCTCGCGTGTTTGGTTTGCGGCAGCACGGCACACCGCTGAAGCTGCCCTGGGTCCCCTAGACTGCAGGAATTTCGGCGGCGACACCCAAACCGTAAACACACCGCGACCCCAGTCTAAACAGCCATTGCTCCCTCACACGCTGGCAGCCCGTCAAACAAACAAACAAACTGTCCCGGGATGAGTCCTTCCCAGAATCCCACACTGCGCATCCCGGGTGCAGATGTTCCGCGGAGGGACTAGTCAACACCGCGTCACCATGGAGACAACAATGGTTAAACTCTACGAGAATGTCCCTGGCACAGAGGGTGGAGGCATTGAGAGAACATGCAGGCCGCCTATCAGGGATACCAGGAATGCAATAAACTGTAAAGGCCTACTGGACCGAGGGCCATTATCACACTGGGATGGGCAAGACAGGTCACTTTGTTTACAGGGTGATCTGGCCCATCCTGATGTTTTTCAGGACCATCGGGGGATACCCTGGAATGTGCCACCTGGGGGCATGGGGTCAGCCAGGAGACGACGCTGAACCCCGTTTCTCTCACATAGCCTTTCCACAATTCCACAGTTCATCTGACAGAGGGAAAACCTCCCCCTGCTTCTGAGCCTCATTAATGTCCACTATCGCAGCCACCTGGGGACTCTCGGATTAGACACAGTGCGAGCGGGACCACGTCAGACCGGCTCTTCCTGAGCAGCGGAGGTGTGCAGAGCACGCACTAGTCCTGCTCCCAACGCCGTCTGCAAACAGTCTCTGCATTGCATTCAAACTTGCCAGTGATGCAAGTCCGGTCCAGTCTTTCAGTTATCCAAAGGACTTCAGGAGGGGGTTTTGAAAGTTCTCTAAAAAAAAAAAAAAAAAAAAAAATTCCCTTTTCATCCTATTTTACACTTGGATCATTTCATTAGCATCAAAGCGCAGTTAAGACTAATAATGATTACTCAGCAGTTTACATCATGAGGATTCTGTATCAACATCTCACTGCTAGAGAACTGAATTAGGACGCAAATCCCCAATAACCAAAAACACGAGACCCCTCGTCACACCGCTGTTGATAAGATACAATGTATGGTAAAAAATAAAAACAATTAAAAATATTAAAATTCCAAAAATATTAAAAGTCCCAACAGGCCCACTCAGCAGCGACAGCGGTTTAATCGTCAGTGCCGATACTGAAGCATATCTGTATCCAACCAAATAGGAAGCACCCCGATGCAGTGATCAGCAGGAGCTGGACTCTAATGGCATAACCAGTCAATGATAATGTAGTGTTAACAGAACAAATTCAGCATGAAAGCAGCACTGAAAAGCCATGTCTAGTCGATGATAATGTAGTATTAAAACAGTACAAATTCAGCATGAAAACGGCACTGAAGCCACATCGAGTCATTGGGCACATGGGACCAATGTACTGCACATTACATAAAGGATGATGTACACTGCTCCATAGGGATGCTAACGCTAACAGTGTATCCAGACAAGGGGAGGAGAATGCAGCACCAATTCCAAATCCAGTCCATAAGAGTGCAGCATCGGAGTTGTGCAAACTTAGCACGAAAGCAGCAATACAGCTCTATGTGCAGCTCTAACACTGCAGCAATGAACCCAACCCGGAACACACCCTATTAGAATGCTAATGCTAACGGTGTATCCACACAAAGACGGGAGAGGGAAGCGCATCTCGGACGTGAGAGCACGGCGTTCCCGTTTGCTCTTAATGAAAGCCAGTGGAAGCATCCGCGCCACTGCGCTAGGAGAACCGGAGATGTGAAAGGAATACTGACAAGCCGGACAGCCCTGCTGGGCCAAGCACACTGACCAACGCCAGAGATAGGAGGGGGGAGAGAGTTTACCTCTAAGCAGGCATTACAGTAAACAGCAGCAGTATCGGTCGCATGCGTAAGCAGTACCAAAGCCATAACAGGAAATAAAGCAAACCCTTTTTCCATTCTGATAGCACAGTAAGCCTAACAAATTATACAGTATTGATTGTGTAGCTTCCTCTTTAAAAGACCAGGCTATGGTACATTTCATTTCCCATAATAGCAGAGGATTATGGCCAGAGGTAGACGGTACTTCCCACTCAGTTTTATTTATTTTTCCAAAACTTTTGCAGTCTTCCACCGTGGTGCAGCCAAAGAGGATGTTTATTTCCTGAGAAAGCATACCTCGGAAGGTGTCACCCGGCAACCTCACCTAGCAACATGTTGTGTTGTGCCATTTTGCTGTGTCACTTCCAATTTTGTCATCTACCACCACTGCACCGAATTCTGTGCCACTGTCTATGTGAAGGAAGCTTTAGCAGTGGCTATGCTGTGTGTATGTATGACAGCTCTGAGCCCCTCGTGTCCTCTCAGCCACGGGACTCACAGGTAGATGGACAGGTAATTTTGACACACCTTTGACAAGAGCCTCTTGGCTTCAAGGGGAGTCGCACAGCCCAGGGACAGAGCTTTCTAGAATGGGGACGTTTAACATAGTGCAGGCAGCCTTTTGCATCATCTCTGCTCACGTCTAACTTTGCACACATCGCGCCAGGCCGTGGCACAAAGACACGGGGCAGTAAGAGGGAACCCTTCTGCCAGACCCACACCCAGTCATTTTCACAACGGCTGTTAGTCTTTGGGTATGTGAGGGAGGGAGGGAGGGAGGACAGGCTCCCAGTGGAGAGGCAGAAGGGCCCAGAGAGGGGCGCTGGACTGCGGGCTGCATGGAGCAGGCCAGTCAGAGCAGAGGGGAGAGACCATAATGAGGAGCCAGAGCAGACCGATCACAACACACTGGCATGTCTCCTTCACATCCTGGAGAAATGTTACTGCGCTCCTTTAGCATTGCTACTGCACTGCTAAATTAACAAATTAAGGACAGTTCTGTCCATTAAAGCTGTGTAAGAACTCCACACATGGAGTTCTTACACATGCTACCATGTCTGACAGGGACATGCGTAGCATGGTTTCCATTTTTTCAATACCTTCATGCCAGATTCCTGTGTGAGCATATTCAGGGTCACTACTGGAACAGGACTTAGCGTCTCCAAAATGATGCATGTAAAGCCCCCCTCCGAGAGCCCCCCTGGTTCTGCAGCAGTTAGCCATGATCAGGCTACCCCACACCTTTCATTCTCTCAGACACACACACACACACACACACACACACACCACACACCCACCCCCTCGGCTCCATTACACAGCTTTGACAGGGCCATGGTATTACATGCATCTTCACAGGTCACTACACATGAAGAACGGTGGAAAGAGTAAAGGGAAACTGCTGGATCTTACCTCTATTTCCATTATCCTCATCCTGAAAGAAAAGAAGAGGAGAGACAAAAATAAGTGATCGGCAAAACTTCAACATGAATTCAGAGAAGGACAGCAGTTACAGGCTTACTGCCAGGTTATGGATTTGATTCTCAGAGTCTCTGCACCCTTGAGCACAAGACGCTAAACCAACACTTCTTTGGTAAACATCTAGCCATGTAAACGGATTTGTATCTGTACAAATACGGCCAATCTTCCATGAAAATAAACAACAATGAGAGAACAACCGAATGCTGTTTGCCATATAAAAGGGAAAAAAGTTACAATAATAAGATCGTTACGAGGTTATGGGTTTGTTTCCCACCAGTCTGTTCCCTTCAGCAACAGACAATGAACCAACACCACTTCGGTAAACATCGAGCCACATAAACAGATTTGTTCTTGTACAAATATAACCAATCTTCTACAAAAATAGACTGGAGGGACAAAACGAAATGGCTGTTGTTTGGTGCAAAAATAAATATACTCTAATAGCATGATTCCAGAGAAATCACTGAAACTCTCAGATATGCAGGCAAACAGTATTTCCCATTCCATCATCAATGTAAACTATGCACTCCTTTTTAATAAAATTGGGAGGTTTTGGCATTTTTATACATTTCTGAAGTTCTGGTATTAACCCAAATTTCTGCAGGAACTGATTTAGACACTGGCCAGCAGCTCTCTACCATTGGCCTATAGACATTATTTAAGCTAAGCACCAAATCTTGCAGCCTGCTTGGTATAACACAACTATGTACCTAAACACAGCAGTTTCCACATGATTGAAAGATGAATTTTACATTTCTAATTCTGGTCTGCATGGCTAACTTAGTGCTTTAGTGACGTTACATAAATAACCATCATCCTGTGCATGCTGTTTACCTGGTCTGGCACTGTCGCTCATTTTGATGAGATGAATACACTTGTGTTCTTCCCACACTGTAAGTCACTGAATGACTGTAATGTAACATTAAGCATTTATGCATGCAGATTCAATAGGCTCTAAGTAAACCCACCAGCGAAGAACCGACCCAGCTCCTGTGTGGGAATCTGGGTTTAAACCCCCCCCCAAATGGAGAGAAACAGGTGAATTCAGGCTGAATCTTCATAAACTAAACAAACTCAAGTTATACAGAAAGCAGCTCTGTGTCCAAACTGCTAAAGTATCAGCTGTAAATAAACTCTTCCTCAGAAGACAGACAAACGGACAGTTCGGCCATCAGAGCTCTGTTCTCACACTGCGCTCTCTCAGGTGTCAGGTCTCCTTTACTGCGGTTTTTCAGGATGCCAACCACGCTTGGTATCCTTTCATTTGAATACCATCTCTGCGATTATCATACAAATGAACGCTTAAATACGGACATGAACTCCATTAAAATGTATCACCTTTTCAACACCATTTTCTTCTCGGACTGATATTTGCATTGATATGAACATACATTAAAATATGTTAGCTATCTCTCTAACATTCTAACATGAGCTGCTGACAATGAACATTAAATCATAGATGGTGAACAAGTAGCCGTCATTTTAGAGATAGAGACGTTTATTTACGGCTGTGTTGTAATGTTTATGGCTTGGCGGGACAGCGTCAGAGGCCGGGATGAGGAAAGCTCGGCTCAGAAAAAAAAAAAATCACCTAACAACAGCCCCATGTCATTCAAGAGAATGCGACTATGGACAAGACAAAACAAGACAAGACCAGACTAGGGCAATGATTGGCATGAATGAAAACTAGAGAATGAACGGCTTAGTACCCAAAAAAAAAAAGATCACAACTGCGGCCTCCTAAAATCTGGGGTGTGGGTTGGGTGGGGGACGTTTCAGCTCAATGAACTACCAAAACAGAGACACCCCTAGGCAGTCTTCTTGGGAACAGACAGCGAATGAACTGAGATGAAAGCTGAGGAAAAAAAAAAAAACCCAAATGCCCTGAACTGACTTTTGCTCCTCTGCTACTGAGCTAATCATTAAATATTCATATTTCAAAAAATTAAGAAAAATCAAAACAAGTATGAGAGCCTTATTATGTTAACAAAAAAAAATGCTCATACCTACTTAAATCGCAATAAACAGAATAAGGCGAATGAAGTAGCCAACACTCTGAAAACTGGCAAGACATGTAACATCTAAAACTTTTCCAAGTACTTTTAAACTCTCCCGCAGTTTGAAATGGCAAGCTCCTATTTCGCACTGTAATTATCAAGGTTAGAAAAGCAGCCATGGGCTTTCAATGGTACAGAAGTGTGGTAAAGTAGTGAGAGAATTTTGTTCTTCTTCTATTATTCATTATTCATCCCTGATGGAGAACATATCCCACCCCATGCAGAACAGCACTGGGCAGCTCCTTCAATGACAGGCTGCTTCACCCGCGGTGTGTGAAGGAGAGATACCACAGGTCCCTCCCCCTGCAGCTGTGGTATTAATAAAGGATTATCTTTTATCTTGTTATAAAATATTCATTATATATGTTCAATCTAATGAAATGGAAACGACACAGAAAGATAAACAAAACGCAGCTGGACAGCACTACCACACACACACGCATACCTGAGACAGAGCTGTGGGGTTTTGGGGTGTTCATTTCGCTGGGGCCAAAGTTTTAAAAATAAATAAATAAATACTTTGTCAGGCAAGGCAACAACAAAAAAATTAAAATGAGGTGCATGGTCACTCCCTCTTTGTTTTTGCTGGGGGGGGAGGGAGGGGGTGGGATTGAGAGGCTGTGGAGACAACAATGCAACTCTGCCACTACTCATCTAAGTACACCAACTCTTCTCTCGATTCCCCACGGTGAGTTATCTGGATGCAGTCCTCTCTTTAAATAGCATCGCTCACGACTGATCTGAGCCAAAATCCCAGCAGCCCCCATCAATCCCATATGGAAGTGATTACCAAAAGACCCCTGCAAAGCCCGTGCTTTACACTTGAACACGGTTATTATAAAAATAATATATGATGGTGGGGGAATATGAGTCTCTGAAAGACCATTTGTCAAGTCAGACGGCGTGCGGCTCAGCAGAGCGAAGCTCTTATGAAATTACTGGCCTGGAATATTTCACCGTGACAAGAGTACTGCCATGGACAAAAAAAAAAATAAAATAAAAAAAAAAAAAAAAAACCGGCAGAAGAAAAGGGAGAGTATTTCGGTGATCTATACACAACTTGGCTTCCAAAAGCTGTAACATATGGCAGGGCCTGTGGAAGCCTTTCTCTTATTGAAGACACTGGTATGGCTTGAGCCATTGTAGCCCGGCGCTACCGTCAAACAGTAGGCTAGGCTAGGCTTTACTCCCTGTTGCCAGCAGATATCGAACCAGTACTCTTCAGCCCACAAATTAGCTTCGGATACCTCACCATCCATCAGAGTCATGGTCAATTCAAATTAAATTCAGTGATTTTAGGAAGTGAACTGAAATTAAATGTATTTACCAAAAGAGTCTTCAAAGAACATTAAGGTCAGAACTTCAATTAATTTCCTGTCTGGAGTAAGAAAATCGACTTGCACCATTGTGTTCAACTAAGTGTCATAAATTCTGTGCACAATGTAACAAATGTAGATGGGATAAGAAAAAACATTTTGATAAGTTGTCAGTAAAATAACACTGGTGGTAAAATGTCAAGAAATGTGATGAGAAATGTAATCTTAAACCACAAAACCAAAAATCAAAAAGTTATTGTCTGAATCTCAGTTCACAATATTACATCTAGCAGATGTTTTTGTCCAGAGTGACTTAGAATGTAGAAGAGCATTCACTTGATTAATATGAGCAACAGTACTAGACTTGGCAAACACCAACAGACCAGAGAGTAAATACACACAACACACAAATAAAGCACTAAGCAACCAACTATGACAGGCAGAACTACAACACAAAACCTGAGTACAAACAATACATTCATAATATTTCCAAATAAGAAAATCACAACCACATGTGCCATAACCAGAACCACAGAGTGCCATAACCTCAGCGTTACCCATTAAGATGTCACTGCCTGTGGTGTGCAGAGGCAGGCAGGCTGGTGACTCACCTTGAGGGTGGAGTGGACGGCCGACTCTGGCGGATACACGATGAAGTGGCGTAGGGTGAAGCCGAACCCCTGGGAGGTGCGGCGGAGGTGCAGGGTTTTGGGCCCGGGCCAGGAGAAGGCCTCCTCCTCCCCCGGGGACGTCCCCGCCCCCTCGCTGTGCTCGCTGGCATCCTTCCGCTTGGCCTGGGGGAGAGACAGGCCATCATGAACAAGCTGAGAAAAGAAGGAGCTGATTGGTCTTGACTTAGGCCACCGAGCTAGAGGGTTGAAACACCCAATGGAAGTTGGGCCCCGCCTGACGACATCAGGTCCTGGCCAAGGCAACAGTCATCAAGTAGACGACAGTGTGAAGCGAGCCTGAGGCTGTATTGGAGAGGTCACAAAGGAGGCTGATTCTAACATTATTATTACTCACATGGACTCACAGTGGGTTTCTACAAGAGGAAAGAGCAAAGACAAAATACTGCATGCCATATTTCAATATGAGGGTCATCCCCAGTTTGTTTTACCCTCAACAAAAATGTTTTTTTTTTTTGTGGTCCAATGTAGGACTGAACCATTGTTGATTTGCACAGCTGTTTAGAAAATTAAGTCATGATAGTTGATTGCAACACAAACCAGCTGACCAGCCCACCAGGAGCCCTCCAGTCCCAGCATTGACTTGGCCTGAGCTAGCCTTCTCTGGTACAAAGCACTTAACTGGTCAATCAAACCACACAGTTAGCTCAGCTCATCTGGTTTCTTGAGTTAATACTGGTTGCTGATTTTAAAATAAACAACAAAAAAATCTCAAGGACTGGTTTTGTTTCTTTTCCCCAAACACACTGCATTTACTTGCTCCATTGCAGTTCAGTATTTTGGTGGGACTCACTGAAAAGGCCTGCCGAATCTGAAATTCATTAGCTCTGTCAGCAGAAAAGGGGGACATATGTGGACATTAGATGCATACATTTAAACAGTGTACAAATTGGATTACAAGGACTTTAAGTAGAAGCAGAGGCTGGGGTGTGAAAGACCACACCAGAAACCAAGCTCAATGCCCTCAGAAGTGTCATACTCATGTTCTGGGGGTCCCAGTGTCTGCTGGTTTTTGTACTTTCCATCCAACCAGCAACTAAGTTAGGCCTCAGAGGTGTATTGCATGCATGGACTCTTAAGCCAAACAGTGACTTATCTTAAGGACAAGTGTTGAAATGCACCAAAAACAAGCAGACACTTCTGGCTTGCCAGAACTGGACATAGACTGCAGGCAAAATGACAAGCCAAGTGAGGGCTAAATGGTCTGTTTTTCATATTCCACCATCTTGCACCTCACCCTCTGTGATACTTACATGACAAAATTAAAAGGGAATTTTCTCCTGAACTTTTATGAAAGTCCTGCATTGCACTGCACTTCCTGGAAGTTGCCTACTTCCTGACAGTTGACTTCCTGAAACTTACTTCCTGATATTTAAGCTTCCAGGAAGTACTTAACTCGTTTGTCAGTCAACTCATTCAGTCAACCATGCAGGTCAACCCAGGACGTGTGCTGTTGTTCAAGTCTACCACAGTATGAGAGATTTACACAAACACCCAATGATGTCACCGATATTATATTGCTGCTCCAGGCCAAAGTATAGATCCCTTTTTCATAGATCCAAACATACCGACTCCATCACCACCAAAGCTAGGCTATCCATGCTTATGACCACCAAAAGACTTTGTTGTGAGAAACAGCAAGTTTTAGAAATCCACTGGGATTAAAGCAGTGAGTATTGGAAACTTGGATTATCTCATGATAGCATTAATTTCAAAAGCAAACCCTGATATGAGATTTACTGTACATCTCAACTGAAACCTCGTGGCAACAGTAACCAAGCACAAAACAGTGACTCAGACCTGGCTACTATCTGCATCTCCCCCCTTCTACACCCTTGCCATCAGAACAGACAAATGAATACACACACATGCACGCGCACACACGCACGCGCACACACACTTTCTCACCCATTCTACTCCCAGGGCACAATGGACAGCACAGCATTTGACCTCCTTATCACAGGAATTCCACTGCCAGGAATTTCCAAAGAAAAAACAACCATTTCACCACCCTGCATCAGACACAACATGGGCCCTCCGTGGTCCATCCCTTCACCGTTTGGCTACAACCACGCCCCCCTCGATCCCCTGCAGCCGCAGGCTGAGCTCTGCCTGCCAGGCCAGGCCGCGCACCAAGGAAACTAAACAGTGCACTCCGGCACCGTGTCGACTGCTGTTTTCAACAGGACATCAGCATGTGGACCCCCCCCCAGCCCTTTCTAAATGTTGAATTGTTAAATGTAATGTCTTCCGACCCCATCCGAACGTGGCTGTGTTTTCTCCAGTTCCCCGGCAGCTGGACGGGGTCCCTAGGGAGTGGGGTGGGGCTCATGCGGCCCGGCTGATGAGATCACCATGGAGCCAGCACAGCACCGCCGGAGAAGGGAGGAAAGCCTGAGTCAAACACTGCCGAGACCAAGCCAGCCCAAGCCTCGTCTTCAACACTTTCCCCCCTTACCCTCCACCACGGCCAAAATTAACTTTTTCCCCCCCTCACCCTTTTGGCCCTTGGCTGGTATTCATTTTGTTTTTTTGCATTTCCACCCTTCCCTCCACCCTGGTTTGATTCTTCTTCATTTATCTCAAAGTACAGCAAGAAATACCACACGAGTTTCTCTCGGTCCTGTTCCTTTCCTGCACTGTTACTTAAAAGTTTCATGACGCGTTACGCAACTCCCGCCATTAGGCCGTCAAGAGCGTTCGCCTTCCATCGAGGGCTCGCAGCAGCCCCTCTCTGCCGCTATATTTAAAGTGATGAATTATACAGCAGCAAGAGCAAAAAAAAAAAAAAAATCTGCGCAGCGAGAATCCCGCCTGTGCCAGCATACTCAATGCTCCAATTGTGTGAGGCTTCTTCCTCCCTCTACAGATAATTCCACTGATGAACTTAAAGAAGTGACACCCCATTTATCATCTGCATATTCCCACCCTCACCTCTTAACGAGCAGAATCACAAACTGAGCAGAAATGCACAGGAGCTTCCTCGACGAGCGACCAATGGCGTAGACAATGGCGCTTCTCTGCGGTTCAGCATGAGGGTACAGGGCGAATGTTCAGTTCGAGAAAATCGAGGAGCCTTGAGTGACAGGAGAAAGTGACAGCCACATATCTGAGGGGCCACATTTAGAGGGAGGCCACAGGCTCCCGGTGGCCAGCTGTCTGTTTACACTGTATTTATAGCATGGTATGGTGGCAGAAGCTGTCCTCCAGCACACAGTGGCACTCCACATATTCCAGCCATCTCTCCACTGGCATCTCTGCTCCACACAGACTGACAGACAGACCAAAGCTCAGACAGGTGTATCTAAGATGCAAGAGCATCCATCTTCCTTTCCACATCTGCAATCAAATTAGCAAGGGGGCTACGAAGACAGCTGCCTGACCAGAGTTTTAGCAGACTCCTTGGGAAATACAGAACTGAACTCCATTTCAGAGGATTTAAATGTATTTGTCCAAAAATTCTCCTAAGCCTTGCCGCAGTTTTCTCCTAGCAGAACTAGTAGAAAAACAGTTTAACGCGGCCTGTTTCATGGTTGGGAACGTTTATGTTACATTATGCGTGTGTACTCGCAGTTCACCTGCCCACACCGCAGCTGCAGCTTTCTGTAGAGCTGCCTGACTCACAGCTTCCTCAAAGAGAGGCCACTCATTCTGACCATAACTCTACCCTTTCAAATATGACTCATTACAACAGGAAAATATCCCCTTACCGCTCAATGCAATTTTTCCTAATCTAAGAGGATCGAGTTTCCCATGCAGCTCCTCACACTCAACCTCGATATATCTCCAAAACAAGCACAATGCCCAGGGAGTGCCATCTACATTCTGTCTGCGTCGGACACTCGAATCACAGTTAAAGATCAAACTTATCGAAATCCATCGAAAAAGAAATGAGTCAGGTTACCGAGGCAGCCTCAGAAAAACAATGTGTGAAAGAAAAGGGCTGGACTGCGGAATCCTTTCACTCTCGATGCTGAACAATGGAACGAAATAGCGGCTGGTAGTGTAAGTTCAGACGCCGAGTGTGAGTGAACACCACGACTCGCTAAGTGCATTCCAACAGGGGGAAACAATCTGGCTTTTACCCTGCCAGCGTTCTCCTGGGTAATCCAATACAGACCGCACGTCCACAATGCCCCCAGGGTAGGGATAGGCTTTGGTCCTAAACAACGCGTTCTTGACGCCCCCAAAAACAACTCGCGCTCCTGCACCAATGACAGCACGCGCCGGGCATTAAGAGGGAACGGATATCACAAGGTAAACACAGAGCCTCACCTTGGATCTCTCGCAGGTCCTCCTGCAGGCCTCCCCCAGCTTCCCCCAGCACAGGGTGTCCTGGCAGCGGAGCCCGAGTTCCAGGTGGCCCCAGTTGGCTCGGGCCAGCAGTTTGAGCCACAGGCAGTAGGGCTCGGCCAGGCATCCGTCTACCCCGGGCAGCCTGGCCCATGGGCAGCCGTCCACGGATGAGACGCAGTCCAGCTCCACCAGGTCCGGCTCGCCCCCGCCCACGCCCCCCCCCCACCCTCAGGGCAGCACCGCAGCAGTGCTGGGATGTCCCGTTCCTGTTGGCAAGCATGTCTCCGGTACTCCGGCTGTTCTCCTCCACAAAACACCGTCTCTCTCTCTCCCTCTCCCTCTCTATTCCTCTCACTTTCTGACTCTTTCCCTCTCCTCTCCCTCTCTGTCCCTCAGAGAGATGAGGCTGAGGCTTCCCACACAAGCATGGTGTTTCCGCTGGAGGAGCGGCCTAACCACGTTACTGCACACTCAGCCTCGCACGCACAAACATCTGGATATGCTGGAGAAAAGCGGAGAGCGGACAAGACTCGCTTGCTCGCTCACTCACTCACTCTTCCTGTGCTCACAAACAGCTGTGGCAGCGGGAGGGAGGGAAGAGAGGAAAGGAGGGGCGTCTCCAAACCCCTCCCTCGCCTCCTCTCATCCCCTCCCTCTCCTCCTCTCAAGGGTTAAGTCCAGGAGAAATTCCACAGCCCAGCTCCACTCAACGCACGGGGGGTGGGGGGACAGAAGAGTCCTGCTATCTGGGATGATGACAGAAATAGTTTTGAGCTGTCCGGCCCTCTCTGAACACTGGCAGGACAGACAGTACTTGAAAAAGCAGGGGCGGAAAGGGGCTTTTTTTAAAAGACCCCTCTCCTGTTACATCACAGAGCCCCTCTCTCCCAGATCCCGCCCCCCCTTAAGTGTTACATAAGGCAAGGTTCTCTTTAACATCAAACGGTAAATGTACCCAGAGGGGTATGGCGCAGCTCCTAGGTGAAGCAAACTCAGTTCCCTAAGACTTATGACTGCATTAAGATGAAGTATGGTACATGGTGAACCATACATAACTGTTTTCAATGAGGCCTGCAGAAAATGCCACCTACCATGGCAGTAAATGGTATTTGAACCAAGAGTTCAATTTCAGTATCATTATTATTTTTTATTTTTAACTTTCCCATTTACTATCACAGTGTATCTAAATCTGATGTTGATTTCCTAAGAAAGCCTAGCTTGGAATGTGTCACTGAGTAAAATGGAATCTTCCTCCAGGTACTGTCGTGTCATCGGTGTCGTACACAGTGAAGGGGACAGACTCAACATAACAAATAAATACTTCATGAGATCTTCCATCCCACTTCCAATTCTGAAGCAGCACTTTGGCTCGAGCTTTACAACCGCACTGTGCCACATCGTTACGGCGCTCTCTACGGACATCACATCTGCCATTTCCTTTGCCTTCCTGTACTCTGAAATCAGTTCACTGCGTACAATCAGTGGAGTTCACAGGGTTGTCACTGCTGGTCTATAATACCACCCATCAGGCTTCTACCTGTCACACACTGGTGGTCTTTTTCTTTTTTGAAACAATTACCGCATTTCTTACAATGACCGCTGAAAAACGAGGCCACAGCGAAGCATAGATGTGCCACAACAACCTTTTGAGGCAGAGACCCATCCAGGGGATGCAAGTCTCCCAAAGTACGGTACATTATACTCAGGCACCACACTTTTTCAGAGCAACATACAGACTCCAAGTGTTCACACATTCATACAACTAAATATTTTTACAAGCACCTTTCAGGAGGGTGCAACAGCATTCCCCCACCCGCGAGCGGAACCCTGCGACCTCAGAGCTGCGATGCCCAGCTGCCTAACCATTACACCACCGATGAGCGTTTAACCCCAGCGCACAAAAACGACACAGAAGTGCGTTCCCAACAGCCCCATGGAGATAGCTTAACCATTAATGGCATTTATTCCCCTGCTCCAGGTCAGACTTGGCCCCCATAACTGCACGCATGTCAATCAGAGACATTTGCCCCGTTAGCCCCACCCATGGGTGTACCTTCACCACCTTTCAATTTCTTCTC
Organism: Albula goreensis; assembly: GCA_022829145.1. Taxonomy (NCBI): domain Eukaryota; kingdom Metazoa; phylum Chordata; class Actinopteri; order Albuliformes; family Albulidae; genus Albula; species Albula goreensis. The sequence continues at coordinate 4,886,910 of CM040753.1, read as the reverse complement.
GAGTTTAAAGTGTGACACTTCTACCAATGACAGAGACACGGGTTAGGAAAGGCCCCTTTTAAAATATCGAAGTTTTGATTAATTCTGAAATAAAACAAATTATGTTTTTTCTGTAACTCACTCCGTGTACTCTGATCTGACTATGCAGAGCTACAGTAAAACGAATGGCACCGCTTCGGCAGGAAGTGGAGGTCCAGCAGAAGTCTCTTCAAAGCGGAGGCATTCGCAGAAAAGAATGTGCCGTTACCATGGAAACAAACGGTCCCAAAGACAGCAGAAGAGCCACTGGAGAACGGTCAGTCCAGCAGCACCACTGGCAGACAGAAGCAGCTTAGCAGGAACACTCAGAAAGTGCAGAACATAAAAGCACTTCTTACAGGCAGGCATTTATATGGGGTTACAAAACAAAAAATGCATTCCATGTATCATGACATAAAAAAAAGAAGTATTTCCATGCCTTCAGTGTATTGCTACATCACTACTACCAGGAGGAGGATAAAAAAAAAAAAATTAGCGGCTTTGCTATCAATCAGCACTACTACCAACCAAGCAATGTAGCGGTGCTAGCTGGCAAGCACCAAGCAAAGCTGGGCTGTACTAGGCGTGTTTTGACAGCTGTGGATCCGAGATATAGACCCACAGTGCAGTATCTGCATAGGTATGTACCATGTAATTCCCCTTTATCCTGCCTCTGACCTCACACATACACAAGCACTCACACACCCTGTTATGATTTCTTGTAAGCGGTGAGACTTATGAAGCGGACGGGAAAACCCAGTTTCAATTTTATTTTGATGAGCACATCGGCTGATAAAACAGCTTTCGACCAGACCGGAGTCAAATAATTATTTAATAGATTATCTTTAACCCTTAAGATGCCAGTAAAATCCAGATGATTACTGGCCATTTTAAAACCAACATCAATTCTTTACCAATACTGAGCACTTCCAGGGTTTGAAATTCATCAACAAAGATTGCCTAACAGGCCTGAGGATGTTTCCACTTTGTCATTGTCACTTTGGTCAGCTGATGGAGACACTGATTTCCTCGGTCCTCTCCGCTGTGTGCTCAGTTCAGTGCCAAACTTGGCACAACACAACCCCGCCCTCCCCAACCACCGTTTTAAACCCTGCAGACGGGTCGCGTTTCATGCGCCTGTTGGGTTTCTGTGTTGACAGCAGGAAGTGGCCACGGCAGTCAGCGGAGGGTCCACTGACAAGGAATTCCAGTGGGCGTCTTTTTTCCATTTGGAGGGAAACCGCTTTCTTTCACTCTTTTCTCTTTCTCTCTTTCTTTGTGTGAGGTGAACACAGAAGCTCAGCGAGGAGGAAAACGCCCTGTTGCACCCAAGCGCTGCCGTGCACCAAACACAAAGACGGACACATCGTTTCAAAGCCGCCACAAACCAGACAAAGTCGGTGTTAGTGTGACCCGGGGGCATGCAGGTGCTGCTGACAGAAATCCTACTTCTCGACACCGCTCAAACCCTTTCACACACTTTCCCTTTACAATCACATGACTGCGGTGTTTTCACATCGACTGCCAAAACACTCATTGAGGAGCCAGAGAAATCCAAGGACTTATTCAGCTTTTTCAATGGCTGTCTGTAATTTCATTATGGCTGCCTATTACTGGAGTCTTCACAGATGAGATATCTGCGGATTTTCTGAGCACACTCAACACTCTGGTGTCCCATTCAATGTCTAACCAGGACAACAAATAATTACTCATCACCAGATCCTATATTTTGTAGGCAAGGGTCATTCATAACACATTATATTGAAAGGAAAAGCCATCCTGAAGAAAATACAAATAGGAGGCTGTGACCTATTATTGGCTGCAGAAATATTTGTTTTGTCTGCTGAAAACGGGCAAAATGTCAGAGCTGCGCCTCACAGCTGACTGTCATTTACGTTAACGCCCAACATGGCTCTTCATCTGAGGTATGATGCCATGTGAGGCCGAGACAGGCTGTGAAGTGTCCACTCAAAGGCACCCGATGGCCAGACAGTGCCTTCTGAATGAAGAATCCGAGTCACATTGTTCCAATTTTAAACTACGCTCTGAGGGTCACAGGTGGTTCCGACAGTTCTGCCTACAGCCGTCTGGGAGGTGATCCACAAGTGTGCGTGAGACGCAAAAAAAGAGCGACTCACGCAACTGGTACTGGCATCAAGTTGCACAGCCCAGCTGAGTTCAGCAAAGAGGAGAGAATAGTGGATTGTGATGGGGTTTCACCCCAAACCCTGCATGCACAAGTGACAGTTGGGCTCCAGTCTCCAAGTCTGTGCTGCTCAGGGGATTATTCAGTGGTTTCATATGGCTGCACTGTCGTCACTGGCTTCTGTGCCAGGGGGAACAGCAGAATATTTCTCTCATGATTGGTTGAACCTGCGTCCGCGTCATCGTAGTAGGAATAAAGTTTCACCATCTTCAAATTAGACCTGAAGCCTCAGGCGCTGGCGTCTTGTTGCTGGCTGCAGCTTGGGGCTCTGCAGCTTTGTGTTGCTGGCTTTCTGTGAAAATTAACGACTTCTGGTGTCTTTGTAGTTTGTGAAGTGACTCAGTGTGAAGACACAGTAAGTGGGAACGATATCTCTGAGCAGTACGACGAGGCTTATCATCCATGACATGCAGTGCTTATTGGAATAACCCACAGGTAGGGCCAGCCACCTTCACATATGAATGCATTGGGCATTTCTCCCAGGAAACCCGGAAGTCCAGGAGGAATGTACTTCAGTGTATTAAGGTAAGGGCAGGGCGTAAATGGCGCTGGGGTGGGATTTCTCTGGGGTAACGAGCAAGAGACAAAGGTCCCACCTACGGAGGGACACAGGGACACCCTTTGGAACTACCCAGAAATTTACCTCTTCAAGTGCCCCGCATGCCGGTGTGAAATTCAGAGGTCTGGTGAAACAGGCTTTTGGGGTGACTTAAGTAGCATGTCGCACTGCCTCGCGTCATTGAGCCTGTGTGACATGCATGCCAGTATATCTCCACACTGCATTTCAGTACTGCTCTTCAGCAGGGGTGCAGAGTCAAGACTCACTGCAACATCAGTCAGAATCACATGATGCCACAACACAACACAATTCATCAAAATAACAATAATTCTGTATTACCCTTTCAAACAAAATGTGCTGCCCTGAGTGCTTTACAGTAAGCATTGAAAACAAATGCCACGGCATTTGTTTTTGAAAATGAGTTTAATAATGAATAAAAAAGGTAATACATACAATCTTAGAGATGAACTAGTTAAGCTTAATAACAATTAGCTTAAGGGAAATTTTGAAGGTGATGTTAAAAATAAGGTGACTGTTAACATCACAATGACCAAAGCATAACCTTAGACTTCAAATCCAGTATTCATTTAACAGCCCAGTCAAGCCTGATTAGCTAACTGCAGTCTGACTGACAGCCGGCACAGGCTCCATAGGACCAGCTACTGAGAAACTCGAATGCACAGGCAGCGTTTAACACCTGACAAGAGCAGTCCATCAGTCTAAACAGTCAACGTGATTGACATCCCGTCTGTAGATCCCAGCTTACATGCACAGCAGCCATTCCTCAATATGAAGGGTCTGCACGCCAGTGAGAATTAGACCATGGCAGCACAAAGCCAATGGAATCCAGTCCCTTCAGACAGCAAATGAGAAACTGAGCAGGACTGAACTTGAACCTGCAGTGTTGGTCGTTGTAGTAGTGGGAGGAGCTACCATATACCATATAGTATGAGTGACTCGTAAAATCTGGACCAAATGGCTGTGGACAGAAACCATTTCTGATTGGGTCAGACAAATCAATGATTGACAGCAGAATGTAGCTCCACCCTAACAGCATTCATGAGGCCTCATTCCCCATCACTAGCATACGTGCTGTAGGGCTCAGCCGGTACTCGCACGAGCAGACACAGTCTAAGCGCTGTTGCTGGACGTGCAGAGCTGGGCACAGCAGGTCTCTGTCCGGAAGCCCAGGGAGGTTATGCTGAATCTGCTGACAGTGCTGGCTCCCCAAAACACCGCGCCACGCTCGCCACGCGCAACGTGCCCCCTCCTCCCCCGACTGCTTTCATCGATCCCTCCAGTGATGTACTGAACTTCAGCGCCCCTCCACCGAATGAACTGAGCAAACCTTAAACAGCACATTCACATTACGGCTATTTTCATTAGCAATTAATCTGCCGATTATTGTCATGATTCATCGTTTACTATTATTTACCATAATGTGCTATAAAATATAATTTTACTGCCACTGTTTTTAAAGTAATAATTCCCTAAATCTTGATGCAGAGCGTAGTGTTACGAACGCAAATAAACATCCGTCGTATTGTCGTTTAACTTTCGCATTGTCGTATTGTCATTTGACTAACCAGACTATATGCAGAAGCATCCAATTGAACATGGCACAGTCGTCCAATAAGGCTTTGGGACTCATTTCTGACATGAATAACAAATCACACAGCATGTCAATGTGCTCTATGCTCTACCAAAATAGTGCCAGTAACTAAAATTTGTTTTTTTTGCTGATCCAAAAAATGATCCGATCCTTGTCTAAAAAACCGTGATCCGATCCGAACCGTGAGTTTTGTGATCTGTCGCAGCCCTATTGCTAATGTCTCATTCCACAAAGATGTGGGCATCGAACCCTAAAAGGTGCCAAAAGGAAGGGGTGATGGTCTTACACAAAGAGGAACACAGTCGCCGACCCGGGATTAAACTAACATTATTGTCTCAGCCGCGATGATTAATTAGAGAAAGGAGGATACGCCTGCCAGCAGATTAAAGACCTCTCAGTCAGTTTCAAGACTCGTGGCGGTGTCGATTTAATCTCCCCCATGGTGCATCTGGGCCCTGTTCGGTAACAAAGGGTGTTAATGAGTTCTAGAGACAAGCCTGCCCCCCAAAAGCACCCTGAGCCCTGGGGAGGCAGGCAGGCGCAGACGCCCCATCCCTGTCCCCTTCCCGGACACAGATCAGTTGATAGTGTGAAATCGAGGTGAAGCTCTGATAAGGCCCCCTCCAGACAGGCTGAGTGACTGGGGGCCCCTGGCACGCTCACAGCCCCGGGGGGTTGGGGGTGGGCAGGGACCCCCCCTTCCTATTAAAGCTTTAATAAACCCCCCACCCTCTGGGGCCATCCCATCACCCCCCACCCCCTCCCCTTTCAAATCTTACCTGACTTTCATTCTCTGGTGTAAAGTGCAGGTGCATCCTCATGGTTCCTTAATTAGATCTAATTAACTGAGACTTTCACCACAATATCTGATCAGAGTATAAGCCAATTCTGGAGGTCTTTTAAAAACAAAAACTGGCTGTTAAAAACACACTGGGCTAACATTATCATTCTAGCAGTGTTTATGCATTTATTATTGTTACTATTTTAAGTCAAACTCAAAGACTGTAGACCGTGGCGATATGTAGTACTGGAGTCTGCCCTTTGAAAGCGGGAGACTGAGCACGCTCAGTAGAGCCTCTTCAGTTTATCAGTCTCTCAGCCCCCCACCTGATCCCCCATTGTCCCATCATTCCCCAGACACCCCAAAACAACCGACGCTGCCAGTCATCCGCCACGGCAGCTGCACTCCTCAGAAAGAGAGAGAGAGAGAGAGAGAGAGAGAGAGAGGAGAGAGAGAGAAGACAGCCAGGGTGCCCAGCAGTACCGTGGTACACAAACCCTCTGGACAATGATCAGAATCCAGACACCGAGACGTGAAATCCGATAATGATTCTGCTATAAAGGCCAGGGCAGGACTCGGGCGTGAAAGAATGGCGGTGGCCGCGTTGACGGGTCGCGTGCAGGGTCATGCAAAATTCTTCAACCAGCTGACTAATCCTTAGACATCCCAGTTATTCCATATGTGTGAGAGGGCATTATAATGGTTAAGGATCTGGCCTTGAACTTGAAAGCTCGAAAATTTGATTTCCGGGTAGGGAGCTGCCATTGTAATCCAGCACAAGGTAATTCACCTGAAATGACTTTAGATCATTTGAGATCATCAGAGCAACTGCTGATTGGCTGAAATGAAAATGATAAGATGATACCACCCATTCAGAAATCACCTCTGAGACAAAGTCTACAGCACAAGGATGGATACAAGCAGATTCTTTGTCGGCTTCACTTGTGTGTTCCTCACATCCTCTCTGCTTCTAAGTTCCAAGTGATAAGAGAAATCTCCAGTGCTATATCACAGTAAAGTACCTCCACTGCCAGAGTAATGCCCTTGATCTTGACCATTTATTTTCAGATGCTGTATGTAATTTGAATGTTTTAGCCACAATAGACACAGAACGTTTTCAACGCTGAAGGCCTGCTTGAGTCATTCTGAAGTTTTTCATCTATGTAGCACCTTCTGTGGATTGAAAAACAGCATTGTACAGTGATCCAAGACTGAAAATAGATATTTCAGTGATATTTGAGTTTTGCAGCCGTAAAAATCAATGCTTTCCTCAAGTAATCTCCTCAGCTGTCATAACACATCTTTCCGTATATTACTCACACAATGCAGCCATCTTGTTCATGTTTGCAGGAGCTGGATGACTAACTATGAACTTCAATATTAACGTCTCAGTCTCCAGTCTCTGCTCCTGAGTGTTTCTTAAAGTAATACCAGAGAGTAAGAATGGCCAGAGGGTGCCTGTAAGAGCAGAGTGGAGTATCTGGTTGGTGTAATATCTGTGGTATGGCTACGCCACACGGAGCTCGGCCAGTTTTATCTCTCTCGAGGATGTGGAATCCCGAAAGCCTTAAACGCTGCACCGTTATGGAGACGCACCCTCAGCCTGGATGCAGGTCATAGGGGCCATCGGCGGTGGGGAGGGGGGTTGTTGACCTCAGAGCTGGAATCTCTAGCATGTTCCTGCTGCAGGGAGGGGCAGCTCACACCAGACACATGCCTGCCACGTTGGTTATTACCACCAAGGCTTCGCAGTGTGGTGACAACCACCCCACCCCTCCCTCCCCAGCAAACAAATTCCTACAAACTCTGTCCCCCCCATTCCCCAGAACCTCCCAATCACACAATCTATAGAGGAGCCCCCTACATGTGTGTAAAGGGACTTTCAGCTTCTCCCTGAACAAGGGTATGTGCAGAGTATACAGATAAACACACTGTCATACTGGCAAGGGAAAAAAATACAACATTAAACTTCAAGATGCAAAAACAAAATAAAAACCCTGAAATTTGGACAGAATTCCCTGGAAAATATTGTGTCGAACTTATTTTCTTTCAATTGTTTCAGGTCTGTTAGTCATTTATACATTCCATATAATTTTGTCTTTGGCGACTTCACTCTGTGCAACTTCCCACCCTCCCTCACAACTGCCATCCCCCAAAAACACACCCCCGCCCTGAGCCCAGTCAGAGCTGAGAAATGCCACACATGTTATCAGCTGTGTTCTACCAGTCTATTTCTGCATCACTGTGAAATATTTATCATGACGATTCAAAATTCATGGGCAGTTTAAGAGAGACTTTTCCCCCACTACACCACTATAAATAAGCACACATGCATTAAATATTCAGAATGATATAAAAACCCAGCATGTCTGTTCCTTCTCAGTCACATGAGAGAGATGAGTGAGACCCCCATCCCACACCACAGTGCAGAGGGTAGAATGAGCACATGTTCCAGCTACTGAAGGCCTATATCTAAAAAAAAAAAATAAATAAATAAAAACATGCAGACTATTTTAGCTCCAGATATTGAACACTTTCACAGGAAGTTTCAGTCACAAATGGGTTTTTGTCAGGAGATCCTCCAAGATGACCTCCATAGCCAGACTACAACATTCTGCAGGCGATATTCAGGCTCAAGCCAATTCTAGCTCACCCAAAGCAAATAGCATTGGTTTGCACTCAGGCTAAACACTTTATTTAACCAGGTTTGCCTTGAAGTTTAAAATCTCTTTCAAAGAGACATGGGCAGCACATATAATTTTAGCTATGACAACATTAAAACATTCAAAACAAACAAAGAAAGGATTCAATAGATTCCATTTTCAAAGCTCTTGAGAATATTTTTAATTCAATGTACTGAGAGTGGACAAGTAGTAACATTTTAGGGTCTTCGTGCAGACTACTCTAGGCAGAAGATGTACACTATACGATGTACAAATTTGGCCTTCTTGCCAAAATCAATGTAAGCTTTAGGGACAGCCAGGAAAGCGCCGATCACCAGTTTTGCACCCTCTGAACGCCTGTCTCACTGTTGGTTCTGCAACACTGTTCTGCACACTTCAGCTCTGGTATCCCAGGAGCTGCAAGGATAAAATCCCAAAATCGCCTGGGCCGCAAGTTATTTCGGTGAGGAAAGATTGCGTCATTGAAACTTTCCCGGTGAACATAAATGAAGTGTCCCTCTGGTGGGAAAGGGAATGTCAGTAACGTGGGCTGCGGGTTTGTCTGTCTGTCCGTCTGTCTGTCTCTCTCTCTTCGAGAGGCCACTGGGGATGGGGGAGATGGTAAGCCAGGCTGTCTTCAACAAGCAGCTGCTCGACCCGGTGAGTCGCCCTGTCAAACCTGCAGACCAGAGCCAACTCAACGCCCTGGAAGAGTAAACACAGTCTGCTGCTCAAACAAACACATAAATCTAAAGCGAAGTCCTAAGACTAAAAAATAAAGAGGACTAATGATCGGGGAGTTGAGTCATGCTTTTAAATCTGTTGCGTCTGCGAGCGAAATTGCCTGCCTGGAAACAGAGAGTCTCGCTGGTGTTTTTCCGCGTAAACACGGCCCAGAGCTGAAGCACACGGAGAAACAATCCCCACCTCCACCCATACCAGCAAGGAGTGTGCCAACTCCAGCCTGCACTGTGCGGGCCCCAAACACTCAACACGAGGGCCCCTAAACACAGGGGCCTGTATCACTCTCACTTTGGCCCCTACACACGCCACACAGAGGCATGTACCAGTCGCCCTCTCTGCCCTCGACATTCTTCAGTGACAACAACCGCAGCAAACTTTAATGGAGGATGACACCACAGCTGGGCTACAGAATTATGAGGGGGGTGGGTTAAAGAGCAACAGACCAAAATGCTTTCGCTCATCGTAAAAGAGACGGGTCGTTATGACGCTGCCAGACCTCTGCACACTGTTCCCTTGTTCTGTGCGTCCGCCGCACGTGCCAGGCTCGTCCCAGGAGCCACTCCTGGGGCCTGAGGGTTGCCGTGGTGACGGTGCAGGGGGTGGATTTGGTGGTAATTCACAGCTTGTTTGTTTTTGGGCGATCAGGTCTGTGTAATGACTGAACTTGCATTTGCTGGCATTTTGCTAGGGCATTAGCATGTGTGCACTATGGTGAGAGAGAAGGAGGGAAAGAGAGAGGAAGGAGAAGAGTGTGAGAGAGACAGAGAGAGAGTGTGACTGGCTGACCTCTCTGTGAAAGGGCAGGGTGTGGCTGACAAACGCAGACGTCCAAATTATCAAAGCAGACAAGAATGCGGTCTTTGACAGACTCCTAGGGCTCTTTACGACCCCGTTGAGGGAGAAAAGCACGTATGACGCCAGCGTACTAAAGTGAAGGCGTCACTAACAGCACCTTCGCAAAATTCAAAGGACGGTTCCATCACTGGCCTTCCACTGATCGCAGCTGAGTGCACTGCGGTGATGCTCTGACAACATGAAGCCATCAAAACAAATCTGAAGATCACACAACTCACTAACAAACATACAGTCAACCAAGTAAAGTTAGCTAATATCATAACCGTTTCCTTTACAGAATCTGCTCACACTTTAAACCGCAATCTCCCAAGTTCTGAGCCATTTTAAGCTGCATGTTCACTGGAGACCGGTTAGGTAAGCAGGAGCTTACATTTACTTTAGATTTTAGGCATTTAACACAGCGACTTACACGGCTTACATTTTTATAAACTGTCCAGCTACACAGCTGGATATTTACTGAAGCGCTTTAGGTTTAGGCTCCTTGCTCAGGAGTACAAAGCCCGTGCCCTACCTGGAAACTAAACTTGCAACCTTTGAGTTAGAAAAATTGCTCCATAACCATCACACCACCTCCCTTCACCTAAAAAAAAAAAAAAACAGTCTATTTAAACTCCAGTTCACAAGAGCACACCTCTCTCCCTGAGACACTACAGAATGAATCAGTGGACTGTGTGGCCCACTGTTTGACCAAGGGGTTGTGGTCTAATTCAGTCTATCTGGCTGGAAAGCCACTGGCGCTTGTGCTTGTGGCATTGGAAAATAATCAGAGTTTTATCAGCGTAAAAGGGTAATCTGACACAGCGGACAGCTGTGCAATCTGAATTATTTAGGGCAGGGCGCACAACGGGCAAGACCTTAAAACTTAGGACATGGCTGTTCACTTTAGAGTGTTGGCTAAATGTGAACTTTCCAGAGGATTTGCAGGAGTATTTACTGGCTTGACAGAGGAGGTATGCAAACTGTACTAGCCTTAGCGCCAAAGGGGCTTTCAGGTTCAGCAGAGACAGATGTACACACGCAGTCATTCACCTGTGATGCGGCTAGCAGTTAGCAGGTGTTAAAATACCCATGAGATGCACAGCCTATTGTATCTCTAAAAAAATTATAACACTGTAGCAGCTATTGCTGGATTGACTGGATTTCTGCCGAATGGCCAATTAACTGTAGACTGTTGGCTTCAAAATGATTTTTTTGTCATGAACCAAAACACATGCCAAAAACAGCGTCCATTAATTAACAGCATGTACTGCTAAAGCACACAGGGAATGCGAAAACAGAGAACACCTGTTCATCTGCGTAACGATCTTAACCAGACAGGTCTTAACCAAACATACCTGGTGTGTAACGATAATCGTGCAGATGAATGAGGCACCTGTTCAGTGCTGCCAGGCCTGTATTGTGTGAGCTCTTAACCCTGCATTGTGTGTGTGTGTGTGGGAGGGAAGAGGGAAGAGGGAAGCCAGTGTTCTGGAAGAGCAGTTGAGCTGAGCCCATCCAAGAACAGTGAGGAGGGGGGAGGGGGAGGGGGAGGGGTGGTGTCTGTGTCAGTACAGACCCCCATGGGGCAGCTCTGTGTTTTACATGACTTCCAGACAGGCGGGGCAGCAAAGTGGCCCAGCTCCCATAGGCCTGGCTTTACATGACTTCCAGACAGGCCAGGGGCAGCAATAGTCACAGCCCAGCCCTCAAGGCCAGTAAACAGCACTGTGTTATAGTCACAGTCACACAGCCTCTACTAAGGCCAGTAAACAGCACTGTGTTATAGTCACAGTCACACAGACCCATGTAAGGCCAGTAAACAGCACTGTGTTATAACACAGTTATACAGACCCATGTAAGGCCAGTAAACAGCACTGTGTTATAGGATATAACCAATATAACAAAAGGATATAACCCTTAATCAATATGTACCAATGCAGTGATTCAAATGTTAAGACTGTGCGACATCAATTTTGGTTCAATCATTTTGTAACACTGATTTGAACGACTATATATACAGTTCAGCTGAATATATATGAAACACAACCTCACCACCCTAGTGCCATGCAGCCAATAAACATGACTGGGGGACAGGAAGAACTTGTCTCTCAAGAGTAAAAAAAAGGCAGCAGGGTCACTTTGTATGTGTTGTTCAACCATTCCACCGCAGGTTCATAAGTGGTCTCTAAACCTCTAAACACAGTCCTTACTTGGCCACTTTTCACACAGTGCCACGGGGGCACGCTGGGGGGAAATCCTGTCCTCTGATTGGCTGTAGGCACGGGGGGGGCTGTCCCGGTGTGTCAGTGACCCATTAACCTCACACAACACTTTAAGTCAGGTGGGGTAAGGGTACCTCAGACATCCTGCAGCACGTACAGGTTATGCAGGATTTCTGTTAAGGCCTGGGACCTGATTCAGCTAACCAGCAGCTCAGCTGTAGCAAATGAATAAGGCCTGGCACTGCTGAGTAAGAACTAAACCTCCTGCACACCCTCTGGCTTTCTAGTAGCAGTGTTCCCTCCGTGTGTTCGAAAAAAACGAGCACCTTTCCTTCCCTGCTGAACAGTGGCAAGCATCCGTCAATCTTCCCCCTGCCGGCCCGCTGACAGTCAGCCACCACGGGCTCTCCGCTGCTCTCTGACTGATCTCTTAAATCAGCTTTATCTCTTTAGCGCTACGTCCCATCATTCGCTCTCTCTATCTCTCTCTCTCTCTCTCTCTCTGATCGAAAACAAGCATTCGCACCGGCTGTAGCAGCACAATGCCGGGTTCTAAGTGCCGCGTCAGCTTCGCTGGCCCTCGCCGCTCCTTCTCCCTCCATGACTCGGCGTCGGCGGGTACGGCTGGTGAGGAGGCTCCTCTGGAGCGCAGATTGGGGGGCAGATGGCTCCTCCGTCCGCCTCTGCCAAACCATGCTCCTGGCCAGAGCTCTGATTAAGCGCAAATCTGACTCTAATCTGGAGAAGCGCGGGACCGCGGGGGCTGCAGTTCACCCTGGAACAGTCAGCTTTCAGCTTTCACTACTTCTGTTTCACTCTACGCTTCTCTCCATCTCATCCACTATTCCGTTCTCCATTCGCCCTGCACTCTCTCCATCTTAGACCTCCTCTCTTCCCATTTCCTTCCATTTACATGCTGCAGTCTCCATTTCCCATCATCTCTCCCACTCTCTCTTTCTTACACAATATTAAAGGATAAGAGCTGGGGGCTCGAGATAATAAAAAAATAGAAGAAGAAGACAAACATGATCAGGGCAGTTGAGCAGTGTCTTACTGGTGACACTGCTGCGAGAGGTAGGTGGGGGGGTCGGAAGGAGCAGGCTGCTCATTCCGTAGCTGTCCTTATGTGAACCCCCTCAACCCCCCTCCACCGTCACGCGCAAAGCTGCAAGGCCCTTCTCCGAACGCTTCTGCTCTCCCGCCATATTCTGCATTTCCACCAGCTTCCTGCTTAGGATGCTGTCACCACCAGGCTGCCTTCTCAAGGTCTACGGGCGAACCGATACGCAAGGACGCTTCCTGCCCGATTGTGTTTCATATGCACAAACAGGGAAGGGATAAGATTACCTGGCTAAATAAGGAACCTGAATACACGAACAGGATACAGGCAGCAAAAAAAAAAAACAATAAAAAGAATAAAAAAAAATATCAATGAGCTACAACAGATACAGAGAAATAAATGCTAAATCTCCTCGAAGCACAATGAGCTCAGGCAGCCTGATCACGTTAGACAGGCACGTCCACATGCATTCATTAAGCCATAAAATCTGCAGGCATACACAAACTGAAAGCATATCTATGGCTGCTGACAGTGCTACTTCCTGAATATACTATAATCAGCAACCATGAAGATCTTTAGAAATGTTTATTTTAAGAGGTGTATGCACATACTAATGTTGTGCTTCTTCTCTGGGTGTAATGTAACCAACTATCTTTTTTTTTTTCTTTTTTTTTTTTCTAAACATGAATGAATTATGAGATGATACAAGACCTGCAAACAACAGTCAGGGCAGACAAGCAGTCATCAGTCTCAGTGTTTCCACCTTTAATACTTTAAAACATGGAGAAGATTTATACTTCAGTCATGCTTTTCTTCAGACAGTGACAGCAAACTCTCCTCACACTTAAATACTAGCTACTTAATGAAGATTAGAGCCCTTGATAACCCCAGTCCTCAAGTGCTCCTTGTCTGGAGAAGTTGCCTTAGAGTCAGAGCATTACATTAGAAGCACATACAGAGAGAAGCTCATGGAGAGTCCAGGGAGAGGCGAGGGGGTGGGGGCGGTACCCTGGTGCGAGTGGCAGCTGGTGAACTCAGAACAGGGGAGGAACAAACTCTACCTTTATATCTATTATGTGTTCAACCTGTTCCCATTTAACTTCCTTGATAAACAATAAAACAGTTGATTCAGTGTAATCTACACCACTTGATGTAAACAGAGTAGATGGTTTCGAGTTTAATTTTGTAATAGTAACCTAATATTTTTCTTTACTAACATGTGCAATATTTGTTATACTCGCACATTATTGTAGGCCAATTTATTTTACAGTTGTTGACAGATTAAAAACGTCAATGATATAACAAGAACAGCAATTCTATTACAACAAAATGAAATTGGTAACCATTTACATCAGCTGGTTAATCTAGGAGGATAATTGGGAAAATAACTGGGGTTGAAAGTAATGACAGGTTTAATGGTAAAATTTGTTCCTCCTCCATTTCTAGCTCCCCAGCCGCCACTGAGTGGTGCTCTGAGAGAAGCGTGCGCAAGGCTCCGCACTTGGGAGCACGCAGGATGGCCTTGCCTGTGCTGGGATTGGCTGATGGGGAGGGTGTTCTGGGCGTGGCAGAGGAGAGAGGGTGGAGAGATTAAGTGGCTGATGGGACACGATCATAGGACCACGGAGGATCAACCCCTTCTAAAGGAAAAACAAGACCGCTGGCAAGCCACAGGATCAACCCTTCCACAATAAAAAATAAAGCACAACCACAGTCAACCTACAGAATCAACCCCTTCTCAGGGGAAAAACAAGACCACAGAGACTAACTGGATCAAACCTTCCACAATAAAAATAAAGCAGAACCACAGTCAACCTACAGGATCAACGCTTTCTCAAGTAAAAACAAGACCACAGTCAACCTAAAGAATAAATCCCTTCAGAACAAGAAAACAAGACCACAACCAACCTACATAATCAACTCTCATACAAAAAAATGGGACCTAGTGAAGAGGATGAACCACATCAGAAGGAAAAACAGCACTGCAGTCAACCTTAAGGGTCTTCCTATAGCATCAAACCCTTCCAAGGGACAGCTGTACGGGCAACCAGCAGCAGTTACTCTGGGGAACCAATCCTCTCATAAATAAAAACAGGACCATGGCCATCCAACAGGATCAAACCCTTGTGAAAAAGACTGTGATCGTCCAGCAGGACTAATCCCTCCATAAGTAAAACCAGGACCAGAGTTATCCCATTGGACTAATCCTTTCATAAGTAAAAAAAAAAACAGTACCACTGTCATCCTAAAAGATTAATCTCTCCAAAAGTGAAAGTAGGATTGCACCGACTTCAGTCTGGACCAATAAAAAGGTGGCTCACTCTTACAGGGAGGCCAGCTTCAGTCTGACCAATGAACAGGCGGCTTACAGTCACTGTGACAGGGAGGCCAGCGCAGTGAGCCAGTGACATTGGTGGAGCTCTGACTCCAAGCAAACCTTTGCAAATCTGCATGCCTCAGGATTCTACAAAATAAACTAAACTTCTGTTGCCTAGGTGACAATGCCCAAGATGAGGAAATGCAGAAATTAAATTCTGGTTGAGTAACGTTGGCAATGTTCCAAGGAACTTTTGTAAAAGTTGCAATTGCAAGCAAATCTGCAAACAGCCCCTATAAATGGGGGGCAGGGTGGGGGCAGAGTGTCCCATTCTCATTTTCACTGGATTTCAGATGAACTCCGAACACGCATAGATATCTCAGGTCACTCCAGCTGCCACCTCAGGGGGAGCCTGCAGATCGTCTGAGCTGTGCTTTCATCAAGGCAGGAATTTCCGCCTCCACCCTCTCACAGCCGGGAGCACCAGAGACCCAACTGTACAAAGGGCAATGTGGGGACCACATGTCACTGCAACCCTGCTCCTTACACCACATATACGCACACTGCTCAGCGCACGCACACACACACACACACACACACAGTATTCTGTTATACACCTATACATATAAAATGTAAAAGGGAGAGATGAGGAAAACTGAAGCACTCAGGATACCCTGCCTGAACCCTGCAATAACAACCAGAAGCTGTGATTTGGTCCATGGCATTAACATCTTGGCCTGGAATAAGGAAGGATAACAGACTAGCAGACACTGTAAAGGGGCCCAGCGGTGCTGAAAAGTGCTGTATAGTAGCAGAGAATTATACGGTTAAATGAAGTTAATCTCTCAGATCAAAGGAACAAAAGGGAAAAGCATAAGAAAAAGAAATGGCAGACAAATGCATGAAAAGGCATTGAAAGAGGGCTGAGGGGTGTGGCATTCTGCAGGCACTCAGAGCACGAGCCTTCTTCTCTTGCCATGTTTGCCAGATAAACTCATGAAGCGCTTGTGCAAACCCAACACAGCGATGAATCACCCAAGCTCTGACACATGCGGCCACCCCCTCGCCTCTCCTGAGCAAAACGAAGTTCTGATGTTGGCTCGAGAAATTCTACAGGCCCGCCTGAGTTCCTCATGTTCAAACAGCGGGCGATCGCCGAAAGATCTCCTTCGCTTTAGCCTGCTTTGTCCATAAACCATTTAACAGTAATTGCTCTTCTTCCGTGGTATGCAAATGTTTTCCTAAGTGTTTTAAAATCCTGAGCTCCCCAGCGGTTATTCAGCTTGGAAGGGACACAAGCTGCAGCACTGGTTGGGCCATAGGTTTGAGCCCATACTTGAGGTTCCCCAAAGCTTATGAAAACTAAATGGAAACTGTCTCTTCCAGCCTGTGACAGAGTAAGCTTAAGTCTGATAGTGTTCCTTGTGAGACCATCACATTAGTTCCTCTCAACAACAAGCAAGGCCAGCCAAAGGCTGCCAGTAGTGATTCAGATACAGATAAGCCTCTTCTGATAAGTGCGAGCTCTCCGCTAGCACTGCGAGGCTTTTGTGCCTAAACTAAGCGTACCTTAACAAAGCCACAGGTGACTGCTCCAGAGGATCATACAGTTCAGCTCGGCTGCAGTACTCTGTTCACAGAGACAGGTGGCACAGTGGCGACTTGTGACACAATGCACATATTCAAAAATCGAAGAAAAAGGAGGGCATTGTTGTAATAAAATGAAAAAAAAATTCTTCCAGGGCTGATAAAGGCCTCACTTGCTCTGCTTAAAAAAAAAAAAAGACTCAGCAGTTTCTTGCGGAATACATAAACTCAGCACATCTGATACAGATAGGCTGGTCAAGCCTTCAGCTACTCTGAGTAGGAGATATGAGGAAACTACTGCACATTCCACAAACTTTAAACCCCCTATCCAATAAAAGAGGGAGCACAATAATGAATATATGACCACAGAGGAAATGAGTTCATCAGACGCAGCAGATAGGGTCTGGCAACAGCATAACAGACATATAAAAATATCTTTCTGCCATAACAGTGATTCACCGCCATGCCTGCTTCATCTTCCCAATGTGGCCCAGAATAGGGCCCTGCGATCACTGAGAATATGCCAGCAACATGTCTACAGTGACACAACGCATTCAGCACTCATCTCTCAACTGAATACAGTCATCAACCTATGTGAAAGACTGCAAAGTACAAGAAAAGTTCCACAGTCAAAGGCCAAAATTTGGTATATTTTCCTTATATATAGGCATGAATACTTTGACGGGCTGGTGATGTGTTTTTATTTAAAGTCACCCCAGCATTGATTAAAAAAAAAAAAAAGTTAATTTCAGACAAACCCATTTCCCCAGACTTGCATTTCATAATGGTAAGAAACATAACTGAGCAAGAGATAGCACTTCTGACCATTCTCATTACAGATGTTCCACCTAGCAAAGCTGGTGGCTTGTGCAAGTTATGTGCCTGGCTCATGGGTTAGGCAATGAGACCTGATTGGATTTTTGTTTTTTTTTTTTTTTTTTAACCCTAGCAACGTAGAAATCAGCCAGCAGCATGACTATATACCTGGGAGAAATCCACACGATGACAGTGGGGGTTGTGGAAGACACCACGGACTACAAAGGAATGTGACCTTTTCTAAAAGGCAGTGAAAACAGCCCATTGATGTAGGATCCCTCTGAAGGCTCTAATGGAGGAGGGCGAGCACCGGTCTGTGTTAAACAAAGAGAGCGCAAACCCGGGCGTGCGCTGCTCTCCAGAATGCACACCTGAACTCTGAACCGTGAAACCAATACAGCATCAATTCCACACTGAGGAAGCCAGGTGAGGCGAGTTAACTGTGTTGTTATTAGTGTTAAGTGATCCATTCAACACCATCACCCCCTTTAGCTCTCCAACACAAGGGCTCACCGATCTGGCTCCAGAGGTTATAGACTTAAGTAAAGTATACAATTTAAAATCCCTGTTTTAGACCCTCAGGAACTGTAGTGAGAGTGAAGCTGAATGCAGAAGCGGGCAGTTCCAGTGAGCTGCTCTGCAGAGTGTGGGGAAGAGACCTTTAACTCTCCAGTTAAACATGTCTACTCCGGGACAAAGCTACTGCATACCTCATCGCTAGTGTAACGGAAACGCTACGCAGCGCTGGGCTGCTTTCTCCAGGGCTATGAGCCATGTCGAGAGGCTGCCTTTTCTGACTGGGCCCAAACATGACCCCCCAAGGTACTGGAGAATGGCAACACTGCCTCGGATCACCCGATCTCCAGACCCTTCTGGGCTCCCCAAGCGGCCCAGACAGACAAAAGTCGCCCACCTGGCTCCCCAGAGGGGCACTCGATCCCCCTTTCCTCCAGACCAAAGGCACCCAATGGCCAGGTACACACCCCAGGAAACACCAAAACTCCTATCCACCCCCCACCCTGCTCAGTCATGCTTTCAAAACCACTAATCCCGCGGAGCAGGAATTAGCTTTGTCTACCAGCCAAGCGCAGTGCACGGGCAAAAGTACATCTGCGACAGACCATAATATTTCAGTCGTGGCAAAGTGCTACCATGGCCTTGGCAACCTTGAGGAAACATAAAACTGTGGCTCCTCCATTAACTTTACAGCCTAATGAAATAATGGGGTGAAATTAAAGGGTAACAAAACAGACCAATTATGCCACATGTTTGGGGGGGGGATATGTGTAGAGTTTGGACTGGCCAGGCAGTCAACTGTGAGCAAAGGAACAAAAGTGAGTCTGCTGTCAGGACTAGGACCAGTGTGACTAAAATCATGGTTCTGGCTTAGAGCAGGCAGCTTTATGCATACTGCTCTGCACCAGTTAAAACAGCCCAACAACACGGCAAACAGAACATCTCTGTGCAAACAGCGCACGCAGAGCAGGCTGACCTGGATGACCACCACCTGCAAAACAAGTCCAAAGTGAATTATCCAACTACATCAAACTACTGACACTTGGAACTTTGTAACTGAATATTATGCAGCATCTTGTATGAGAGATGTTGGTCTCCAGTTCAAATATGGTTCACAGGTACGTTCACATGGTGTTTGTAAACACCATCTGGACATAGCCGATAGAGCCAAATTTGATTACGTAATAAGTATTAGCCTGTCTGACATGAAATAAAAACGTGAAATGCAGTGAACTTTGGTCGTCAGAGATGTAGTGAAGAGGACCGTCTGCACCTTGAAAAATAATGACAGTGATGTCTATGTCATGAGGTGATGCAGCTTTCTGAAGGGCAGGGCAGGGCACAGGGTGTTTGGCGTTTCAGACTCAAGTGCAAGAATGTGAGAGAAAGTGACGGTCACCTCAAGGACTTGAATGAACACACACACACACACACACATACACACACACACAAATGCATAAATTCATCATGTATTCAAACTGCTTGCACGACTCGCACACAAAACCCTGTACCACCAAACACATACAAACAAGCCCAATCTCTCTCTCACATGCACACACACACACATACACACCTACATGTGCACATATGCACTCTGCTCAAATCAACAACTACACAAACCATTTCAAGACACATACAAGGTGCCATCTTTAAAAACACAAACACATAGAAAAAATGAGCAAGTGAACGCATGTGCACACACATGCATGTACGGAGGGCACACATGCATACATGCACGTGTGCACACACGCACATACGCACATGACAAGACATGGACTTAAGAGGTGCATGATGGGCCATAAGGTGAAGAGTGTGACACACCCATCCCAGCTGTAAGGAATAAAGTCCGTTCTCCGGTCCCCGGTCTGGCCTGCATGGGCGGGTCGGCTGCCTGTTACTCACAGACAGGAAATACTATACTGGTGAGGCCTCATCTTTGGCATGCCATGGACCTCCATTCAAAAACAACAGATGGATGCGATTTGCTAAGTCAAACTCTTTTTTTTATTATTATTTCAGCCATCCCTATTATTTTACATTGTTTGGATGGTTGCTCTATACTGTGAGAGGTGGACCCACATTGACCACATCTCACCCTCCTCCTCCTTCTGCCTGATTTATTCTCCCATAAATCCAAGCAGACTGACTAGCCTGGCCTGAGTTATAGCACTTATCTAATGGTTACTAGATTATATACTTGCTCTGTGCCATGCATCTGTTGTTTATGTAACCGTATATGCCTCTTAATACATTTTGGTTTTCTTTTTTGGGGCTGATAGCATGCATATTGTTTTTTTTATTTTTGTGTTTCTTACAAAATAATTTCTGTCAACAAGTTAATCAAATGTTTCCCTGCTGAATCCAGTTTTCATATTTCCGATTTCCCTCCTCGGGGGAGTTTTTGTGCTTCCACACTGATCTGTGCATTTGTTTTGACATTGTGGGTCGGTCTGGATAAGACTGTGTGTTAAATGCCTGTGATGTAATGTAATGAGTTAGACTGATTTAAGCCTTAATGTGTTTTTTTTAGTTTTTTTTTTGTTTAGTTTTCTCCCTTTGGCGAGAGCAGCATAAATACATCACGTCTGAGCGCGCTCAGTGGAGAAGAGGCTTCTGTATCAGACATCCCTCTCGCCCCTCCCCCTCCACGGCAGGGACAGCGGGGCTGAGCGAGGTAAACAGGAAGCTGTTTATAGGAAGCGGTTTCCCATCTTTCTCCATCTGCTGCTCCGGCAGTGAGCGCTGTATTTTCCTGGTCCTTCACCAGCGCGACCCCTAGCTTGCGTTCCCTGCCTGAGATTCCAGGTGTGTTACAGTCTTACGCTTCTCAGTGCTGCTGAACACGGTGGTTATGTAAGCCCGACCGGCCATCTTTGGTTTAAAAAAAAAAAAAAAAAAAAGGCATACAGACTGAATTGAATTGGCCCGAGCATGTGACTGAAATCAATACCCTTCTGAATTTACATACTGCCTCAGATGTGTTTCAGCGGTGCGTGATCAGCAGGTTGACCTTCTGCTGTCACCAAACCTGCCGCTGCAGGTGAGGGCAGTCTCACTGCGTCGCATCTCCAGCTCTGTTTCACACACATATAAGCACATACACAAACACACTTATGCCCACAGATACACAGGAATAGACAAACACACACACAGGCTCTCACATGCGGACGGACATACACACACACACACACACACACACACACACACACACACGCACGCACACGCACGCACACGCACGCACACGCACACACACGCACGCACGCACACGCACGCACACGCCCAAGCGCGGTTGTCATAGCGACGACCAGCAGGCGTGTCCTCAGCGCTGCTCTGCACCCTGTCACAGAGCTGCTGGTGCTGTGGCTTTATGGGAGGGGGTGGGGCGTGGGCATTCGGCGCTTTAAAGGGCTACGCAGTCATAAAAACACAGCCCCCAGAAACGCCCCTTTCTGCACTGCACCAAAAAAAAAAAAACCCCACAACCGCCGATTCATGTCTGCTTCACCTGTCCTCACTCTCTCACACACACAGCCACGGCCAATTATCAGAGCCAGCGATCCCCCCATGTTAAACCTGAGGACTGGCTTTTTACCCCCCCATCAGCTTTGCAAAGGCGGTGCGGATGACGTGATCCCAGACAGCAGGATAGCAGGAGAGAAGGAGAGAGGATGATAATGCTCAGGGGGGAGCTGCAGCGACTCCACACGCTCCCTCCCTGCCTGTGAGGGAAACAAGCTAGCGCGCTGACACAGTGTGGTGAATCAGCACTCTCTTAGCGCGCTACCTGCAGCAGCGCACCTTTCAGCTGGCATGGCTGAGACCGTAGTACTCTTAGCAGACTCTAAAAAAAAAACAAAAAAAAACGAGCCGTGAAAATAAGAGGTTTCGGGTGACGCTGTGTGCAGATGTCAGAGCAGGGGAAAGGGGGGAATGGGGGTGTGGGGGGGGGGGTGGAGGATGGAGGGGTTGGTATTTTGCTGCGGTAGCTCTTTTTTAAGCTGGGAATCTGCGATGGAGCAGGCAAGCAGAGAGTCACAGCGGAGGGCGACACACAGCTCCAGAATTGGGCCTAGAAGAAGGCAACAGACTCACTCCACTCCACAGTCACAGTACACAGAAAACAGCTGCCTGCCTCCCAGCTGGCCTTAACCAGGGGCCACTTAAACAGCTGGCACTTTCCTGGCCCTCCCATGTCTGCAGACGGACGCTTACTGATGCGGTCTGGCTAACGCTCGGCGTACAGTGCCGTCCATTCATACGGCAGCAGATCTGCTGGAGCCGCCTGGGCAAAGCGGTCTGCGCTCAAGGGCACGGCGCCATTCAAACGGCCCAACAACGTGTAATTTCATGGGGCTGCATGCTGCTGCTGCCGCTGGGTCTGAATGCGCGCTCCAGAGTCCGGTCACTGGGCCGGAGCCAGGAGCTCCGGTCCACGCATATCAAAAAGGACATTTGCCTGTAGCAGAACGACAGCTGTTAGGCATGGCGCCTCCCACACTCAGCCCACATTCAGACCCCGCCATTCACATGCCACAAATGAATGAACTCCCAAAGAGGGTCACTACATGAAAGCGCTGGGCTCCCTATTTTCCACCCCTCCAACCCAAAACTTTAAAGTCAACATCAGATTTTATATACACAGTATTATATGCTAATAGTTCAGACACTGTTTTCTAGGGCATGTGCAGCTTCTATTCTCAGAAGCTCTGGCTTTGAAAAGGGGGGGACTATAGCTCAATGCTGCAGCAATGCAGAATAACAGCAGCAAAAGTACTGTAATGCAGCAGTGAGTTTGCAGGCATGTAGGACAGCAGCGGGAGAAGAAATGTATACACAGTCTTCTTCTTTAGGGGTATTTCCTGTTCGTATGCAGCAGGCCTGCTAATCAAACCAGTATTCCAGAACACCTAGTAGATGTGTTAAGTTTGATTACTTAACAGCAGAATACAGCAGCACCAGAATATGTGTGTGTGTGTGTGTGTGTGTGTGTGTGTGTGTGTGTGTGTGTGTGTGTGTGTATACATAGGCATTTATGTGTGCATGTTTATGTTTGTATGTGCACATTTTTGTTTGTGTGTAAGCATGCCTCTACATGTGAGTGTGCATCCATGCATGTTCTTGCCCGTGCGCATGCCTGTGTGTGTGTCCTCACTCTGGCTTACAGTTGCAGTCGCAGGAAGCCAGTGAAGCCAGTGAAGCACTGAACTGCTCTTCAGAGTGAGAGCTGTGTTCCAGGGTAAGAGGGCCGAGCCCCACCAAGGAATCAAACCTACAACCTCCTGGGTGAAAGTCCATTTCCTTACCCACAATCCCACATCACTGCCTCATTATACCAACAGTTCAGCAGAACAACCATCATCCCATTCTCTGTTGTACCGCTGTGTGCAAGTTTCCCATAATCCTGAGGGCTTCGTTACTATAAGCAGCGACTGCCATCAGCAGTGACTATGCCCCTGTTTGGAGCTGGAGAAGGACCATTGGGCTGTAGTTGAGGAGGCGGGACCAGACAGGGACTCTCTCTAGGGAGTCTGGGACCATTCTTGTGTGGGCCACACCACTGACCTGCCCCCCTTCCCTAGCAAGCTTTCACAACCACATACTCTGCCCTACTGCGAGCAGTACTGACCTGATCCTGCCCTCTGCAAAGAGAGGAGAGGGAAGGCTTCTCACTGCAGCTGCTGCACTGAGCCGGATTCTCACTGAGGCGACGCAGATGAAGAGCTCTCACCCAAGCGCAGCGCTGCGCAGCGCTGAGAGGGGGTGCACTAACTCAGCAGGCCCTGCCTCCAACTTTATATTTACAGATTCAACTGTCATGCTGCACCACCTCATCATGCGGCATCCCTCCATCACTCTCTCCCTCCACGTCCTGTCTGCTCTCTCTTGTTCTTCCCTCACTTTCCTCACCATTCCCAATGCATCTTCCCTTGTTCTGCCTCCCCTTCACATTTAATCCATCCATCCATCCATCTCTCCCTCTCATCCTTTTCACTGTTCTCATCCAACACCCCCTTAGACTTCTCCCTCACTCTTGCCCCCCTTCTCTTTGGCTATCTATCCATCCATCATTTCCTCTCTTTCCACTCTCCATCCTCAGTTCTTACATCCCTGGGCCCCCTCCCATCACACTTTCCATCTCTCTCTCCCACCCTCCTTCCTTTCCATTCTTCTCTCTTTACACCCCTCTAAGTGTCTACTCACTCCTCGGCTCTGGCCCCCCTCTCTCCCCGCCCCCCCTCCCTCCAGGGCGCTGGGGGGCATTGTGTCTAATCCCTGTGAGTGCAGCAGTGTCCCTCCCCAGGCACCGGCCCGCGGGGGCCGAACAAAGAGCAGGGGCCGGGGTGCTCTCGCACGCAGGCAGGTGGACCAATTAAGAGGCGGCGGCCCCCACAGATGCAACCAGAGCCCCGCCATAATTGGGATCCTCGCGGCTGGGCAGCCATGAATAATTAATGCTGCTCTTTGAGACTCCCATAAACCCCGGGCCCTGATCCGCGGGCTGGGAGATGGACGCCGGACGTACGCGCCCCATACAGGACCCGCACACAGCGCCCCCCACTCTCAAACCCCCCCCATTCCCCCCCATTCCCCAATTTTCGCCCGAAAGCAGCAGCCTTAACGCCGGGTGTTTATGCGCGCTCTAATGCATGGGACAGACGGGGCTGCGGGCGGCTCGAGGAAGGCTGACTCAACCAGGTGCAGGCCCATGAATTTTTTATGAGGCCATGCTATATGGCTGACACAAAGATGGCCCCTCAGTGCTCCTCTCCCCCCTCCTCCCGGGACGCGGCAAAAACAGAGGGCTGTCAGTCTGCCACGGGACACAGACGATTTCTGCATGGCTAAAATTAGACTGGAGAGAGGGCTTGACTGGAGATGACATCCCATAACTTTTAGCTCAGATCATGCATTTTAAAAGAGAAAAGTTGAACAATAAGTACAGTGTTGAAGCTGGACTCTACAGTGAACGGGAGGAGGGCTCTCTGGGAGGGGGAGCAGTGCCAACTTACCCCCAGCTCAGACAGCCCAGGGGTTTACATTCAGAAACACTGATAAATACCCCAGTCTTAATCATCAACCACCAAGTACCAGAAGAAGAGCGAGAACTCAACTATAAGAAGCAAATGAAAGGGAATCGTAAAATGAAAGAGCACAGGTCAAGCTGCATTTTGAATGGAAATTGCATGTAAAGGAGAGGCAGGGGGCAGGCAGAGGCCATGATGCCAGCTATGCGAAAGTCCGGTTTCAGATTCCACAGCAGAGTAGCACGCCGAGCCTCAAACACAGCCAGGGTGCTTTTCCTAAAACGCTCACAGTGAACAGGCACGCGCGCACACACACCCTCACACAGACACACACACTTAGTGCAGCAGGGCTGCGGTGTTTGGTCCCACGGGGGCGGGGGGTGGTGGGGGGGGGGGGGGGGGGGGCTTACCAACCTGATTGTTCCAGGCGCAGTACAGGTTGCAGATAAGACCCCAGTTGTAGTTGATCATGCAGTCCAGCACTTTGAGGTGAGCCATGTTTGCCGCTGGCGTCGGTCTGGGCACAGACGCGGGCACAGACGCGGCCGCGGGTTCGGGCAGAGTCCCGGCTGTCCCCCCTGCCCCGGTCCCTGGCACACACAGCGCTCACGCAGAGGGCACCGGTCCCTGCCCATCTGTCCACCCGGTCGCCTCCCAGACGGCGGGTGGCATCTTCACATAGCTCATTAGCGCCGGATTAATACGAGAAACAAAACTAGCTCCGGTCTTCAAAGACTACAGGAGACTCCTGCATTTGGTTCCCCCCTCCGCCCCCCCTGCCGACCCCCCTGAGAGCACCTGAGGGGGTGGATGTGAGCGCGTGCAGGAAGCGGTCCGATCACAGCCGGCTCTCTCACACCTCTCTGGTCTGCGTCAGGCACACTGCAGCACTGATCGGTTCCCCGGCGCTCTGGCAGGACGTGGGGAGGGTAGAGACGTGAATGAGCGTGACCCGAAGGAGGGTGAGTTGCTGTCTCACCGGCTGGTTTAGTGCTCTGCCGTCAGCTGCAGCTGCAGCAGGAGCGATGCTGTTCACAACACACTTATGTCAGCCTGGAGTTTCTCAGCAGTGAAGTCCTGACTGCAGTGAGCAGGCTATCCAGTGCTCCTGCTCTGTGTGTGCGTGTGTGTGTGTGTGTGTGTGTGTGTGTGCTCGGGGGTGTGTGTGTGAGGTGTTTTTAAAGCTCTTTCCTCTCTGCTGCAGGTGGAAGGCTCGTCCGCAGGAGAACTGAACCGAAAGAGCTCCTGAAAGGAAGTCCTCTCCCAGTCTTCTCTTAAAAAGGAAGTAGTGGTAGACCAAGGACGTTCACGGGCGTCTTCCGCAGCATTTACCGCCCTGAACGTGTACCGTTGCACTCCTCGCCCGAGCCTTGTGGGTAAAAGCAGAGAGCAAGTGCAGGGTTGTGGCTTGGAGACACTGGGCACGCTCCCCGAGAAGGTTATTACATCATCTCATTAGCGGAGTCTCAGCTCCTGTAAGCCCCAGCCGCAGTCGCCAGCCCACAAACAATTAGTGACCAGGCAGGGCTGGCAGTACAGGCCCTCCCAGTGACATCAGAGCAGGAGCACGTTTCAGCGCTGGCCACACGGGCCTGCGGGCCTCTACTAATGTCTATGCCGTGATTGCATGTACGGTACATGAGCCTGTGACCCGGGGGAAAGAGCTCAAACAAGATGCCCCCGCTGTGCGCCAAAACGGAGTGGTGAGTTTCAGGGAGGTGTGCCATGATCTTGTGGAAAACTTCACAGGGGAGGCCGGCAGCCTGATCGAATCTACAGCCTTCTCATCACAGTGGAAAATGTGTGAACATGGGAAGACAGCAAGAAGGCTAAAACCGGGGGCTAAAATCGTGCATACCCCCCACATTCTCACTGGAGGGACCCAGATTTAGAGCGAGAAATCGTCAGGCTACATTGTGATAAATCATGTCATGACAGTACATGTAAGTGCACTTACATTACACTGTGTGGTGTGATACTGTCCCTGACATGATTCGTCAGTGCACCTGTCAATCATCCATCTAATGTATTTAGGGTGGGGTTTCACCACAGCTGTTCACCACACACAGTCACTTGGTTTTCGCAAGGAAGGCAGCAAGCCATTAGGAATGGAAAAGATGTACTGATGGAACATAATGAAATATTAATTTTATTTGCAGAAATACCAAACTGAGCATGAAAATCACGAGATTTGCCCACTGATCCTTTCAGGACAAAGGGACAGCATTTGAAAACGACAGTAAGATTTCACCACAAAACCGGCAGTACAAAAGACTAATAATAGATCTTACAGGCTTAAAAAAGGTGTTTTAATTCACTGTGGGTTTATGTAATAAAATGACACACCCACAAGCACAAACAGAAGACCGGATGTTTTGCAAACTCTGGAATTATGAATGTTACGATGCTCTAATCCTGATAAATCCATGACTTTAATCTTGTTTACTCAATATTGCGGCCGCCATCTGGAAGGCAAACAGGAGCAACTGAGGTTTTGGGGGGGGGGTGGTATGCAATCAACCCATCAACAGAAACAAACGAGCCGACGTCACCGTCACCCAAACAGGCCTGCCGAAACCTCAGGGACCCAATAGCCCCCGGCCTGATCCAATCAGATCGATGGCACTTATTGATCACTGGGCACGGTCACAGGGGGCTGGGGCGTGGTGCATCATGGGAACGATCAATAGGCTCTTCATGACCATTCAGAGCCAATGGTGCATCACCTTTGCTTTTCAGAGGCTAATGGGGACTGGCAGCTTCAGCTTCTGCCTGTTTCTGAGAATTACTGGTGTTAAAAGGCACCAACTTTGCTACACATTCAATAGTATAACCTTGTTGTACTCAAACAATACCAAGGCTATTTGCACTTAAATTTGGCTTTAAATGGTAGATCTGTGATGTTACCCGCACAATGTGACTGCAGACAGGTTCTCTGGTACTCAGAAAACTCACGTACAAACTCAGAGAAATGTGATGACAGCATAGCAACCAATGAATTTCCATCCCCTAAACAAACAAAACTAAGTAATGCTCATGTAATACCTTTAATGACTATATGAACTATGTAATAACTTTATGAACGATGGATTCTGCTTTGATTATTTAAGCCAGAACTCCCTTTTTCTTAATGGGATCATTCCAGGTAAAACAAAAGGTTAAATGAAGACAACGTCACAAACAGAAAATAGGGCATTCTTTTCAAAATGCAAATGCTGGCCATTTACTTTGTAATGTATTAACATTTAAGTGGGAGTTCACTCTAAGGCTAAAGCAAATGAGCAGTGAACTTGCACTTAAAACCTCAAAGAGAACAAAGGCAACACTTCAGAGTGAAAATGATGTGGACTGATTTTGAGGTGAAATTTGCAACTTTTTTTTTTTTTTTTTTTAATGGTCCTTAGTTTAAACTGTGAGAAATGTTCACTAAGCTATCAGCGATGATCACGTGTCAGAGCAAAGCAGAAAATATAATTGTGCTCAAAACTGAGCATGGCTATACAGGGATGCTGCAAGGGTAGCAACACTAATATCTGCCCTGAGGATTATGCTCTCTGTATAGGCAGTCAACGACTCAAACACAGGAATCAGCTATGGCTCAATAAGGGGATCCCCACGCTCCAGACACCCATGGGCCTCTCTCCACCTTCCATTGACTGCAAAGGAGTGCAAGTTACCTGGGGTCAGTGGCTTTAGAGCACCGGAAAGGTAAAAGGCTCTCACCTTACTTTATGCAAAAAAGGTGAACTGATCTGGGGCCAGTGACTGAAAAGCAGAGCAAAGGTAAATGGCTATCACTTTCTTGACTCTGCAGGAGGTAAACTGAGCTGGGATCAGCAGCAGAAGGTAGCTAAAATGGCTGTGGCTCTATGCATTATCTTGGATGGAATGTGGCAGAAAGCAATCAGGGCCAGAAGCAGAAGTGGGTGGTGAGGCCGGGGTTGTTCCAGGTCACGGGGCGTCGCCCTCGACCAGTCATGTGCGCCGAGGAGCATCGCACAGGATAAGATTGAAGTGAAGGCCGCAGTGACTCAAAACAGCAACAGTCCCACCTATCACCGTCCTCCAACACAAAGCACTCCAACACCATGCCCTCCTGGAGCTCTCCCCTCAGCCCTCGCCGTCATGTGTGAACGCAGAGGAGAAAGACCTGAGCGTTCCCACATACAGACAGAGCGGGCAGGAATGTGTAACTGAAGAAGTGGCCCTCAAAGCTCTTAAAGGCCAGCAGTATGCGGTAACGGGACTGAAAAGACCAGCAACTCTGGGCCAGAGCACAGCTTTCTCACAGCATCACACCATGGCTAAAAGCCACTCCCACAGTTCCTCATAAATCCCCCCCATAGCCTGCAAGAACCTGATAACCCATACTGCTTCACACGGCTTGACAGGCATCAAAGCTAGTGTGCTATCAGCCAATATTAGCCTATGAGAGATGTATCTGTATTAGTGCAATTGTCATACTTACATGGAAAGCCAAAATTGAGGGATACATGTCAGAAAATGTCTGTTTTACAAGATTACATGCAAAATTAAAGGTAACAAGCACAGATATCAGTCATTCATTTACTTCTTTTTATTTCAGTAACATTTGGGCTTGTTTCAGAAATGCCCCATAATTAGTCACTAATCACAGTTTACCAAAGCAATGACAGCCTTAGGTAATGCATGTCTGGTGATCACAAAATGACATCACACCAGAACAAAAAATAATAGTAATAATAACAACCAATATTTTCAGGACAAAGCCCAGTCTTTCCCAGCGCATTTGGGCTGAAGCCGAAGGTATGTATAAAGCTCCCTGCCACCCATTGACAAGAGCAGTGAAGAGGGAGAGGGAACAACCCTCCCTCATCAATTAAAAAAAAACCAGGATCCTTTCCCAGTGGCTAAACCAAAAGGAAATAACATGTAATTTCCAGACTAGACCACAAAGACCATGTTTAACACTACAGTAAGGAGAGCAGAGACTGAATACTACAACAGTGAACATTATGACTCATTGAAAAACAGAGGAAAGTAAACCACTGGTCTATCCCATGTACTTGCTGAGGCTAGCCCATGACCTACATGGTAGATTTTTTTTTTTTTTTTTTTTTTTAAATGTGCAAATGGAGATGTACTGGGGGGTTGATAGTTACAATCCAGTATGATCCATGTTTATGAGCTGTCCTTAAATCAGCCTGGCATGACACAGTGATTTAAGGACAGGGAGAAGGAGCAGAGGGTTCTTGTCCGTTTAATTGAACTAAGACTCTGAGGGGGTTCTGGCTGGGTAGAGTAAGAGAACAGTAGCCGCTGCCCACTGGGGAGGGAGGGAGAGAGAGAGAGAGAGGAGAGGGAGAGAAGGAGAGAAGACAGTGACCAGAGGAAGCAAAGGAAGATGTGTGTGTGTGTGTGTGTGTGTGTGTGTGTGTGTGTGTGTGTGTGTGTGTGTGTGTGTGTGTGTGTGTGTGTGTGTGAGAAAGTGTAGATTTGTGCGAGCGTGTGAGTGTGTGTGTGTGAGAGAGAGAGTGTGCATTTGTGCATGTGGTAAGGGACGCCCTGGGCTCATGTAATGTATACCGCGTACAACCCCCAATTCATGTGTCTGAGAGGGAATGAGGCGTCCAAGCATAACGAGCTGTGACACAGATCCCCTATGAAAGCGCTGGCATATTTTCCACCCGTTAACCTCTTTCTTCCTCAGTCCGTTCCCCTCTCCCTCTCCCTCTCCCTCACTCTGCCTCCCTCCCTCCCTGACAAGCGAGCACTCAACTACACCACAGCAAATTTGTCCCTGGAAAAAAAGAGGTAGGGCTAACATCCCATAAGTATTACTCAACATTAAGAGGAAAACCGAAAACCCGACGTCGTGTTAGATAAGCCCTAACCACGTCCGACCAACCGCTGCCCGCCCCCCACCCTCCCACCCGCTCCTATAAATACACGACCTTGAGTCCAGTGAGAATGTTCGAGAGGAGAGTTTAAAGAGGAGAAAAAAAAAAAAGGGGGGCACAGTCACAGAGCAGGAACTACAAAGACATAAATGAGTAAAAATGACGGAGGACCCTGAAGGACTTGTTTACACAGTAAGAGATCTGATGCAACATTACTCATGCAAACTCCCTGGGGGGGGCACTGACCACGAGGCCCCGCCTCCCGGGTCAGGGTGGGGTCACGGCCCGGCACTCAGCGCTTGTTTACTGCAAATAAGTGGACCTTGATCAAGGTGCAAAGAGAGCTGCTCAAAGCATAGCGCTCAAGAGCAGGACGCGCTTACGGCCATTTATCGATTCCACCTCAGTTACACAGCAGGGATTTACATTCCTTTTAAAGTCCAATTTAGTCACAGGAAACATTTTGTTGTTATTATTATTATTATTATTTGAGCAAAACAAAAGACCTGTAGCACTTCAGTCAAGAGCAATGCTACATTTCAGGCCACTCAAGACTTCTCCTTCAGACGGCAAAATAAACAAAGTAAATAAAGCAGCTATTTAAAATTCCAGTTCGATGCTGAGATGAAAGAGATAATACTGGGTTAGAGGACAAATAAGTGCAGAAGCAATAAGTGATGAGTAGGGGAGGGGTGGTGAAGAGAGACAGAAACCAAAGCACGAGCATGAAGAACTGAACTGGGGGGGGCATGTTGTCCTGCAGGGGTACTCAAACTGTGCAAAGCCACTTCTCCAGTCCTGATTTTCCAAGCAGATTCAGGACTGATGGGAGCTGCTGACTGAAGCTGTTTGATGTGTCTAACGTGTGCCGTGTGTGTGTGTGTGAGAGAGAGAGAGAGAGAGAGAGAGGGATGAAAGGCCACTTCACCTCCAGGGCCTCTGCAGCAGCTACCTGGGGGGATGGGGTCACCTGTGCTGGGGACTACTTGGCCCAAAGCACCGCTGTCTGACAGCAGATTGGAATTCCACCGCTCAAACGCTCACTTTATAAATCATTCTCACACCATGAGATCAATCTGATAAGGAAGAAAGGCTTCCAGTGATCCACCGACACATGGTGAGTGAAAAGAAGCTGTAATTTTTCCCTTCTTCCTCCCTCCTTCCTCTTTGACACACACACACACACACACCCATGTACACACTCACACACTAACACACTCATACACACACGTGCACAGCGGGTTAAATTTAGAGCCATGGTCGGAAAGCGTGTCGGAACAGAGGGCAGCTGAAAGACAAGGCAACGGGGAAGATAGCAAAAAAATTATGCACTGTAGGCAGAAGGTGGGACTGTACCTTATGTGTTAGGATGGAAACAGGTCTGCATCCACGTGTGTGTGTGTGTGTGTGTGTGTGTGTGTGTGTGTGGTGTGAGCAAATGGGGCAGAGTACATGATTGGTGGACAAATTTTGCAGTCAAAGCAGGAAGGGGGTCATATGAATAACTAATGTAAAAGTCAGCCAGAAAAAAGCATCTTCCCCCATTTATGGTCTATACCATCAAGCTCATTCAGGTCAGGGAGAGTGGAGGCACGGGAGCACCAGTGAAACAGCACAGTGAGCACAGCCTGCATTAAGCCTTACTGCTGCTGTCCACTGAGAAAACCAGGGCTCTCATTCTCCAAAAGATATCAGGCACCGATCATACATACTGATCATAGTGAACTCATAAATATACATTACCTCAACTCTTAACAAGCTACCCATCTGCCATTTGTAATGTGTCATTCCCATCACAAGCTCCGTGTTTCTGGAGTGTCTCTCTGAATTTACATGTGCCGATCCCCACCCTACAACGCTCCCGGGGAAACATGACGACTTAACTGAGAGGCGCCTGTCAGTTACACAGTTTTTAAATCACACTGTCTTGGTGTAGGTACATGTCAGAGGAACAATTAAAATTGGATCTGCCAAAAGGTTTGATTTCAGAAAATTAACTGAGAGAGTGTACCTGCTTTTACACACAACAGACTTAAACTGATTTGTTTTGATTACACGGCTATACTGTACTGTCTTTTAAAATGCTGTCTTGTTTACATTTTTCTATTTGCATTGGTATATCCTATTTCCAGGGCTTTCTCCTGTTTAAATAAAGGATAAAGGGAGACCCAGGATGGCCGTTATCACTGATGCTAAGTACAGAACCCATGTTTGCAGAGACACAAGCGAAGATGAGTGGCAGCTGATGTCACCCACCTATGTCCCACTGAGACACGGTCCCTTCTCAATCTCAGGCGGGGCGGGGGGTCGGCGATCCGGCAGGGCCCCAGCTGGCCCTACCCCAGCCCTGGCCTAATGACAGGGAGCAGCTGGCCCCAAATTACCCTCCAACGCTGCTGGAACACCGAGGGTGAGGTGGAGGGGAGGCATGTGTGGAGGGGGGATTGCCCCTCATTAAGGGCTGTGTTGGGGGGGGTTATTCCATCATAGTGAGACTAAACTGGATGACCCTGGAGCCTCATCCCTTATTCATCCCTCAGGTGAGCGATGGGAATCCCAGGGCAACCAGGTACAGCACAGGGCCACTGAAAACCAGCCACAGATGCAGGGACACGGTTTCCGGATGCTTCAAATTACATGGCTCAAGAATGGAAAGGGGAAGCAGTGGTGTCACTATGAGACTCTCACCGCTTTGGCTCTCAAAAGCTAGTCTTTTCTCTGTCAAATTTGGTGCTCCATTGCTGACTGGACTCCCCAACTAGATTCCATTGCCATCTTTACAAAAAAAAAAAGATGATTCACACATTTTTTTTTTTTTTTTTATACCTAAAAGCTTTGACATGATAAAGTGGTATTCAGATGCCCCTGTGATAGCGCCATCCCCACTGGCTGCGTCTACCAAATGAACAGGGGCTGGGACAGCCGCCGGCACTGTTTGAGCGGGCCTTTGTTTCCCCAGTAATCCCCAGTCACTGCACCACAAGGGCCTGGAGGGGGACCCGGTGGGGTTAGCATGTAGCAGCTAACACAACACCAGGGGAGGGCCTGGACAGCTGTCTCCACTGCTGGTAGCAGAAGCAGCCATCGCACTTAAACAAACCCAGCCCAGGGGAGCTGCAGCGTAGCATGCCTGCGCCTATGTTTCTACATGATACATTTTCAACATCACATCACTGATGAAGGCCTAAACACCAAAACGTTTGTGTGTCTTTCCTGATTTCACACTGCAAAAAATTTAAGAATTAATATATTGCAACAGTGACTGTTTTTGGAGTGCAAACCTTGCCCACGATTTTTAAATTCCTTTTATGGGTAAACTCGCCAAGATGGTTGTGAGTGGAGTGGTTCTACAACATCAGCCTATGTCTTAAAATATGAAATCAGTATCATGATAAATACAAAATGTAAAAGCATAACATGTTAGCAATATCATGTTAATGCATTTGTACCATGTAGGAGTGGGGCCGTTATTTCTACAGTAAAAAAAAAAAAAAAAAAAAGGAAGCTTTCACATGTATGTCAGTCCACAAATATTCTACCCATTTATGATCTTTTTCCCCAAACAAATAATGGACTGGGTGGTGAGACCACTCTCCTGAGGTCATTCCAGGCCATGTGAGTCCTTTCTCCAACACAGAGCAGATGCTTAAACCCAGTCATTACGCATTCGTTCACTGCCACTGTGACAACGTCACACTTTACAGTCCAAGAAAACCCACGGCTGGACTCTCAAGTCAGGTGTTTCTTTTTTTTTTTTTTTTTTTTTTTACCCAAAATGAGTGAACGGAAGAGCAGGGGGTATCCAAAACACTGGCCAAACTGTGGCAATTAATAGCACAACAGACAGGAAAACACTCAGCATTAAAGAAAGGGTTTAGTTACGGCAGATTTCCTATTAACACTGAGCACTGCACGTACTCAGCAGTGAGCCACATGCATGCTTTTTTTTTTTTTTTTTTTTTTTTTTTTTTTTTTAACTACTGGAGTCTGACGTTGGTTTCCAAGTAGTCTGCATGGGATCGTGCTGGTTACAGTTTAACTGAAAAGGAGCACAGCGAGTGCTTGACTGAACGTTGACCTAGACACACCGTCGTTTGAAGGAGCTGCCTCATGTTGTGCTGGTCACAGATTTATTGTGTGTCTGGGAAGTAACAGGAAGGGGGGCATGTAGGTGAGGATTTTTTTCAAACGCACTTAAGCATTCTTCCGGTTCTTTCGGCAGTTTAAAGATTATGCATTACTGGATTTTTTTTTTTTTTTTTCTCTTAAGACTGTTGATCCCAGTCATTCTAAGAGCAGAGTACAATTTGAAAGTGCACAAGAAAAATCTGCCAGATTAGAGAATTATTCAGGAGATTCTAAAGTGCAGTTACCACCGTTTTTAAAGACAGAACTTTCTAACAAAATGACACATAATGTCTCCTGCTTTCTTTCCTTCCTATCATGTTTTAATCTGGTCCAGAGTTTGACAAGCACTGGAAATTCACTGTCTTCCCTATTTGTCCTCCAGACCCTAAAAGATGCCTCCTTCAAAATGTCTAAATTTGAAGGAAAATGGTTAAACTAAAAGAGATTCAAACTCTTTCCACCCAGTCTGTTCACTGCTGTGCAATGTGCGTTGACCTCCGGTGACCTCATCAGCACTGTACACATTCCCTGTCCCTGTACAGAGCAAACAGGCCCGACCCCCTGTCCCCCTCCCTTCACTGAGCACCCTCCTGTTCCCAGGGGGTTTATGACACCCGTCCCTTGCCCCGCCTAAGAGGATTACCCAGCACAGGCAACACAGCTACCGCTTTCTGATGGTGGGCTAATCCGCGCGTGCAACCGATCCCGCCGCTCTTATGCCGTCCGTAAACAGCTTGTCCGTGATGTAACACTGGGGGGGAGGGGCAAGGCGCGATGGGAGATGAGCAGACAGTATGTTAGCATGCCCTATCACTTCACTGTCATCGGCTACAGGGTTGCAAAGACATGCAGCCGCCAGCCGGTGTTCCGTACTTCCTGCTTTGTGATGCAGATGTGCGTTACCATGGCTCCCGCTGGAAATCGGTCCGCATGTCTGAAAGAGTGGGGTCAGGCTGCTGATCGACTTGGCTCTCTCCAAAACCACACACAGGGGCTTCCTTTGGTTAAATTATGGGATGAGCGATGATTATTAAAGACTATGAAGATACAGGGACCATCAGCAGCCCACATGGTGACATGGCGTATGATCTCACTGCTTAACCCTCCCATCCAATACACACACACACACACACACACACACACACACACACACACACACACACACACACACACACACACACACACACACACATACACATACACACATACATACACACACACACACACACACACACACACACACACACACACACACACACACACACACACACACATACACATACACACACACACATACACACACACACACACACACACACACACACACACACACACACACACACACACACACACACACACACACACACACACACACACACACACACACATACACACACACACACACACACACACACACACACACACACACACACACACACACACACACACACACACACACACACATACACACACACACACACACACACACACACACACACACACACACACACACACACACACACACACACACACAC
The DNA here is from genome assembly GCA_022829145.1 of Albula goreensis. Lineage (NCBI taxonomy): Eukaryota > Metazoa > Chordata > Actinopteri > Albuliformes > Albulidae > Albula > Albula goreensis. Next base: position 4,850,408 of record CM040753.1, on the reverse strand, counting down.
ACACACACACACACACACACACACACACACACACACACACACACACACACACATACACACACACACACACACACATACACACACATACACACATACACACATACACACATACAGCTATATAAAGGCATATGCAGGAACATGGGTATTAACAACACTACAAAAGACCATATAATGACATCATCTCACACAGGAAACCAGCTTCAAATGGCACAGTACCCTGCACCAGGGAGACTCTGCTACCCCAAAAGTGTCTGACATGAACACCAGTCCCTGCTCATGCAGGCTGCTCATTCAAAACAAGCCCTGCATGTGGTCCTCCAGCTCACCAATTGTTTGAGTTGGATAAAAACTTTCCATGCTTCCAAAGATCTCAGCGTTGCCATTTTGGGAGGGGAGGGTACTTCAAAAGAATGCCAATACACAGCAAAAACACGAAACAAGACTGAGAACACCAGATACATAGTAAGCATTCCACGGTGTGATGGAAACAAAAAACAGCCAAGAATTGCCTCCACACTGCACCCAAAACAAAGAACGCTGAACTCTGCAAAGTGGGTTGGGTTCTGAAACTTAATGTAAAGAATAATCCCTGTTGATTTGCTGGAAGTATAACGACACAATATTTACATTCAAAGCATGATAATATTGCTTATTGCACCTAATTTCCGTGTAAATTCAATGTATCAAACTTTTTTGGGGCAACTGAGTTTAAATGGCTGATAACAGGTCAGAAGTATCATTGGGAAAACACTGACACAGCACATCTCTATGCTGGTAGCATTGTCTACCGCTTGTGGGACATTTGCTACAATTCTCTCGGCACTGAGGGGTTAGTTAAAGTATCAATACAAACGCTTGGCTGACAACAACAATCGTGAAGGTTGTTTTTTCTAAAGTTAAACCAAACACTAACCATTTACTGCAAAAATCAGTAACCCCCAGACTATCGTTCGATTCTTTTACAGATCACAATTAAACTTCTACACTGCATTTCAACCATTAGTTTTACGTTTATTCTAGCCAGACTACATGTGGTTGAATTATTAATGAATTAAGTTTTGTTTACGTACCTAACTTTCGTCTGGGGACACGACACAGAGCAGTTTTATGTTACGTGGTATTCGATTTTAAGCAAGGTGGGCAAAGCGCCCGATCTTGCTGCCTTAAATCAACCACTTAATGAATGGCTTAGGTACTCCCTTGCAGATCCGCCCCGGACACTTGGGTCAAAACACAGCAAACTCTTCATTTATATTTAAATGTGCTATTTCTGCCGCGAATCCCTTACCTCACAAGTCGGAGATCCGACTGAATGCTTTCCCTCGTCATCTTCGTCCGGAGGACCTGTCCAGCGTGTCGCCATTATTTCATTCCAAGTTACATAGACAACGATCCTTTAGTGCCCACATTGAAGAGAGGAGAAAAATCCAAAAAGCAAGCAAGAGTCCGTCCAGGCGTTGTGAATAAATGTTCTTAATCCACACCGTCTTCCTTCTTCATTTCGCCGGCTATACAGTTCTGTGATAAACAAATGGGAGATGAGTGTCAGAAAGGAGGAAACTGCCCTTACGCGGTGTATTTGTGCTGCGCGTTTGTCAGCTTGTCCCACGCTACTCACTTGCACTGACCAAACATTAATTCTTCCCGTAAGAGAGAAAGAGCACCACCCTGACCATCGTTTATTATTGCATCCAAAGTTTTTTTCGCTCAAATCACTGGTTAACTTACTGAAAATCACTGGTTAATCACTGTGCTGACTTATCCGTCCTGTAAGGATGAAGCTTCCCCACACTAGCGCTAGACGTCCATCTACCCAGCCAAGTTTGCATGATCACAATGAGTGTTGTTCAGACACGCGGAACGCAGAGGCGCATCCTACTCTGCTGTTAGCTAGCTACCGATAGCTAGGCAACGTTAACTCTAGCTCGCCATCCACATCAATACGATAAATACCTAACAAACATTTTCCAGCTCAAATATCAGGGTCTGCTCAATACCCGTTTCAGAGTGCGAAAAAGTTTCAACTTTACCGACAACTTCCCATCTTAAACCACACGAACAACTACCCAGCATTACTTAGCTATACTAGCAAGGTGGCAGGCTAACAATACGATATTATACTATCGCATTGCTATCGCTACCAAGAGCTGCCAACTTAGCGGGTGATCTACAACAAAAAAAAATCCATGTTATGTTTCATGCGTCTCTCTTTATACCACACATGCTACAGTAAAACATAAATTGCAATTTAACGGTACACGGCATAATAACATTATGTGAATTCTGTAATCATAGTCTAAACACTAATTCAGCTACATGTAGCAGACGCCAGCAGTTGTTATTCGCCCGCTGTGAACGACTCATTCAAGTTTTCAAAGTCTTTTGAACCCCCATGTAATGCTTGCTAGTTGACACTGACTACCTTAGTGATAAATAATACTTTACCAAAAGTAAATATTGCTTGTGCTCTCACACAACTTCTGTTCTTACGAATAATACAATAAGGCAAACTTGATACAATGTTTTTCAAGTGTAACGTTAGTTATCCTGGTGTGTGCGATTATGTTAGCTAGACCAGCCTGACCGCGACATTCCCACCTCTCTTTCTGAATGGACTAGATGCTATCTGAAAATTATTACACATTTCTAAAATCAAAGACCCCTGGTCTAAACAGTGTGCGTGTCTGGAATTTGTGATTTTTTTTTCTTCGTTAGGCTCGGCGCTAGCCCACATCTAGCTAGTCAATGCTGATGGTGAGACCTAAAGCTGAGCTAGCCACACACCTCGAAATGGCAGAAACCGCAAATGCTGGATAGCGAACGTTAGCTTAATTGCTAGCTAGCGAGGCTAGATCGATAATGTTAGCTTACGTGCTAAGGTTAGTAACATCTTCTTTATATACTGTAACATAAATTTGCTTTTTCAACAATCACATTTTGGTGACCAGGTATGAAACAAACAAAAATACCGTCTCGATAACCGGTGACAAATAGATTATCTATGGGTAGTCAATTCCTACTGATAGTTAACGTAGACAGCTAAGAAATGTCACCCACCCATAGTCCATTTACTGCCCAATAATGCAGATTGATGAAGGCGAGTGAAAACAGGAATGCCAACGTTAAAAGAGTAACCTACCTGCTACAAATCCAATGGGAAAAAGGCGTGAGAGGATAAATCATTTTCCAAATTAATTAAAAAAATCCACAAAATAATTAAAACGGTACTTGATATTGATTATGCAGCTATCATTTTGCTGTCCAGCTTCAACTATTCAATGAAGTTAGATAGCAAACGTTTGTTACCCGGTGCAAGATAGCAAGTACACTATATGGTTTCTTTCACTGGCTATTAGCTATCAGCTAAGTTAGCTTGCTAACGTTACCAGCGCTGGGTTACTACCTGTTAGGGAAAAACACACCGAAATAGACTGGTGAGCACCGACTGGAAAACATTTTCTCCCTAATTATCAAACTGAAAATCCCACAATTACACAACTGTCTACGTTGAATGTTCACACAGTCCATTTATGTCGTGTATCCATGAGAAAGAAGAAAATTAGAACAAAAAAAGTAATTTTCCCATATCTTCCCCCCTTGTCCCCGTTGTTAGCGCGGCGCACTGGATTCAGCGACTGACTAGTCTCAGATTCCATGGAAACACCGCCCTCTTCTCGCCCGCCGCCAGCGCAGCCAATCACACGCAGCTTTTAAATTCGCGATTCAAACTCAGCCAACCGAGCTGATTTTCTCATAAGTTTTCGAGCCGTGCAGGAGACTGTGCCGAACTGGTTCGATATAGCCACAGTGTTTTGGCAGGGTTGTCGGGACTGGTTATTATCCCCCCTAACACAGTTTGGAATATTAGTAGCTCTGATTATTTATTCATTAATTTATTCATTTACTCTACATGAAGAACAATTGGTTCCACTTTCGAAATTCTGCTAAGCAAATTCGGACTTAAATGTAAGAAATGGGTCATGTCTTGTCTGCAAGTAATCTGCCGCCCTTTCTTCTGCATGGACAAATACAGTCCAGTTTAATTAATATGAAACAGTCGTCTGCAACATGGTGTTAGGTTACGGGCTTGATAACACAAACCTACAAATCAACTAACACAAACCTATGTCCAGGTTAGAGAAAATGCAATCAAAATCTGATGGTGACTACAGAATTCTCAGTTCATCACAGAAAGGCACTATTCAGATAGCCTAGCCTAACTTAGCATGTTACAGTTGAAACAATTATAAGGGGAATTCAGAACTAACAACTACAGTCTTTATCCATTTCATAACGTCCTGCTTGGTTTTTAATTTCACTGTGTACTGGCCAAAGACGATAATGTTTGGGTAGTTCTATAGTTACCGTGTTGGCACAGAATGTTGGGGGAACAGCCCACTGCAGAGAACGGACAGGAGTAAAAATGAACAGTGAGACGCAGGAAGTCCCTATACCCCACTACCACCACTGAAATCAACGCAGTCTGCAACAAGTGGCAAACTGACAGGTCTGAGGGTGGACAAGGACAGGAAAGAGTGGCATTCTGGGTGTTTGAGTCTTGTTGGCCAGGACCCAACAAGGAGGGAGATCTTGCAGTCATCCAAACTGGACCAAAACCTTGAATTGTATCCCGGAGCAGTAGCTGGGTGGAGCAGGTGATGGAGAAGGGTCTTAGGCACGGTTCTCTCTCTCTCTTTCACCCCTCCCCTGCCTCATTCCATGAGGAAAATCAGCATCCTTTTTTTAAACACTGGAACACAATTATGGCCCTGGTGTTAATGAGTACTCGGGACATATTTAGCATTTCAGAACATTGTGTCAAGACAGTGGCGTCAGGGCCTGAGAGTAACAATGTCCAGCCCCCCTGCTCACAGCTGAAAATCAGCACGGACAGAGACACTTGGTTCCCATCTCTCTGTCCTGTCCTGTGCTGCTTCGGGTGAAATGAACTCAAGCAGGGTGTTTGGTGGGAGGGTGGCGTGGTGAGGGAAGGTGGTAGCTGCGTGTTTCAGTGTTTTATTTTGTACATTTTAATCTTTGGAGCCTGTTGACAGCCCATATTTATAGTGACACATCCTGCGGGCAGCGTTGGTCCGGATGGCTGATGTGAGTCTCGCCCCCGACAGTAACGGTCCCCCTGCCTAAAGTCTGCAGAATGACATCTGACAGGATGTCCTTGGAATACTGGCCATTTCGGTGCTGGAATTCCCTTCCTCCAGGTCTGAGACAAGTACACTGTAGTTTCCTGCACACGCTGGAAAGAGCGATAAAAGCACATTCTGTCTAACGACTCCCTCTTTTCAGTTGTCAGATTATGTCCGTAAGCGCAGAGGGGTCATTATCGCACATTCCAACATCTTTTCTTTTATTTTGTGTGTCATTAAAAAAAAGGTATGAAATGGATATTGAAAATGGTGTGATATTGTGCTGTGATATATTAAAATGGGCTTGGTAGTTAAATAAAACGTTCACAGGACAGATTTTCCTTTGAACAGCATTGTAGAACCCAGCAGAGAGGCAGACGTTATGAACCATTCCAAGACACACACAACATGTATTTATGCAGTTAGATTTTAAAATAACAGGCACAAATACATATATTCTGAGCTCTTCCTCATACTGGAATGCAGTTTGGTTTGTTCTTGTGTGGTTCAAAGACAATATAATTATGTCACAATGCATTTTATGCAATCTTTCAACCAGACTGCCTATTACAGCAATACCTTTTTTTAGCCATCTCAATTGTCTTGGAGTAGCAGCAAAGGTGGTAAGCGTATAGACATCACATCTGTATGTACTGCTTATGCTGTATACATTTGTGAGAGAAACATCAGATACGCCCTGCCTTACCATCATCCAAAGCATAGGACTTCAATATTCACAAGTTTATACTGTGCCTCCTTCAGGATATAAATGTATGCAGAGCAAAGGATTATATGTTTCTTGCCTATGATCCAAGGTAAATACCCTACATCATTAACCTCATATGTGAACCCTCTTTCTCTTCAGCGGACTGAGAGGAATCCTTCCTTGAGAAAAGTCAGTCGGTCCAGGTTTCAGCATTATGTCATACCTCATTAACTCGAACAGAGGTCAGTTCTGTCAAATTGGATGTTTACAAAATACATACTATCACCACATCATTAGTTATAGGCACAGCTGCATAAAGTAAATGTAATACCACAATGTCTGGAATGGACTTGTTTCATGGGTTTTGATAGAAGTGAAAAACCATACATTGCATGAAGTAATGTGAAAAATATGATTTATCTAGCTCACCAAGGAAGGTTAAAGATTCCATTTGAAAAAATAAATGGAAGCCAATTTTTAAAATGAACAAGATCAGTAATTTATTATGAAACAATGATCTCAACCTCTTGTTTATTTTTTTACATTATGTTAAATATTTAACTTGAATTAATAGGGACAGAGGAGCGGTGTAATGTCAGACAGATTATTTTGTAGGGTTTGATATATTTTTTTACAGTGTCATGCATCTCCAAAGAGGAGTTGCCAGGAATGATCACATTCTGAGGTGAAATACATCAAATTGTACTTATCTGTTATGTAACATAATTAAATTTACCATAATACAGTGGCTCAGGGCCCAAGCTGGGAACATTTTGTAATTTTGAATGTTTGCAAAGCTGTTTATTTCAGTTCAGTAGCCCTTACATATTTCCAGTGAATGAATTACCATGCTCTATTGGACGTCAGGAGCTCTTAACTATATTATTGTGACTAATGGGGAACAGTTGCCACATGGGACTCTACTGTGCATGAAAAGATGCTATAGCTGCCGTGGACAAAGACAAAGGGAGACAGTGTTCCGTTTGCAGGGCCCTCCTGTACACAATGCAAGGGAACAATAGGAGAGCTCTCTCAACCCAAGCTGGTAATACTCAAACTCAAGACTGCAGACCTGTTTGCCATTGTTTAAGGGTCTGTTTGACTGTCACCCTGAACAATGTACAATTTAACTGAGGCAAACCTATGTAAATGATTATATCTGCACAAATGGTTACAGTTAAAGGCTAGAAACAACCAAAGCTATTAGTTTCACTCCATAAAATGTGGCCTTAATATTAACTTTGGCCGTAAGCTTACCCAAAATTCATAAAGGCATGTTTGGAACAGAGAATGATCAATGTACTTTAAGTCCAAAGTGAATTAAAATACATTTTAGAATACAGTGTAGATATTTAGACTTGACTATAGATATTTTTCATGTGTCCAGTGTACTGAAAACAGTCATTTTGACTTAAATGTATATAAAGCTTAAACGGCAAGCATACATTGAGCACTGCAATATTTAAATTTATTAGCCATCAGGGTTTCAAATAAACATAGATGCGTTCTGCTTCCTGCTTGCAAGAAATATTTACATGGATTAGCTTACATGCCTCCTCATTATCCTATTAAATGTTTAAAAAATGGTGACAGTGTTTAGCTCATTTCAGTCTCTCAGAGAGGAGAAGAAGAATGTCTGCGGAACATTCCCTGAGTTTGATCTCGTCTGGCACTGTTGTGCATCAAACAGCTCGACATTCACGATCCCTCCTTGCATGGAATTACATAAACTCATATTTCAAGACCCCGTGGCTCAGTTCCAGGCCTTTGAGAGTCCTCCTGCGGTGCCTGCCAACGGAGTCACATACATACTTTACACAGCGTGACTCCCTCCAGCTTCGGATCTCCAAAACTCCCTCTTTCATCCCCCTCTCTCTCTCTTTTTTTTTGTGAGGCAGAGGAATGTAGAGCTAGCATGACCCCTATCACGCATTGATTAGCAACCACATCAGCCGGGCCCAGAAGAGGCACTGAACAACGGTGAGCAGTGACGGCCCTCCCACCCCCCACCCCCGGCTCTCGCACAACAAATGTTTGGTTGGATTACTGGAATCACATGATACCCGGGTTCAAAGCAGGGTCACGACGGGCACTAGACGGGTGGAACTCCGGGGGAACCGATCTCCTACATCGGGTCTGCCAAGCCCAAAAACACATGGGTCGCCACGCCCACCCCAAACCCCACCCCCACACCCCCCTTCCCCACAGCCACCGCCGACACCAGCAGACAAGAACTCTACAGTTAAGCCTTTCATTCGAACCCAAAGACTACCTCAGTGAGTGGTGGCTGAGTTGCAATTTGTGCTTACAATTTGTAATTGAGAATGGATAGAACGACCACAACTGCGTTGGAAAAAAAAAGTACAGAAAAACTACAAATGATTCACTGGGGGGCTGATTCATAGATGCATAAAACTTCAGATGCAGAGCAGGGTTATGAAAGAGGGCCAGGTTTCAAAGCTTGCTCAATTGGTTTTAAATATTTATAATGCTCAACGGAAAACAAACACAGATCGACTCTTAAGCTTTAATGACTGCTAAAGGTTTATTGCCAGTTATGTGTTATGTGCCTTTGGACCTCCTGTAGGAAAAATAACGATGATTAACAATTATATAGTCCTTACTAGCCCACGCTCCTCATTTTGACATTTTTTCAGCTGATATATCAGACCCTGTAGTTTGGTGTTGTGCAAAAATTGGTCCACAAATTGACATTTGGGTGGAAGTATGAGAGCTTGTTGTTGGCAAACTCCATTTTCTTACTTCTTCCAAAGTGATTTTCCATTTTCTGCCTGGCATATTGTACACATGTCCCGCATATGTCCTCTTCTTAAACTTACTGAACAACTGAGGGCCATTACTGTCACAACTAGCTCTGTAAATTACATCATCACCACTCCTCTTTGCTGCAATTTTTTGTAAAAAAAAATAAAAAAAAAAAAAAAAAAAACAGGAAATAAAACTGGCTGGTGGGGCCTGTAAGAATTTTGTTGTATGAAATGTGTATAATAAGGATGCAGTGTGAAGCAAGCTTTTGGTGCAGAATGGATCGTCTGAGATAACAGGCTGGTAGAGATCCAGTGTGGTTAAAAGTGACTGTGATGTACTGCCGTGATTAATGTGGTTTCTCTGAATGGTAATTAGGGAGAGAGTCATATTCTAGGCTCCTAATACAACAAATATGTTTAATGGAGTCTGTGGATTCACTGAGAGCATTCTGGCTTATAATTAACTATTTCAGTCTCTGTCCTGGAGGGTAGAGCTGAGTGCCACTCCAGACCTCTGCAGTGTTATCACTGAATGCACTCTGCCTACAATCAGCCTATATTCCATTTGTACTTACAACATCTGCTCTGCTTTTATTGTATTATGGCTCTGCACCAACTGATGGGGGGGAAAAGCAACTGAGTCCAGGTCCACTGGGATAATCAGATTCAGAACTACTTTCCAAGCCTGTGAAACACAGATGATTCGTTTACATGTTTACTGCCCGTATAAAGAAAATGGCCTTGTTCCTGCACCCACAGGCTTGGTAGGCCACTGCGAAAAGTAGGGGGAAAAAACCAAAACAGAAAAACCAGAGAGGGCTCTCCTGGGTTTCGGAGAGTTTTTTTTTTCTCTCCTCACATTTCTACAGAGAGGCCACCTGTTCCTCAGACTCTCCAGCCTTTGTTGCAAGGGTCAGCCCTGCAAGACTATCCCACAATGCCCCCCTTCCCGTGGAGATCCTTTCAGTTATTCACCCTGGGTTGCGCCACAGCTCCGGAGGAGGCGGGTGGGGTGTGGGGGTTCTGAAGTGCTCTCTTTATTTGCAGCCTGAACAAGGACATGCAGAGCCCTGGAATTCCTTTGGGAATTAATGATCATAAAAAATATACTGGCGACTTAACAACCCAGTAGCATCATGCTGGAAAAAAAACACACCAGCTACCCACTCACTGTGTCTGAGATAGTTTAATGTCAGTGCAGTTTTCCCTACGGAATGAATGGGGAATATGCGTAATTGAGTATAGATGTTTTTTTCTGTGGTTGAACATCTGTTTTTTTGTGTTAGTTGTATTTGGGTCTGGCTTTGTTTCATTTTAAAGCTCTGCTGGTAGTCAGGGACCACTTTAAACCTCAGCTCTCAGTAACATACACATGTACAAACTCATTGTTAATCCTTGGAAAATGTGTACAACAATTTGAAAATGTCCAAATAAAAAAGACATTTTCATAAAAATGATTAACTGAAAGTAAGAACTGTTACCATACTTCCAATCAATATTGCAATCAACGAAGCAATTTGTCTGTTTACTAAAACAGCTGAGCCAGTCAATAACCATGCATCTTAAAAACAAAAGAGGTCAACAACCTTCACAGTAATTCCTTGAACAGTCCATTTTTAATACATATTAACTGTGAACCATTCTGGGAAATGCAAAAGTAAAATAGGTATAAGGACTAAACAAGTTTTGATTTTCTTTCACTGTACACTGAAATAGACCCTCTTTGTTCTGTCCTAAACCTAGATTTGTATGTCAGGTCTACAAGCACAGCAATTCAAAAACAACTTGGTTTTTTTTTTTTTTTTTTTTTTGTCTTTGCTCTTTTGTGAGTCCAGTCTTTCAGTCCAGCACCCCTGCTTTTCAGGGCATTTGCTCATTGGCCTGAATGGTGTGTTATGAAATCTTCCACGTGAGAACCTGCTTGGCACTTTTTTTGTGTCGGGATTCGGATCCCCATCAAGGTGAGAAACAATGGCAGACGGGTTCCCAGGGAGCCCCGGTGCGTTCGGCGCAGAGGTAAGTAACCATGTCCGTGTGGCGATGTCGATAAGGGACCGGAGAATGGGCCACGGCAACAAAAGCAGGCATTGTTAACACCGCCGCTGCACAGATTTACGGCCCACAATGCACTGTGATTCAGCTGTGCAAGGAGCTGCCCTCTGCACCTAATAGCTACCTACTCATCAGAGATCCTGAGGTAACTGAGAAGCCAAACCTACCCCTTCAGTTAAACACTACATTCTGCAACAGGAAACAAAAAAAACCCTCCTCTCTGCCAGTCAAATAAACAGAGAGATTTACACGCATGGTAGATTTTGCTTGACTTTACCTGACCCTAGTGGAGGACTACAGAGCTTAAAGCCCAACTTGACTTATAATGATGTTTTTCAGCTATACATCATATCCTGTGGCTTGAAAATGGTAAAGTACATGCTAATTGGAGGGGGAAGAAACATAGTTTATCACACAGGGTATGTTTTGCTTAACCTTATTTGAGCCAAGATGAAGACTATTAACCATTGGAATAAGGTGAAATATTCCAAGCTGTACATTAAGCACAACAAAGCATTAAAATTCTATCGATGGATATTTTAAACAACATGGCATTATGTTGTCACAATGGCAGATAGTATTCCTTCCCCATATACCCTCACACACAATGAACTGAATGGAACGCTGAGGGTTGTTTCTTCACATCAAAGACTAAAAAAGGTCTCTGACAGCATGAAGACATGACCATAAATGTGGTTTATAGAAGTTAGACAACACCATAGACTTTAATTAGTGGCTCATTTAGTGTGTTCAAGCATACCCATTTAATGCTGCATCTGTAGGAAAGCAAAGCTGGTAAATCATGAGACAAAGTTAGAATTCAGTTCAATTCTCATCTCAGTAACTTTGAGTAGCTGTTAAAATATGCCTGAACAAAAATAAATGAGAATTTGCTTAAAACTGGTGAGGCTGGTTAGTGAAAACTGCTGCTAGGGTCTGATTTGCAAAAGACTGAGGAAGAATAAAATAGCTTCCAAGATCAAGTTGTTCAACAGCTGTAGTGATCCCAGATTCCCCTGGAGAGAGTCATGTTGTGTATGGGGTGTTGTTACCAAGTTACACAAATTTTCAACAATGTGGGTTATGCCAGTAGATGCTTTGTTTCTTTCTCTCTCAATAAAATAAATTAAGTGCTAGGTGGTGGTCCTGTCCCTGAAAGACCTGGGCCTTAGATTTATTTATGGAGGAATAAGACCATGAGCCCAGCAAAATGTGCAGAATACACCTAAATCACGTCCGGCAAAAGACATTCAGAAACTGTGCAGATAAAGGCTGTCCTGGGATCCCCTCCACTGTGTGAACTGAAACTCTATATAGAGGTGTTCAGTTTCTTTTGGGTGAATAAGAGACACTCCACGCTAGCAGCCAGATGCTAAATCACCAGATTGATAATAGCACATTCTTTCAGATTCTCTCAGATTAACCGTCTCCTCACAAAAGGGTAATTGAGGTGAGAGCTGAGGTGTTGGTGAAGTGCAGACTGAATTACGCCGAACACATCTGAGAGGTCGACACTCCATGACACGAAAGAAAATTACCCATCATCCTCCACTGAACACACTGTAAAAAAATGCAACTTCAAAATAAAAAAAATATATACAAGATTTGTGGAAAAATAATCTGAAAACAAGCAAAAATTTGTTGCCAATGGGTAAGAATATTTACTTTATAAGAAGAAATGTTAGTGTTATTTAAGAAAAATAATCTTGGTGGTAAAATGCAAGGTAATAAAATGAATCTTAAAACCAGGAAAGCAAGAGCTGTGTTCTGAATTTAACTTTATAATACCCATTAAGATGGGGGGTAGTAAATCACAGGAGATGGGGTGGGGGGTCCGCCCACAGATCGCTCAGGGAGAAAACAGCCCCCACCCAGGCAATATGAAGGAATAATACGAAGGAACAATCTGTTTAGTCTCTGGCAAGAGGTGTTATTCTGTTATAGAAGTTATTTCTCATGTTATAATTTTTCCACCTAAGAAGTAAAATATATTTGTTAAAATTGTCGCACATCAGTTGGTGATTAGCTCAATAAAAAACTATCCATGGGGAGGTTTGGTGTGAAATACTGTACCAGGCTCTGGCTTATCTCATCTTGAACAGATTTACTACTATCCAGAAAACTGAGCAAGACCAACTGGGGAGTGGCAGTACTGCCAAATGGGATTAAATCTCAAGTAAACATTTTTTGCCTCAATAACAGACTGCCTCCCTAACCCCCATATTAAAATTGGAGAAGGGTATACATTCACAGTGTTTACCCCACTCCCTATGGCCCTTCTGCATAGAGAATCCTTACGATTATCAGCCTGTTATAATAGGCCACAGTGCACTGTTTGCAGAATACTTATACAGATAAATAAAATGTGATTCCACTGGCCTGTTTTATCTGGAAGTCACCTGTATGAATTTTTTTTTTTTTTTTTTTGGGGGGCATAGACCCACAATGTTCAAAAATTATGATCCAACAGCCTCCAGCGCTGTCTGTGAGAAGAGAGTGTCCCTCCCCAATGTGAATAAGAAATATAATGTATGCCCTTGTGTATACCTGAGGTGAGACACAGGTGACTCGGCTCTGTGACTCAGGCCAGCAGTATGTTAGTCAGCATGGGTATGTGAGAGGCTGCTGGCCCAGAGCCCACGCCAAGTTCATCTGCTGTAACATTCCACACATGCAAAGCAAAAACTTTTATCCACCTACTGCTATGTAGCGTTACATATCGTTTCACAATACAAAACAAACATGTAGCTTTCCGAGCTGCACGCAAAATTCCGCATGTTCATCAGCATCAATCTCCACAACGTAATTGATGTGGTCTCACCGCAACGGAGGGATATGAAAGCCCAGGAAACAGGAAGCGTCTTCATGGTAAGCTACCACTGCAGAACATTTGCAGAAATTTGACAGGCCATGAAAACAGTCTATTCTTTCTGGAGACGGTCTGTTGCTCTTTGAGGGTCTTGTTTATGCACAAATGAGTGTGGTTTGAGCAGATGAAATATGCTCATATAAAAGGTGCAGATGAAATGAAGAAACCTGAGGATGCTAGGATAGCATTAATGAGACTAATATCTTAAATGCAAAATGTGGAACCAGCCTGTTAGCTTCAATTATGCGCCTACTTCCATGGCAAAGTCCGAGGTCCCCAGGCCTCAGACACGCCCCCGCTAACAGGCCGAGGTACAGACTCATGCTGAGAGGGTGTGGCTTCTTACCGCCTTGCGGACGTGCGGAATGATGAGTGGGCAGACTAAAAAGAATCCCTTCGATCCGCTTGACCACAGAGAAACACACCAGATCAATAATACTGTCTGTCAGGCACCTGCTGCTATCGCTGACCGATGGCCTGGGGAACACGATCCCCATCGTTCCCCCGATACGCCAGTAGGGTTTTGTAAACCGCAACCACAGATGGTTCAGTGTCATGCACTGCCAGTAATATGACCAACACTGGACTCAAGACATCAGAACAGACTCAGTTCTGGAACAGTATGATTCTTAAGCGCAAGTATTCCGTCGCGGTAAAGATTCCATGGACCGACCCTAACAGATACAAACAAATCTGCTCTCTACATTGCAATGCTTCCAGATGGATAAAAAATTAAAGCATGCGTTTGACCTGAAGTACAAACTCATTTCCCACTGGTCTGGAATTTTTTTGTCTTAAAATGCGACATTGGGAAAGAGGACGCTTTGGCCTTTGGCAGCATTCTTCGAAAAGGTCTGTACGCTGTCCTTGCCCTCTCTCCTGGTGAACACGCTCTATTCTTCCTCGAGGGTCTTGTTTTCACCGGCTCTGTACTCAGGAACATTTTGTTCTGGTGGAATTACAAAGCGAACCCCTGCTCCCCCCACCCCCCGTCTTCTGCCCACTCTCTCTCTTTCAACACTGAACACATTACTGTTTTACGACGACCCTCCACCAGCAGGATCGTTTACCATCTCATCACTTCTGCCACCTCATTTGCACAGTTTTTCTTCTCCCATTCAGCAGCTAATACAGCAGATACCATGTAAACGCCAGCAGCCATGGGACAAGGAGAAACCTTGATTTTATTAGCAGTCCAGGAATATTAACGATGATAGTGTTAGGAACAGATGGGATGTGATGCATGTTTCATATTACAATACCATATTACCTATTTAAAGTATTTGGTTTGGGGGTACAAATGAGTCATGACACCACAGTCATGTGAAACTTGCTGAAACAAAACCATGCGAAAAGCCCAATGCAAATAAAAAGAGGGAATGTGGGTGGAATTTTATTACAGATGATGTGTGAGAGAAGGTATTCCCAATCAGCCTAGCAGGCAATTGGTCATTAAGTAACTGGAATATATCCACTACAGTTATCCATTGCTAAATCATTTACAGTATGTTAAGGAGGGAAATATCTCCAGTCTCCTTTCGGTACCCTGCTCTCTCTCTCACACACTCATACACAAACAGTGCACATAGACACATATTATAAACAAGCCCACTATGCTTACATAGACACATACTGTATATCAACAACACATATAAACGCACACAGTTCTCTTTTACGCAGACATGTCACACACACTCTCTTTTTTTAGACACACACATTTTTATTAGTTACATACCAGCAGTTTTAAATAGCTAAATTAAAGACAAACTTCAAAAACTCAGAGGACTGGATATTAGTTAAAAGGTGGTATACCCCTTTCATTTTTCACCCAAAGCAACAGACTGCACAACAAAGACAGACGGATTCCCACAAATCAGAAAAACACTTAAATGTTTATAGAAATATTGAAAAGAGACTGGGTACCAACAGCTTATTTTATAGGAAATTCAGCAAGATGCCTTAATAGATTCAAAAACATTTCATGAAACTCCAGTGTAATGCATTTCAACACATCTCAAAACAGACACTTCATTATATTAATCGTAATTATTATTAAATATAATATTATTCAATAATATCAATGTTTATTCAATTCAATAAAGTCATACATTATTTCAATAATATAATAAGTACATCATAAGAACATTGGTAGTACATCCAGTCCTTTGTCAAGACAGTATTCTGGCTGTCATCAGTAGATTGTCACAGTTGTGTATATTACACAATTAGAACACATAAAATATGCATTAAAACACATTATACAGCACTGACTAACAAACCTCAATAGATGTAAATCAAATGACGAGTGGCAAATTCAACACGTCTGCTGCCTTTTAAGCATCAAGTTAGTTTGTGAACATCATGACCAAGAAAAAAACATGAAAGAATGAGATCGTGAAAAACGTCTCAACATAAAAAGGAAAGAATTTAAGAAACCCCAGGGAGCTGTAAGAGCGAGTAAAAAATGTTGTGTAATCTGAAAGGCACATCGGAGGCAGAGATCCTTGCTTTCTTAATACTGATTGCTCCAGTCTGCAGACTGTAATAAGACTGTGGGGTGGCCTTTCACATGGGCCAAATAAACAAATCCTCAGGAAAGCGATGAGCGGGCGAAGGCACTTGAGTATGAGCTTAACAGCTTCCAAGCCATGTGCTGATGGGAAGTGACCGAACCACAGGCTTAATTCAGACGCCCATCAGATGTGCTCCTCAAACCTTGTACTTCAGCTTTCCCTGTTCGCTGATCACACATATATGCTGCGGGTGGGGGTAAAGAAAAGGTAGTGAAATGTTAGTGTCCTTCAAAGGCTCACCTACACATGCGGAGCTGCCTTGCTCGTTAGCTCAGCGTGAGCGAAATCTGCTGAACGCTGCATGAGTTCCTTTATGTAAATAAATCACGTAAAAGAACTCTCCTTATCTCTTGCTGCACAAGTTATTTGTTCATAATTTGCAGCGTAGAGGCCCAGCCCACGGGCAGACCTGCTAGGCAAATGGGCTCTGCTGATTAGATACCGAAAGGAAAGAGAAGACTGAGAGACAAAGCATGCTGTAATACCATGCTGTCCCTGTGTGTCATAATTCACTTCTGCACCATTCTAGCATAAACATGTGGTGCTGTAGCTTTTGCTTATTGAGGCTCACGCACAGACTGCAAGTTTAGCGTGGGGAAAACAGCCGTGTGTAAGAAAGTAAAATGTGACAAAGACGTGCTATAACCCAGGGAGGAGGAATCGGGGGAACTCAACCAGCTGTCATTAAGAAGGTTCAAGATTAATATAATGGAACCAGAACCATCAATCAGCTGTGGATTCCTCATCTCAGTGACGTTTTTCCTGAGAGCTGAAGACAAAGCGAGAGCCGGTGGGGTAGCTGTGAACGCCTTTGGGCCTCGCTTCAGACAGATAAGCGACGCTGACCCGCAGGGCCCCTGCCTTCACCTTCCTTCCAATACCTCTAATCAATGCATCGCAGCAGGACACCCCAATCTGGAAAACACACTGACGAGAGGGAGCTGCGACTCAAAAACCGCATTAGGTAATTACTGCAGAGCGCAAAACCCTCCTACATAAGCACCCTTTCAGTTTCACTTTGACAAGATTTAAGATAAAGCATCCACACCCCCAAATATTTGGCAGCTAAACATGCTGTGTGTTCAGAGAGACACTTTTGGGTCCAATAACATTTTAACCCATTCCCTGCCTTCACTGTGGCTGTCTGATGGCACAAACATACATTTGTTTACACTATGGAATCAGAGGCCAAATGAAATAATACTGTAATGACCTTGTAAGAGTTGCATGTTGTAACTTTCAACCAATTAGAGTTTCTGTGTCACAGGATGAGGTCAACAGCAAACTGTGCTTTTGTATTAAGGGAGTAATTTCATGAAAATCACACCTCATATTTTTTTCCATTGCATGTTACCTAATGCCTTGTATACACTTTCAGATAATCCACCAAAAATAAATAAACCTGAGCAACAGTGTGATAAAGAATCAGCAAAACTTACTTCCAAATTGAAATGAACGTGTTGTTGAGTGGGTGAGTACGTGTGAAACATACGCAACATGTTCAACATTCCATGCTTAGCTGAGAGGGACATTGCGAAATGGAGTGTTCCATTCCTGCTTCCTGATTGGCCGAGGACTGCCCCAGCCATGTGTGTGGTGATGGAATATCAAAGGAAAAGACTTTGATACTACTCTGTGGCAGCCCAACTTTGTCCCACTGCTAGCATACCGAGAACAAGTAAATATGACTGGCTTGCTAGCGTGTGGTTTCTGCAAACTGGTTGGAGTCTGTATGTAAATCATTTGCACACCAGATTTGCTTATGCAAATGCCCCCCAAGGCGATACCTGTCAGGTATATTCAGTTCCTTTAAGGTCAGATTTCTCTCTGAGCAGTGGCAGACTGTCACTTCCCTATCACTCGCTGGACTAACTGACAGATATGTTTGCTACACTGATAAAAAGTGTACACTACTTGGGTGTCTTTCAGTAAAACATGCCCAAATTGCACATTTCAGCAAACAGCAGGATCTGTTGGAAGAAAAGGAGGGAAAGGTGGTCTTACATTGAGGTCTCGGAAATATTCATTGTAGTCCAAGGCATAACCGACAACAAAACGATTTGGAATTTCAAACCCAACGTCTGTTGAGACAAAAAAAAAGAGGAGAGACTGAATCATTCAGACAACAGGTTTCTTAGGCAAATGAAAATGGACGAAAGAAAAAATGACAACAACAACAAGAACAAGCCCTCAAAGTGTGGAGAAACATCATAAGTGAATTCACATTGACATTTCTTTGGTTCAGCAGTTGTGGAGAGCGATTAATGCTCAGGCTGATTAGACCCTGTAGAGACACAGTGCACATGGCAACTTGAACACCACAGTGCTTTGCGATTGGTCACACCATGACCTGTCACAGACAAGAGCTCTGATTGGCTACGTACAGTCTGGAAGGCTTCCAACTCCACTGGGAACCCTCTTTACCAGCAAACTGAAACAAAAAAACAAAAAACAGAAGGATGATCCAAACATTTGTCTCCAGAAACCCAGCCAATACCCAGTCTTTTTGCACAGCATGGTACCAAGATCTAAAATTATGAGTGTTAAAATCACAAATATTCATTTGGCTTAATTTGCCAGGCATTTAAGCATTTGTACATTTGTGCCAGTTTTTCCTCAAGGCAATAAGAGCCATGTATTTAAGATGAGACCTGGAAACTTCTTTTGTTTTACCCATTGAAAACATTAATAAATTCTATTTGTAATCTTATTAATTTTTTACATTACATGTACATTATAAGTTTTATATCAATGAGGGAACCCCCTCAGACAGACAGGGGCCCAATGAGTTAAATCCTCCTCTTACCCGGCTACTCTCACCATCTTGGGTTGGAAGGTCTGGACATGCTTAAGAAGTGTGTTCATGGTTTTTCCAGTATCCACTATAGCCTGCAGGAATAGAGGACATCTTTAGAGCTCTTAGGCTTAACTATGCATTTGTACTGTATGTGTGTGTGTGTGTGTGTGTTTGTACGTGTGAGTGAGTGTGTGTGTGTGTTTGTATATATGAGTGTGTATAAGTGCATGGTTGTGTGTATGAGTGTGTATATGTGCATGATTGTGTGTATGTTCACAAGACAGAGGCAGAGTGACAGATAGAAGGAGAGAGGGAAAAAGAAGAGTGAGAGAGAAGAAAGTATCCAGAAAGCAAGAATAATAACAAACCAAAAAATGGCTTATATCATCTGACAGACATATCAAATCAACTACGACCCATTGTTCACCCCCAAAACGCAACTTCTTCTCATAAACCAGACTCACAATGGCTCACTTGTACACTTTTCATGTATTTGTCATGTGTTTCACCCCAGAAGTCCCACCAAAGATCGAAAAAAAAAAAAAAAAAAAACACAGCGGGCACAGACAGGAATATTTTCGGATGCCATGGAAACGGGTCTCCCGCGACAGAGAACGCGGAGGGAGCAGCTGTCATAGACGTGACGGTGACGGACAGCGGCGTCTTCCACCATGTCTCATCTCTTTGTTTTTCGGACGGCGGGCTGTTAATGTAAGACCAATAATTATCCCTCTCTCACTGTTATTGTGTGTGTGTGTTTGTGTGTGTGTGTGTGTGTCTGTGAAGTTTTCCGTTTACCAGACACCAGCAACTGTGCGTGCATTCATAACCATAACGCTGGGGTGATTCCGCCACGCAACCTGTTTTACAAGCTCGTGTTATGAAACAAAACAAAAGCAAAACAAAAGGCTCATCCCTTCAGATGCAATTATGAAAATGCAGCAAACTTCCCCATGCTCAGCTGTCAGAAGCATTTCCATCAGTGCTCAGCACTGTGATGGTCACTCCTGGTGACAGAGGAAAACTACTGACTCCTGCAGGAGGCCTTATCTCATGTGGGTGACAGTGTAAAAAATGAGGATAGGGAAATTTTCCATTGACAGACAAGCTATCAAAAGACCTGGCTTCTTTTTCCTCTATTCTTCTGTGATATTTGATAAAAACAAGAGGAAACTCAAAGATCGTTTATTCAGACAGTGTTGAGAATGCTAGGTCACGGAATCTAGGTCAGGAATATTTAAGGAATAATGAGTTCCCAAAAACTGTTAAGACCTTAATTTCAAGGGCCTTCTTTGAAGCCAGAGGCCATAGCGCACCCCTGAGCCCGATGCCCTCCCTGCTGTCTTTAAAGTTACAGCAGAACTGCTCTGAATGCCAAATCAACACTTTTGACACTGGCATCACCAGTGACTTCCTCCTTTGTTTTCCAGCTGTTTGAAACTTATTCACTGGGCATTCTAATGAGGGCCTTCATCCAAAGAGAGAAGGCTGCTCACGTTCTGCTGCTCCGTGCTTGTGTGAAGGCCCGTTAGAGTCATTCTGATGTTTTTCAACTGCACACCACATCCTGTCGTTTGAAAATGGCACATAGTCATCCAAAAGTAAAAATTGTCAGTTGAAGTATGAATATTTTGGTCATTTTCTGATTTTCTGAGTTGTCTCCCCGTGTCACGAGGTACATTCTCACATATAGTACAGGCGGTTCCTGAGCATAAAGTTTCTGAACAAACGAGGGGCTGGTACATTTCAGACTACCTCCGTTAAGTCCTCGGCCCCCACTCTCTCTGCGTCTGTTCGATGAGTGTTTCTTTGAGTGAAATCAGGAAGTAAGTCTGTCTGGAGTGGGCCTTAAAACGAGAGCCACAATTACGTGATTCATCGTGATGAGTAGTGAATTATGAATCTCGCAGTTGCCCTGACGGTGGCCTTAAGACGCAACCAATGGGACAGGACCGTGTAGGACTGAGTGACACATACATCATGTCACATGACTCCTATGTTAACAATGTTCCACAAGAAACACACCTCCAAAAAAACTGAAATTGAAACCTGCACTCTTTACTGCAGAACTGCATGAAAGATTCTCAGGAACCACACATTATTGTTGAGTCACATGCATTATGGTCCAACCCTGGTCCTGGAGAGCTACAGGGTGTGATCTTTTTTTCCCAGCATAAAATCAGTAATGATTTTAGAACGAATCCAGGTGAGGCATTGTGACTGTGTAATCAACTGAGTTAATTGATCTGTTAAGAGCTGAATGAACCAAAAACCAGCACAACCTGCAGCTCCACAGGACCATGCTGGCCACCCCTCCTTTAACATTAGTGATTACAGCTGTCAAGCAGTGCAGTCTTGATTTTTCAAACAAGGTTTCACATAAAGGGTTTTTAACCCGTTTTTGGCCCTCATATGAGCATTTACAGTATGAATTCTTGGAAAGTCTTCCTTGCATATAGTGATGATCTCTCAAACACCTGGAGAAATGTTCATGGCATGGGAATGCATGTTTGGTTGGCTGAAGTCATTAAGTGCATTACATTACATTACAGTCACTTAGCAGACGTTCTCATCAAGAGCAACTTACAGTGTGGGAGAACATAAGTACATCCACCTGATTAATGTGAGCAGAATCGCAAAACCTGGCTAACCGCATTTCCAGACCAGCTGCAGCTGATCTGACTACGAAAGCAAAGCCATTCTGTAATGCCACCAGATCAGTCTCACATGCAGCACGGTGACCTCATGCAATGCGAATGTTAGGTTTACTCACCTCAACAATCAGGACGTTCTTCAAGGTGCCAAGGCATGCCAAAATAAAGCAAAAAAAAAACCACACACAGTTAGGGCTGGCAAGGGTTAAACACCACATACCTGAAATAGTACTCTGAACAACAGGGGAAAACAACCTCATATGTTTAACCCATTACAAATTACATGGTTCCCAAGTCCCTCAGAGCTCTAGTCCTCATTGCACAATGAAACCAAAACCACTTTTACCACTCCACAGAATTATTACAGAGCATAGTTATTTGTGGTATTTACAGAACATCATCACTCCTGTTATTACATGCATATATGCATTCTTCCCTCTGTTTATATGCAGCATACCTGTGTTACAACCCAAGACCCAAGGACAGGAAAACTCTCGGTAACAGTACGTTGGTCAAGGGGGATATGGCAATTTACCCGGCCTGAGCTTCGGTTGTAACCTAAACTAATGTGTGCTTTAACGTGGACGTCAGTATGTATGAATCTGATGTTGAGAATGTAGCACTGAGGGAACAAGGTGCACTTACCTCCACCTGGGCAAACACCGGGCCTGCTCCTAGGGGTGATGTCAGAGGAGGAGCTCCCAGGAGGCAAGCTCCACCCTGCCCCCCAGTGCATGGGGTGGTAGTGCAAGTGTGGTGTCTACGGTAAGGTGCATCCCTATCCGTAATAACCTGTACAAGCAGAACTCAAGCATCTGCTGATACTTTCCTTAAGCACCATCTAAACCAGAGATCTTCAGCAGGGGGTCCGTCACGCCTAGGGGGTCCTCAGGGTTACTGCAGGGGGTCCGGCAAACTATTTGATCCCAAACTTTTTTTTGTCTTCCAAAAATTAAAATATGTCCTTTCTCTGGCCTGAAAAACATTGAAGAACTTTGATCTAAACCAAAGCTTTACTGCTTCCAATGTCAAACTGTACAAAAAAAGGCCTTTACAGCCACAGCAGTAAATCTAGTAGCTCTCGTATTATGAGGTTGGTTTGTGGATCACATGCTGGCACACAGATTGTCCCGTCGACTAAATCCTATTATCTTGTTGTTTTTGATGTTTCTAAACGAACTGTGGAAGAAGAAATAAATGTTTCCTCATGTGGGGAAAATAAAGTGTCATTCTGGGACGTAAATCTAAAATGGTGATGTGTGAGAGGCGTCCCCCACCCCCTCCTTGCCCTTCGATGGAGGATTCAGGGCCCCCCCGCTCCCCCCCACCCCTCCACCTCTGTGCTACAGCACCCTTGTTAAGGACATTGTGTTTCTACAGATTAAGGCTTATGTGCAGAGAGAATGTGGGAACTGTTCAAAGTGTTCTGGGCCTACACCTGACTGGCATTACAAACCAGGGAGAAACTGTGTTTTCATGTTCTCTCTCTCACACACACACACACAACCAAAACATTTACCCCCTGCACAAGCATCCTACTGTGTCACGTTTTACATACTTCTGTGTGTGGCTTGCTTTGAATATGTCAGCTGTTCCACAGCTTGAAAACACCCAAACAAAGATGTTTCCAACATGGTGGCTGTGACAGCCTCCGTTTCTGCACCGGTTCCAGTGAAGAGGGGGAGAGGGATGGGGAGGGTACGATCTTAAATTAATCTTAAATTCAGACAATCACTCTTATTATTATTCATTTCTGAATAATGTTCTTACAAGCATTTTAACTTCCAAGAATATTTTTCTTCATGCAGTATGTTTAGAGAGTAAACATATTTTCCTTTTTTTTATCCCACTGGCAGATAATTTTGCTTATTTTAAGATTTTCAAACCATGCATATTTTTTTTGATAATGCATATTGTTCATACTGTTTTGTTACTTTTAAGTTTAATTTTGTTTGAAGTGTAGCTTTGTCCTCACTCCCAACACCAACGCCATCCTATCCTTGAGAGTACAGAGTGCCCTCTCCGCTCACCGGACCTCCACATCCCATCATCCCATCTGCCTGGGGCAGAACCAGCGCCAGCATCACACCGCGAAGCAACCAGCAAACACCCACACCGAGGGTTACATAAGCTAAGCGTGGCTGCCGATCTCACGCATCGCCTGCGGGAATGACCCCCTGCTCATGACAACTCTTTCTAGACCTGGGAGATTCGCTCCGGGTTCCACTCCTGACTCAGGACTCAGCATTAGCTTCCCGGGAAGCAGACAGGCACACATCACTCATCTTATTCAAAACTTTCTCATGCCTCCATTCATCGCTGACAGACTGTAGCCTTGTTGCTACCGCTCCTAGCGAACCTCCCTGCCTGCCAGCCGTCCCACTCCTTTATCTGATTACACACAGACATTACTGGGTTGGTGTAGTAAGGTGAAATGCAGGGGTGGTTTGGGTCTGTATCTGAATTGCAAAAGGTAAAACTTTACATATATGTTATATTTCAGGCATTTGAGTAGACATCCTTTTCACATATTTTTAAACAAATATAGATTTTTTTTCTGAAGCAATTCAGTTGATGGTTACCTTTTGTGCATAATTTATACAACTGGATATTTTTACAGATGCAGTGTTGGTGAAGTTACTCACTCAAGGGTAGAACAGAAGTGACTTTGGACTTAGGAATTAAACCTGCAACTTCCAAGACACAGCAATAGCTCCCTAGCCACTATTCTACAAAGCCACCCATAAAAACTGTGAGTCTGTCTGAGACAAAGCAGAAGCCGAGTAGCCAACACTGGCAGGTGCAGCCAGACGGATCCAATGTGATTGGTGGAAGTGAGAAGACTTGCTGGTCTGTGATTGGTCCCTGGGAGTGTCAATAATTCACACCTGCTCCATAAACCTGTGTCCCTATTGTACTTGGCACAATAGCCAGGAGTCAATCAGTCTGTATGTAAATCTTTTTTTAAAAAAAAGTAGTTTTTTCCTCTGAAGTAAAGCTTGGAAAGGTCATTTGGATGATCACTTCATTTGCCAAACTGTGCTTGTGAAGAAACAAACTAATTCTTGCTTGCAATTGTGAGTTAAAAGTTAAGGATATATTTTGATTGAATCTAGGCCAAAAACTGGTACCTGACATGGATTTCATTCAAATGTACGTAAAGCAGTACATGGGATCTCACTGAAGCCTGATGGCATGAAAGAACACACCACAAAAAACGCATCTTTCAGATTCCACAGAGCCGCCTGACACTGCAGAACCTGCAGGGTCAAACACAGTTCTGTTCTCTCTGACCTTTTTACCCTGAGCTTGAAAAAACACACATCCTGCAAAGTGAGCTGACACACTTTTCAGCAGAATTATGGCAGAAAAACAAACTCTTGTCTTCCAGAGAGACAGACTCTGTTTTGCCAGAGTAGAAGGTAGGGCTCGTCTCAACCTAAGGAGGGAGGAAGAGAGGAAGAGTGGGAGAGAGGGAGAGAGAGAGAGAGAGAGAGAGAGAGAGAGAGAGAGAGAGCCCGATGTCTGGTCTTCTCTGGCCTGATTACATTCACCCATGAACATTTCCCATGATCCCTCAGTGCTCTGACCATGTTGGGGGAGTTACTCTCCCAACAACCCCACAAACCCCTATATTCCATGTCCATCAACCAAACGGTACTAAAGAGACAGCAAAAACTGTGAGTTTTATTTGATTATTTATTTATTTGTTTATCTGTTTAATTTCATCATTTTTTCCCCATTGGAATTAAGCTACTGTTCTCTAATCCTGACCGCACACACTCGGAAGGAGGAAGCCATATGCAATTCTCCAGTTCACTTGAAAGCTGGTCCTTTCAGCTACCCACACTGCACACATGAAACCAATCCCTTCCTGCTCTGGGCAAGGCCGTCTACTAAACGTAAACGTATTACCTATGTTGTCAAGGGAACACAAAGTCAGCGTATGATCGGTTCATAATTCTGGTTGTAGTCCTGCTGGCCAGCCACTGGAGAACGGTGAAACTGGGGATTTTAGCCAGCTCCTATTCTCCCCAGATGGCGAGGCTGGGCCAAGTGTTTTCTAGTCAGTGTGTACCTCCGGCCATACACAGTGCCGGCATGGGCGGGATTTAGTGACTAATTTTAAGATGAAACGAGGCATATATAAAGGCAGTGAACTCAGACCGTTAATTTGATACGGTATTTTTGGTTATTTGGGGGCACTGAAAAGCAGGCTTCTCACCCCTTTCATCTGAAAGTTACACCACAAAGACCAGCTGATGAATTCTGCCCTGTGGTCACATTTGTGTATCTCAGGGTGAGAGACTGAGTCACTCTCACCCAGACAGAGTTAGCCACAATAACAAAGTGCCCCTTGTACGAAAACACAATGACGAGGAATGGAAGAGACAAACTGTTGACTGCTTACTTGGACATCTGTCTCAAGAGTCACTTTTCCAAAATACCTCTGGCCAAACAAAACAGCAATACAGAAACTGACTTGTGTCAGACTACGCCTCGCTCAGCCTCTGTGTTTGTGTGCGTGTGTGCCTGTTTTTATATATGCCTGTGTGTGCTTGTGTTTTTTTTTGTTTTTGTTATTGTGTGCCAAAATGTGTTTACGTTTGTGTAAGTGTGTGTGTAGATGCATTTATTGTGTGTATGCTTAGCCAGCTGCATAAGTAAATCTACATTGAAAATGTGCTGTTTGTGCGTCTGTGTTTCGGATGTGTGTGTTTGTGGTTCAGTGCTGCCACTTATCTTGTCTCTTTCATGGGTCCCTAAGGGCATCATTCAATA
The DNA here is from genome assembly GCA_022829145.1 of Albula goreensis. NCBI lineage: Eukaryota > Metazoa > Chordata > Actinopteri > Albuliformes > Albulidae > Albula > Albula goreensis. The sequence continues at coordinate 4,824,063 of CM040753.1, read as the reverse complement.
CCATGACAACACACAATGGCAAGGTGTAGTGGTCAGCATCTCCTCCTGGGTTGAGTTCAAAAGCCCGGGTTTCCGCTGAACTGGTTCTACCGGGTTACAGGGTCCGTTTGGCCTGTGGCTAGAACACAGGTCTTGCTACAGATGTCATCTACCTCTGACACAGACACCTGGGGCTGTGCTCAGACTGTTCTGTTCTACAGAGGGATCTAACACTACCTCATAGGTGCTTGCTTTGTGAGAGAGCTCCCCCTTGTGGGTGGAGTCTCATATTGCAAGGAGAGGGGATTTCGGAGAAGGCAAATATCCTTACACAATCAGCATACAAAAAAACCCTCTTTTTCTCGTTCAGGGTCACTAACAGTGATTGTGCATACAATGGAATCTGACCCAAACCACAACTATACACATCTCTGGATCTGGCCATCTCCTAAATGACCTTCAGAGATCATGCTGGAATTCAGATAGGCCTAAAAAAACCACTGCGGATTCACTCATGACTTCATCTGGCCCACGCATCACCATCTGTCCTTACTCAGCTAACATTCGACCACTGAGGGGGTGATGGTTTTCTGTGATGCCGAGACCACAAGCGGCTTTGAGGGGGTATGATGTCACAGTCAAGAGCAGATAAAGGAGTCAGTATCAGAGAAAACGCTCCCGGTTGTGCCGGTAATCATGTGTCTGAGATCAAAGGGCTGTGCGTGTCAGACTGGGGATAAAGCACCATGCGTGGCAATGTATGGTGCACTATGGGTGTGAAAGTAAATAGAGTGCATTTCTGACTGTATGTGTGGGTGTGTGTTTTCATATGTAAGTGGGTAAATGTGTGTAACTGTGTGTGTGTGTGTGTGTGTGTTTGTACTTGGTTGACTTGCCTCAGTGTGTGTAATGTGTGGGATCATGTGTAGGTGGGTATGTGTGTGTAATTGTGAGTGTGCGTTGGTGTTCTGTGTGCTCTGCTATGCCTCTCTTAATTTGTGTGTGTGTGTGTGCGCGGCTGATTCAGAATATGAGGCTGAGTATGTGTACAAAAATGTGTGTGTGTGTGTGTGTGTGTGTGTGTGTGTGTGTGTGTGTGTGTGTGTGCATTTGTGTGTGTGTGTCTTTGGGCACAGAACGTTGGTCTGGAGGGCAGGGTATATACTTCAAAGCTAGACAGAAACTACAAGATCTCGAAGCTTGAAAACGTTTCACCGGAAAAATGCAGGCCAGTTGGAAAATGACGAGCAGTCCGTCAGCCATTTTCCCAACAATTAATCAACTATTTTTCCAACCAGATATTTTCCAGCAGAATCCTTTGATTCAATGTTTGAGTGATTTTAATCAGGGGAGAGGAAATAAATAAATGGCAGGTTAAAACAAAGTCAAAAGTTACAAACCTCCAAAAATAAAAAAAAACATTTTGGTTATTTTGATTATGGGTTACACTGACTGCTCAACTACTTTGGCAACTAGTTGATGCAATGGCTATCTGTTGACCAGTCACGGGTCTGCATCATTCTGTGCTATTTCAATGTCGAAGACATCACCAAACACGCGGCAGAACAAACGTCAGACTGCACTTTTTCAATGTCTTTGTGCTTGTTTGTGCATCAAAACGTTTGTACACACTACTCTCGGTGTTGTCACATGACAAGAACAACAAGTCAGCTAGTGGGCTACTATTTTTAAATGACTAATTACATGTGAAAATGCTAGTATTTGTGCAGTATTAGTCGCGACCATACCTACCTTCCCAGTGAGGACTGAGAGGTCCTCTCCCCCCAGAATGTGCAGGTCTTCAGTGGAATGGTCATTCTGCAAGAGAGTGGGAGTGGAGGATACACATGAGTTAAACATTTTTTTTTTGGAAAGTCAATAACACTGATAAGACGTCACGGCCTGCATCCTGTTAGCCAGAAGTGTCCTTAATAAGGGTTGTTTGTGGGATTAGAATTCCTTTTGTCTGAAACAACAATGAGTGAAAGCGTCTCTCTGCTTTGTTTGGGCCCTGGCCGGCTCCTTCTCTGGAGGTCAAGTGGCCCTGTGATGCTGTAACGTAATTGCGGTGCTGCTCTCTGATCTGTGGTGTTCAGAGTCACAGGCAGGCCCCCTTAAAAGCGGTTTCCAAACAGTGGGGATCCACCCTGGGGCATTATGTGGCAGCTTGACCCTGTCTGGTTTATTAGGTGAGGCCAGAATGTGGCAGTCTTCATTAGGGTCAGTGACCCCATAGCAGCAGGACGGTACACATTCCAGTGTGTGTGTGTGTGTGTGTGTGCGTGTATGCACATGTTTGCACATGTGAGTGTACCTGGGTGGGTATTTACATTGTTTGTGCGCGTGTGTGTGTGTGTGTGCACGCATGCATTTGCACATGTATTTGTATGCATGTGCGTGTCTGTGGGTCTGTTTTTACACTGCATGTGTGTATTTGCACATTTCCTCTTTCACAAATTTTCTCTTTAACAATATGCACAGCAAACAACAGAGGCACAAAATTAGACACACACACACACACACACACACACACAAAATACAGGGACACAAGGACACACACACATACAAATACAGGGACACAAGGACACACACACACACACATACAAATGCAGGGAAACAAGGCAGGGAAACAAGGACACACACACACACAAATACAGGGAAACAAGGACACACACACACACAAATGCAGGGAAACAAGGACACACACACACACAAATACAGGGAAACAAGGACACACACGAACACACAAATACAGGGAAACAAGGACACACACACAAATACAGGGACAACAAGGAAACAAGGACACACACGCACACACAAATACAGGGAAACAAGGACACACACGCACACACACATACAGGGAAACAAGGACACACACGCACACACACATACAGGGAAACAAGGACACACACGCACACACAAATACAGGGAAACAAGGACACACACACACACACATACAGGAGTGGTCACAAGAGAGCAAAGGGGTGGACGGTACAAGGCTTAAACTCCGCCTTTCCTCAGCATGGCTGGGCTAATGATTGCTTCTCCAAAGCAGAGCTCCAGCCACACCAATCACAGGGCTCATAGCACCATGCACCATGGGTGTGTGCCTCCACAGCGCAAACCTCCCCGCGGCCCAAACCATTTCTGTGTTAATGCTGACAGCTACGGCAGAAGACTGACAACGTGACGGAAAGCCATCCCTGCTGCACAGCGACTGTGTTAGGATGCCCTCCAGCCTCACTCTACTCTGTTATCAGGTATCAGGTGTCTCCTGCACTGTCTCCCCTGTACCTCGCTCAATTTCGCGGCAGGTCACAGGTGTCAGGTGTCACTCCTGCCTCAAAGCTCTTCTCCTGCTGTACTGAAGGAACTGCAATGGTTGGAGACTTAGGAAGCTGGATGCACTGGGCTAGGAATATGCAACGTCTGTCACAGAGACGGACATCAGTAATAATGATAACTTTGGACTTGAGATTGTGTTAATGTGCCCCATCCTAAATGTGTCTGATCAGATTAGTCAGATTAGAGTTTGGAAAATGACAAGATCCTTCTAAAACAGGACATTTTTATATATATTTATATAATGACTGCATACAAAATAAAAGACAAACAAAAAAAAATGGACCAAACATGGAGAGAGAAAATGAAAAAGTGGCAGAGAATCAATAAACAGCCAAAGTCTCAATCTTTGATCAGTGGGAATATTTACTTTGAACTTGGTGCCAATGTAAATCCACATTCAAAAATTTGTTTATGTTCTACATTCATTAAGTCATATGTCCATATTCATATATTCCGATACTGTAAAACTTATCAGTAACCGCTAAATCAGGAATTACTTAAACCAGAGTGGCTGACAGGGTTTTGTCTCTATTCACACAACATCACCCCCTGCTGGCCACAACGCTGTAGTACAGGTTTTAAAAAATAATACATTGACGTTTGGCTGTATCTGCACGATAATGATAAAGGGCTGTGCAGCTGATAGATAAATAAATTAAAATCCTGTAAATAAAATAAAATAATTAATATTTATAATTATATATGAACAAAATGTAATTCCACCTCTTGCAATTTCTAGTAGAATCTGCATGGTTTCCTAATGATGATAACTTAATTATGGGAGATTTTGAGCAAAGTAATATATAGGATGGTTTAGTAAAATCATATTAATACCTCTAGGGTCTATATTTCAATGAATCAAGCAAGGGTGGAACAATAAATGATCAATGACAGATCAGAGTTAAGTTCAGTGTTTACCTATGTACTTTTGAAATGCACCTAAACAAAAACACATGTAGATTCATTTAAAACTTCAGAGGCTGGAAGGGGAATGTTGGTTCAGGGAACCAAACTTTAAAAATAAGACTTAATCAATGTTCTGTTTAGCATGGAGGAGAGCCGACTCCAGATTCCTAGAACAGATGCACATTATACACGAATGCATATGCCGTCACCATTTTCTGCAGTGTCCTCTGCAATAGTCTGCTCTGACGCTTTACAACAGTGAGCTGTCGGCAGAGAAACGGTGAGCTGGAACACAAGCAAGCTGACGGTTCTGCCCAGATGAAATAACTGACACTCAAGAGTCAACAAACATTTTGTTTGCTTCCCCGGAGCTGTTATTTGCAGGTCACTGTGCCTGGAGTGTCCACCGACCGTAAAATGAAGTTTCACCAGTATTTCATTCAGAATCCCTCATGCTGCACATAGACAGACACCTCTCTCTGACACCCCAGTGTGGTTATCACCGAGCAGCTGGAGCTGGGGCTGGGTGTGGGGGTGGGGAGGATGTTCTGACAGAATAAGGATGAGCGATTAAGCGACTGAAAACAAGGCGAAAGCTGCTTGCAGGGGACACTGTGCAGCATAGGTACGTTCCACAGATACAGCACTCTCCATGGAAAACACATGCCTGGAAGTCCCAGATGCCACGTCCAGAACCCCGCCCACACAGCCATGCCCCACGCAGAGGTCAGGGGTCAAACATTCTACACACATGCTGAGCGCACACAGGCCTCCCGCCAAAGTAATGGTAATGGAAACCTGAAGCTTCCTTATTGCTGGAGTGGAAAAATGGATTCAGAAATTCATACGCGCACTCGTACCCATGGACAGATCCACAAATGCACACATGAACACATGCACACATGAACACATATGTATTTACATTCATGCACATATGTATGCATGCATGCACAAACACACACACACACACACACACACACACAGATAGATGCACACACACATGAATGCATGCACAAGCACATACATACATACATGCACACATACACACACACACACACACACACACACACACACACACATGCTCTAACAGAAGTGTACTAAATCCATGTTGCACTGTAGTCTGCAATGCAGACAAAGTACGGTTTAAATCATCTCCAACACCTCTCAGGCTTACGACAGGGAGAAGGAGAAAAAAACTCAGTGTCGCAGGATAGAAATGACACAAAATAAGTGCTTCACACCCACAAGTGAGATTACTGACCCCATTTTAGTTGAATGGTTCTCTTTTAATTTGCTTGTGAATGAGCAGAAATCTCGTTAACGGCCTACCGACAGTGATGCAGGGCAATTTCGCGCAGAGCACGGCCCAGTCAATCTCAGCCTCTTCCCCTGAGGGCTGGGCAAATAGATGGGCACCCTGCTGCAGTGTCAGGCTCCGGCCCGATGCCAGCGCAGCTCTGGGGACCTGAGAGTCAGACTGACAGTCTCCCAGGGGTGTGATTCTTTTTTTTTTTTTTTTTTTATTTTTTACCCGGTTTTTCCAACCTGAATGTTCAACCAAACTGGTTGACCTCATGCAGCACCCGCCCTGCCAGCTTTGGGAGGAGAAATCGAGCATGTGACTCCTCTGATTCACATGGCGACGCCCTCGCTTCTTTTCACGCTGCGGCCGCATCACTAACTGCACAATGCCTCTGACGTTGGTGGAAGACGTAGTCAGTGCCGTAATCAGTTTGTGCAAATCTCTGTCGCGATCGTTCAGTGACCTGCCATGTCCCGTTCTTCTCCGCTCGCTAAGAATCCCCTCAAATTAAAACAAAATAAACACCCCTCTCCAGAGAAATGTCAGAGTAGCATTGTATTAATAGTAATTACTTCATGTAATCAACTCGGCAATGAATTAATTCTAACTCCTACAAGGGCAGAAAGAAGATTTAAAATAAAATATACTGATGTTTTGAAAGCTGCGTTTATTTCATTGCACATACATTGTCTGTTGCATTTCAAGAATTTTTGTTACCTACTTTTTCTGTTTTAAAATCAATCCATTACTTACACTTTGGTGTGACATCCTCGGATATTTATCTCCAGGAAGCAAACAGACACAATAGAATCCATCTACACCAGGGGTGTCAAACTCCAGTCCTGGAGGGCCGCAGTGTCTGCGGGTTTTTGTTCTTTCCTTTCGATTGGCAGCCATTTTAGGCCTTGGAAACCAGGTGTGTGGACTCTTTAGCCAACCAGTGATTTTAATTAATCAATTAAGTGCTAAAACACACCAAAAACCAGCTACCACTTCGGCCCTCCAGGACTGCAGTTTGACACCCCTGATCTACATCATAGCTGTTGTTTCCCTTAGTAAGTAGGTATATGATATTTACTTAAATACTGGGCTTAACCATGAGAAAGAAACAGCACTGGTCATTATAAGGTTCACACTGAGCTGAATATAAGGCACTGAGCTCAAAGTCAGGGTCAGTCCAGGCCTAGCCTTCAGCTGCAATCACAAACAGTCAGGTCAAGTTGATGTTGAATGCTTTCTCAGGCTACACTGCTCCAGGTCATCAGCAAAACAACGGCGTGTGACTGCGAAGGCTGGGGCCGTCAGAGACGGGCCAGGAGTCTGCCGCTGAGTCCACAGACGCCACAACGGCGTCTGAACTGAGGTTTCCGCAGACGGACAGCGGGACGCCAGGAGGCATCGGTCATCAAAGGCCAGCGTTTGTGCTGCGTGAACGTGACGCAACCCCGGGAAGACTCACAGAAACAAGGCGCACAAACTGCTGAATAACTCAAACTCAACAGGACTTATATAAATGCACCCAGCAGGGAGTGTCAAACTGAAACGTGACCTTGCTTGTTGGATCTTTACCGCAGGTGGATTTCAGTAATTGCTTTTTTGGACAGGTGAATATCAGGCTAAATGATCTCTCATTGTGTTTACCTTATTATTTTTCTTCTTCAAAATTCAGGGAGGTAGGAATTACTCTCCCTTGAAAGGTTGCTTCTCCCTGCAAATAAATACTTTGACATATGGCTTCCAATAAGCTCATAACCACCACTTGGATTTCTGTGCAAAAAATTTCACCTGGATTGCCTCAGGTTAATATAATTTCTACAAATGCAGAATGTGTAACACATAACCAACCAAGAAAATTATTGAATAATTAAGAAGCAAAAGTGACTCTTCTATATGGATGTTTCACACAAAGACAGTGCTTGGGCAGGACAGGCAAGTAAAGAAACTCTACTAAACCTAGTAAACATGAAAGCCACTACTCTGTGTGCATGCTTAACATAGCACCTTCCCCTTGACCTCATTTCCCATCATTATTTGATCCATATTATCATGTTCCAGAACATGTCATTACAAGGTATACTCAGTTACACATAGCGCATGGTCAACGGTTGATGTAAGAGAATGACAGACGGTGTTTCAGAGAAAAGAGGAAGAGAAAAGAGAAGAGCTCTTTGTCCTCAGAGCTCAGGACCCTCCCCTTTCCCTCATTAGGCATCTTTTGGTTACGCCCAGTCTCCAGTCCCTGCCTTCACTGTCGCAAACCTGCGTACGTTTGGAAGAGTCCTGCTGGGAAGAAGGGCTGAATGGGACAAGGCTAGCCAAAATGCTGCTCTTTGGAAAGGAATGCAGATTTCTTGAAAGAAAATGTGGGGAAATCCAAAGCCCTTAATTAGAACGTTCACCCTGATGAAGGCTGTGAAAGACTGCAACTTTTTTGACTTTTTGCACAGCCATGTCTCAATAAAGGCTTCTGAACCTGGATTGGATTGGTGTGTTGGATTTCCCCACATTTGCAACTTTTCACAATTCTATATTAACATTTAAAATATTTTAATATAATTCTGTATTAAAATATTTTTGAGAAATACATTTTTTGTTTTTGCTCAGCTGAAACGGCAGACAGTTTTGAGATATGCAGTGCATGCTGGGAGTGAGTGGAGACCCCTCGGTACTCACTAGGTAGCTCTTGAGCCGGATGAAGTCCACTCTCATGAGCAGGGACTTGTTGGAGTTTCGGCTGAGGGCCTTGATGAACTCCACCAGGTCCGCACAGAACTTGTACCCGCCCTTCAGCACACACAGCACCACGATGTCGTGGTCCCCGATGTCGTCCATAATGTTCCTGGCGAGCCGCTCTGTCCTGCAGAATCACACTCTTAGGCATTCAGTGGACGTTCTTATCTGAAACAGTTTGCACAGCTTACATTGTGCTACATCAGTTTGGGAAGGTGGATATTTACTGGAGCAGCTCAGGTGAAGTGCCTTGCTCAATGGCTCAATGACTGTGAACTACCTGGGAATTGAACCTGCAACCTCTGAGTGACAAGTCCAGCTCTTAAAATCATTATGCTGCCATTCAGACCTGAATCAGACCCGACAATAATCAGAGCACAAGAACATACACACACGTGACAAGAGTGACAGAATCGCCCCCTTTAACTGGCCCTTGCCTTGCCGTTTCGCCTGCACACTCGAGCAGTGTCCATAATCAAATCCCGGAGTCACAAAAAACTAATTAGGCCACTTAGGCCAGGAGTAATAGCTGAGGAATGCAGACATTTGAATTCCTCCAGCAGGAAGAAAAAGAGGATCTTGCTCAGGGCTGAAACCACCAAACACAAAGCCCTACCTTAGCCAGCAGCTACCGCAAAAACCATATAGACCAGGATTCACTTTGGGTCTTTCTCGGATACGTTAAAACAACAGTCTGGCCGGAGGCAGACACTGGCGAGGGCGGGGAAGGGGCTGGGGGAACTGTGACAGGCATGGCAAGAGCACACATTCCTTTCCACATGAGGGAGAAAGAGAGGACCTGTCCATGTCTGAGAACGTCCACTCTCTGCAAAGTCTCCTGCGCCGGTGACCACCAAGCGGCAGCAGGTCTGATAGAGAGGGGGCGTAACAGACCATAACTGTGGGGGGTTTTGGGGGTATTGCTGAATAATAACAACTGCCGTGTTATAAAACTCAACTACAGCACAGACAAAGGAAACAGCACCAAGTCTTCTATTCAGCAACTTTAGTCATTTATTAGAATTTCCATGGACCCCTTGCACACTGTTATTGGACCTGAGTATATTGGATAATACAATGCATAATTAAAATTATGCAGGTGATAACTCTCATTGAATATTCAGAGTCATGTACGTAGGATAACAACATTCGTTATGTTGGAGGCGCTGTCTCATGGTGTTGCATTTTGTGGCTGGTTTTTGTGAATGGGAGTATATTGGGGGAAAATACTGTATTTAAAATAAATAATCAAGGCACATGATTAAAAAAAATAAGCCACTTGCAAAAAGAAATGCTCATCCACGTGAGTCTTCGAATTCTACATGGGTTCAATCAGCATTGCGTTGGAAAAGCCATGGTGAATCAGAGCTCAAAATATTGACTTCTCATTGTGTTACATCACATTCCAATCATTAGACAGATGCCCTTATCCAGAGCGACTTACAAAGTGGGAGAACATAAGTGTATTCATCTGACTAATGTGAGCGATTGCGCCAGACCCGACCAAAACTTTCCAGACCAGTGAGTATACATGTATCAGCACTGAACCACTAATGCAACTTAACTGTCCAAGCTATAATATAACTTGTGAATACAAACAATATGTTCATAATAAGATATCCATATTAAGAGAATCACACCAAATGTGTTCACATTTTCACATGAAAACGCTGTATCCCCGTGCACCATAGGGGAAATGTTTTGCCCTAAATGCCATTTGCCACTTTAATGAAGGTCATACGTGAATTCGGTGTTGAAGACATACATGAAATGGGTGAGCTATTTACCTGTCCATTATGACGCCGTGAGGGATGTAGACGCTCTCCAAATCCCCACAGTAGTGTTCCGGGTATGTAAAGAGATCTAAGCTGTAGCCCGGCCAATCATCTTCAATCTGTGAATGAATGAATAGATAACATACAGTTTGGACAATCTATTTCTTGTTGCAAATATGAACCTGGCACACACACACACACACACACACACACACACACACACACACACACACACACACACACACACACACACACACACACATTTAATTTAAATACAAAAACTAAAGTGTAATATATGTTTTTTTTTTTTTTAAAAAAAAAAGATAAACAAAATCAATAATAATTGTAAAAGTATAATTCCCACCAACAATTTATTGATGCATTATAAACCTGTGTAAATCTGCCGGTTGCAGCAATGACAGTCTGCCCTGACAATCCCCCTATTTCCTTTAAATTAGAAACAAGATACCTAGTTCCATTTAGGGAATATAAAGGTAGAAAGCCAACTTGAAAACTTTCTTTCTCTGGCACTTGAATGTGTTGAGCAGCGCAACGTGATTGGTGATAGAGAGGCCGGGACTTACTTCGGTTCGACAGAAACAATTACAGCCACATACTTGCAAAACCTGTTGGAGCAGTCTGGACTCAGGCTATTATCAGCTCAGTGCTATTCCACTATCTGTCGAATTCGATCACAATGGGATGTAGTGAAAACATGTATTGGCCTATGCTTCGTCAGTAGAAATTTGCGAAGCTGCGCGGTGCCTGCGCGTCACTGATTTCAGTGAACAGGAGCTTCACCCACGTCAGGGCATGTACTGCCTGTCCAAGGGAATCGGAGTTAATCTTGCACATATCCGCTCCTATTTATTTCAAGTACGAGGAGTAAAGTGGACGCTCATGTCCAAACTGTCACCTTCATGTGGTCCAAAGATTGGTGGTTCCTCTACCGGTTAATAACCACTTGAGTGTAAAGAGCTAATCAGTTTAGCCTGCAACAAAATTTCAGAAGTTTATCTACGATTTCTCTTTGACATAAAACATCCGTTTGAATTCATTACATACACAAGTCTCGGCCACATGCAATCTGTTAGTAGTAGTTGGCTAATATGGATTTACCTGCACAAACTATCGCTGCATCTTTTCTCTAATCCTGACAGTATACATGAGAAACATTATGAAACACCGTTTAGCGACCATACAGCCTTGTAAAGAAAGACTTCACACAATTTACCACAATCCCTCCGTCCCTCTCCACGGTTTTGGTTGCACCGATCTCTTCCATATTTGTTTTCTTCAACTTGTAATGTACCCTAAAAACTTTGCGAGTGATGGTTTAACGTTATCACTTCATAAGGGGACAGGCAAACTGCATAGCTCGGTGAAGGAGGAGCAAAACACGAGTGAATGAATTGCGGTGCTCCTCCTACCCCGTGCAGGAGGATCCAACCGTCATAAGAGACCTAAAACTTTCAATAGTACAGATTATAGTTAAATTATTACGGTTGATTGCACGTTTGAGTATAAACATGTGATATTGCACATTCATAAACTTGATCTTGTAATTCATTGCATTGTTGGTAAGCAAGTCTAAAAGGAAGTGGAGTAGATAAAATGTCATCTAAACGGTTTACCCTCGATTCTAAATGTACTGTTAAGAGGTTCATATAACGACTCATGTATGAACCCGTTTCACCATTTTTCTAATTCCCTTAACACGGCACGCTAGCATCCACACACACACACACACACACACACACACACACACACACACACACACACACACACACACACACACACACACACACACACACACACACACACACACATTGTTTTACAGGAAACGCATGACTTTAGTGTCATGCTGAAGTTATTAAGTTATTAAGGAGATTGAAAAGGTTTAGTGGCCGTTTAACTAGCTTTCCTTTACAACAAATGTACTACAGTTACTGGACTGTATGACAAATTATAAACATTTCAAAGGCTCATGTTGAATCCTTAATCCATGAATGGGTTTTAATAAACCCTTCAATTCTCAACCCCATGATTAAATGCATCTGTTTGCAATTGAGAATACATCGACATCGTTCCCTTGTCATTTTAAGCTTTGTCACGGTCTTGGACCTTAAGTGATTTAGTAGTTTCAGAATCTGCCTGGATCAAGGGTACCAAACCTCAGAGACACATCCACTCTTTCAGAGCAGTTACCTGTTGCCTCTCCATTTTGTACCTGTCATTAAAGGAGATGGAGACGGACCTGAATGTGGAGGAAAATGGACGTGAACCTTGGATCCAAGGTTTGAAATGAGAGGGGTCTGGAGGAGAAGGACCCCCCATTTAAGGCATGAGGGAACCCCCAAAAGACATAAAAATGTAAACAGGCACATCCCAGTCCCATGTTCTAAAGCCTTCTAGCTTTGAATGCTGTGCAAGATGCACATTTTGTATTGGAGCATTCATTCAAGTGAAGAATATGGAAGGGGAAGTATCATATTTAGGATGAAACTGATATGTGAAAAGAATCAGTGTAACCATGTAGACCTGTGGATGCCCTTAGTACTATTACAAAGCTGTGGCTTGGAGAAACCATTTACAGCACCTGTGGCTTTCAGTGAATACTGCTCACATGAAGCAAAGAGTCCTTGAAATAGATTTGCTGTAGTTTATTTCTAAAACACAGGGTTAGGGGGAAGTGCCAGAGCTAGCGCAACAGTCCCAGAGGAGTGGGAGGGGGTATGTGCTGGTCAGGACCATCGCCCTTTCTCAGTTGTTTGCGATGTAGATGGTTTTGTGTCTCTCGATGAGGTCGATGTCCTTCTCCAGCTGCTTCATCCGCTGCTCCAGTCTCTCTTTGCGGTTCCTCTTGGGAACGGTGTCCGTGACGATGGACAGGCACTGGTACTGGTGGTGTATCTCCTCCCAGTTCTTCTTCAGCCCCTGCAAACCACGACAACCAGACATGCAGTGATCATTCCAGCCAGACTAGTGAATAATGCAGCGAGCACAGGTCAATACAATAGCGGCCACCTCTCAAGTTACGTACAGATTTGTTTCCTTATTAAAATTAAAAAGCTAAGAGTCATTATTCATTCATTCCTTCCTTCCTTTCACTCTTATGATTTATAGGTTTCTGCTTCATAGCGCTGTATGTCAGCATTCGCACAAGTACTATCCTGGTATTTATAAATTCAAACCCTATGTGGGTGCTTAGCTATTTATTGATATATGTCACATAATTACAACATAAATAGGGATTTTGCCTGCTTGGTAGTTGGTTGGTGGTTCTGCAGGTGTTCACCATAATAATGCTTCTTGAAACAAGTAGCACACACACACACACACACACACACACACACACACACACACACACACACACACACACACACACACACACACACACACACACACACACACACACACACACACACACACACACACACACATCCTTTCACATCTTTCACCTGAAGGGTGGACAGGCGGTCCTCATCTGAGAGCTGCTTCATCGCTCCCTGTCTCATACGCTCCTTCACGTACTCATCATACTCCTCCTGGGCCCGTCTCTCCTCCTCTTTGCGCTGCTGCAGGTACTCGGGGGTCTGCCCGTAGTCCTGTGGGGGGAGAGCAGAGGAAAAACTCCATTTTCATCCAAACGTGTGCCAAAGGACTGATTTTCTCAGGTTGTCATTGATTAATATGATAAAATATTTAACATGGGCAATATAATATCTGCATTTATTATAAGTGTTGAGGGAATCACTTAATGCGACAACTTATGAAAGTCCAGAATGCAGTGAGATATAAATATATATATAGAATAACGCACAAGGTCATGACTCTTCCTCCAAGGATCTTCATCGATTCAAACAGGACATGCATCAGAGTTAAGCTCCTTTGTCAGAGTGACTACAAAACCACGTCAGTGCTGTTTGTTTCAATAAATATCTGCAAAGGAAGAGCGATGTCCTTAAGCACTATTCCTACCTCTTGATGTCTATATCCATGGAATATGCATCCCTGTCGCATCTTGTTTAAAAAGCTTAATCAAACTTCCTACAAGTGTGCCTACAGCACTCTTTCTTTTGATGCGTTCTTAAACAATGATGGATTTTAAAGGTGGTTTGATTCATGAAAAAATACTGATACCTTCATACATACTAAAGATGTCCTGATTGTAATACGGTTAAATGATCCTGCACACTTTCCGGCAGCTTACACAAAGTATTTCAACTAAATAAAGCCGGCAGTGTCTAAAGCAAACAATACAACTTGATACACAGTATAATTGCCTCTGCTGATCCCATACAAAAATGGAAAAAAAAAACACCTGCAACCGTGGCATCACATGTGTATCTTAAGAGTTCATCCAGCAATGAGTTAATTGTATCGATTTTTTCAAACAAATCAAACACATAAAAAAAAAAAAAAAATCTATGTTTTTGAAGTGCTCAATGGTATGGGTGATCTCTATCAAGACACATAAATAGCACCATCTGCTGGACAGTTTCGCTTAGTTACTTGTGAAATTTTATTAGGTTAAACAATGACACATAAAATAAAAGAGGACACTTGGAGAAACCTAACGCAAAACAAACAGATGTACCTTTTTATGGACATATTTTGGGACTAGTCCAGAAGCTTCCAGAGGCTGCTTGTCTCCATTTTTTGTGAAAGCATAACAGGCCTGAGGCCTCCGTGGAGCTGACAGGATGTTATCGACCGCATTGCTCTTCACAAAGTTATTTTTTGATGGTGTGCGCATCCATGAGTTGTCAGGCCTTGTTGATATCGGCTTTCTCCTTAGGTTTTCCTCCGAGAATGGCACAATGTTATCTGTTCATAGAAACACAACGAAACACATCACAGATGCGCATTTCAGCCTCAAGAAAAACTGGCTAGTTCCCTGAATTCATAAGAAATAGCTTAATTGTTTCATACATGAACATGCATCCTTGCATTCAGCACCATAGCAGGGTCCGATGTGCTTCTGTAGCATTACGTTTGTGGTGTGACGGCCCAATAAAGGAATGGATCGATTTTTAAAAAAATCTTCTTAATAAAGTTATCAGTTTATATTAACCTTGAATCCTGGAGCATATTCTGAGACCCCTGCAATGCTCTGCATCAGAGAGTGCTGTCAACCACAGCTTCATTACAACCCAGCTATATCCCTGTCCTCCAGCTGAGCCTTGTGGGAGAACACTTCAAAAACAGTTGCTTGAAGGCAGGCTGCAGTTCCCTAACTTGACCAGAGGTGTCACTCTTGTGCAACCAGACAAGAAAAACCCAGCAATCTGACCCAGGGCTACTATTATACCTCACTCTGTGGGACTCCTAGAGACAGTTGGCACATTAGGGTTGTGATGCCTTACTGTGGGCTAGGTTACACAAGGTTTGGATTGTCATGTGATAGGAGACAGAAGTGTTTTTGTCACCGCCTGACAAAACACCAAATGTATGCAGTCAAAGCTTCAAGGACGGCATCAAAGCCCAGTATGACTTTCCCAGAAACTCCCAGGGAAATCCAACAACTGAAATGAATATTGACCCGTCCTGTCTTGATTAAAGCCTTGATGTTTGTCAATATTGATCTAATTTGTGCTCTGCCTTTGTAACATTGCTTACTTATCTTGAAAGCATATTTGCTGTCTATATTAATCTTCGATGCCACCTTTAAAGAAGCTTGTTTTGTGCTCCCCCACCTTCCAATCAATCCCACAGTTCAGCACACTGTTTACACTATGATGTCATAGTGAGACTGATTTTCTTTTTTTTTTTTTGGGGGTGGCACCCACATCAGGGAAAAAGGATAACCCCACTGATCTTCTCCCTCTTTACACATACATTCAAGCAATTAGCACATGCTCTTATCCATTTCTGCACGTTATCCATTTATACAGCTGGATATTTTCTTGAAGAAATCTGGGTTCGATAACTTGCCCAAAGATAGAGCAGAAGTGCTCTGAGCCCATCACATCTGCATAGAGAAGCATGGGTTCTCTGACCATTGCACTACGCCGCGGCCCCTTATATGACGCTACCACACTAAAGCATGTTACATGCTACAAATCTGCCAGCCACAACCAGCATGACTATAGTCAGTACTGGTGTCAGTGCCAGACATCACTCACACTGGCATCCAATGATAGAACTGAGGTGTATTCAAAAAATAATAACTTAAGTCCTCTTCGCTGTCAGTGTTCAGGATCAATGTTCATGTCCTGCATCTGTATTTTTCAAGATTGTTTTACGGTTCACATAAAATCCTTGTCAAATCTAACAGATCTGATTGTGATATACTACCAGCGAGCTTGGGCTCCTTCGAATGCTTGCGCAGAAACCTCTCCGGAGAGGGGCGCCCTGGACCTGGTAGGCCCATGGTCCGGTGTGAGGACCTGCCCATCTGTTTCTCCTGCTTTACTTGCTCCCTGAATTTCGAAATATACCTGGCCATTGGGACAGTGGGTCAGAGAGGCAGAGAAGGGAAAGAGGCCATCCATTTACAATAGATTAAACACGTATTTATGCTGGAACACAAAACCAAAAAAATGAATACAAAAATTCAAAAGGGCAAATATTGTGAAATATCTTGACATACACTGCTGCACCAAAAACATCTGAAACTGAGAATCACATTTTACACAGAAAATTAAAATAACACCATGACCCTGGACATCTGCAAGATGACAGAACAGCCACTGTTTTTGGTGATTCTTTTTCCCTTGATTCTTTGAGGATACTTGGCTTGTTAACCCAATTTCATTCTTTCACCATCCCAGCTTGAGGGTCATCAGTGTTTTGCATGGTGTACCATTTGTTTTTGTGCTCCTGTTTCTTTTCCAAAACAGAGGCTAAACTCAATGGAATGTGAGTCTAGCATTGGATGGTTTTGTACAACTAGCCCCTATTGGTGGTAAAACAAGTCAAGTCTAAAAATGAAGATAACTAATACAAGCGCTAACCATGATCCATATGATGGTGGTGGTACTATGTCTTCTTCAGCTATGATAAGTATTACATCTTCCTCTACTATTAGCCAACTACTGTAACTACTGCTTTTGCTGTTGCCAACAGTAAGCGCAAACATATTCAAAACATATCCAGAAATAATGTAACTGTAAAGGCAACATACCTGGGTGGTTTATCAATTTTAACCTCTTCCTTAGGAATGAGGTTATAAATGCTCTCTGCCAGTTCCATGTTTGATTTAGGCCTGCTGCTCTCTTAATCCTAATTTTTAGCCTAATGAAAGGTTTACTTCAAATTCCAAAAATCGGAATAACAATGTCTCATTTTTTTCTTTCGGTCATTGCAGAATGCGCTATCGTCCAGACCTGAAGTTAAACGTTTAAAAATCGCGTTGTATTATGACCAACGCTATTTTTATATCAACCGGATTCCATCGGACTGTGATGTAACTGAGCGCAGAACGCTGCCACATGCGCTGCTGTCACAAGCGGCTGTTGTTATTCATAAACCGTGGAGACACATGTTATGAGGGGCGTGTCCAGTCGCTTCCACTTGTGACTCGGAGGGATCGTAAATCTTCTCCGAGTCAAGTAACAATAATTACTGATTGGAATACAATAAGTAAAACTAGGATTAAAATCAGCCGTCACTCGGGTAAATATCTGAGACTTTTCTCACTTGTTGTCGTGTATTTACAAAAATAAGTGATCATTCCGAAATAGATTTCTCTTTGTTAAAACCATTGTATTATGTTTTACATGTAGCCTGTGCTCACAGGCCTCCATTTGCATTCAGAGTTTTGGGTGTATATATATATATATTACCTTTTATTGCCATTGTAAATTTAGAACAAACCCATGGGCATCTTCTAAAGAAAGATTAAATTATCCTAAAGCCTGTTGAAAAAGGGGTGCAGAAACAGAGATAAAACACTAAAATAAAATACTTAATATGTTGGCTGAGAAAATTTATTGAGCAACAGGTTTGATGGCTGAAGGATTTTAGCTCAATCATGGCATGGAACTGGCACAGAAGTACACCCATTTGGCCATTTACAGCCACCAAGTTTGGAAATTACTACCAATAAAAAGTAAAAATCTGCTAAAGCACCAGAATGTTTCACTGTATTACCTGTCTATATTACCAAGCATAAATGTCATTATCTCCATTCACCATGTTTGACTATGGATGGTTTTCTGAAAAGCAAGGCTGTGAAAAAGAGAACTGGAAAAAACCTGTTACAACCTGTTTGTGATTATGCCATTGCAAAATACAGAAATTCCTCAAAAAACCACACCAAAGGACCCCCAGTTAGTGATGAGAACTGGATTTGAGTGATAACTTTCCTGGATATCTTTATTCACAGTCTAGACCAATTCCACAGCTGCCATGATACAGTGAATTCAAATAAATCATATTGTATGGTTCATATTAGCGTATTATTTGATATGAAACAAAAAAACAAATAAGAAGTTGTCAACTAGGGTGTTCTATAGCTAAAATTACAATTTTGATATCAGCTGAAGTAAGTAAACAATGCAGCACAGAATGCCATCGCAGAGCATGGTGAACATTACTGAATCACTTCATCAATGAAAACCCATATAAACACTGTGGACATGTGCCTTTACTTCTCAAAAAAGAGAAAACCTACAGATAACGAGTTACAAAGAACACTGTTTGTTTTCATAACTTATGTTTACTTATCATTTATTTTTCTGCCTGTGTAAAATCACAGAAGTGAAGGGAACTTATATGACAATTCAGAGTACGTGCCTGGCTGCGTGCCATAATTGTAGAGTAATGATACCTAGAGAATAACTATAAAAGTTCAGAATCCCAGTGATTCCTCAGTTGTTTGCGACATAGATGGTTTTGTGCCTCTCGATGAGGTCGATGTCCTTCTCCAGCTGCTTCATCTGCTGCTCCAGTCTCTCTTTGTGGTACTTCTTGGGGCCTGTATCCGTGACGATCGATAGAGCTTGGTACTGGTGATGTAGCTCCTCCCAGTTCCTCTTTAGGCCCTGTAACCATGACAACAAGAATAGATGAATCTCCGGTTACTTACAATTTGAACCATTTTTTTTTGTCACCAGAAAATTATAATCATTAAAAACTGGTAGCGATTTTTAATGTCCTATGAATTTAAAAGACTGAGATTTCAGTTTGAATGAAATAATAAATGTTTATGTTGTGATCATAAACTGTTCTCTATGAGTTACAGTGTTTTTAATTGAATCCCTATGCTCTCCATTAACAGAAATGTTCTACTTTAGCACAAAGCCAAACATTCTTGCACAATAAATATTCATTTGAACATGTATGTGCTCATCATAGCAACCAGCTGCAGTTTTTTTTTAACTTTCAGCTTTAAAAAATGTTCACCTGAAGGGTGGACAGGCGTTCCTCATCTGAGAGCTGCTTCATCGCTCCCTGTCTCAGACGCTCCTTAACATATTCGTTATACTCCTCCTGGGCCCGTCTCTCCTCCTCTTTGCGCTGCTGCAGGTACTCGGGGGTCTGCCCGTAGTCCTGTGGGGGGAGAGCAGAGGAACACGCCATTTATATGTGAAAACACCATCTGAGAATCTTGGCTGTCATGAAGAGTCTGAAACAGGCATCTTAAACTCTTGGTTACACTCCAGTTGTCACCTCAAAGTTCACAAAGTTTGGGATGAAAAGCATCAGGGACAGTGCATTTCTGGAAGGCTCAGCAAAAATAATTATTAAGGCCATTTTGGGGGACACTGCAAAGGCCCTTACGGTTTGGATTTTATAAAGTGATGTTATTTTGTGATCCTGTTTATTGCAGGAGTTTGCCTTTTTAAAACAGTGGTGGGCAAAGCTTAGGAAAGGAATGTGCACAGTTTTGCTTTTTGTTTTCCCTGTCTTTCTAAAATGTCTTTTCCAAAGGTAAATTAAAATCATTTGATCACAAAAAAAGTGTCAAACAAAAAGTTGCAAACTCAAGCATCCTAGTAAGGGCTTTTCAGACTGAGGTCTGAGGACCAATCTTAGCTGATGCTTTTATCCAAAGTGACTTACAGTTGATTTGGCTAACCATGGTCCAGGGCTCCCCTGGGAGCAATGTGGGGTTAAGGGCCTTGCTCAAGGGCCCAACAGCACTGGTGTTCTTGAACCCCAACCTCAAGGGTCCCAGTCATGTACTTTAGCCACTAGACTACAGGCTGCCCCTGTGACCCACAAACAAGACAGTTACCTTTTTCTTTGAGTATTTTGGGACGAGGCCGGAACATTCCAGTGGCTGCTTGTCTCCACGTTTTGTGTCAGCATAGATGGGCTGTGGCCTTTTGGTACAGCCAGAGCATTTTTGATGGCATTGTCCCTTATGTAGTTCTTTGCTGAGCAAATTCCCATCTTCGGTTGTTCATTCCTGGCAGGTATCGGTGGCTTTCTCTGCCCATCCCCATCCATATATGCGAATGGTTTTTCTGTCCCATGGAAAAATTGAAAAAGCAAAAAAAAAAAAAAAAACATTAACATTACATTTGCAGATGAGTGCACAAAAGAATTCTCAGGTGTTCTCACAGCTATGTTGATGGCATCTACTTGTATACTTCTATGCAACACTAAAGCCGCAACAAAATGAACATTTTCAAACTGCAGCCATGCATTTGTTCATATGACTAGCATTACAGATATTTTTTTTAAAGAAACAATGTTTAATTTTCTTTAACAGTTTTCGTAGACTGTCGATGGAACCTGTAAATCTCTCTGTGGATTACTTTCAGGAAGTTGTGGTTCTTTGGAGTGTTTGCGCAGAAACTTCTCCGGTGAGGGTGTCTCCATCTTTGCTGGGCCCATGGTTCTGTGTGAACTCCTTTTATTTTGTTTTTCCTGTTTTACTTGCTCCCTGAATTTTGACGTATATCTTAACATTCAAATCATAAAAATAGTAAAAAAAAAAAAAAAAAAAAAAAAGTTAGTCGTACTTAGATAACCATGATAAAGACCCATTTTCATTTACTTCAAAATATCTTTGTCAAACAGACACAACAACAACAACAATAATAATGATAATAATAATAATAATTCTTTGGAAAAGTGAAAGACTCCTTTAAACTTTAGAAACGTTAGAACTAAAAATGCTAAATTTGCATGC
Source organism: Albula goreensis (assembly GCA_022829145.1). Classification (NCBI taxonomy): domain Eukaryota; kingdom Metazoa; phylum Chordata; class Actinopteri; order Albuliformes; family Albulidae; genus Albula; species Albula goreensis. The sequence goes on along the minus strand of CM040753.1, from coordinate 4,802,936 downwards.
TGCCAGACTAATCTGAAATTTCACTCACACAAGTGAAGTAAATCCAAAACCTTGCACCAATAAAAATGGCTAGCTAAAAGTGCAGTTACGCACTGGTCCATCTCCCAGTCTGGAGAATGATCAGTGATGTCACCCTCAATTTCTGTAACTATAGCAACAAGTTTTAATAGTTTTTACCAGTGCAGCAAGTCAAGTCATTGTTAAACTTAAGTATCAAGATGATAATGTTACATTTACGGTAGACATAATTAGAGACTACAGTAAAAGGAATTAAAAACTAGCTCACTAAATATGCTCAGTAGCTAAAGAAACTAACGTTCCCTGAAGCTACTCTACAAACACCCCTTTACAACATACCTCGGCTGTGTTTCAAATTCAACCCCTTCCCGGGGAATGAGGTTATATACACTTTCTAATGGATACATATCCGCCATATTTAAAAAAAATTAAAACTAAAACGGTGTCCAGCAACTCAAGAAACTAGCTTTCAACATCAAAGGTATTCCACAAGTGGTAAAGTGATGGCAGCTGGAATGTTTTTGTTTTACAGTTGCCCCTCGAAACTGTTGCTTAGGAACAGCAGAAACCGAGGATGGAACGATGTGCCTTTGGTTCTGTGTTTATAGGCACGCACGGACAGAAACACACAGCACAAATGCACAATGGACAGCAAGTACTTGCCATCGTCAACTCAGTAGTTGTTACGGATGTAGTACAACAGTTTAAACAGTAATGTAGACATTAGTTGCGTGCAAATTAAGAAATTAATGTGCTTCGTGTCTCTTCTCATCTCCTCACAATGAATTGCCAGATAAATCTAAATTAACTTGAACAAGTACATTAACTTAACTATATCAAACAATGCACATTGCTCGGTTTGGGATTTTTAAAATCTTGATGTCCTTTATTATATTTGTAAATTATTTTATTTTATTTGCGATTGATTATTCAACATTCTACCATAACAAGGCGAGAACGTGTGTACAAGGAAGATTGTCTACTCTGTTGTTCCGTAGTTTGCTCACGTGTATTGCAAGTTATTAACCCCAATATCTTAGCAGAGTGAAGCTCAAATGTTCCTAAACCAAGGCAGAAATGAAACACAAACCAGATAATTCTAATAAAGCGATTATAGTTTAAACTTGAGGATGGCCATCAGGGCAAATTTCATGCGGGAAAGCTGTATTTTCATTCAGTGTAAGTTTCGAACAGACCATTAACGTTAGCCTACTCCTGTCTAGTTGAAGACAGAACCTGCCAAATGTGAATTTCCAAGCCCGGTTATTATTGTCCTTGACGTTTTGATCGGGTGCATGAAATATTGGCTTTATTAAAATGAGCGTAATTTGAAAACGGTACAAATGGTGCTGTGAAGCTGTCGTTTTAATATTTATAGCAACTTTGCCATTTACCCATGGGTAGTGTAAGAAGTTGCTGCACAGTCGATGTAAAAGTCTTAAGATAATATTTCGCAACTTAGCTCACTAAAATTGAATCTGGCTGCAATTTATTGACGCTCTATACCAAATCCCAATCTGCTACTCTGACGCTACTGAATGTGATTGATTAACGTTGCCGAAAAACAAGATTCCTCGTTCTGTAGCGGAAATGGGAGTCGCACCATAGCGAACACCAAGAAGGTATTCAAACAGCAGATAACTACAGTCAATCCACCTTAGCTCAGTGTAAATAGTAAATCAGCTATTCGGTTTATAAGTGTTTTGCGCGTGCAGTACGTAGCCTGCAGTTGATGATGACGTCGATTCTGCCCTAACAGGGCTGAAGTCTTTTGATATCATTCCCCATTTTAACATCCACTCATTATTTGTTGGTCTCTTTTCTTTCAGAGTGATTTCAGGCATTGACTGAAGCTCCTTTCTCAAGATGGTTTCCAGGTTGTGCTACTGTGTGTTGGAAGGGGTTTGGAGGAGGGGAAGTTTAACTACGCACCTGCTGACACAAAAGTACATTGCACACCATCCTGTCAACTCAATCTCATTTTCCCTGTCAGCATGGTTGTCCTCACAGAGGTCCAAAACGGGACAGCAAAACATCTTTCTAATGGGGCCACCGGGAGCTGGGAAGACAACAGTGGGGAGGATACTCTCTCTGAGGTTGGGCCTCCCCGTTATCGATGTGACGATGACATTCTTGAGCCAAAATGGAGGATGCCTGTGGCCGACAAGCTGACAGAGGTGGGTGGCGAGCGGTTCCTAGAGGAAGAAGGTGAGGCAATGTCCGACTTCTCTGTCGTAGGCAGCGTCGTCTCGTTGACTGGGTCCAACCCGCTGCACCCGGGCACCATGCAGCTGCTGAAGCGGAGCGGTGTGGTTGTTTACATGGATGTGGACATAGAGGACATCATGCAGAGACTTTCCAGAATGAAGGTGAACAGGATTGTGGGGCAGGGCCCTGGTGTCTCAATGAGGGACATTCTGCTGTACAGGCAGCAGTTTTACAATCAGTGGTTCGACGTGAGGGTGCTGTGTGGGTCGGGAGACACTGTGGATGAGGTAGTGGACAAAGTCCTTGAGACACTGAGGAGATATCAGAACTCAGAATCAGAAACCTTTATCTCAACCAGAGGGCACCTTTCAAAAGGGAACAAATCTTCTGGGGACCCAAAGTTTTTAGCGACGTCGTTGTTGAGGGGCTAGCCCCAGACGGCGGGCTGTATGTACCCGAAAGAGGGTTTCAAAAGCTTGAGGCCCGTGATTGGCTGAGGATGGTAGGTATGTCATATCCTGAAAGGGCCACAACTCTTCTGGAGAAGTGTATACACCCTTTGGATGTGCCTGCCGCCCAGCTGCGCATGATGGTCCACAAGGCGTATGGGAGAACTTTGCCTGCCCAGAGGTTGCACCTGTGAGACACCTTATCCACAACCAGTATGTCCAGGAGCTGTTTCATGGCCCTACTGCCTCCTTCAAGGACCTGGCCATGCAGCTGATGCCCCAGCTCTTCTTGCACTGCCTTCCCCAGATGTGCAACTACCTGATACTGGTGGCCACTTCTGGGGACACAGGCAGTGCAGTGCTCAACGGCTTCGCCGGCTTGGGGGATGCGGACAGGCAGAGGGTTGGCGTTCTTGTGTTCTTCCCTGAGGAAGGCATCAGCGAAATCCAGAAGTTCCAGATGACTAGCTTCAGGGAGGGCAACGTGAGGGCGGTCGGTGTGGGCTCCGACTTTGACTTCTGCCAGAGAGCTATCAAGCGGATGTTCAGTGACCCTGGTCTGACGGGGCACTTGGCGGTGGAGTATGCGACTGTGTTGAGCACCGCAAACTCCATCAACTGGGCCCGCCTGGTCCCGCAGGTTGTGTATCACTCCTCAGCTTACCTGGACCTGGTCCGTGACGGCGTGGTCAGATTTGGGGACCCTGTCGACGTGTGCATCCCCACAGGGAACTTTGGGAACGCCATGTCGGCCATGTACGCTAAGCAGATGGGAATCCCAATAAGGAAGATAATCTGCGCTTCCAATCACAACCATGTGGTGGCGGACTTCATCAACACAGGAGAGTACGACCTCCGCGGCAGGCCGCTCGTGGTCTCCGAATCTCCCGCCATAGACATCTTGAAATCCTCCAACCTCGAAAGGTTCCTCTTCCATGCCTCGGACGGGGACAGCCGGCTTGTCCGGAGCTGTTCTCCCACTTGGAAAAACAGCAGTGCTTCAAGGTTCCGGGTGCCTTACTGGAGAGGATACAACATGACGTCATGGCAGGTTGGTGCTCAGAAGCTGAATGTATGATGGCCATTCGTGAAGTCCACTCGAGCACAGGCTACATTCTGGACACGCACACTGCTGTCGCTAAGGTGGTGGCGGACCGTCTGCAGGACCGGACATGTCCTGTTATCATCTCATCCACCGCGCACTACGGCAAGTTTGCACCGGCCGTCCTGCGGGCCCTTGGGCTCCAGGGGTCCAAGGGCACTCCTCTGGACCAGCTTGACCGTCTCAGCTCATTAGGAGGCAGGCCGCTTGCACATGACTCCCTGCTGGACTGCCTGAGGGAAGGTGGGTCCAGGCCTCACCCCGTGTGCCCGGCCGATTTCAGTGTGCTGGGGGAGCAAGTGGAGACCATGATACAGGACTCCTTCTGCAAAGTCTATTAGATCTGGGCCTGTATTTGCAATGCTTTCCAGAGCAGTGGTGCTGATCTAGGATCAGGTTTACCCTCTGCATATGCAGCCTTAATCCATCATAAGATAAAAGATCATCATGCCTACTCTGTGATATATTTTGAGTATGGTCAGTGTTCTGTAGGGAAAAAGCAAGTCACTTCGATTGTGTTACTTATTGTATGGTTTTCAGTAATGATTGACTTAGGTGCTGTTGGTTTTTTTTTTTTTTTTAACTGTGATTGACGAGCATAAATGCTGTTTCAACACAGTAAAATTGTCAGGTACTGGCTACATGAGAAGCTGTCAGTAATCTTACACGGCCACTAGATGGCGAGCTTAATTCTGTTGCAGCTCTGCGGGACACGCACATACACTGAGTTTGGCCTGACATGTCACCTTGTCACAGTCACACAGAGAGAGATGGCTCAGTGGAAGACAAAGCCTCACACACACAAACACACACTGCAGTCTGGATGGTTTACAGTCCAGTCCCAGTGGAATGAACACGAGTGTTCGCAGCCTTTGTGACTGTGGTCAGATTTATATTGTGTCCATTTGCTTTAGGTTAAGATCAGTTCATTTTAAAAAGTATTATCATCATGGCTGCATGTAACTCAGAATATTGTGTAATGTTTTTTTTTCAATTAAAATGTCACACAGAAAAATATTCAAAAAAAGGAAATGAACAGTATATTCATACATTTATACACATAATACATATACAAATAAATTTACATGCTTTTCCTGTTTTTATAGTGTTTTCATTTTCATCATGTGTATGGTTTTATACTGTTCAATGCTTTCAACTAAATGTATGAAGATTTACGGTCTTAGTGTTGTACTTCTGCATTGTTAATAATAATAAAAAGCCCTTACTTACAAATGCTAAGATTTTATTCAGATTTCAAAGCTTCTCCCCCTTGGCTGTAGCTCAGAGAATGGCGAAGGAGCTATTAAAGCAAAGGGGCCTGATCTCTCCTTGTGACATTAAAACCCGGCTAATTAATTGATCTCAGCGAGGTTCCTCCTTCGGTAATTGCCAGGCGAAGCTGGAGGAGTGGAGGACCGTGCAGTGTGCAAACCTCATTCCGCAGCTGTGGAGTTCATTAACCATGAGCGAGAACAGCCTGTTCATGTTAGGGTTTTTTTTTTTAATTACACTCTCATCTCCATTGTCTTATCGTTTTTGTCCATAAACATCTTGACCTAAAGATTTTTTTTTTGTTTGTTTGTTTGTTTGTCAGACCTACAAGGATTAAAATATGCAGACATGACAATCTGATGGTGGATTTCTGCAAAGCTAAGTACTGTTGCCATCTCTGTTGGAATGCCTGAGGTTGAGGTAGAACGTAAATACCCTGACGCTCGAAGTGAATATGAAAAATGAAGTAATAAAAGGTCAGCCTGTAGTTTCATGGCTGAGGTACATGACTGGAACCTTTGAGGTTGGAGGCCCAAGCCCCAACCCAGCCACAACAAGAACACTGGTGCCATTGGGCCCCTGAGCAAGGCCCCCAACCCCACATTGTCCCCAAGGGGAACTGGCCCCCAGCCAGCCCAATCAACCATAAGCTGCCTTGGATAAAAGTGCCATCTAAATGGCAGTAATGTAATGTAAAGAAACCAGTGCCGCCTTTCGTGTGAAGATGAATATTTATGTGAGTGATCATGGTGTGAATGGTTACCGTGCATTAATGACTCCTAAAGCCATAATTTACAATGATATCTAAAATAATCTTTCTCTCTTGGGAGACCAATTGTTCTGGAAAATCATACTGATTAGGGGTATTTTTATATATTCAAAGTAGACCTGTTTTCACGTCATTCAATAATTCAGCAGCAGTTAATTCAACCCTAAATCTGCTACCAAGATGAAAAGCCACGTTGTTATTTATTCTAGTGTGCTGTGACATAGCTGTGTACTGGGAGCTGTTGGTATTTTTAATGTGTGAGAATTAATAAAAAAAATATTTCACCATAACGGTGTAGCAAAATACATTATTCATTAGGAAGTTGTAAAATTTACAGCACAATATCTTATGTTTTTTTTCAGATTCTCACTCTTTTTGATTTTTATTTATAAAATGTTTATCAGGCTATCCACCAAACCTAGACACAAAACTGGCCTATTTGCCAGTGACAAGATGGAAGCACCATCAAAGAAATAAACACAGCATGGAGGATGTCAGTAAGGTCACTGTTGGTGCTGTTGTCCCCCCTGTTTCAGAGCAGAGGGAACCCGATAGCAAGGAGTGTGTGTGTGTGTGTGTGTGTGTGTGTGTGTGTGTGTGTGTGTGCGCGTGTGAGTGGCAGGTGGCTGCACAGAGGGGTACCTGAAGTGGCTCTCTGATTGGTAGACTGTCTTGACAGGCTACACTGGCAGTGCTGACCTCCTGTGGAGTCAGCTGACTGACATTCTCTTCTGGCTTAGCTGATTGGCTTTTGTGTGTGTGTGTGTGTGTGTGTGTGTGTGTGTGTGTGTGTGTTTGTGTTTGTGTGTGATTATGAGGCTGGACAGCATCTCTTTCCATGACACTATCACGCTTTCCCAGAACGCTCAGAGGATATGCAATCCACACTGTTATTAGAGTAAGACATGTATCTCAGTGCTGTATGATAATCAGCAGGGGGCGCCACACCCAGCCACTCATAAGCATTGATTTGTATCTTAAGAACTGTACACAGAAGTAAAAGTATCTTCTTTAGTTTGCCTATCCAGTGACAAAAAAAACTAATGCAAATATGAAAATGAATGACTGATATGTTTAAATTGCACCAACTCAAATATTTAAAAAGAAGAAAAAAAGCTTTAGAGCAAAAAGCTTTTGTGCATAGCCAAAAGGCATGTTAAAGTAAAAATACTGAGGAACAAAAGGCACCACAATAGCACATCACAAAACCTCAGTTTTTAAATCATTGAGATAATGGGCCAAAATACTTAATATCTGGGTACTAAATTTAACAATAGTGAGATGAATATCTATTTCTTCTGTCATGAGTGTTAGATTGGCCCAGTAAATAGACTTAACCCTTAGCTAAATAGACTTGGCTAAAACCCTGGCTGAATCTCAATCTCCTCAATTGACCTGTAACTGAGTAATTTCAACTAATGATCCTTATACACTTGACTCTAATTACTGAAATGTGTCCATAGTGTCTCTCTTAGGATTAGGATGGAGCTACATGAAAACAGAAACAGCATACCTGTAAATGAAAAACATTTAGCGGAAGTCTTTTAGTGTATGAACAGGTGTTCAGAAGAGGTGGTTCAAAGACCAGCTAAAAACATCACTGAAGAAATGTTGTGTTGACCCCTTAAGACTGGACCAAGCTGCCATTAACCGCTCTAACTGGCGGGAGCTCTGCTACACAGGTATAGAATAGCTGGAAATGGAGTGGAATGTGAAAAAACAACAGAAAAGACTAAGAAGACACACCGCCATGCCTGCCCACTAACTCAGACTTCACATGCCCAACGTGCCATAAAACATGTGGGTCACAAATTGAACTCTACAGTCATCAGAGAAAACACCGTTAACGAGGAGGGATGTTATCATCTGATGTTATGGACTATCAGCAAGCAAGCAATAAAGCACTCCTGTTCATCATGTTTTTTAAATATGTGCTGAGACGAGTTCCTGTCTGGGAAGGTGCCGTGAATATTGTCTGCTTCAGCTTTTTGCATGTTGTGTGTTGTTTTTTTTACAATTTGCAAATTTCAGCCTCCTAGGGTGAAAACTGTGGCCGCCAAAGGGTGAGAAAATGTTTCTGGGCCAACCGACCAACTGACAGAGTGAGCTGTAAAGCTACTGGTCGCAGCTAATAAAAACATAAAAACAAATAAAGTAATATTTGAAAAAACTTTAAATTACTTCTAAAAGATACCAGAGCAAATTTAAGAAAACAAAGACATGGGTGTTATCTACTATAAAGATAAGCTATAGTGTCCAAGTTCATACAGACCAAATGGCTTTAGCTCTCAGAGTTTTCTATAAAACTCAGGGCTGATAAAATAAATCTGCCACATAATTCATTTAATTTTAGGATGTTTTTGCACAAATATCATCCCATACATTAATTTAGCATCTGATCAGATGTATACACACAAAAGCTAAAGTGAAGAGATCAACATGAGAAAAGGAAAAATGAGGTCAGTTGCTAAAACCTGACAGTGAGGATCAACAACACAGAATAATACAATGCCCAAAAAATGTATCTTGACTTCCCATGTGGATTATTAGATTCTATTACATAATATTTGCAGAAATAAGATAATTATATTCAATTATATTCAATTTCAATATTTAAAGGTCTTGGTATTTTAACATGGTGATATTTGGAAACAGTGATGTCAAGGTTATGGGAGAAAAGTATCTGTGATTCTTTTGTTCAGCGGCCTTTTGTGACATTCATTTGAAATGTCTTTGTTCATTGTGCATATAAAGACGCCAGGAGATGATGACAAATCCAACTTACAAAGCACTCAGTGTACTTGTACGCCCGCCTCAACAGATCCCCTCCATTTTCCACCCCTGCCTTTAAGAGTACCCAGTCACAGAGCAAGATTTGTCAACAGTAGAACCCCTGGCACAATAATGTAATTTAGATATTCATCAAGGCAAAAACGGTAGGAAAAAAATGTCACACCATCTCCGCTCGTTATAATCTCAACACTTTCCCGTCATTGACAATGCATCTTAATTATTCTCATGAAAATACTTTATATGTACATATTTTGTTTTTGTTAAAGCAGGAGCAATGAATTGATTGCATTGTATATGCCCTTAAGAGAGGCTAGGAGTGTTTGATTGAATGTAGTCTACATTTTTACTACATACAGGAGTTTTTCTCAAAATGACTGAGGTATACTGCCGAGGGTATTCCCCGGAGATAACCCAAAACATCCCCTCCGTCAGTCTGAGCCCGTTTTCCTGTGCGTGACCTTTTAATTCCTCTGCTGTCCCGATGAGGGAGTTTCTGGAGAAGACCGTTTCACACCTGTCAGACAGTCAGAATTTTCATAACGGTTCGGCCCCTGTCAGTCACCTGTCAGTCTCCACTTCTCACAAGCCCAAAAATGTTCCTCACGTCATGTTTTGTAAAAATCTACCTGGGTTCAGAGATTTCTGTATAGGCTTTAGTGAGAAAATTATCCAGGGTTGGGGTGGGGGGTGGCTGGGGAAACTCTTCATTCTCTGAATCTGTTTGTCTTGATTGGAAAATCCTACAATATCTTCACGGTGTTGTTAAAATGAACATACTGTGGGAGGAAATGAAACACAATGAAATGCACTCGTCTCTGTAAAAATATATGCTGCTCTATTTTAGAATGAGAGTAAAACACTCCAAGAGCTGAAGCAGAAAGATACACTCAAATTAACGTATGCTTTGGTTTGGTTTGTTCAGTTGCATTACTTAAAGAGTTTAAGTGTATTTGATTGAATCGAGTCCTGTGGATATGTATGTACCTGGCTGTGTGTGTGTGTGTGTGTGTGTGTGTGTGTGTGTGTATAGATACTTTTCACAGTAGCATGATCATCAAGGTTCACTGAAAGTACACAGATGGAGGTGTTAAATATGAGCACCTTCTCATGATGCTTTGAGTGGGGATCCCTTCAGCTGAAAGTCTCACTCCTACCTCAACATTTTTATCACCATAGACTTCCCTGCTAATTAGCAGGTACCCTAATTCTAACCGCAATTTCTCTCCCACTCTCTCTCTCTCTCTCACTTTGAAGTGGCAAATGTAGCAGGTGATGGTTAGAAGACTTCAGCCCCGAGGACTTTTCTTCTTCAGAGGAAAACTTTAATCAGATAGAGATTTAAGCTTCACCCAGTTCTGAGGCTAAAGCTGGAATTGAGTTAACAAGCTAAGTGTACTCATATTAAAGGGACAGTTCACCTTAAAAGCCTTGTGCAGAATCTATTTCACCCTCCTGCATACTAATAATAAATATGACTATTTTGCTTTTGGAAAAGCTGTTATATTGTATGTATATCATATTGCCCTGCCTGTGTGTAACTGTACTCTATATCAAAGATAACATGTTTTCATTTAGTCCTCTGAAGATTCCATCAGAGAGATTCATCAAGGCAACATCTGAAAATGAATGGAAGTCAATGGATGTATGAGGTCTCACTGGATTAAGTGAGACCTTGACCTTGAACATAAAATAAAATAAAATAAAATAAAATAAATGCTATCATCTGTTACAATCAGTCATTCAAAGGCTGAATATGCAGCTACACCTCTGTCCATAACTACAATATATAATGTCTTAAACTATATTGGTTCAAGTTCCAACAGGCTAAAGAGCTAAACCTCTCTCCGTGCCCATAATGGCTGCTAGGAGTCTGTTGAGTTGATAATTTTATTGAAACAAAATGTCTATAGCTGCTCCAAATATCATAAGAATTTAGAATTTAATATTGAGGTCATGCATGCAGACAGTGCTTGGTTCTTTCTCTTTCTTTTTTCTTGGAGCTGCTAAAGAGTGAATCATCTTAACTCTGGGGTGCTACTGCAGCAGCAGAAATTCTGGTGTCAGAAGTCTCAGCTTTTAATTACAAAGATAACAGTTTAATTGATAAGCAAAGGCTGACAGCAGATTAAAGAGCTGTTCTTTGAAATTTCTGGAAAGTTTAATAAAAAAAAAAAAAAAACGAATGGCATAATTTTTATATAAATATACAGTTTATATTTCCTCATCCCTGTGAAACTGAGTGTCTGTGCTTCCATGGAATATTATCGTAAAACACACATTTTTAGTGCCACGTAGCTGCAGGCTATCATTAGGCTGTGTGTAAGAGTGTGTCAATAACACACCTGAGCATATTTGGGAAGGTCTTAGCCAGCCCTGTTTGTATGGAGGATTAAAGTGCATGCTGAAATCTCTGGACATAGGCCCTCAGTGTTCAGTTTTATGGAGAGGGTATGTGAGACCCACTCAATTTGGCAATGCTGGCACTTCTTGTTGTGGCAACAGCACCTTTGTTGTCCTTTGGCAAATGCAGAGTTTTCATTAAGCTGCAGGTTCACAGTGCAGTGATGGAAACAGGCTGGCAGCTGCAATTACCTCTGCATGTCCAGCCCTGCTGCCCTCACTGTCTCTGGCAGCAGCTGGGGCCCCTACAGGTGGCACCACATGCACGCACGCGCACACACACACTCACACACGCACACACTCACTCACATGCGCACACACACACACACACACACACTCACACACATGCACACGCACACACTTGCATACACAAACACAATCACACACACAAATAAAAATGCATGCTCAGAAATGCACACACTCAAACTCATATACACACATATACACATGTGTACGCACACACTCCCACACAGAAACAGAAGCACATGCATAGACACACACACACACACACACACACACACTCATGCACACTCATACAAAAACAGATGCACCCACACACTTTATCTGCTCATCAATGCAGACCAGCTGCACATGCAAATACCCCCATGCCTCCTCCATTTGCATGGCATCACAGCCATAATCTCACATGTCATATCTGCGTTATCGCCCTGTCAGACCTGAGGTATTGAGGAAAAGATTTTATGTGCGTCGGTGTTCTGTCAAGCTCAAGGTAATCAGTAAGCCTTTACTTGTACTTCCCAAGAACAGAGGAACCCACTGCACTCAAACACCTTTGGTAATGTGGCTTATCTGCTATGCTCATCTGTGAGCCAGCAGCAACTTTACACCTTACAGTCCGCAAAGCGACGCACGACAGAACCAGAACCAGCTGGAGGCATGTCTGACAGACAACAAAGGACCTCTGCTATTCTATTTTAGCACGAAAGGACATTGCTTGTGTCCAATAGAATATAACACACCTTATAATAATTATGTTGTTGTCTAAGGTCTGTATTTATTGAGTCGCATAGACCATTAAAGAGACAAAAGGCCAGATTTATCAAAGCCTTTCCACACTTTGGTATTTTTGCACATGTAATTTAAGTAATGTGATGCATGACTGGACACAACAAACTACCAAACCAAAGTCAAGCTCGCTTAATCTGCTACAGCAAAAACAGTTTCACACATACTAAACTCTTCATTCTGGCCCAATTTCTGGCCCAAAGTGTATCTGATTGAATCTCGTTCAGTTTTTTTGTTGTCCTTGCTAAATCTACAGATTTACCTAGAGGTAGTGTGAAGTGTGTCTGCATAAAGTCAGTCAGTTTTCCCCTTGCAGCACACCAGTCTCCATGCTACCCCATGAGCAGGGCAAGAAAATGACAGCTCGGCCTCAAAGGACTGGCTCTGACCTGCTAGTCAGCTGGTAGTCTAGTGGCTAAGGTACAAGCTCCAGTCTAGCCACACCAAGACCACCACCACCACTGTTGGGCCCCTGAACAAGGCCCCCAACCCCACATTGCCCCAGAGTGGATTGGCCTTCGGCTAGAATAATCAACTGTAACTTGCTTTGGATAAAAGCGTCAGCTAAATGACTATAATGTAATGAGCTGATGCTACATGGGCCTGCATTTTCTGTCAAGTACAGAGTCCCTAAGAAAAGACCCACTTTTCCTATACGCTAAGGCAATGCGTTGTAATGATTTTGGGGGAGGGGAACCCCCCCCAACTCCAGCAGCGGTAAACAGCCGACATCAGGTCAGTTCCGGCATTTTAATTGGTCGCTGGTGGAATGCTGAGCCCCCCTCACTCGCTCATTTGGCCAAACTGCAGAATTCTGAAATGTCACCTCTCATTTGCCACTTGCCTAATGATCTCTTCAACAGACGCCAACACTGGCAATGATGGTGTTTGTTTAGGGCTGGGGAGGGGAATGGGGGGAGGGGGTTGGAGGGGGGGGACGGTGGGGGAGGGAAGTGTCAGTGGGTATGAGTGCAAAAATGTTTTTCTTCCACCAAGCAAATAACAAAAAAAGGAAAAGTACCAGAGTCTTTAATTAAATGTATCTCAAAAAGGGAATACCTTGGATTTTTCACAGAAATTTAAAAAAGGATATATAACAAGTGCAATGATTCACCCTTAAATGAATCTTATTTTCAGATATAAACCTTTAAGCCTACTCAAATGTCCTGGTACATAAAAAAAAAATATGACTTTCAAATGCGGTACCCCATTTTAAACCATTGACAACACAAAGGTGATAAATACTCAATTACTCATTCACGGCTGTTTTTGTCAGTCACAAAAGTGAGGTGTGATGTGGTGCATTGATCCGTCTGGAATGCAGTTTTAAATCATGGGTCAATGTCAATCGGCCAAACCGATCGATCGGTCCATCTCTGTAAATGCTCGTCTCCAGAGTGGGATGTCTCTGAGGCAAAGAGGAAGTTCAGGGGCCCTTTCTCCGCTCCTGTCTGCTTAAAGTGCTTGAAGGGCTTGTGGAAACAACAGTTCTGGATATGATGAGAATGAACCCACCCCCACCCCCATCCCCCAAACCACCACCTCCTCACTCCCACTCCCACTCCCACCCACACCACCACCAGGAAGTGAAGTCGGAGACTGTGAACATTGCTCTCCACCTCAGCTGAGAACGCACACACTGAGGGAACGCAGTGTCCCCATTAGGATTCACTGTGAAGCACATCACAAATCCGAGGGAGACGTTTGCTGTGCAATGACTGCAGCTCTCTCCGTGGCAGTTTTGTGTTCTCACCTCAAAAAATACCCAGCTGTATAAATGGACAGTCTATAAAACATTAGCTTTATAATGACATGGATGAGAGTGTAAATGTACACATTCAAAAAATTAAAACCATTCAAGTAAAAAGAAAACACTGAGTGATATTAATAAGGGTAATATTACTAAGCTATTGCTCAGTTTCCTCTACTTGCTTAGTTGTATGTGTCACCACAGGAAGTTGAAACTACTAGTCTGGGCCTGTCGATACTCTTTGTGCCTGATTTAGTATTTAGTATGTGCAAAACTGTTTTATTGGTGCAAAAAGACTAAGAGAGCACGTGATTGGTTGGGGTAGCTCATTTGCTCCAATCACAAATCATGCCACTGAAATTACATGTGCAAAATATTTTAACGTGTGGAAAAGGCTTTGATAAACCTGCTTGTTTGCGCTGCTGAGGAGCTAGCAAGAGTGTCTGACTGTCTGCTTTGATGTCGCTGACAACTCAGGAGTTTGTAATGAGATCACAATGAGTGGATTAAATTGTTTTGATTGGGTCATACCCCTTTTTGAATCAAGCAATGACATTCCAATTCTTTCTGTCCCACATTCAAGTATATCTCAGCTTTTCTTTCTCTGTTCTGTGTTGTGTGACAGAGAATATGAGCAGATTGCTAAAAATCATCCCCATGTCGTATTTATCTATAAACCAATAAACTGCAGCGCCAACTCCTGGTGCAGAATATTTCAGTTATTATCAATTTATTGATGTATATAATGTTATTTTGCTTGACTTATTTTTTTTTGCTTTGATAGTGTGGAGTTGGTTGGGTAAATCAGAATGAGTAATTCCTATTTGTGTGTCTAATTTGATCTTTGAGAAATAAATGTTATTAACATTTTTTTTAATCCTAAAATTGGATAATTTCAATCAAATATGGAATGTACCTGTGTCAACTGTTTCTGGCAACACCAAAGAGTAGTACATAATTGGCTGGCTTGAGTGTCACTCAGGGAGTATGAGTGGGCGGGACATCTCTGTCACATCATACAGCAGCACCCCCAAACTGCCAGTATGTCCGTCAAATGAAATATCTGTCCGCAAATGATCAAGATTAGGTATTCTACCATCTTGTTTTGAGAAGATGACAACAACTGTGTTTTATTTTTCATGGATACAGAATAATGAATTTTTGAAAACGGTGTGCTTTGGGACAAACTGTTGATCACAAGCACTAACTGAATTCTGATGGGCTCTGGGGCACTGCTGCCAACCAATAAACCTGCAAACATGGACGGATATTAGCACCAAATGCTGGCAGATTTTCCTTCTTGCTATTAAAAAAAATCACCACATGAATACATTATCCGCCTGGTGATTTTTTCCCTTCATTTTAATCACTTTGGCTAGTTGACAAATAAGTTCATTTTGGACCCCTGCCAGCAGAAGACAGTTTGAGGGGTCCTAACCCTATTACCGGCAGGCATGTGTAAGGGCAGTCTCTGTGTGGACAGTGGCCCTTCTGTTTATTGGCCAGTGCTGGGCAGAGCCTGCCTTTGATGAGCTAAAGACACTGAGGCAAAGCCTCTTCTGGAAGGGTGAGTGCCATTGTCTATTCACAGGCTTCGGTCAGAGCCAGTGGCCTGCCTGGCATCGGAAGCCTGCACACTTCCACTTGCTCTCCAGGGGGAACACCGCCTCCGTAGGAATAACAGAGGGTCTCAAACAGGAACGTCCCGCAAGCAACGCTCCTTCTGGTACGCGGCGCTGTGTGACTGCCCGGGATAGAGAGACCGTGCGCACCTGAGAGGGCCGTGCAGCCCGTGGTGGAGTGGCGTAGCGGTGACCTTTTTCCAGGTGAGGTTAAATGCCCAGGTGGACGACGTCTTCTCCTTTTCACCGCAGCACCGAGGCGGGCCAGGCGGTTCCTGTCGCCTGGCAAAAAGACAAAACAAAAACAATTGTTCATTACAAATGGGATCAAGCCTCAGGGGGAAGGTAAATATAGACTAATCTGTGGATAATCCTGTGGTAAACCATAACAAAGAGAGGACAGGCTAAAGGGGCCTGACATCTGTTAGCGTATCGTATCAAAGACTCATCTGTGTGACAGAGCTTCAAAAATGGTTCGCAGTCTGCTGCTCCGATCCACCGGTGGACCCCTAAAGGCCAACGTGACTGAAAACTGGTGAAAGAGCATGTGACTTTGTAATGAGCACGGAGTTTTAAATGCTTTGTGTCCTATTTCCTTCTCATCTCCTCTCCTCCTCCTCTTCGCCTTTCAGGTGAGATGGCATGGTCTTCCTCAGTACAATGGGACACATCATAAAGACCTATCCTGCCTCCTTTGTATACTGTAAGATAACACGGGCATGTGAGCAAACCCAGGGGATTCCCCTCCAGATACTTGATAACTTATAGAAAATCTTCCTCATGATAAGGAATGGAAGTGTAACTTACTGGAAATGACAATAAAAACGCAGAGCCAGCATGGTTATATAAGACACGCCTGCGATTTCACTGAGAATCAATCTCAACCAGCAGGAGAGAGACCAGTAATAAACTACTACGAGACAAAAGTGATGTGCTGGGTGCTACACCAGATAACATCAGCTGTTTAGCACAGGTTGTTTTGATATCAAGTGTAACTGCTGAGAATATAAAATCACATGTCGAGCACAGACCATGGCTTGCTGCCAAACAGATTGCATAGAGAAGCCGCTGTCTAGGTTTTTTGGGAAATTTGGACGTTTTGTCGGCACTTATCCCGTCTGGTTTCTTGTCGTTCCCCTTTTCCTCTCTGCTGGGCTTGGAGGAGGGTTCTACTTTCTGAAAGACAGGGAGGCCAATGACATTGAGGAGCAATTCACACCGGTGAATGGGCCAGCCAAGCAAGAGAGAAATTTTGTCAAGGATAACTTTCCCCAGAATGATGCAATGTTCTCTAGCCAGAGGCTCTACACTGAGGGGACGTATGCGTCGCTCATAGCTGTTCTGAAGTCTAATGTACTGTCAGAAGCTGAACTGCAGACAGCGGCTTTTGAAGAGATAACCAATTTGGACAGGAAAGTCATCAACATCCCAGTGCATGTTGGGAAGGAGCGGTTTATGTTCAAAGACATCGGTGCCAAGTTCTCATACAAAATGAATTTTCCAGGGCTAAATCTGAGCTCAGAATTCGGTGGCATTTTTCGGAACGATAGCGTTCTGGCGATTAGACTTTTTTACTACATCCAGAGGGACAACGGCACAAAAGCGGATTTATGGCTGGATGAATTCATTAAATTCTTCTCCAACAGATCGATGATCAATGACATTGAGGTGAGTAGCATTTGCAGTATGACTGATGATGAAAACATTTCCAGTGTTATATAGTGCTGCACTATAAATCAACATTCTGCTTGTGTAATATTTTCGGTGGTTGTAAGTCAAACTAAGCATGGACAGTCTATATGATGTTAAAAGGCTTTTATATTGGGGAAAAAAACCTTTAGAGCTGCAAGCATTATACATGTTTTCAGTATAGGTTCATTATACCATATGTATAGTCAGACTCATAAATATACTGCTTAATTAAATATATGGAGAAATTAATAATAATAATTCATGCATGTGCAAGATACTAATGAATATACTTTGGGTCATATATAAAAATCGGGTCATAGGATCACTGTAAATATGTACCGCATTAAAGAAACTGAAAGGTTTCTGGCAGTATACAGTATACGAGTACACAAAGAATTGCCTTTGAGAACTGATAGCGGGTATTATATGAGGGTAAGCATTTGTATTATTTGTATTGATATTTGGAACATATAATACAATTGAAATGATATTCATATTGTGCATTGCATGTCTATTTTTTTGTAGGTGTCTTATTTCACATCTCGGTCTCGACAGGAGGAATTTGAGAAAAATGCTGAAGAAGTGATCCCATTTTTTGCAGTGACATACGTAATCGCGATCTCATTCTCAATAGTGTCTTGCATGAGGTATTCTTCCTTTGTTCTTTCACAGCCTCAGCCAATGAGTAGCCCAGACAGGGACGTAGCACCAGGGGGAAAAATGTTACTAAGTATACAGGGCCCAAGGGTTTAAAGGGGCCCAAAAAGATCTGGAAATTATTTTTTTATTTAGTTGGCCCTCAAGAGTTGAGTGGCCCTCAGAGCCTGTGTACAGGGCCCAGAATTTCTAGCTATGCTTGGGTGTTCTGTCCTGGGATGACTAAATTACAATGACCAGGAAGAAGCAAGTACTTTGAGTTGTTTATATTTCACCACTATGTGCCAGGGGAAAAGGTGGCTTTACCCCTTCCTTGGAAAGACTTCAGGGACATGTAAGATGAAGCTAAGGAGTAAGGTTTGTTTCAATGTCATCCCATTTGACCCTCATAATTTCCCTGTCACTAATGGAAGTTGGAAAATAACTCTCCCTCAATAAAAAAAATGAATCTTTTCATTAAGTCAATGATCAGTGAACAACAGCAATGGATAAGTCGTACTGTTGTTTTTTTGTGGGTGCTGTTGTTTTGATTTTGTAAAAACTGGCTGTTCCCTGCTGTTCCCCTATCCCTTAGGCTGGACTGTGTGAGGAACAAAGTGTGGGTGGCTACCTTCGGGGTTCTCTCTGCTGGCCTGGCAGTGCTGTCCTCCTTTGGGATGATGCTTTACATCGGTGTGCCATTTGTCATGACTGTGGCTAACTCTCCCTTCCTGATACTTGGTAATGTATCGCTTCCTCGGGTAGTTAGCGAAAAGCCTGCCATGTATGGCTTTGAAAAGGATGTTAAGTATTTTTGAAAGTGATTAAATATAAACTTAACACCATATGATGATTTCATGCCCCAAAATTGAGATAAACAGCCAGTGGTGCTGGTTTATATTTTGAAGTCTCACACAATGTTAGTAACAATACGTTTAGCCAATAGAATTAGAAAAACATTTAGCTAGTAATCTCATTATTGTTATTATTATTATTATTATTATTATACAAAACAAAACTTTATTGAATATGTATGACATAATGGACACCATAACCTTGCCTTTTCTTTTAGGTATCGGTGTTGATGACATGTTCATTCTAATCTCCTGCTGGCAGCAGACTAACATTCATCACAAGGTTGAGGACCGTCTGGCAGACACTTATAAAGAGGCGGCCATCTCCATCACCATCACCACCCTGACCGACGTCCTGGCTTTCTACATCGGCCTCATGACCCCGTTCCGCTCCGTGCAGTCTTTCTGTCTGTACACCAGCACCGCCATTTTGTTCTGTTACATTTACAGCATAACGTTCTTTGGGGCGATCCTCGTGTTAAACGGAAGAAGGGAAGACAGTAACAGGCATTGGATGACCTGTATGAAGGTTCCAGAAGAACAGCCTCCCGGCCGCTCCAAAGCCTACCATCTCTGCTGTGTGGGAGGGGCTTTTGATCGCCAAACTGGAACAGAGGAAGTCCAGCCAATGAGTGACTTCTTTAAGAAATATTATGGGCCATTTTTGACCAAGGCCTGGACGAAAGCATTGGTCATCTTGCTGTATGGTCTTTATTTGGCCGGCAGCATTTATGGGTGCTTCCAGATACAAGAGGGTATAGACCTGAAAAATCTGGCACCCGACAGCTCATATGTAATTAAGTATTACAACAATGAAAGAGAGTACTTTTCTACATATGGTCCCAATGTTATGGTCATGGTAAGTGATGACTTTCCATACTGGAATCAAAACAAAAGATCTGAGCTCGACACTTGCATAAAAAACTTTAAGAACATACATTTTAGCAAGAAGAATGGACTTACCTCTTGGCTAAAATACTATGAAGATTATGCATTGAAAAGGAATTTGAATTTAAGTGATGAAACTGTGTTCAAGACCAATTTAAACTTGTTTCTTGAAAACTACAATTTCAAGCAAGATGTCAACTTCACCAAAAATGCTATCCATGCCTCTCGTTTCTTCATGCAGACAGAAAACATCAATACTCCTACTGCTGAAATGAATATGCAGAATGCGTTTAGAGACACAGCTAAGAAATGTCCCGTCCCATTAGTGGTTTATCACCCTGCGTTTATCTACTATGACCAGTATGCTGTCATAGTCATTAATACCGTCCAGAATATTGGTGTCACCACAGCAGTTATGCTGTTGATCTCCCTCCTGCTGATTCCAAACCCTCTCTGCTCTCTGTGGGTGACATTCTCCATTGCCTCTGTCATCGTAGGCGTCACCGGTTTCATGGCCTTGTGGGACGTTAATTTGGACACCATTTCCATGATCATTCTTGTTGTTTGCATCGGGTTCTCCGTGGACTTCTCTGCACACATTTCTTACGCCTTTGTCTCAAACAAGAAGGCTGGAACCAATGAGAAGGCAGTTGAAGCCCTCTTCACCCTGGGCTACCCCATAGTGCAGGGGGCTGTTTCTACGATACTGGGGGTGGTGGTGCTGTCCGTAGCACAGAGCTACATCTTCAGAACCTTCTTCAAGATCCTCTTCCTCGTCATCCTGATCGGGTTGTTTCACGGCATCACTTTCATCCCAGTGTTCCTCACCTTATTCGATGCTTGTGGCAGGTCAGGTAAAAACAGTGGTAAAGAAAACGAGGATTACCATGACAACAGCTTGGATGTTGTCCAAGCCCATAATTTGCAGAACAGAGGGAAAATTCAAGAAAAACAGGTCTATGAAAATGAGGCGTTTTTTGTATGTGATGACCAATACCAAATTAATGAGCACAATGGCATTTGGACGATCATAGTCAATAGTCAGCAAGCTCAATACGGCCAAAACTACAGGCCAAGACAAAATAACTTATATGTAATAAATACTCATCAGACATACACCTATGGTCAGAGAAGCAGAGCGGGAAATAACCAACCCCAGTGGCTGCAAATCAGTGACTTAAGGTCCAATTCATTGACCGCTATCTCAGACCTTGACAGCCCATGATATCAAAACATGGCATTAAGAACGTCAGTGCATGTTATCCTCTGTATTTGTGTAAGCATGTAGCTTTCACATAAAGATGTTCTGTGAATATTATCTTCTGTATCTGTATAGATGTACAGATTTTCACTCAAAAACGTCCTGCTCTGATGCCCTCAGGATGACTCCCTGGGAGTCCTATGTTTGCATATTCGAACCCTGGCTGTATCATTACCATCTATGGCCAGAGCTCTGCTGATGATAGCCGGCTACGCTCTTTGGGCTCGTTCCCTCTCTAGCGGCCACTACTGGTCAGCCTGGGCGTAATCTTAGTGTACACTGACTTCGCCTTCCTCTGATGTCATACACAGTGGTGTGGAAAAGACACAAGGTTGTCATCCCCTCAATCTCTTAAAGTATTATCTAAGACCTGAGTCTGACAAAGACCTGAGTCTTATCCCTATGACTCTCCTCCTTGTGCTGGCAGCATGCAGGTGCAGTGGTTTAGTCAACTAGTTTGGCTAGAGGTTGGGAAAAAGAGGGCTTAATAACAGAGATCAACATGTCAATGGTTTTCAACATCATTTTTACTTACAATGTGTACTACCCCCAGAATCAATTGCAAGTAAAATCTTGTACAGTTGGCACCAACCTCAAATTGTCAGAATTACCATAAAGCTCTAAAGTAAAAGGTCTCTTTGTATCTGGAAATGAATGTTTGAGATAATAAATAGTTTGTTTCATGATAACTACAAAGACACAGCAATCAACTACTCCAGCATGTTAATAAAGCAATTGGTTGGACTGCCTCATCTAGTTTAAATGAAGCAGGTTAACACGTTTCATATTTTCATCATTTAAACCTCAGGAAAATCCTGTTTACTACAATTTGATGAATTCCTCAGTGATTCCAGTTATAAAATGAATAATTTCTTGATGTACTGGATGCATGTTGCCACATGACTATATTTTCCTACACGTTATTACATTTACGCACAGTTTCTATTAACATTGAGTGTGATGCTGAAAATTCAGGCAAGATGACCTGGGTCTGGCCCAGGCTAAAGTTCACCTTGAGTTAGTGTAAACATAACTCCGACTATGATGAGGTGTGGCTGGGGCTTAGTACAAGCACCATATACTGTGAGTCTTCTTAGTTTTTTAATACATAAATATGATTATTACATTAAGATTGTGTGATTTCTTTTGTAGAAAGTATGTACTGTGCCAGAATTCACCTAAATGCAAATTTAAAAAAAAAAATTATATTTTGTAATAACAGGAAGAAATTTCACATTTATTTCCAGTTGTTCTGCCTCAATAAATCAGTGATATTACTGTGTGGCTGGTGTGGCTTTCCTCCTTTCACAAAACACCCCCACACCTGACCGTGTGGGAGATGCTGAGTCTATCTGCAGCACCCTGCAACACCTGCAGCTGAAGGTGTATGAGACAGCACCTGTGTCTCCACGTGAACCGCTCACCTCGTGCAGTACATTCACACATTAGTCACACGAAGAACAGAGGGGGGGTGATGTCACCGGACATTTCGCTGCTGCTGCTCGCTTCCAACAAACTAAAAAGAGGCAGTAGAACTGGGCGCCCACTCTTTGTTTTGGTTCCTGCATTAGCCTTAAAAATGATTGCCCATGGCCACTGCACTAAGGGGGATCTCCGCTGATCTTTCTGTAATGCGATTTTACTGCCCACAGCACAGCGTTGTGACATGAGGCCCACACACGGAAAGGCGGAGAGGTTGTTGGTCAGGCTGTAAGATGTGGACAGCACTGTCAGAGTAGCCACCCCCATGTTCCAGTCCAGAGGGACCCCTTTGGTGCTGTTTGTGTGACAGGTGGTTGCGCAGGTGCAGCAGCTGGCTGCGCAGATGTGCATGCACAGAGTGGGTCCTGTACTGGCACTCTGATTGGTAGATCCCATCTGCACAGACAGCAATGGGTGGTTCTGACCTCCTGTGGAGTCAGCCAACTGACATGCTCCATTGGCCTAGCTTCTGTGGCTTTGATGTGTGTGTGTGTGTGTGTGTGTGTGTGTGTGTGTGTGTGTGTGTGTGTGAGTGTGTGAGTGTGTGCATGTGTGTTTGGGTGTGTATACGTGTGTGTCTGTGCACGTGCATGTGTGTGTGTGCGGGTCAGTCTGTGCATGTGTTCACATGTATGGTCTGGACAACATCCCATTTCCTGATGCTATCACTCAATGAATACCAACAGGAAATATAATGAAACACACTCAATCAAACCCAATCAAACACACTAAGGCCAGGACCTAATCAAACACACTAAGCCAGGACCCAATCAAACACACTAAGGCCAGGACCCAATCAAACACACTAAGGCCAGGACCCAATCAAACACACTTAGGCCAGGACCCAATCAAACACACTAAGGCCAGGACCCAATCAAACACACTAAGGCCAGGACCCAATCAAACACACTAAGGCCAGGACCCAATCAAACACACTAAGGCCAGGACCCAATCAAACACACTAAGGCCAGGACCCAATCAAACACACTAAGGCCAGGACCCAATCAAACACACTTAGGCCAGGACCCAATCAAACACACTTATTCCAAATGTATTTTAGTCTCTTTAAGGGCAAATACCAAAGGACATATTTGCTTGTCTCTAATAAAACAGAAGATGCTAAAAAATGTATGCTGTAATGTAAGCTCAGTTTAATTTCCCTCCAAAGACAAAGTATGACGAGATCTGCTGTCCCAGAATAAACAAAAGCCACAAAATGTTTCTAAAAAAGAAAGTGGTCACTTGAATTTAATCATCATTCCATCAAGTTAATTTTAATGGGTCTTAGCCTTGTTTTGTTTCATTACATCTAGCCCTAGGTCAAACAGAAAATGTGTCGGTAAAACAAATGAGCATAAGGGCATGACAAGGGAAGTCCCGCCATTCCAAAAAGCAGAGAAGAAGAAGGACTCATCCCAGTCGCAGTTCTGACGTCCTCATCATGCTGATTCCGTCTGATTTGAACTTCGGCAAACCCAGATTATTTCAGAGTGCGATGCCACTGAGAATGTTTCGAAACTGTGACAGGTTCTACAGCTGTGACTCAACCAATCACACGCAACCTCTTCAGGGGCGTATGCAGTTCAGTCAAAACAACTTTACATGTGTCTCTTAGCGTTTACTATTGCACCGGAAATAAGCCGACATGTCCTTTTGGAAAGGGTCACTTTCATTCCAAAACAGAATAGCCCACAACCTTAAAGAGACTAGTCTGTGTTGATTGAATTTCATGTGCCCTTAAGCAGACTTAAAGTTCGTCTGACTGGGTCCTGGTCTGAGATTCTGACGCTAAAAAGGAAAGAGGAAAACTACAGCATACTCATCCATCAAAGGAGCTTGTCAGATTTTTCACCTCCTTGGCTCAGATGATTATGCAATCATGCAATGCTGCAAATTTACTGTATGTCACTGTTGAACACTTTCGTTTATTTGACTGCTATTGACAGTATTGTTTATATAACACAGGAAAGTGAACGCTGAAAGGATGGCATTACCAGGGTTTGTTTTATGTCTTTTGGTATAGTCAGGAGTGAGTCAGGGAACAAAATCACTTTGATTAAAATGAATACCAAGATTAGTCACATGATAATGGGTGTTGTGGTCATTCATCATTAGAATAAGCACGCTTGGTGATTGGAGCTCACCTCTCACTGGAGTGTATGTGGGCAGCAGCGCTATCACCGCTACTTCTGTCAACGCCGGCAAATGAATTCATTTGTAATCCTTAGAGGATTACAGAGCAGCTTGGCCTTACACCAAATGTGATAACTTTCCCATGCTAAAATACGCCAGGCACTGTATGCAGCACTGTTTGTTGATTTCTTATTGCCACATTTAGTGAATTATCTAAAATCTGTGAAGACCACCAGTCCACCAGTCATTCACTATCGAAAAGAATTCCCCTTCAGAAATGAATTGGGAAGCTATAGATTTAGCATTCGTACAGTATTCATACAGAAAAGTGAAAGATTCCAGGAATATTGCCATAGCCTTTTTGAAAGGGGATACGTCTAAGAACAAAAGAACATCTTTGTGATGAGAAATGATAATTCAGTGTATGTAGCCATATATTTCTTCCTGCTGTCTAGAGAGTATCTTGCACCGTGTCAAGGCTGGTCTTGGTCATTTCAAGGGTCTACATGACCAACAATTTCTTTGCACATTGACAACAACAACAACAACATAACAATAATAATAATAATAATCACAACAAAAGTGTGCATGCGTGTGCTACGCGTTAGCCCATTACACATATCACCCAGTATTTGAGTCTGACGCGAGGCCACAGCAAGCCTCCTGTCACCACCACGCTCTCTCAGCTGTGTCCGGACGCCGTCCTGCACACGTGCGCCGTGACTCAACAGAGCCTGGACTGTAGAGAAAGAGAGAGAGAGAGAAAGAGAGAGTGCTTGGAGCTCTAGTCCATTAATACTGCTGCTGCTGCAAAAAAAAAAAAAAACAACTACAGCACCAGTCCCTCCTGGACCCACAGAGCACTTACAGTTGAGGTTTGTAGCATGACTTCACGCTTATACTGTACCATTGTGTCCGGCCCCTAATGCTGTGTTTATCTATTCAAATGGGGAACTACATAAACAACACTGCATTAAGAAAGAATAATGATATTATTCAGAGGGCATATTTATTTATTTTTTGTTCATTGTTATAATTTATTGCCTTTATTCTTTTTATTTATTTTTTTGTCTGCACCACCCAATCCTGAGGTTAGACATTTTACTGAAGTGAGTCAGGTTGTGTACTTCGCTGAAGCGGGGCCCATGGCAGGGGGACACGGTGGGATTCAGCCTGTGGACCTTTTTGATTCAGAGCCCAGTTCCTTACGCTCAGATGCATGCTGTTGCCGTTTTCCATGCACAGCACATTTTAAAATAGTTTGATTTTTACTTTTCTGGTCACCAGTTGTTTATGTAACGATCAACACCCTTCTGTTCACGGATGCTGTAGAAAGGGGGTGAAAGACACCCAGTGATTCAGGGGGCCCAGGGGTGGACAGGGTGCCCCAGAAAGTTCATCGCTGTCATCAACAGGCTTGGGTGGGCTTGTGTCAGCCCTATTTGTGGGGTCCAGGATTCTTGGCGGCGACCCAGCCTCCGTTTGATAAAAGCTTCTTGTTCATGTCACACAGCCACACAATTGAGTGATCGTTCAACAGAATATTAAATACAACATATTTATGTAAAAAGGTGTCTTGAAAATGTTCCTGGTGAAAGTATGTAAGACCCTGGCAAAGTAAGGAATGCCAGAGAAACAAGAACCAAACACATTTAAAACTTTAATTATGCTATAAAGTATTGTGAGGGCTGAATGAGATTTGCTTAGGCATAAAAGCAGAGCTAGGTATGAGGGTGAAGAATAGAGTTGGTTTTGCATTTGCTCCAGCGGTATCAGTTGTGGAACCTTCTCCCCTGCCTGGACCCTGCGGCTCTGCTCCACAGGCCACCAACCGACAGGCATTCCAGGGAGACTGGACCCAATCGCACCACCTACCCCCCCAGTCATGGGCGTTCCAGAGACTGGCCAGATTTTTCCGCTCGGTCAGCACACAGCGCTGCTTATTTCCGTCCCATCCTTTCATTAGCGGCCTTCTTCAAAGAGATCCCCCCCTCTCTGTCTTTCCCGCCCTCGCTCCACTTGTCTCCCTCTCCCTCTCCCTCTCCCTCTCTCTCTCCTCTCCCTCTCTCTCTCTGAGGTCATTTGGCACTGTCGATGGTTTGGTGCTGCCCTCCACAGAAGCAGCCCTGTTGGGTCAATCAGAGCTGGAACTGAGGCTTGGCTTCGTTCCTCCAGACCATGACAACTGTCATTGTGCAGCAACTGGGCAAACGCCAACAGAAACGCATCAGTCTACCAGTCCTTAAAAGCCAGACCAAGATTTTTGAACTGTACAAGAGTGAAGAGAAAATGCTGACCATGCATCACAAATAAATTTTGGTCTGACCTGTGAAGGAATAGATTTATTAATGTTAAAATGCAGATACCAAACAAAAAGTGCCCAAACAAAAGACAAAGAGACAACTGTTTTGGTCATGTTCAGACCTCTATCAGCACTGATGTGGCCTCACTCTGACCTTCTTCAGTGCTGGGTGTGTAAGAATAAGTACATCTGTGTTTCACCTCAGACCAATGCATTTTTTTGCAGTTTATTGTAGCATTTTCTCTTTCCTTATCCATTATTGACCTTTCACACCTGCAGTACAACTTACCTCAGCATATTGACTGAGCACAACAACATTTCTCAACTAAGAATGTTGAAGAAATTGGTTTACTCAAGTACACAAGACAGAGCAACAAGGTGGTCATATCGGAAGACCCTCCATAGATGAACAGACAGAACAAACAAACAAACAATATTACCAACAATAATTTATCAACAATAAAACAAATACTATAGACATGTTTTGGAATGACTAGCAGGGAAGCTAATGATTATAAAGCTAATGATTCTGAGGGGCAGCCATTTATCCTCATCTCTCTTTGGATTCCAGTGCAGCAAACTACATGCAAAAGACAAAGCTTTCAGACTGAAAAGTCAGAAGTAAACGGAGGGGAGTGAGCTGATTGGACAAAAGTGAACGGAGGAGAGTGGGCTGATTGGACAGGGCAGCCATCAACCAACACCAAGAGTCACCGCAGCATCAGTGTCCTGACTGAGAGTCATCTGTTTAAGGCTAAAGAGAAAACAAAATGTCAGCTGACATGGAGGGCTGAATCCCAAAGGTGAAGGTGCAGATACTTCCTCATTCTCTCAAACTACACTCTAAGAAGTAGAAGCTCTTACTCGCACCTTTATAGGTTCCTCATTTTTTTTTTTTTTTTTTTTTAAATTTTAAGAAATTTTCACTTTTATTTAATGGTGACAGTGGGGAGGGAGGCAGGATGGCATGCAGCAAAGGGGCCTTGGCTGGATTTGAACCCAAGCCACTGCTGTAAGTCCTGGGCCTTCTCCGGGCACACCACAGGGTCCTCATTTATCCTACTGGGGGAACCCTTAAAGGTTCTTAATCTTAGATACAGATATCTTTAAGGGGTTCTTTATATAACCCTTAGAATAAGGTTATATAGGGAACCCTTAATATAAGTTAACTATACTCTGTTCACCCTTTGTATACTTTTTTTTAGAGATTATTTGTTTTGGCATTTTTCACTTTTATTTGATCGTGACAGTAGAAAAAGACAGACAGGAAGGGCAGGGAAGGATGACATGCAGCAAGGGGCCTGGGCTGGATTTGAACCTGGGCCACTGCTGTAAGGCCTTGGCCTTCTGAGGCATATGTTCTACTGGATGAGCCACTGTGTGTATTTTAAAGTGCTTCTACAATGCAGAGATCCTCCTGGACTAATGGGAGAATAACACCAAATGGGGTGAGCATACACAGAAACAAAGAGGCCATTTGTCTTTCTTTTTGAGTCAGTGATAATCTGAGGCAAGCATGTTGCGTCATGACACATTCAAGGACAAATGTACGTGTTAGAGGAACGGAGCCAGTGCACACAAAAGCACAAGTCATGATATTTCAAAGGCAGGAGGAGGTGACAAATCTCACAATGTGAATATAAAGCTGGAAGTTTCTGCGCCGGATTCATTGATTCAGTTCTTATCTATGCATGATACGCAGTAAGCCTTTGCTCACACAGCCCCTCCTCCGCCTGTTTCCCTAAAGAGGTGACTCATTCATCCTTCTTCAGCTCTTATATTTGAGAGGAACAAGAGGGAAATCAGCGCTTTGTGACCACCAGACGCGGCTCAGCTGTTCGTTGCACACGTAGCGGGAGTCAGGAGACAGTAATGCGTGCACCTGCAAACTAGCGTGACGTCACGCCTCATGGATCTGGGGAGGGCGGGAGCGATCGGTTCCTTCTGCGCTAGTGGCCCGGGTCTTTGGCTCCACGTGCCGATCGCTCCTCTTTGCTGTGGCGTGCAAACAGCTGGAGAAGATTTTGTTTGAGGTTGGACATTTTTGATGGTTAGTGGGCAGGGAAAGATCACAACACATTGTTGGACTTTGTTATTACGCCACACTGACATGATGTGGCCAATGAAAGATCTGCTTTCAACCACTGTCTTCCCTGCATGCCAAAAGACCTGCATTATGTGTTGTCACCAACCATATGGACATGGGAAATACTCGTTGTGAAGCCATGCTGGCAGTGGTGAGGTATTTTTCTCCTGTAGATGTTACTGCTATTGCCTCTTCAAACATTTATAACTGAAAAACAGGGAATCAGTGATGAACACCAGTGGCATTAATATACAAAAAACACTCAAGTAACCCATATTTTGGGTGTCTATGTAAACAACTCCCAATTCAATGTTTCACATATCTAAAAGTTTGAAAATCACAATAAATTGCAAAGACAAAGCAAAACAAACAAACAAACAAACAAACAAACAAACAAACAAACATTTAGCAAGAAGGTCATCTTTTAATTAGACAAAGGTTGTAATCAGGAATTAATGAATCCCTCTGCTCATCTTCTTCAGCCCTATACTTACGACGCCCCTAGTGGTCACATATGGTGTCACCAAACAATAAAAAAGGAGCTGGCAAGGAGAGGATTCTTGAGCAGATAGTTCAGTCTTAATATGTACAACAACCTTTCAAATGTGAAATTACAAGACATATTGACCAAATTTGATTACCACTCAGGAATCATGAGTAAAACAAAATGTTATAATTACTAGTTTAAAACTGCATGTCATAAAACTGTGTAATTAATATAGCTATTAAAAGTGGACAGTGCCCAGTTACAACTGTGCAATTAATAGCATGAAATATTGAATTACAACATGATATAAATCCTTACATGTGTACCTTGGTGTGATACTTCACACAGCAGAGTCAATTTGTGTGATGTAGGGCTTGAAGTAAGACACAAGGGCATCAAAAATAGTGATTAAAAAGAATGTCTTCACCAAAGCAAAAAGGACTCACAAAGGATCCACAATCCATGCCATAGGTGTGTTTGTTAACTAACAAAGGAAAGTAGTACTGCCACTTTAAGGCTGGGGAGTTATAAGAAAATTCAGCGGGCAAGCAGGACAGCTGTGAGAAGAGAGAGAAGAGAGCGAGAAGAAGACCCCACAGCAGGAGAGCTGAGCTTCTCCTCTGACATTTCATTCTGCTGCCTACATGTAGCTCCCTTTGATTCCACATTGGGGAAACAGCTGTGTAGTCATGAGCTTTCCTTCAGCTGTTTCCCTTGTCCAGCACTGGACAGCTCCCCCACAGAACACTGGAGCGCTCTCCTCCTTTCCCCTTGTGTTCTCCTGGGAGCTGTCCATGGTTCTGACATGCTTGTGGTTGCAGTGCCACATGCTGATACAGATGAACCATTTTAAAATGAGTGTTAATTCTATATTGCATTGTATTGGGCGATACTGTGAGCTTGGTAAACAATGTATTCATTATAAATCTTTTTAATTTTCCTGTGATTATGGGATGAACTTCGGTCCCAGTCACACTGTTACACTGAATTTATTTGGAACTGTTGTGGTAGCACCTGGACACCACAAATTAGTGGAATTAATATCAGTCACAAGCTGTTCTCGAAGCCATTGGCAAAACAGTAAGCTGTGCCAAAAGCTAAAACCAACAGCAAAGCAATTAACCAAACCAATCAAGAAAACCTTTAGCAATATCATTATCTGAGCAATTCGCAAAGCCTGGTGCCGAACAGCTCGCACCGCTGCTTGATTTGCAAGTAGCACAGCAAGTCGCAAAGCCATTTGGACTGTGCCATGTGTGACATCACTTTAGTGTGACATCACTTTAGTTTGCAGGTGCTCATGGTACTGCCCTCTGGTTTCGGACAATCCCCAGTGGCTGTGAACAGTCTGTGGGCCTGTGTAGTGTAGTGTATTGGTTTCTAAATCTGTATCTGTGGCTGATTCAGGGGAAACACAAGGACATACACAACTGGGTTTAGAATTTTAAAGGCACTGCTCTTCCTGGTGTGTACAGAGCAGGTGAAAATCTACAGTGTAGGTTGTAGGGGAGACTAATGGTCCAGGAACTGGGCTTGTAAGTTTTGGGTACCAGGTTCAATTCCCAGGCAGGCATTTTATTACCCTTAGCAAGGAACTTTACCAAAAATTGCTTCAGCTGTACAAATGCATTGTGAGTAAAACTGCTGTGTAAGTTCTGGAGAAGGGCATCTGCTATATGCCTAAATGTACAGTTACAGAAGCTTTGTGTCAGTCTTTCTCCTTTCTCTACTCTGTGCTGACTAAGATTTACAGTCCAAATTCACTGACTCAATTTCTTTACAATGAAGATGCCTTTCTAACCAAGAGCAGCTGAAATTTTTTTTTTTATATCCGGTTCTTTGCCGTCTTTTGAGAACCTTGCAATACACTGTGAAGTAATGTTACCCAGAATATCACTTGTACTTCACCACAGTTTGGGGACCCGTTCTGAATCACGGCTAAGGCTCTGCTGCATCCTTAAGGGAGGCACTTATCTCAAACGCTTCACTGGATCCCCACATTGGGGAAAACTGATACAAAAAAGCCAGCAATGTATGAGCAAACAAATGAATGAATGACTGAATGCATGGATTTGATGGGTGAATGGATGAATGATTGATTGAATTAATGTCACATCAACATTCATGAGCACACGTGTCCAGGATCGGTTTCCCTAGTGTATGAATGAGGAATTGCACAGGAGGGGTGTGCGTTCACTATAAGCAGTGTGTGCATTTTTCACACGTGCATACGCTATATTTCACCCGACTCCTAGAGATGTAGCAATAACAAATGACCTTCATTGTTTAAAAAATGTAATAAGCCAATTAATTTTGACCTTGACCTTTCACATTGCTGTTCAAGCCTTTTCTCACCACATGGGGGCAGCCTGTAGTCTAGTGGCTAATGTATATGACTGGGGCCCTCAAGATTGACAGTTCAAGCCCAAGTCCAGCCACAAAAAGAACACCAGTGCTGTTGGGCCCCTGAACAAGGCCCCGAACCCCACATTGCCCCCAGGGGGGATTGGCCCCTGGTTAGCCTAATCAACTGTAAGTCGCTTTGGATAAAAGCATCAGCTAGATGACTATAATGTAATGTCAACACATGATTTGTAGATACCAAAAAATCTAAGGTGCTTAAAAAAAGGTCCCCTATGATTACAAGAAACAAACCCTCTTCTGGTGCGATTTAGAGCTTTAGAATGCAGATGCTGTGAAGACATCGGGTAAACTGACAAGCCTAGATACGCTGAATTGTCTGTCCTCCTCATCTGAACTTCATTTCTATGTTTCACTGGTTAAAATGCAAATGGCTCCACTTGTGTATGAAAGCCCTCTTAATGCTGGCAGCATTCATCTGTAAATTTCATTCAGAAAATTTTACCCACAAAGAATGACTGCTCAGGGAAATATGAGATTATTCTGGATGCTATTTCACGAATCCTTTCAAAAGCTTATGTATTTTTGTACAAGTTAATCCCGTGGTATTGTTTCTAAACCAGACAACATGGGGTGTCACTACAAGTGTGTTCAGTGCTCATAAAGCCTCCGAAATAGCCATTATCCCAAGAAGATATTGATTTATAAATCATCAAACAAGAACATATTTCACATGATTCTGAGGCATAGTTCAAAACAAACGAAATGGCATGAAAATAACTTAAATTTAGAATTGAAGCAATAAAATATTCCGTTATGAAACGGTGACTCATTTGATGATTCATAACTTTAAATGTGGTTTGCAACGGTAAACTCAAGTTAATGGAAATGGCCGTGGTGACGGCTTTAATAAGCGTTAATGTCATCCGTTTAATACATTATTATATTATCTTGTTGTCCAAGCGACGTCATGGATTGATTAAAATGTTTTCCCCCTTACAGTTTACGCATACATTGAGTCGTTCAGTGTATTCACACAACTGAATAGAGAACAACGCAGTGATGGCTTTAGCAGAAGCATCACTGCCTTAATCCAGGATACCGTCTTCACCGACGTGTGTCTAATCCACACACATACACACACACAAACGATATAGCCTACCAATAGAAATATCTGAAAAAGACGTAATGTTATTACATTTGCTAGTATCCATTTGTGCATCTAATCTAGAACGTTTATTCTCGATTCTCCGGTGGAAGAACATCATAATGTACTTCATTTTATCCAACCCATCTGGTACGCTTATTTTTCAAGAGAACTAGTCGTCAGTGCCTTGTTGACAATATTCATCAACCCCGCTTCCTGCAACATCTGTACATCCTGAAAGACTCGGCTTCTTTTTCACACTTCTCAGAGTATATCCGAATAATGAAACATATACGTAGTATCTCCCAGAAATATTTCGCATACTGCCCTGCGTTTTCTTACAGTGCTGTCAGTTATAAAGATTCGGTGTTTTTCTCAAGCGCTGATTTCAGAACTCCTTCGTCGCTCTACCTAACATTACCCCGGTGACATGATTGACACAAGAAATAGCCATACACGAATCAAGGGCACTTTCGGAACCCTATAAGATAATGAAGGAGACGGGATTTAGGAGAAAACGGTTCCTGCTGTCCCTGAGGTTTAGTTACTGCTTGTTATGGACAGAGGAGGGCGGAGTGTGTTTGCCACCAAAGTGTGAGGTACGAGTCTGCATCTAAGTAGTCGGGTTTTTCCTCCTTTTATCAATTGACTCGCTGATATTCGAGCATCACAGTCCAAGAAGAACGACAAGGAACTGTAAGGCTGCCTTGACTGGAGCCAGGATTTGTTTCGCAAACGGTCTCATAAAAGAGCATTACAATAAAAAACAATCTTTGCCAAGCGGATACAAACGAAAACACGGGAAAAAAATGAAGTGACCCAGCTGAAAACATTCTTTGGCTTGTCTGTGTAGAACACATCCAGGCGCTTGACTGGAAAGAAAGCTGGATTCGCTTGCCTACAGGTGAATACGTTTTGATTTGATCATTAAAAATTATTTTTCTCGGGTCTGTGCATGTTCACACCTAATTGCAGAACAATAACTAGGGCTTCGATATCAATAAAAGGCTAAGCGATATGGCTGTTTTCATATTTTCTTTATTCGTGCAAGTGGGATGTGTTGTTGGATCAAATTATGGATATATGGAGTGGACGGAGCACCAGAGAGACGCTGGAATCGGAGCAAAGCAACCCATCTACAGCATTCATATAAACAATCAAGAACGGCGGCATCACGCGCCTTATTTGCTAAAACCTGCGACCGAGCAGTCGGTTTTAGCACAGAAAATCGAGGAGGATCTACCGAGAGTGGTCACGGCTTTTCTTCATACAGGAGATTCTTCAACGTTAAAGCATGCGAACTGTTCGCGAAGATATGAGCTTAGCAGTCTGCCTGGAGCCTACATTACTTCCCATTATTCCCTACATAGCGTGATGGACACGGTGATGCAAGCCACCAACTTCCTCAACATGATTTTGCAAGCCAACAGGTCAAGGGGGCACGACCTCCGACGAGACATTGAGTGGTACCACGCTCTTGTCAGGAGTATATTGGAAGGAGATCCTAAAATTCACCGGGCTGTGGTCACTTTCAATACCGAATCGTTCTCTCCTGGTCCCCACGTCTTCCTCCAAGCCACGAGAGCCGGCAGTGAAATAGTTCTCCAAGACCTTTCGACTGGGGCCCACCATCACCTGAAAAACAAAACGTCCGAGACAGAATGGTTTCACGAGTTCCGGGACCGGAAAAAGCCCCACCTGCACCGGCGAGTGCTGAGCCATGACATCAAGTCTCTGGATGCCTCTCTCTGGAGAGGCAACAGTTATATCATTGATAAAGCTCACATTAAATGGTCAGCGCCTTACCTGGAGTGCGAAAATGGTAACTTCATTCCAAAGTGGCTCCTCACCTTGTCCGCTGGGTTCTACGGCCTACAGTCGGATATGGCCCCCGAGTTCAGGTACGTATGGGTACTTCTGTTGGGCGCTATCCATGGCACAGAGTTAATGAATAAGTAAAGACTCCATAAATTAATAATGGATGCAATGGTAAACTCACACGGCTTTTCTTAAACCGTTTTTTTTTTTGCACCGGCCAAACATGCAGGTCTCCTCTTAATGGTATGAATATGTGGAATGCTGTCTTCAACACATTTATAGATGAAGTCACTTTGCGTTTAAGACCACGGCAATCAGTACAGCAGTCTGTTTGGGAGGTTGGTGGAACATGGTGCTTGAACCGCTCAATTGAAACTAAGAAATGTGCCACAGAGACCGAGGCTAGGTGTGTGTTTATTTTCCTCTGAGAGGAAGCGCTTGGATTTCCTCAAACGCCCCGAGCTGCAGCACGCGCTATTTCCGTGGATGTCGCTGCGCTTGCAACACCGGCGGAGCAACACTCCAGCTGTCGAATATGCCCTTAAAATAATTGTTGTTATCTCTTTACTTTGCCAGTCAGAATCCTTTTTTTTTTAAGCATCTCATCCGTCTAGCTCATGGATACGGTATAACCCCGGTTATCCTAACGAAAAGTGGAATAGTTAGCTAAAGCCAACACCTAAACGATAAATTCTGCGGAATTTTGGAAGTCAGTATTTTGACCAGCTGTTTCTTATATACTTATATGTGACAGGGTTGAACCTGCCGTTTATGTATATCATGTAGCCGACGGCACCATTTATTGGTGATGGTATGAAACATTTTCTATGTGGCGTTTTGATAGAAAATTTGTAGTAAATATGTTTTACTGTATGCTTTTAATTTATTATTAATGAAGCATATGAACTAATCTTTTCTACTGGACCTTAACAAGATCTGATTAACTTATAGGGTCACAGCTCCCTTTTATTGTCTCCCATTAGGATTAATTGCCTGTTAAACAACTTTAATTTGGAATATATAAACTGCTGATTGGTGGGCATGTTTGCATAATTCATTTTTAATTCTGTTAACCGACTTAGTTTTGTTTCCATTCAGTGAATGTTTAATTAGTACACTACAGAAACACATTTACAAAGGCACAAACAGCAGCAGAGCACATGCATAGATGTATTATCTCTGTAAAAATCAATCAGGGGTTCTTTGGAATATATCTATTTTAGATTGCTCACACGATGTCTCCAGAGATTTTCATAGTTTAAACGTTAGAAACGCAGAGGCTTTTTGCGAACGGTCCCCGTTATTAAATGAGTGATGTCAAACCCGGGCCAGGAATAGCCTGCACATTAGTCATGGACTGAAACGACGCTCCGGGTCCACTCAAATTGAGCTCTGAAGTGGCAGAGGTCTGGCCCCGGCTATCACAGCGGAGTACGATGATGAATCAGCACTGATCCTGTCTTCATATGGAATATTTCAGAATGGTAGTGTGGGTTTTTTGTTGGAATTTTCACATGTACTGTTACGAATGGTGTTGGAGCCCAACTCAAGGAAAGTACCGTCTCTGCGTTTAACAAGCAAAAATGTAACACCCTGAGAAATTATTCAGGCAGATATTTAAAAAATACATTTTTGACACCTGCCATATTTTGTATAATGAATTGTACACGTAATTTCATACAGTGTACATACTGAGTATTTTTTTGCCTATATATAAGTACATAAAGGACACATTTGGCTGACTGTGTTATTCTATAAATGTCCACTCCTGCCTATATTATAGCTGAAGTAGAGTGACTTTTAGTTGCTCCGTTTCAGGTGTCCTTGATTTGGACATGCTATATGAAGGTAGTGCTCCTTAAATGCCGTAATGTAATCTCATACCATTCTGACGCGCATTGGGTGTTTTTCATGCGGAGATTATTCTCAGGGTTTCTCCTTCGCCACGATTGGGCACGCATTAGACGGCGTTATCAAAGCTCCTTTAATTTCATCTTCCGTTGTGCCTGCAAAGGAAACAGACGTCTATGCTCTCTGGCAAGTTTGGTGGTGCAGCATATTTTGGACGACTGCCCTTGTCTTTAATGATATTCCTCCCAGACTTTTGGACGTGGCCCTATTCATGTTTGTCTGCTTTTACCCCAAAGGTACAAATCGGACCTGTTTCCGAGCTCTTTCATCAAACTGCTAGATCAGTTCGACTCCTCCATCCGCCGCTCCCTCCCTCCCTCCCCCATTTGTAAATAAAGAGAAGAGGCAAAAACAAAATGTTAAACGTTAAGAGCTTTTCCTTTCAGGCACCTTTCCAAATAAATCCACAATCAATACCGTGATGAATAAATAATGAATGATGTACAACTGCAACATGAAACAATATTTAGCTCAGCCTTTTATACGTAGACTTTTTCCTGAGTAGTTTAATTTTTGGAAATTGACAGAGTTCACTGCTTGTCCTGGGTACAGTTCATTCCTGGTTCGTGCCTAGTTCTTAAGGGCATTTTTCATTGAAGTGTTAATGGGGAAACCTAAAAATAGCACCAGGTATAGACTGATGCCTACAGCTGGGTAGGGCTGCAGGATTGTGACAGAAATTCTAATTGTGATTACCTTGCTCTATCATTATATGATTGAAGCCAGAGGTGATAACTGAGTGTGTGGGGCTTCTCATGCTGGTACTGCTAGCTTCGCAATTACTCATTGTTTAGGAAGTGCCAGAATTAGGTGGACTTGGTCATATGCAGCTGGGAGACAGTGATGGAAGTTGGACACTTTCAGGCTCTGGTAACTTTAGAGAAACCGAAGGGTTAGATGAAAATGCTCATCTTCTGTGATGCTGAACCACCCAGCTGTGAGACAGGGCAGTTCATGGACTCTGACGGCAAGCGGACCATCTTGTTGTGAAGAATCCATGACCATCCCCTTGAAGAGAGGGCTTAGACAGAAGGTATTCGTTGCTGCAGGAGGACCTCCTCCGGTTTTGTCAGGCTGGGTTGACTGGGGGCTTCCAAGCGCCAGCGGCTTAAGTAACACAGTCCTCTGGTACAGTAACCACAGCGCCACGTTGGCTTGGCCTCACATCAGAGCACATGAATGTGAACTGTGAGGGGGTGGGGGGATGCTGTGATGGTATGGGCATACCACCATTTATGAAAAAATCATAAAATCATAAAAAAGACCCAATCAAATGAACTCAGTCTCTTTAAGGGTGTGCACCGTGTTTCAGAATGCACAGAACACATTCCAAAAGACATGTTTGCTTGTCTTCACTGAAGTAGAAAATACTGGAAGATACTGATGTAATGGAAAGTATGTTTTAATTGAATAGCATATGTCATTAAACAGACTGAGTCCAGGATTTAATCAACTTTCGTCCCTAACTTTAGCTTTCAACGAAATGCAAGTGCTCATTTTCATCTTCACTGGCACAGTTTGGTGAGTTCAGAAATCATGAAC
The DNA here is from genome assembly GCA_022829145.1 of Albula goreensis. Taxonomy (NCBI): domain Eukaryota; kingdom Metazoa; phylum Chordata; class Actinopteri; order Albuliformes; family Albulidae; genus Albula; species Albula goreensis. The sequence goes on along the minus strand of CM040753.1, from coordinate 4,764,927 downwards.
GTTAACACTCTTACTCAGTTGTACATAAACGTTAAGGGAGAGTGCCGATTGAATTCCAGCCTGACTGCGTTGTGATTGGGACCTGGCCTAAGTGTGTGAAAATATCTCCAGGCTGGCCAGCTAGTGCTCTGGAGTCAATGACAGGGTGGGAGGCTGTCCTGTTGAGTAATGTGGGCCATAATGTAGTCCTTCTTGTATTCAGAACCTTACACGCATGCAGCTTCAGTGGCTGGTCTGGTGACATCCCGCAGTAGGGGACTCACCCCAGGGGCCACACAGCAGGGGCCACACACCCTGGGTCCCACAGCAGAGGACACACACCAGGGGCCACACAGCGGGGGCCAGTAAGTGGGAGTATGCAGTGTGTAGGCAGTCTCTGTGTCTGCAGGAGCCCTTTCAGTGCAGTCTGCTCTCCCCTGCATATCCCAGCTTGGCTTTAGTTGTCAACGCGACGCAGTGGTGATGACATGGGCAAAAAAAAAACAGTAAATAAACAACAAACAACAATAAAAAAAAATGAAGGGCTTTAAACGAACCCAAGAGAAAGTGAAGAGTGCAAAGTCGGCTGCACCAGGAATAACTCAGCGGACCTTATGACGGCGGGGTTTGTATGCACCTGCCCGGGCCAGCCGAAAACTTTCCCCGGGTTTTATTTTCTGGAAGGCTGGATCTCATCGCCTCTTAAAGGGAGGTTTGTTTCTGCATGTGTGGCTGTGCGACGCTGTCAGAGCTACTGGTTTCATTATGTATTTATGATGACTGGGGTCTGCTCCCTGGGGTGTCACATGACATTTATTCACCTGTAAAATATGCCATGCCACCCACATTCTGTTCAGTGCTGAGCAGTCACTGTGCTGGTCTCTCCTCTCTCCTCACTCCGCTGAACAATATTCTGGGCCTGATTTAATTCTCGGCTATTTTTATGCCTATTAACTTTTTTCATTGTGTTTATCGGTCCCTAAAGTGTGGATAGTTAAACTTATTTCTCCCTAAATGGATAAAAAGTATCTCTCTCCTCCATTATAATTAATGTGGGATTCTGATGGAGGTTTTTATCATGCCGTTTTACGAGATGGGAAATGTAGGTATTTATTTATTTATTTTTTTTTTCGTTGCAAGGAAGTCTGGCAGTGAATGACATCCAGTATAAGAGTGGAAATGTATTTAAACTCGCATCCCCAGACATTGTCGGCTGTCATCTTCTCTGTCTGGCAGACGATTTTTTCCCTCAGTTCTGCGGAGTGATGTGGTTGTTTTTCACCCTCACATGACAGAAAGTGAGGGTAAATGCGGGTGTCGATACGAGTTGAATTTTAAAGAGAAATGCAGCATGTACGAGACTGCGGAGAAACCGAAACCTCATTCATAAATGATGAACGCAGCACATCAGATTTCATACAGCATCAGTCTGGGTTTTGATCCTGAGTTATTAAAACAGCGCCTCCCAAAGGTGGCAGCAGGAACTGCTGTGTTTTCATAAGTTTCACCCAAGGGACTTGAAAAGCGCACACCTCCAAAGCTAGTGTCCCGGGGTGTGCTTCAATGCTTTTCTTGTCTCCTCTTTTCCTCCACTCCAGGAGGTTTTTGGAGGACAGGAGAGGTGGAAACGAGTGGGTGAGACGAGGAAACACGGAGATGAAAAGAAAATTGGAACAGCTAATCCGACTAGCCCTTCGTGAAAGTCGTCCTCGGCTATTGATGAAATTGTGTAACTTCCACTCCGAGGATACCTAAGCCAATAAAAATATTCAGTGGGATGGTCTTTTAATGTGACTGGTCGTGAGCACAATGATGTCACCCAGAAATGTGAAAAGACTTCCACGGTTGGATACATCGATGTATCCTTCGTGTGGAGGATAGGAGTGGAGGAGGCAAAATCTCGTCTCCTACCTTTTTGGAACAGTGGAGGGAGGGAGGACACATAGAAAAGATATCTGGGGCACGGAGGAGACGAGTGGAGGAGGTGAGAATTGGAACGCACCCCTAATGTCTAGTGAAGCCAGTTCAGGCCCCTTTCAAGTACAGTTGGTCATTTGGTTGTAATGCCACTCAGCTGGTCACTCTCACCAGCCAATTGCCTATAACAGTTCATTGTATGATTTCTCATGGTTGGGACAGAAATCGGCATCACGTGTCACACGCTAATACTACTTTTTTCCTCTAAGTGAAGTCGGATTTGGTGGTATCTAATGGGCTGTTTACTGAGTCTGTCAGTGAACTATGTTACATACAACAGAATGCTGAACTAATCATGTGATTGATTGATTGATCGATCGATTGATTGATTGACAGGCAAATTCATGTTGAGAGTCCTCGCTGCTGAAATTGTTCGAAATGTAACGTTCACCTGTGGGGAAACGAGGGCTTAAAAAAGGAAATGGCATCGCATTAAAGCTGCTTTCTGAATAAATCAAACACAAATAAAACACACAGAGAGGCATATGAATGAATGATCCCAATTACCTTAATTAATTACGGATTTGCCAGAACAAAATCCAGCATATTCAGGGACTGTGGAGACTGGGAGCCTCATCTAAGGAAAGGCATTGGAAGATATCAGTGCATGACAGTGAATACCCCGTAGTTACAGGGAACAAGCTGTACTGCACACTCACAATGAATGCCAGGTGGTTTAACCCCTAACGGTGAGGATGTGGCGTTAGCCTCAGAGCTGCTACATGCTATCTCTGAGACTGTGGGTGCATGTTCTGTATGCGTGTTTGTGTTTGTGTGTGAATTAGGGCGTCACAATATGAGGAAAATAGGTTGTGCGATAACACTGATGGGTTTTACGATTACGATAACGATATTGCTTGCGTTATATTGATTTTGGAGTATACACATTTCTGTCTTTCTGCTGCTTTCAGTATACTGCTAAAATAGACCAAGACCGTGAATAACCTATTGAAGTAAAGAATGAAATTGAACATAAAGCATCAATTTAATGTCATACAAATGATAAATGCATTTTAAAGTGCCATTTTCCAGCTCTCTCTCCTAACCATTTCTCCTCCTTGATCCTCCTACCTCCTCTTAAAACTTCTTTTCTCCACTCCACCTCTGTTAACAAGAGAAGAAATCCAGAAACCATTTTGACTGATAAAAAAAAACTACAAAATAATGACCATGTGTATATGGTGATATACACTGTGGCTGTAGGCTTATTCAAAGTCTTTTACTGCAGTTTTTTATGTTTCTTATTGCGCACGCTGATATTGCGATAATAATCATAGACAGTTGCATTGAGTAGCCCTAGTATGACTGTGTATCTGCAGGGGCATAGCTAGAAATTCTGGGCTTGTAGGGCCCGTCCAATGTTTATCAATTAAATTCATGTGCCATGGGCCCTGTATACGTAGTACCCTTTTACTCCCCTGGTGCTATGCCCCTGTGTATGTGTGTAGAGGTGGGTGGGCAGGTGGTGATCGACCTGCTCTTCTGGTTGTGACACCCCCCCCCCCCGTTGTTGCGTGTGTGGGGGGGATGAAATGGCTCTGACAGGAGCGAGAGGCACCCTGCCTGCATGACTCTGGTTGAGTCCATGAGGAAACGTGGACTGGAGTTATGAGCCAGTTAGGACTGTGCGATATGACAATGTATTTTTCACATGACGATACTTTATGGTAATATTTTTTGCTATTTGGACGATGCTTTGCATTCTGCCACATGGCACGGATGCGGGCAGGAAATTCGCATGAAGGCAACACAAACAAACATGGAGGAGAGTGAACGTGACACAGAACGGGGTCAATTCGAACAGGAGAAGGACTCCGACAGATACATTCATATTTAATATTTTGTTACATGCTTCATTGGAAATTCGATTCAATAAAAGGAGAAAAATATTCAAATGTGAGTAAGTACTTTTTATTTCTCAAGTACGTAATTCAAAATGTAATAAGAAATACGCCCTTCGGTGTGGTCATTTTATATAAACTATTTATTCATTTAATTTACTGAAAATATGCTGTATGGTAATATGTATCATGATCTGGATATGAAATGACCTATATCGGGATAAGAGATTTTGGTCATATGGCACAGCCCTAGTGTCAGTGAGACTGTGTGTGGAGGCTGTGGAGTCTCCGTGCTGACTGAGTCCTCAGCCTGGCCTGGGTGGGCGGCAGGCGGGGGGGGGGGGGGAACGGAGCCCCCTGGGTCTCTCTGACAAACAGGAAGTTTAAACAGGCCGACATACCCCAATCTGACTTCCCTCTGAACAACACTAGGACCAGAGCCGAGCAGAACCCTGGCACTCTTCATGTGCTGACATTTGTCTTTTTTTTGTCAAAGTGGTTGTAGAGGCCATAGAAGGTGTTTGACTTCATCGTGGCTTTCGTGAATCCTCTATTCAACCCATTTAGAGATGTAGATAGAAGTTTTATCTAGGGATATGGGAACATCTTGAGGAAACAGTGTTTGCCCCATATGGTTCACCAGGGCCCTTTGCTTCGTAGTCCACCTGTTCTACCATGCCGTGTAGATGCAAGATGGCCGTCCATATCATCAATATCACCTTTGAGTACAATATATGATTTTTATTAATACAGGGTCATGGAACTGCAGATTCAGTTCTGTGATCATGTTTTGGGGTGTTTCTTTGTGGTGTTTAGCAGCTATCATGTTAGCAGTCCAGCTATCCCTGTTATCAAGATGCATGCATAGTTGCACAGTTTTCGCTGTGTTATTTTTTTTTAGCAATAGCAGCTGGGTATGCTGAATTTACTGAAGAATGTTTAGTTCGTTTTTTGCGGTCTTTCATACCCCTAATGAAGGGAGCTCTTCTATTCAGACCCATTACTTTATGTGAGTGGAACATCACATGTGGCATAGGCCTTGCCCTGGCTGTGAGTGAATGAGTGAGAGGACAGAGTTAAATGTATTCCAGACAGGAATCCCCAGCAGACTGGCTAAGTCCTCACCTATTTCACTCTTATTTTTTACGGTTATATTTTTAGGTTCGGGACGCAATACTGCAAAGCCATCATCCTTCTCAAAGCCTTGGACCAGCTAGAGGTATAGACGGAAAACAGACATGAAAGGAAGCGAATATGATCATTTTCCTGGAAGAAAGCATAATTTGCATACATATAAGCGTATTTGCATGTTTTTTTTCCCCCATGTGGCATTGCTGTTTTAATGCAGTTTAAACCCGTGAACAGGAACAAGAAAAGCAATAACAGAATAATGAGGGTATAGCGCTGTGCTATTGTGATGGCTCTGCTAACGGATCTGCAAAGTCCTGCAGCAGGATTAGAAAAAGCTCAGTGGAATGAGCACAGATTTTAGTGCGTTAGAATAATTCACAAGCTCTAGATCTTCGGAGGAATTTCTCCGGTGCCTGGCATGGATTCCTGGAAGAAGAAGAAGGAAAAAAAAAAAAAAACATTTCACTGATGGATCAAAACAGTTGCTAATGCAAAGCAATGCAACACAATCTCAAATAGCCTCCGCGATCACTTTGGGGCGGGGGGGGGGGTGGGGTGGGGGGGTGGATGGGAGATGAACGGGAAGGAACGCGCACAGAAGTGCATTATCTCGACAGGACGAGCCAGATCTAATGTGGCTCGACCCTACGGCGAGGTGGTACTTCCAAGACGTGATCGAGGTCATTTTGAGTTCCGTCTCGGATCGGCGAAGCGGACAGCCGGCCACTGGCAACTTTAATGTTCCGAATCAGTGAACATATAGGCACGTTGGCTTTTTATAGCATTTGGAACACAATGGACCCCCAAGCTACACTCTCCTACCCCCTTCACCTCATAATCAAGCTGTTTGCGTTACCTCTCAACCTCCCAATAGTGAAATACAGCACTTCAGCAGGCTAGGAATCTTGGAAAATGGCATTTAACCATGGAGGGTTCCTTTGTGAAACCAAGGAAAATTCTGTCTCTGGGCTGTGCCGAAAACCTAGCTGACTTTGTATCATCTTTATCATTTAGGTGCGAGAAATCATCTTCAAAAAAATGCTTTTTTTCCAGTAGCTGAAAGGTTTCTTTATCATCTGCATCTACGGAAATCTGTTTTAGATGCACGTTGTGACCTGAACTACAATACGGCCATTTTTGTTTGTTGAACTTGAGTATTTTGACCATGTCTCATTAACCTTTCTGTCACCAGTGCAAGCATGGGGCAGGTTATTTTTTTGAAAAACATCGAATGCCGTATGACCCTTTATGTAAATACAAACAGCTCGCTTGTCCTCAACATGGAATCAGCTGTGTAAATATACGTGGCAGCGCTCGACTGTATAATCGCAAACCGTGGATGTTTTAATCGAGGCCCGTGCTTTGCTCCCAGAATGCACAGCAAATATCTGCAAATAAATTGGGACATCTGCATGATATTTTGCTGTACTTCTCCAAATAAGATTACATGGAGACTGATATGCGGACATTACCGGATTATCTCCCAGTAGGCACGCAGTGCATTAGGCGAACAGATGGCCCATACTGAGCATTAATATTATTATTATAATTATTATCGTTGAATCGCTCGTCTGCCCGACGTGTCTGATGGGTTTGTGTCAGTCTGGCTCGTCGCCTTATTGACGTCTAGGTGATTGATTGTGTTGACACGTCCCTGAAATCCCTGCCTTCGATTCAGTAGGCAAGCGCAAGAAAACTATCTGAACGTTCTATACAGGCCTAAAACATGTAGTTGTGCTGAGTTGTCTTAAATAATTTGTATTGTTATTCCATAGTTTTTTTTTTTTATCCCAGATCAAATGAAATTCCCAGCAATGCTGTTATGGTTTCCATAACTTCCCTGGAACATTTTGGAAAATTTTCCAGAGATGAACATTTTGTCCAGTATCCTTGTTGTCCCTTAAACAATTATTTGTCTTGAACATGTTCCTGTGACTTTGACAGAACATGCAGCAATACACTAATGTCAGAGTTTTACTGAATGAGATCTGGGGTGTGACCAAGGGGAAACTTATACTTGAACTATACTTGAACTTATAGTACTCTTATGGTGTTGGATAAGCAGTGATGTTAATAAGACATTTTTGGAAACGTAAGCTCCAATAGCGCACCATTGCTATCCAGCTATATTTATTTTAGATGAATGTAGAGTGCAGCTTTGCCAGTCACTGGTGCATCTGATCCAGCTACACAGCAGTTAGAGGATTTAATTTGCGCAGACCGCATTGCATCGTCTGGGGCTGTGGACATTGCATCTGCAGCCGAGGCAGACGCAGACGCACAGTCTGTGCAGGGCACTGCAGGCGCCCGTCCGCCCTGGCCCGGCCCATAAACCGCGCTTTAATGGGAGCGGAGCCCAGCGCTGGCCGGATAGATGCCCTGCACCAGGGGCTCTTTGCACCTTAATGAGTAATAATGGATGGAAAAAAATGAAAGGGCCCGGTAATCTGTGCCATCCCATTCTCGGCAAGCTTCCTTCACCTTCCTTTGGTCTGGAGCTGATCCGGAGCGCCCCCTAGGGCCAGCGGTGGGCATTGCGTCTTCCTGGGCCATTCCCCTGAATCCATCCAAGGGGGCGTTTAACTGAAGTCAAACGGTCATCTTTTGCCCTCTCCTTATCAAAGTCAAAACGGCCAGGGAGAGAGGAGGCCGACTGCTGGGAAGGTTTGTCACGTGTTAGGCCTTTTTTTTTTTTGAGCATATGTCGGTGTTGGCGCTGGTACAGGAAGAGGCACCAGGGGAGGGAGGGTGAGAGGGAGGTGGGGAGTGGGGGGGTAATTCAGACTTTACAGTGAGGGGAAAAAGTGAATAAGTAATAAAAAAAAAACATTTTTTTATTTGGGTTTTCAATAGCAATAACAGAAGGAAAGGCGTCAATGAGCAAACAAATGAGTCTGGGTTTGGGGGTCAGAATCCAAGCAGATGCCATGATATGGAAGCACATATTGGTACTTATTTCCAAGGCTGCGTCTCCTGGCAGAGTAGGCATGCTTGGCTGCCTGAGAGAGGCAGTCAGTGCTTTCGCCTGCCGTCAGCACCATAACGGCAAAAATACAACTGCAAACTGGACGACCGAAGTGTCATTCTGATGGGACATTTCCGTCATTTCTAATAAAATGGCTGATCTTTTCACCCCGTATTTGAAGGGTGTTTTTTTTTTTGCCAAAACCTTTTTGTTACTTGTGCGATTATGAAGAATTGATATTTGGAAAGCCATCAAAATACTCTTTAAATAAAAAAAAATTGACATTCAAAGGTAAACACAGGTTGGGATTTTTCCTTTTTGCAAGGTCTGTATTTCATGACACTGTGGTCTATGTTTCATCCAGGGTAAAAACATTACGGCAAGGACCAGGAGTGCACATTCAAACCGATGAATATTTAGCATATGTAATAAAACATTTTATGAAAATTCACACTGGAAGTATGATATATTTTGCAGTGCACTTTATTTGTTCTGTAATACAAGCAGCAGAGAGACATGAAGCTCTTTGTGAGTATGGACAGGGAGGGGAGGTGGGCGCTGAAATGGAGTAAGCAAACACAAGTCTAATAATTTTGCTTGCAGAGCTGTCCCTCTTCAGAGATATTAATGAGCATGAAGGAGGGGGGGGGTCGCTCTGCTGTGGAGCCCCCTCTCCCCCTCCTGGGGGGGCCGGGATCAACTTCATTCTCACTGTAGAGGGGTGGTACCTGCAGGCGCTGTATCCTGGGTGTGTAAGTCGGAGTGTGTGTGTGAGAGTGTGTGTTTGTGTATGTGCATGTGAATGAATGTGTGTGCTTGGATTTGGGTCTGTGTGTGTGTGTGTGTGTGTGAATGTGTGTGCTTGTGTTTGAGTTTGTGTATGTGTGTACATGTAGTAATGCGTGTGTGTGTATATGTGGTAATGTGTGTGTGTGTGTGTGATTGTGTGTTCTTGTGTTTCAGTTTGTGTGTGTGTATGTGTGTACATGTGGTAATATGTGTGTGTTTATGTGTGTATATGCGGTAATGTGTGTGTGTGTGTGTGTTTACATGTGGTAATATTTATGTGTTTATGTGTTTATATGTGGTAATGTGTGTGTGTGTGTGTGTGTGTGTGTGTGTGTGTGTGAGTGTGCGCCAGTCTGTACTGTTTTGTCTGATTTTTTAAATGTTTCAAAGGCTGCTGCACTTGCAGTTTAGCAGGTGACACGCAGACATCCAGCAGCTCACATACGTACACGTTCATGCATACTGTACGTATACTATACAAACACAATGTGTTGTGCATTTACACAGCTCGTATATTTACAAACGGCAGGCCTTTTGTATCTAGCCTCAGACCATCTGTACAGGACCTGTGCTGGTGAGAATGATCGTTACCTTTATGGCATTCTTGGTTAGTAAGATTAATTTCCTGTGTACTATCGCATCATTTAACATTCATTACCCCCTCTCTTGTGATTATTTATTTTGTATTAGATAGTAAGAGAGGAATAAGAGCAGTTTACAAAAGACTCATGTTTTTCCCCCCTCTCTCATCTGGCCACTGTTGGTGAATGCTTGGGTCATACTTCACCTGGAACGGCTGTAGCCTTGATATCAGCAGGTGAGCAGGAGCAGGTGAGCAGGAGCAGGTGGCTGGCCTCCAAGACCAATGCCAGACCCAAAATAAACCCAGAGCAGACCGCTGACAGCTCAGCGACCCCCAGTGTGAATCCGTCCCCTCAGCTCACCGCACAACAAATAATCCGTCGTTTATTTATATGTCCCATATTTACCCAAATATGCTTGGTCAACTGAAAATTCACTTCTCTTTTGGAGTGACATCCAGGAGACCGGTATTAGCCTATGAGATATAGATGTATGTTTTTTTTTTTTAGGTGGTCAGATTTAGACCAAGTGTTTTTGACCAGGATGCCTGGATTAACAACTCCCACCATCAAGAATTGAATGTGAGGTGGAACCACTGTTTAGCTTCTCATCTGAAGGGCAACATATTCTGAAGCACAGTGCCCTAATCATTGAAGTTGAATCTTTGGTCCAAATGGGAGAGTGCCCCCTGCTGGGACACCCCTGCCACCTGTTCTATTAGCAACTTCCCCTGTATAGTCTCCCATCCACACACTAACCATACCCCTACCTGCTTAGCATCAGTCATTTAGCATTAGAGTAACGGCTGCTGGCAAGTGATCCATCCTGCTAAGTGATTTGATCCTTATCACCTTGTCTCAAAACACTGTTCTACTCAATAAGACATTGTTTTATTAATCTGCTGTATTTAAAAAAAAAATAAAAAACCCTCCTGATCTGAGGGTGAGTGAATGTGTCAGTAGAGAGCTGAGCGTTAATGGAGCGACCGGCTCTTGGACAGGCCGGTTGGTTTCGGGGCTGTTGGGAGGTTCCAGTGACCTCATCCCTTTTTGCCGCTAATTAGAAAGGCAAGATTTTTTTTGGTTTGGCTTTGTTTTTTTTTTTCTTGCCCTGTTGGAATGTGTGAATGGAGGATTTTCATTATGGCCGATTGCTGAGCCGGACACGGGGAAGGTCTACTGGCCTCTGACAGGTCACTAATAGCTCCTTAATGATCAGAAACTCTGAGCTCTGGGGGCAAAAGCATTAATTATAGAAAGACAGGCTCAAATTATATGCACCTAACGGTGACGATCTATTACATCATTTTTTTACAGATTGTGTCTGCATGGCATTTTTCTTAATCCCTGACAAATAGAATGCAAAAAAATAATGCAGATTTTCAGATAGCTGCACCACAAGAGTTTTTTTGCTTCATTCATAAAGCGTGATTCAAAGAGCGTTGTTAACATTGGGGTTAATGACGGAGATTGCTCCGCACTATGGAGACCTATTGTGATGAGTCAGCGGTTTACTCCAAAGTGTCACGATTCATGTTGAGGTTTCAATAGTGTTTCAATAAACACTTTCCCCTTTATATTTAACCACCCATTCATCATCTACTGATCAAATATTTTTCTCGTAGTTCTTTGCCTCAATGCCCATCGTATCCCATCCTTACAGGTGCAGCACAATAATCCAAGTGTAAAAATCGGCATGACAGTGAAAGTATGAGTATTTTAGCCATAAATTCTTTTCTGACTTTCTCTGACTGCTGTGGCATACATTAATGCATAAATTGTTCATGGAAATCTTACAGAAATGACACAGATGCCCTACTTGTAAAGTTACCAAGCCAGTGAGAGGTTGTTTTTCCATCTAGTTACATGTACTCCTACATTTCTCCTCTCTGCTTCTGTTTTATGAGTATTCCTGTGTGTTAAATCATGATGTAAGTTTGGCCATAGAGGGCCTTATTTTTTTTCACGAGGCATCTTTATTTTTGTCAGTGACATTCACTGATATTTGCCTTCTTGAATAAACCCCAGGCTTTGATTTTTTGTGTTCTGATTTTTTTAATGGACAGTGGACAGGTCACCCTCCTTTGTTACTTTTTTCTTTATTACAACAGTTAGAAAATGGACAGGTATATGGATGAAGGTGGAGGAGGGCTGGCACAAGGTCTTGAGCCGAGGTCTCCCAGGGGCTGTTTGTAGTTGAGATGGTTGCGCTACCCACTGACATATTCAGTCCCCAGCCATTACTCTTCCTGCAACTTTTTTTTTTCGATTTTGACAACTCCCATCCTCCAACATGTAAAAAGCATCACTGTACCTTTTCTGTCTTTCAGAGGTGTTGTCCGGGTGGATGTCAGCCTCCAGGATGTGGACATTGACCAGTGCTCCAATGATGGATGGTTTGCCGGGACCCACAGATGCAACGTAACCAGCATGGAGGTGAGCCCGCCCGCCCTCTGCACCAATCACGGCTCATTATTATCGACAGCACGTCTAACCAGATGGTCAACTCTGGTTAGCCATGCAAAGTCCTAGATGTCTGGTGCTACATCACAGCTTATGGATATTCATGACAAAGGGATGCTCAGTAAACAGAACATCCATTGTCTGGTGCCGGATTAAAGTTGATGAATATTCAGGACGGCCAAAGACGGAACATCCATTGCTGCGGTATTCATAAACATGAATGAGAGGCATCAAATAGAAATGCTTTGGCTTCGGTCGCAGGGAAACGGAACTTTGATCTTAAGAATACAGAGCTGAGTATCTAATGGGACGACAGAATCTATGGCAACTCTTTTATCTCAGGCACTTTGAATAAGGGCTGTTGATGGCTAAACCTTCAGATCAGGAGACGTACAATCTGTCGCCACCTGGCTTTCCCTGTCTCACCCTGGTCTCACCCAGTTTGGTTTGATTCCTTTATCTTTCTCTGCGATTCTGTCTTGCAAGTGTAGGAATACATTTGATAGTCTTTTTGGGCAAACCTATGGACTACAACTCTATCCCATCTGCCTCTACTGTCATGTGATCAATATTATTGTGTCACAGAATCCCAGTGTCATCCTTATGGCTGTCATAAGCAAACAGTTTTAGTCGTTGGTTTCTTCAGTCGTTTCAGCTTTTTTTTTTTGGGGAGGGGGCATCAGTTTGTGTACCCTTGTTGATGTGATCAATGTTATTTCTTGTCAAGAAGAATAAAAAGAAGAAAGGAATCAATAAACAATTGATCACAATCACGTTTTAGCACAAGCGTACACAGGGTTCAATGAGCTGGCTCCAGCTGTGACACAGTCTCCTTCTTGTTGGCGTTTTTGACAGTTTGAGAAGTTCCTTCAGAACCGTATAACCCAGCTATATAACTAGATTTCGAGGCGGCTTCGTTGTGTGATATAATGCTGTAGTAACTGGGATCCTTCCTAAGAAAACAAGGTTTAATTTTGTTTCATTATCCAGGCGAACGGCGGGGCGAATTAGCGCCCTTTGATAGGTAGCATATGGGAAGATGCCTCCGTGGACCCCCCCCCTCTACAATGAATTTAAGTGCTCATTGCAACCAGGAGCCGTTCTTCTGCTGGCTTTCTCAACACTATCGTATAAGCTTATCTTAGACCACATAATATTTTCATTGTACAATGATGATACTCACAATGAACTCTGGGTGGGGTGGGGGGGCTACTATTAACCTTGTCACCATAGATGGCACACAAATCCCTTCTCTGTGTAGGGAACGCCATGGGTGGAAGATTTCCGAGGCTCAGAGAAATGTGACCCTTGCATGAAGATATGAGAAATGAGAGAGTGGTACTCAGTGGCAGGGAATATTTTTCGGGCTCAGTCGGCCAAACGCAGGGCTGTTTCAGTGTTGCTGAGGCTTATTTCTTCTCAGGTTTAGAAATAATAAGCCAGGCATTGATGCTGTGTTCTCAAAGTTTGCTTCGTTAAGCAGACCATGCCACTACGCCTGAGACCATGTCCTTTAAAGCGAGGTCCAGGAGTCATCACTACCAGGGGATACTGCTTGGCCTCCAGTCAAACTGCGCAAGGCTCAGAGAGGGCCGAAAATCTCCTCAAAGCCCCTCCGCGTTATTCTTCCACCGTAGGCTGCGGTGGGCGGATGTTATTCAGCAATCGTTTGCTGTAATTGAAATAAAAGAAGTGACTGTAGGTCGATTCTGAAAATCAGAAACGGAAATTTATTAAATAACTCCCACTCGAAGATACTGGAGTGTCTAGGAAGGCGGTTTCGAGAACTCGCTAAAGCCAAGGCTTGAGATAATCACCTATAGGTAACTGCGAAGTCACACAGCTGTAAAATACTGGGGAAAAACCTGCCTGGTGCATGTGGTTGAAGTTAAGCACTCCTTTTTTTCACGGACTGTAGAAAATTAAGTCTTATGGTTGCCTCTCCCCCTCCCCCTGTAGCACAGGAAGTTGTTCTTATGAGAGTAAAAGTGTAGGCGGATAAAACTGACGGCCCAAACCGGTGCGCCAAAAACTGAATATAACAGTAATTAAAGGAAGCCCCGTCAGTTGGAAAGAAAACTGGAAAAGATTGTATTCATCCCCCTCCCCCAGTCCGAGCTATTTTAAAACCTTCCCTCCCAAACGTCTGTCTGAATCGATTCTTTCCTGTTGACTCTTCCCCCGGCTCTTCCGTGCTTCATTGATAAATTTCACTATTTTTGCTCCGTTTCCGTTGCTGTTCTCCCCCGCCCCCACCCTTATTGTCCTTGCTATGTCTGCAACTTAATTGACAGGCAAACATCAACACTAACAGCTATTCGACATCGACTTTTACTGCTGCTGTTTTTCCATAAAGAGCGTTATTTAAGTGCCACAGAGCTTTTTGTTCAGGATGTAATTAGGAGGCTGACTTTTACTTGGTTATGCAGTATTATAGGAGAAATTTTCATATTTCAGATCCTTTATGGTTGGACTTTATAAGTGTTGCCATGGAGGTAAATATCTTCAAAGGGCTTTGATGGCAACTTGTGTGAGCCAAGGGGTTACCCTCACAGAAGTCTCTGAGATTTAAAAAAAAAAACACACAATACACATGCAATGTTGAAAAATGTTGTAAATATTTTTATACACCTTTCTCTGACCGAGCTTTTGTCTAAATGGGCGGTCAAATGAAGATGGATGAAATGTATAGAAATTGCATAATCGTTTGTCACTGTTTGGTTTGACAAAGGCAGGTTTTCCGTTTTCATAAGAAGGGGAATATTGGTATGAAGTTTCAGGGGATTAGAAACTTTTTTGGGACAAGAAGAAAAGTTTTGCTCATACAACAGATGGGTGTAAAAGACCATCCGCAATTGGAACGGGGGCAAAAGGAGAAAGGACAGGAATAAAAATCTGATGCTGTGTTGATACTTCCATATTTCAATATGAAGTATTGAATACTGACTGCGTGTTGAGCAGAGGGTCAGGAGGAGAGACCAAAACTAATTAACTCTCCACACTAGCGGCTCTATGATTTTTTCAGTATGTTCTGTGTGCATATCTGTTACAGCTGTTCTTCTGTGACTTGAGAATTGTTCATTCATTTTACATGTGAAGTGAAGTCGTGTCTACTACAGTGTGGTTTCTGAAGATTCCTACAGTGAAGACAGGCAGATGAATAGATGAGTCATGTTCAGTTCTCATACGCTGACTGAATCACTTATCATATTATACAGATAATCATTACATACTGGAGGAAAATAAGTGCAACTGAACTGTTAGGCATTAAGAGATGGCTGGATTCATGAATGATACATTTGTAAGAAAAAAAAGGTTCTTCAGGGGTTCTTTGCTCGTAATCATGGTGCAACCTATTTTGGTTCTATGTAGAACCTTTGTCTCACCATTAGCAAACGCTTTACGGTTCCGTAACAACAAATCGTTCATTAATGTTCTAAAGTTGATAATGGGTCTGTATAGGGCAAAAAAATAAAAACGCTCCCCTACGATGGAACGGCTTACAGTCTCCACTCTTCAGATACAATGCTAACATCACCGTTGGCTTGCACCATACATGGGATTGTCTTATGGCATTGCTTTGCTGCGAAAGACATCGATGGATGATAAATAGCATCATAGCATGCTGGAAACATGTCGCCGGAGTCCTGTCGAATACATGCAGTCGTATCTCTATTTATTTGAGGCTGCTTTGTGAAATTGCTGGCGTGTATAATTATCCCAAATGCTACACCCATTCTTTTAGACCCGGCACACTGGTGAAGTCTGACTCATTCTCTTTCATGTTTGTGGGCCATTCATTAGCTGCGTGTGAAGGGGAGGTATTTTAAGTACTTAGAAAATCCCCTAAACAAAGCCTCTTTATCACACCAAGAAACTCTTTGATTTTAAAAAATATCTAATATTTAAATCAGTGAATGAGACAGAGGTTGGGGCCCAGTCAAATGGCCTTAGCCTCTTAAAAGCCATATGCAATTTGATCAAAACAGACTTTACATTACAACAAAACCTCCTTTGAGTATTTTCTGTTTTACTGGAGACAAGCAGATGTGTCTCTTGGAAATTGTTATTTTCATTCTTTTCAAGTTCAACTCTGTGTTCTGATTGAATGGCATTCGCTCTTAATGCGGCTAAGTTTGTTTGATTGTGTCCCAGCCAAAGAGGTTTTGTCCATAGAAAAACAGGATTACTTGAACCAATGCAAGCTGGTTGAAACTTATATGTGTACTGAGTAGACCATGCATGGAGATGCATGCATGTTAATATGTATCATAAACACTAATACATGTTTGTTTTAGGGCATGAGTTTATGGTTTCCGTATCATGACCATATCTTAGCAGAAGTCATATGCCAGTGTACCAGAGCAAACCTGAAAGCCTTCCTCACGCACCGGTATGTCTATACATCTCATACAATGGCCTAATGCAAGCAAGTCCTCCTATTGCTGGCCATCACTGGGACCCGCTTGATGGCATTGGCAATTGTGCTGATATGAAATGATGATTGCTTCTGGAAAATGGCAAGCACATACAGTACCAGTACAGTCACCCTCAGGGGGAAGGCAGCAGAGAGCCATTTCAAGTCTTTGCTCGTGGCGATTTATATTCATGTAGAAGTGGTGTCTCTTTGACCTGAGTGGGTCCCTCTCTGCGGTTTGGGAGAGAGCGTAGTGAGGAATGGACCGTGCCCCAGCCCTGCATGTTTGTTGCTTCTCTGTCTGGAATGGCTTCTGTCAAGGTTAAAGTTAAGGGATCCTCTTTGGTAATTTATTCCTCTTAAGGTTTTCTCCTCTCAGCCCCGTGTGTTCCCCCTCATCATCATTACTGCTGTCAGCCGCTGGCTCAGCCCTCTAAGCTGTAAATGCACTCTGGCATCTGTTTTTTATTGCCGGCGGAGCGAGAGATCTATCAACTCAATAAATTTCAAGGGTTCGAGTCGCATTTGTCGGATTGCGATGGCCCCCTTCCGCAAAGTAAACAGAGACCCGGCTTGCATATCGATGAGGCGGAGACGGCGGCCGCCCCGCGCCTCCTGAAATTTTCTCACCGTTTCACCGCTTTGTGAGCGTTGATGAAATCTAATTTAATTTCAGACCGTGAAGACAAAGGGCATCCTTCGTTCATAATCACATTGATGTTTGGCTGAATCATGGGGGCAGTTTACTGATAAAAAAAAAAAACAACAGTCATAAATACAGAACCTATCATTTCAAGAGATTTCTTCCTTTGGAGGATGTGCACTGTGTCACAGTCAGTCCGCTGGACTCAACCCTAAGACCGAGCTTTGGATTACAGCTGAACCTATATGGTGCTTAGGGGAGACAGACCTTTGAGCTCAGCTAGGCTCCTCATTTGCCTGTTATATAGGTGCATGCTTGCAGGTTATTGTGGTCAGGTGAGATGTTTACGATCTTAAAGAATGTCTCAGACACTCTTATGCCACCTGACAGAAAACTGAAATGAATCTGCACCACAACTTGATTAAATACAACAGTGGAAGTGTAACTACGGTCATCGTTATATCTGCAGATCATTCAAAAATTGTCACAACACAGAGACTGCATGCATGGAGAAACCCCATGCAGATGACCCCCTCCACACAAACAGTTTCTGCAGCTTCATGACTATGGACGGTGTTTATGAATCCCAAGCTCAGTTCTGAGAGTCTCAACCAAGCTGGGTGAACTCTTGGCATGCCTGCAGACTGAATGGGCCTGTATATCGAGGCCTGTAATCATCTCAGAGAGACCTCACTGGGTCTCTTGCACTGCTGAGCAGGATTCAGCAGGTATTCCCGTTCCTCAAGTAAGCAGGAAATAAATAAGACCATTTATAAGTGAGGTTTGCTCTGCTTACTTTGGCATGCAGCTTATTTGTCCACACTGCTAGCAGGGTATTTGTCATGCTGTCCAGGCCAAGGCTATAGAGTGACATTACTCTTTGCGAATCGTGGCATTGTAGCTGTCTCACCTAAGAACCTTTCATTGGCTTAGCCTTCTTCATCTTCCAGCGGCTTGTCAAGCTACCCCCCAGCGATAATGATTGTTGGAGCACCCACTGACAGTCATGTGTTTTTGTGGTTGCTCTTGTTGCCTCTGCTGCTGATTCTCGTTATAAAACCGAGCGCCCCGAGCAAAAGAGCGAGCGGGGTAATTCACGTGCCTATCGCATCCCAGTAGCACAAGCGGAACCACGCTGCGCTGGCCTCCCTGGTGCTCATGTCCTCCTCCTGATGCTAAATTATTGAGGTAATTAGAGCTCTGTAATGGCTGGCCTTCCCTGCGCTCGTGCGCTCGTTCTTACGCGGGACGATATAAATAGCTCGCTCGCTTGCCGTGGATATGCGCTTGAAGTGGTGTAATACCTTTCGCAGCGGGACGCTGACAGACGCAACCCGACACTCGCGGCCAGCGAGTCGTGGCAGATTCCAGTCATTTCCTTTAGGGTGGAGGTGGCGATGGTGGGGGGGTGGAGGTCGGAATAAGAAGGAAACAGGAGAGATAGAGGCCTCTCCCTCTGCTATCTCGGAGTACAGTAGTCAACATTAGACATGGCGCCCAGTGCCGTTGCTGCTGTCATGGCCGAAAGGATCGTTCATCTTCATGGAAATGCAAGCCTGTTAATCTAGTGTTTCCAGTTGCAGCAGCTGGCCCCAATGATATTAAAATGGGTGTCAACATAACACAACCTAATTGGCTAATGCCAGAGTTAAACGTGATTTCATCTCTGTCAGTGACCACCAAAGTAGAGGCTTTTGAAGCCGGAAGCAGGAGCACAGAGCAGGGGATTTCAGCCGTCGGCAAAGGACCTCCCCGATAACCTCCTCAGTCTTCCCTCCTGCCTCTGGCAAACAAGGAGAATCGGTATGAGCCAGGCAATCCCCTAACTAGGCACGAACAGCTTCTCTCTTCTCCTCTTACCACTCTGTCATTCTAATGAACAAGTCTGAACGAGGAGCAAAGTGGGCCGTCGGACCCCAGAGAGGAGGGAGTTTATCCCAGATACAGAAAGAGCTTTTCCGTTTAAAATGGTGGAAGAGACAGCGGGGGAAACCCTCTCTGGACCAATTACAGACGGGTTCATTAACCAGTGAATCCATAAAAGAGGAAATGCTGCCACAGCTTCTGTGTGAACCTCAAGTTCAGGACCTGAATTCCAAACACAACCCTCACTTGAATAAATCAACATTTTTTTTTTAATTTGAAAATTGTTTTTTTTTTTTTTTTTTTTTGCTTCCCAAATGGTCTGGTGATTAAAAACTGAACTCGCCAAGCTATGCTGTGAAGAAAAACATATTTTTGCATTTAAGAAAAAAACCTTGGAAAAAAAATAGCGTACACGTTGATTGAATGCTAATTCTTAAATCCAAATTAACTGGATAAACTGTGTTTGTGTAGGAAAAAAAACATTTGCCTTGCACTTTTTGCAAGTTGAAGTTAATGAGAAATTTTAATTAAATTCAGGCCTTTGACGTCATGCCTTTCAGGCCATGAAAAAACAATGAAAAAACATGGGAATGACAACTTGACCCCAGGTTGACTCCTGCAAAGGATACCGAAGAAAAGCTGATTAGCTTTCACCGTCTCTCCCAGTGAACTAAAACGAACAAGTTTGACAAGATTAAGGGATAATTGGGATAAGTAGTGGTAGGAATAAACTTTTGTAGGGGGATTTTTTGTGCAGTGAAATTAAAACACTTAAGCAGTACGATTACTGAGACTCAGTCTGAGTTAACAGCGATTGGCATGTTTCTACTCAAGAGTTTGATAGGCCAGCGTAATTCAATTTTCTTTGTAGAAATCTTCAAAAAAATTCCTTTTTTGCACCTAACATGCTTATATAAATTGACAGTAGTGCAGGTAAATTACCTTGCTCATAGGTACGATGCTGTCGTTCTACCTGGAATTCTAACCTGGAACCCCAGATTCACAATCCCGGGTCTTCATTCTCTACACCACTCTGTTGCCCACGGCTACGCAGCTACAGCAGAGCAGAATCCGGGAAAACTGGACACATCGGCTAAATCTAACAGTAAACAAATGGAAAGGAAATGAAGAGCCGTTGGTTCTGGCTACCATAGAAACGAGGCACACGCATGGCTTATTTTGAAATGAGGCAGGAGAGCTCTTCCTCCAGGGAGAAACCAGCATTATTTTAAAGGCTTTTCAGGCTGTTTATTTATAGTTCTTTATTAGCCACTGGGTCCCATTTTCTACAGACCATTACAGATGGACTCTGTAAGTGTCTCTGCTGCAGTGAATGCATGCTTTTACATAGTGAGTGGGGATGTTGGCATAACCCTAACCCAAGTTTCATATTGATAATGCATAGAAAAATGTATTACAGGACAGAGATATATTTTTGGATGCTGATCAGTTTTTGTGTGTTTGTTTTTTTTTGTGTTTGGGAGATTTTTTGTAATTTATCAAAAAGAGACTGCATACAGGTACTGTTTTTTTTTTCTCGTTCCTATTTTAAATGTGTGCAGTAGCAGTTTACCGTTTTATTCCCTTTACTATGCCAAGGACAAACTTCACCCCCATCAGCCTTATTCTCTAAAAGTAGACCCTTCTTGTCTGAGACGCGTCTTAATTTCTGGGTTTCTGCTGGAAGCTCGTTAATCGCGGCTATGTCCCGGCGATATTCCAGGCCACGCTGTAAATAAAGGCGTGTTTTGTGGTGCCCGGGGGAGTTTCCCGGCGTTATAAACATATCATCATTCTTGGTCGGACTCCCATGAGGCTTTGCATCACCAAGGGCCTGACATCAGCAAGAGCGGCTCTTTCCATTCTGGTGTTTTTCTCTTCCTCTTTCCAGCTGATTACGGTTTCATCACTCAAGGGCAAAAGAGACAAAAACGCAGAGCGTTTCGGTCAATTATCACAAATCACGAGCTATTTTTGCATTGTGATGAGCACTAAAAAATAACAAAGAACAGGGAAATAATGTTCAGGTTTTGTGCCCTGTGACCTTTCAGTGTTCCACATGTAGCCAGCGATTGCCCTTGGCTTTTATCATAACCACAGCGCACTGTAAAGATCAGGGTCAATAGAGACCAAGTGCCAGTTATTTTGCCATCATTAAGATTTCACCCAAGCTTGAAGCCATCAGTCCCTATATCCCTTCAGTGTTCAGTGATTTTTGTTCCTTTGTTTTAATCTTTTTTTGCGGAATCCACATGAAATAATGAATATTCATATATAACAATTTATAAATTTATACAGGTGGACAGTTGCGAAAGTAGTCCAGGTGAAGTACCTTGCTCATGGGTTGTTCTACCTGGAATTCAAACCTGGAACCCCACATTCACAAGCCTTGGTCTTATATATAATAAATAGTCAATCTATATACCACCTCGTTTGCCCACGGCTACACAGCGGAGCAGAATCAGGGAAATTATGAATAAAATCCGAAAAAAAGTCCCCTTTTCCCATCTGAAGTGACTGTTACTAACCCCAACCTGAACCTCTCCCCAACACTCTGGAGAAAGAACCCACTGTTGTCTCCTCTGATTCTAATAGGAACTAGCCCTGGCGATTTTTCCACAGTGAAGACGGGGTACACATCGCCATCAGAGGAAAGAGGAGTCCTCATATGTCCAGTTCCCTAGCCTGCAGGTACCCAGCTGGCCAAGGGAGGGCGCTAGAGAGATATGACACTGAGTTTAACAGGCCTGCCCACTATGTTTCCCAGCAAGATGGCACCAAGGCCAAGGCCTGGTCAAAGTGGAACTCCATCTATGGCCACTAATAGAATGGCTGGGCCTTAAACCCAAAGCCAAGGGATTCACAGCTGGGATCGGGAATCTAATCTATGCTCCATGTGAAGGGTCAAAATTAAGAGGAATAAAGGGTTAATTTACAGGAAATGTCAAGTGTTTATGATGGTGTCATGGGTCAGAAAAGTCTCTATCTATGGATCCAAAGGGCAGATGTATGGCAGCCATTTTGCTGACCTCACAATATACCTGAAGTGGAGACAGGAGTGAAGCTGATTATTTTAACAGGGTGTTAAAATATTATTTTAACCTCTCACCTGAAAGATGTTGATGTAAGACATATATCTCAAATGGATGGGTTGAAGTGATAGAGTAATGCTGTATCATCACTTTTTAATTCCTATGCTTTCTTAGTATGGATTGACCCATTTGTGAATCAAAACACCACTGTGTCCTGAATGAATTTGTAGCTGTGATGCGTATGACTTATGAGTTGCTTACCATAATGATTGAAGAGCTTTTGCTCTTTTCTGTGTAAGAAGTCACCTTGTAGAAGTAACAATTCATATTCCTTTTCAAGAACAAAACAGAATAGATGTTGTAAATGTTTTATGGATATGTTTGCAGGAATCTCCAATCACTGTGAGACGCCAAATAAATTTGAAGACGTACATTATTTGAAAGTTATATCTCTCACTATTCTTCTTTTGCTCATTTTAATGAAGTACAACTGTGGTCAAGACATATATGGAAAAAATTGAAAATTTTGCCTGCAATAATATTCACAATCACAGAACGTGTCACTGTTTAACTTTGGCCTCTAGCCAGTCTTTACCAAAGGCCATTCCTAATTAACGTCCTGTCAGCGGATATCAGGGAAAGCTCGACTCATAAACTATCTGCATGCATTGTGAACGCTTGAAAGAACTTAGCACTGCACACTGTGTGGGCCTGCAGGCACGCTTTGAACTCTCATGTCCATGTATGACACATGAGGCCATAATCGCTTTAACCGCCCTCAAAGAGGCAAGTACATACAGCTGATGAGGAGGAAGGGTGCCATGTGGTGAAGTGAACAGGGTGCTACTATGCCCCACACTGGGGGGGTTCACGAGTTCAAATCCCAACCCTGCTGCAGCACTGCAGAGCAAGGAACCTCCAAACTCAAGAGTTTAGCACAAAATGTAAATTAATACACTGTAAAAACAAACCAGCTGAAAAAAGAAAAACTATAAATGATTTGCAAAAAAAAAAGGAAATTCAGAGCCAAGAAAGTTTCCTCCACACCCCCATATCCCCCCACCCAGCCCAGCTTAGCCCAGCAGGGGGTCTGCCCTTCTGGGGGTTCCTGAGATCCCTGCCTTTGGCCGGTGTGTGTTATCCTGGCAGTAGCCCCTCAGGGCTAGCTCTGCAGCCGGTAATGGCTCAGCTGCCGGTAGTCAGAGCAGCAGAGCTCAGCTCTGTCATGGGCACAAACCACAGCTCTCTGCCCCTCTCTCCTGCCTGGCTCATTAAAATGGAGGGAATTTCACTTTTTTTAAATTTAAATGTACATATTGCAACAGCACGTACACACACACACACACACACACACACACACACATGGGTATACATGACCACAAAAATGACTCATAAATACACAAAATCGTACATGCATGCATATACACACATGTGGCCTCACAGTAACAATCGCATGCGTACACCGTGCCACCGTGAGCACATTTTGGGGATTGGGGTAGGCCTCTCAGGCACAGAGGGCTTTTCCCCTCCCACACAACATCTTCAGCAAGGAGAAGCCTCAGATCGTTAGTGAGGCCTGAGAGAACACACAAACAACCTCAACAGGACTGTGCATTTCTCAAACCGCTTTCACTGCTGGGCCGACTGACTTTTCTTTGCACTATGAAGATGAAGTTGATAATGAAGATCACATTATTTAGTTTATGAAGTGGCTCTGATTAGAAATAGCTTTTGTTTCTGAACACACACACACACACACACACACACACACACACACACACACACACACACACACAAATATTCACTCATAGACTTTCCATACACACACACCATTGTGCAAACCATTGCATTGAGAGACAGCATGATACAGCAAAGAAGATAGGACTGAGCTTTACTCCAAACTTTAGTCAATTAAAAATCCTCATCAGCAGTGCAGGGGACGGGAATAGTGGGAATATCTAGGACCGTTTGGAACTGAAGCACGGTGGGTGATGAGAATAGCAGGAATAGTGGGGACCGTTTGGAACCAAAGGGCACAGGGGGCAGGAACGGCAGGAGCGGTATGGATGCAAAGCACAGTAGGGGGTGAGAGTAGCGGGAGCCGTTTGGAACTGAACCGTGGTGGGGGGCAGGAATAGTGAGAATAGTAGGGGCTGTTAGGAAGCGAAGGGCACAGGGGGCAGGAACGGCAGGAGCGGTATGGATGCAAAGCACAGTAGGGGGTGAGAGTAGCGGGAGCCGTTTGGAACTGAACCGAGGTGGGGGGCAGGAATAGTGAGAATAGTAGGGGCTGTTAGGAAGCGAAGCGCGGCGCTCTGTTGCACTGTAATTAGCCGCCCCAATTCTCCAGCAGGTCACAGACAAGCCCAGGTCTTCCCATCAATCACGGTTTTGTCTCAGATTTTCCGTTTTTTTAACGAGGCCATCTGTGTTCCTCAGGGGAAGGGCTGTTTTGGGGGCGTGTGGTGTGTTCTCAAGGAGCCCAAATCCACCAAGAATCGCTCACTCTCCTGTCTTTGGGGATTCGTCGGCCGTCTCCATTACATCCTAAACTCAGCGGCGCGACTCACTGTAATGGCTGCTCTTCAGCACATGGGTGATATGAGGTGAGCCTGCTGGTAAAATGGCGGCTTGGGCTTTGTTTACTAAAGAGTGGGAAAGGGGGTAAGGGGTAGTGGGCCCAGCATGTGGACATGACTGTTGTCTACATATTGTCACATTTTCAGAGTCTTTATTTGGGAGCGACACACGCCAAACCGAACTGCCCACCATGACGTTCTGTATATTCACCGTTTTTTTTAAAACTGAAGATATACAGTTAACTAGAGGCCTACATTTGCCGTGCCTTGGAAAGCAATTCAAGACTCGATATGCAGTGAATTCATGAAAAGGTCAGTAAGAATGAAGGCATAAATTCTTTGACAGTACAATGAAATTTTAGCTATAACACTTTAGTGTTACAATAACAATTTTATTCAGTTTAGAAAAGCAAATGAATAACATCTTCTTATTTCATGCAACTGAAACTTTGACACAAGTTTTTATATGAAAAATAAAAGTAGAAAATGAGTTTTGAATTTTGAATGCCAAATTAGATCTTGTAAATAGTGTTGATAGGTTTTACTATTGTGCTCACAGTTTTTCACCAGTGGTTCTACGAAATATGTGTGTAAGCAATGGGAAAAAAATAACTGCAAAAGGCTATCTCTCCCCAGCCAGAAACATGTCACAGAGAAAATGAAAGTGTCAGGAAGTGAGAGACGGACAGCTCCTGCGAGGTTTTTAATGCGCCTGTGTGCGAGGACGTTTTCACGTTCAGGTCACCAGTGGCCGGCAGGCAACGAGGCCACCTCAGCGACGGTCTTGTCGACTTAAAAAAAATAAAATAAATAATAATATTTTTTTATCCTACTCTTGAACATTTTTAGGTCTCATTACTGCTGTGTCCTCAGTCGCTGAGGGAAGAGAGCAGCCAAGCTCACACCCTCCTCAGAGGCAGAGCACAGCAGCCACCATTTCATGTGCAGACTACAGGTGTCTGATAGGCTAATCTGCTATTGAGTCAGCCCTTTGCAGAATGAAGCTCTGCCTGATTGGTCAACACTGCAACCAATCGCATGCCAGCACTGCCATGGTCAAGGTTCAGCACAAGCCTATAGGGCATTTAAGGCAACAGAGGCCCTGTGTTTCCTCCTTCATAGAACCAACGTGGGGGGTCTTGCATTAAGAGAAGTTTTGATGACTTTTGTGATACTTTGAGCAAATTTCACTAAGGAGAGATTCTGTAAATCACAGGCAGTCTAAACAGGGTGTGCAGCAGTTCTGTAAGGTCATATTTAAATATTTAAATATACCTTCATCCCCCCCCCCTTCCCCATTTCACCATTTGAGAAATTAATCATGGTTTGTGGAAACTGGAAGCTAAGATAATCAGCGTCTTGTGAAAGTGCATTCCTCTTCTCAGCAGTCTGAGAGAGGTTTTCCACCCAAAACAAATCCTGTTCCGGAGGCGTTTCCTCTCCCTTGTTTTTCTGTCATGGTATCCTAAAATAAATAAATAAATAAATAAATAGGAGGAAGCAGAAAAAAAAAGCCGCCGACGTTCTGTCACATCGTCTGAAATTGACATCATTTAAACTAATGTGAAGTCACCGATCCGTGTGTTCCTATCCACACAAATAACGAGGTGTTTTATGGGAGCCGTCAGGCTCATTCACCGGCAGCTAGCCAGTGCCAGGCCCCCCACCCCCACTGTTCAGAGGCAGAGAGGAGACCATCCATCATCCTGATCAAACTTATTGAATATCTGTCTGCTCTATTTTCCCGGTGACTTGCAAGGGTTAAATCCCTAAAGAGAAATCCTGTTTTTCTGTGTGCATGGTCACGCCATTACTGCTTCATTAGTTTGCCTGCTCAGAACTGTTCCTTGATTTTTTTTTTTTTTTGTTGTATTTTTTTTTAATAACACCCCTCAAATACATATTGGCAGTTGGCAGACAGGCAACCAGTTTCCACCTGTGTTCAAGCTGTGACTCACCAGAATTTATGGTAGGTTCTTATTTCCTTAAGGGATATGATGCTAAACAGTCAAAAATGCCAATATTTAATTACAACAGAGTCAATTGCTCTGCTAAGCTGAAGGGGAATGAGGTAGCAGGGCCATTGTGTAAGGCTACACTGACAGGCGACCGAGGATTGACCAGAGGTGGGCTTTGCCTATATTACTGTCATTTTTACATCATCTCATCATCGTCTTATATTATTGTACACTTGCCATTATGTCAGGGCTGTAAACAATGAAAAATGATCCGAATAGTCTGTGATTAATCATGACTAATCACAACTTAATTCGCCAGATAAAAGAAATTAATAATGATATCTCAGTTTAAAAGGCATTCAGCACTGCTGTAGGCATCCGTTTGATGTAGTTGGCTAAAACATTGATTAAGTCTGTAAGAAAATGATCCTCTCAATGCTGAAACTAATGACCTCTGTTGCGTTCATAGTGGCTGTACCATATTATGTGCTTCCAGAGCTTATATGGCCTATTCCTCAAACCAATAACAAAGCCAAAAGTGTTATGAAATGGATTTGTTAAAGTCTTCATCGGCAGAACATGAGCATAAACCCATAGGCATGGAAACGTAGAACATTTGTTTACCAAGGTGCACATTTATGCTGTTCGTGTTCTGATCTGATAAAGTACTGCTAATGCAATCGGTTCTTGTTGTGCATTCTGTCTTACACTTAGCATTATTTTGCTGACATTGACGTTGAAGTGCTATGAAAAGGAGATCTCTCACCCATGTCTCCCCAACGACTAATGCTACGTGCTTTTGGTTCCTATGGGACCAGTCTGCATGGCTGTCAGAATCTTGCACTGTACAAAAAAAGTTCTGGGGGAAAAATAAATAAAAACATTTGTTAGGTTTGAAATTAACCTTTCATCTCTGTAAGGGGGGAATGGTACAATCTCTTAATGAAAGGCAGCTATTTACACATAGGCCCAGATGTTTTAAAAAATCCTTTAACATACTTAAAATGTGTTGTCAATAACATGATTTGTGACTGGAGGAAACTTCCTCAGCCAATCACATGCTCTCTTAGTCTTTCTGTACCAGTAAAACAGTTTTGCAGGTACTGAAGTCTTTTGTAACTTAGGACCTTAGAGTACAGTTTGTTCTCTGTAGGCTTGCTCAACTACCAGATACACAGTGTGCCAGTTCCAAATAAGAAAGTGTGATTTATAGCACTATAAAATCATAAAATTAAGATATTAAGCATTTGATATGATTAAAATGAGCTAAAGCAATAGTTTTAAAAGCCCAATTGAAAATATAAATATTGCTCATGTGTAAATGTGATTGTGTGCAACAGAGTGTGAGTGTGTGTGAGTGTGTGGGTGGTTGTGTGAGTTTGAATGTGTGTATTTGGTTGTGCATATGTGTGTGAGTGAGTTTGGATTTATATGCGTGTATGTGTTTGAGTTTGAATGTGTGTATTTGGTTGTGCATATGTGTGTGAGTGAGTTTGGATTTATATGCGTGCATGTGGTTGAGTTTGAATGAGTGTATTTGTGTGTTTACATGCAGTTTAAACACCATACATTAGGTGTATGTACACATGTAATGAGTGTTATGTAGAGCACGGATTTCACAGTCCATCGGAATGAGATGCACGCGCGTGTTCAGGGCTCACCTGTGCATGTCTGACTGACGGGTCGGCTCCTCGATGCAGGTGCTGTCTGACACTTCCCTTCGGCGAGCGCTGTACCGCGGCACATCAATCAGGGCCGCGTGACGGCGGCGGCGGCACCTTCAGCCGTGCCTATTTCTGGAGCACCGTGTCGATGCTGGCTGACTGGGATTGCACATGTCTGAAGGCATCCCTCGGTTTCGCATCTGTTCCGGGGGGCTCGGCGTCAGTATGAATAGGAATGAATAGGAATGAGGCAGAGAGGCAGGCGTCTGTGCTGTCTGAACAGCTGTAGATGTAAGCCTTTGATTAATGATTATTTATTGATTAATGATTCTCATTTTAACACATTTAGGCACATAGAAAAAGTGTGTTTTTAACAGAGCAACATATTAGCCAGGGCATCTGCATGAAGAGGGTAAAAATGATTAAGTTCCTGTAATACAAATGAATTGTTTTGCTAAAGATGACTCTGTGTCTGTGTCTCTGTGAACTTATGTGTTACATTACATTACATTACATTACATTAAGGGCATTTGTTAGATACTCTTATCTAGAGTGACTTACAAGGCAAAGTGCACATGAATGCTACAAAAGTGCAAGTTTTTGGGTTAAAATCCCAAGTACCAAAGGTGATAGAATAGATCAGGACTAATTAGATGTAGCATTAGCTGTGCTGTAGCTCTACAGTGTGAACCTGGGTTAACTGTGCTAACGTATTAGCTGTGCTGTAGCTCTGCGGAGTGAACCTGGGTTAACTGTGCTAACGTATTAGCTGTGCTGTAGCTCTGCGGAGTGAACCTGGGTTAACTGTGCTAACGTATTAGCTGTGCTGTAGCTCTGCGGAGTGAACCTGGGTTAACTGTGCTAACGTATTAGCTGTGCTGTAGCTCTACAGTGTGAAACTGGGTAAACTCAGCAAACGTGTTAGCTGTGCTACAGCTCTACAGTGTGAAACTGGGTTAACTGTGCTAACGTATTAGCTGTGCTGTAGCTCTGCGGAGTGAACCTGGGTTAACTGTGCTAACGTATTAGCTCTGCTGTAGCTCTGCGGAGTGAACCTGGGTTAACTGTGCTAACGTATTAGCTGTGCTGTAGCTCTGCGGAGTGAACCTGGGTAAACTGTGCTAATGTATTAGCTGTGCTGTAGCTCTGCGCAGTGAACCTGGGTTAACTGTGCTAACGTATTAGCTGTGCTGTACCTCTGCAGAGTGAACCTGGGTTAACTGTGCTAACGTATTAGCTGTGCTGTACCTCTGCGGAGTGAACCTGGGTTAACTGTGCTAACGTATTAGCTGTGCTGTAGCTCTGCGGAGTGAACCTGGGTAAACTGTGCTAACGTATTAGCTGTGCTGTAGCTCTGCGGAGTGAACCTGGGTAAACTGTGCTAACGTATTAGCTGTGCTGTAGCTCTGCAGAGTGAAACTGGGTTAACTGTGCTAACGTATTAGCTGTGCTGTAGCTCTGCGGAGTGAACCTGGGTTAACTGTGCTAACGTATTAGCTGTGCTGTAGCTCTGCAGAGTGAAACTGGGTTAACTGTGCTAACATATTAGCTGTGCTGTAGCTCTGCGGAGTGAACCTGGGTAAACTCTGCTAACATTTTCACTGTACTAAAATTATTCAGTGTGATACTGGGCTAACTGTGCAAAACAATTTGGCTGTGGCACAGCTGCTCAGTGTGAAACTGGCTAAACTTTGCTAAATTGTGGCTGTGCTACAGATCTAGAGTAATCTTTCTCAAACTCGATGCTGGGTAGCCTCTGTGTATGCTGGTTTTGGTCTTTTTGACCCATTTAGGACATTCTGTTATGGCATACATAGCCACTTCCTATATAATGTAGACTTAAGAGGGTACACCACACTTCAGTTGACTTGCAGTGTGTCTAACTGACAGCTCATTATGTTTCAGAGAATATTGTGTCATGAAAATGAGCATTAGATTTTGATTGTGTTGTGTCTGTGAACAGTGAGAAGGGGTAAGATATACACAGCTATCAAAATATTGGAGCAATTTCATTAACTAAATAATCAGTCTTTGTCTACTTTAGTAGCCTAATCAGGTTTAACTACAGGCTGAAATAAAGTAGAAATGAATATGTTAGGATGGCCTTTTGAATGAAAAAAAAATATAGGGTTAATCTCAAGTTGTGAAATCTGAATTGATTTAATTGTTCTTGGTTTGATTTTATTTGACAGTTCAAACAGCCTTGCTTGCTGTTTTGTCTCTGACTGCATTCAGAGCAGGCTTGCGAACAACTCTTTTTAAACTGCCACAGAAAACAAAATATCACTGACAGACTTTGGTCTCGACATGGTTGTCCTGTCCTCTAGCATCAGTCAACACAACGAACAGTCCCTCTGCGGGTCACTCAAAGTCAGAGTGGTGAGGATGTGACAGGAACTGCAGGGATCTCACCACTGTGTGAGTTCTGATTGGCTGAAAATCAACTGAGTCCTTTATTTACAGAGGTCTGATTTGCTGAAAAATTACTGTGGTGTTTGCTGATTGGTTGTAAGGTAAGCCCCAGCCAGAAGTACTGGTGGGTGGGCAAGAATTGCACAGTAACATTGAATTCTGAGAGCATTTAAGGGCATGAGACATAAAAAAACACTCCCATGCAAGTCTCTAATTTCAGGTATTTGTTAACTTTAGTACAAAATGAAATAAATACTATGGGGAAGGAAAAAATACATGTACCAGGCTCTAAAGCATCAATTTGGGACAAACAATGAAATGGTCCTTGAATAGCTGTAGGCTATTTAAGATGGCAGACGAGTTGCTTTGCTAATTTTGGAAAGAATCCAATACAAAAGATATTATTAATTAATGGCAGTGTCCCGCAGGCTTTTCCCGCTGACCGCCCGGGCCTGCCCTGCGCAGGCTAAATGCGTCCCACACAAATTACTGCTGCCTCCCTAAGGAGCCACAGCAATCCCCTCCTGCCGCTGAAGCACTTCCTGGAATACGTTCCGGCTACGGTGGGGAATAAGGGACAAAAAACCCTAAATTGCAAAAGACATGCTAGCTTAGCATGGTTTTGCCATTGCTAAAAATAATACATGCTCAATTCAGACTGGATCACAGCCGGTGTATGGTATAATGGATATTGTTAATTCCCAGCTAAGGTGCTGCAACTGCACTCTCGAGCAAGATACTTCACCCGCAATTGCCTCTGTAAAAATATCCAGCTGTATGAATGTGTATCAGTGTATAAAAATGTAGGCTGTGCAAGTCACACTGGGTAAGAGTCTACTAAATACCTGGACAGTAATTCATGTAATTGCTTGGACTGTAATTTTGATGCAGAGACCTACAACTGCTTTCATTCAAAACTAGGGAAGGAAGAAAGCTTCTCAAATCAAAGACCTTGAGTCACTGCATGTGGAAGATGAGCGTTTCTTAAGAATGTGGTCTAAATGTCAGGAAGTATCCAGGAATGTATCTGAAATGTGCTGAAGCTGAAGAGGGTGTATTTTGGAAATCTGTAGGAGCTTCAAATAACAGAGATCGGTGTTAGCACTTGCATCTACTGTCTGAAACACAGCTGGAACTATCAGACTCACAAGGGCTCTGCTGTTGTTATGAAAGAGTTCACACAGAAATTTTCCAACTTCGTAAACATAAGAAATAATTCTGAATATACTTAAAGTGGGACATGATTCCTTAGAGGCCAACACTGAGGAGGGCCGTGTAATAGAGACAAAAATTTGTGGTGAACACCTTAGACTGGGTGTTTGTGTGTCAGCTGCGCCATTACCAGCTATCACCAGGAGTCAGTATTTACGAGTAAGCAACTGGCCTAACATTGCAAAGGGGAAGTTTGGGGTTAGGCTAGTTACAAGAAACCTGTCTCATTGCTCTCTTGCGGCCACTGCTGGACAGACATATGCCTGCAGGGATGTGAGTAGCATATGTGCTGGCCTCTTGTTCCTCCAGGGGCAAGGGCAGGATGTAGCTGGTTACACACGTGGAGGGTGGAAAGAAGTGAGGGCCAGCTGTCACATGGTACAACAGCAAAGTCACATGATCATGGCTCATGGCCTCCTCCTCCTGAGTCAGAGGTAGAGGGTTACGGGGGTGGGCTGTTAAGTTCGGAGTTTATCCCTCCCCCCAAAAAAAAAAAAAAATCAAATGGGAGACCTTCTCTGTTGCTGAGATGAACAACACCCATGACCCAGATGGTACACAAGCTGAATCACAGTCATCTTGAAATAGAATTAATTAATGTCTTACTTTTAATTTAGCAAAAAAAAAGCCTGTTCTTGATTTAGATATTAATTAGAGCTTGTAACTTGGCTGAGGCAGAAAGCGAAAAACCTGCCAAAGATTGCCCATGATACTGTGTTTGGATTCGTTACTGATGGGCCTGCGCTACCAGCATTAGCTCATCAAGTTGAGATTGCTAATATTATTCTGAGAATAGCAGAGACACATCTAAACGGGGGAGAGAACTTTCTGAAGATAAATAATTAGGTTTCAAGTATTCCTTGAGTCTTGTAAAAACAAACTGATTTGCGCTTTGATATTGTTCATTGATTAAAAACAGACATTCAAGAATGAAGCCTTCTTTTTTTTTTAGACAATATCCTACATACTACTCACAATCAGTCTTTCAAAATACGATCCAGCTCTGTGTTCTTAACATTATTTGACACCTTTTTTTTGTGTTAAATGTTCTTTCGTCAATATTACTTTCAATGGGAAAATACTTACAAAGTATAGGACTGCAAAATAATCTGCTGTTCCTTTAATACTCCTCAGCAAAGTTCAAATCCCATTTACGCAGTGGAATAAGAGTACTCAAAGCTAAATACTGAAGACTGTTGATGATGTAAATCAATAGTAATAATAATAATAATAATAATAATAATAATAATAATAGAGCATAACAAATGATATGTCATTATTTCTGAGCTGAGCAGGTTCATTAGAGCTCTGTTATTGTTTTTGTATCTCTACAGCAGTTTTTAAGCATGGATTTTTTTTTCTGTTCCATCTCCAGTGCATACCAATACGTGGCCACGGGTTTGTGCTGGACAGATACAAATGCCAGTGCAAGAATGGTTTCTACCATCCCAGAAGAGTCGCTATCAATGGCTTCAAGAGTAAGTTTCAGTGAAATTACATTCGTATATGTATGTGTGTGTGTATGTACAGTATGTGTGTATTTATGCATATATGTATGAATGTATATATGTATGTATGCATGGACTGTTTTTTAAACTTTCCTTCTGTAAAAACAAAACCCTACATTTGGTAAGGTAATGTGAAATAAGTGTCATTTATGTGTTCATCAGTGAGCCGTTATTGTCTCCAGTGCATGACGGTTCTCACATTTGCTCCAGCAGCTTTGTCAGTCGCAGCAGCTAGAGGGTATCACTGACAGAGTTACCATTACACTGAGTCAGGACGACGGAGTGGAGATTGCACTGACAGCAAAGGTAGAATGCTTTTTCCGGTCACCTGTATGCTGTATAGAAAAGGCCGGAAACTCTGGTTAGACTTCCTTCCTGATTTCATTTGAAGAAATACTCATGAATCAAAATAGAATCCGTCAGTGGTGACACAGGAGTTCAAGAAACAAGTTGGAGAAGAAATTCCCTTTGATTTGCTAAGTAATGTATGAACAGGAAACTTATGTCAAATCTGAAATTTATACAAAAACATGTGTCATGGGAAGAAGGAGGTCTGAAAGTTGACTTTTAAAGTCAAAATATTCATACTTTCACATTATTTATACTTTCACATATTGTTGTGAAGCACTATTTTCAAACTAGAGGACATGATGTATAGGTTAACAATATAAGGATTAGCCAATTTAACCTTTTAAGTTTGATTCCAACATGGGGAACCTAAGTTTTACAAATGAAAAATACAGTGTGTTAGTCTGCCTGGATCAGCTTGTGTCCTACCAATGAAATATATTACAATATTAAGAATTAATTACCTTAATTTTTTTAAAGGTTTGACATGAGAACCAGGGCTGCTTTTAATCAGATCAACATCGGTCCTTATATTTGCCCAGCATTCGTACTTTAAGCTTGGCATTTGATTAACGTTAGGTCACAGCTGGACTTGCTAAACTGTTTCTGAAGCAAAAAGGAAAACGGCACTTAAATCCTCACCGTGAGCGGATTTTAGGCACAAAAGCGGAACCCAAGCCTCTGTTTCTCACTTCTGCATCATTACGTAATGGTTGCCGTGGCGGCTTGCCCCACTCCCGCGCAGAATTATACCGGATAACTCGCTCTCTCTCGCTCTCCCTCCTCCAGCGGGAGTACTGACCGCGGATCCAGCAGTTCAGTCGCGTTCGCTCGCTGCGCATTTTTGCCAGCGGTGGGATTTCCTCGAGCGTCTGTTTATGGAATTAACTGCTCGGTTTCTCTCCTCCGACTGCTGAGAGTGGAAGCGTTCTCCAGCTGGAGAGTAAATCTCATTAGTGTCCGTACCTTAATTAGCAGCGCCGTGCAGCAGAAACGCTCATATACCCAACTGAAATCGTTATTATTACTATTATGCTTATGGTAATAGTTATTATGATTATTATGGTTATTATGATGACAAAAATTGTAATGGTTATTATAGTTATAATGATTTTGTTGATGATGATCATGATTATTATTATTGTTATGAATTATGTATTAGTAGTCATATTTGTAGTGAAAGGAGTAGTAAAAAGAGCAGCAGTAGCAGTAGGGACGGTAGTTAAAACTGCAGCAGTTGTACTCACGTTTTATTATAGTAATGTAACACGCTGAGTTGAAGTTCAGCACAGGTAAAGGAAAACATTTTCAGGTGAAAGAGGTGAAGGAAATGAGGCAGTCATTATTGATTAGTGAGATAATTAACATCGTGGGGGGAGGGCGCGTTCAGAACGGTTGCACATCGCATGTGCGTGACTAGGTCATGAGCAATGTTGGACTTGGCCTCGTTACATCACGAGTCGTCATTCCTCCAGGGAATTATGGGAAGAAACTGTATGTACGTAATTGATTGTGGGTGGGTGGCTGGGTTTGTGTGACGAAAGTTGCATTCATGGTACATCAAGAGTCGGCATTCCCCCAGAGAATTATGGGAAGAAACTGTTAGGTAAGAAGTAACAATGACTGCAAGAACACAGGTGCTCAATGGCCTGTAGTTGTGATTGAGCATCATGTGTAAAAACATTAAATATCATGTCGAACAGTAATCATTTTAGCATGCACTTATAATGCCTTACAGTTAGAAAACATGCTTGACTGCTTCAGGCTCATACGCACACAAACCCTGACAGTGGGTTATGTGGGAAGCATATCATTGTCTCATAGTGATGCTTAGCTTCATTTGAAAATGAAAATACATACTGCCTATCCATGCAAGCACAAGACAAAGGATGAAACCACAGTAAATACGTCAACCTTCAAAGATAAAAGCATAGACAAGTCAGAGTCATTTCCTCTGTGGTGCTCTTACATTAAGACAAGAAAGACAATCGCTGGTCAACACAGTTCAATCAAATGGCTCCGAACACTTGTCTCTCAAAGGAATCATTTCCGTGCATGATTGTAAACTCGAGTCACGGTGCCTACAAATGATCTAGAAGAGTAACATCAGGCCATATTAGATTTCAGGGTTCGGAGTGTTCAGGAACTGGTCCAAAGTGAAGATGTACTGAAAAGCAGCGTGGGGGGAAAATCAGTCATAGTCGTAGTACTACTTAGGATTGCAGTTGTGATACACTTACTTATATCATTAGATTTTACATGGTAACCTGAAGTTCAGCACAAGCAAAGGTAAGCATTTGGAGCTGATGCCGTATGCTCGCATCACCAGTGCTGGTGAGTGTCATAGGCTCGCAAAGGTCATGTGATACATTTGTAGCCAATTAAATAGGACTATTATCAGCTGACTCATTATGACGGAAACTGCGGTGGAGCATGTCCGGTGGAGGCAGAAACAGGATGGGGGGGGTCACATCGCATGTGATCCCTGCCGGGTAGAGGTGCGGGGTAACGAGATTAAAATGGAGAGGGGCGAGCGCATCGATGGAACGTTCGGGAGCGGGAGCAGGTCCCGCCACTGGGCTGTAAACATGGCAGAGGTCTGTCACCCTCTTCCGCTGAAGGTTCAGGCGTACGTCGTCATACTCACAGTGTCATGAATGTGCGTAAGATTATACATATTAAAATACTGTTATAGCATTGGCAAAGTGTCCTGAGGGATGTGTTAGGCCTCAGGATTGGTTTGGATCTTCCTCCCTGGGGGGGGGGGATGACGTCAGGGTGGAGTATTCCCCTGGGCTTTGTGTGTGTGTGTGTGTGTGTGTGTGTTTTGTAGGCATTGTGTGTGTGTGTGGGGGCATTATGTGTGTGTGTGTGTGAGTGTGTGTGTGTGGGGCGGGTGGGGGAGGGGTTGCTTCATATGGGTTCTTCAGGTATGCAAGCTCTCTTAATATCACAACGCTTTTACTCTCACCTCGAATTTTACGTGATTATACAAGACACATCACTGACAATCATGGACATTTGCTCAAAAAAAACAAAAACAAAAAAAACCTAGCATCGTACCGTGCCAGTTCATCAAAGGAAAGTTGTACAGTGACATTCATATTTAACATGGTCTCGCCAAAATATGATTTATTTATGCGCTCCTCGTGTCGCCGTGGTAAACGGGCGGATGTCTGGGGATCCTGTCTTGTCCCGTCCTCCTGTATTGCGCTCACAATAGATGGCGGATCTTCTGCTCCAAAAATAGACCGTGAATCACCGCTCAGTCCTGTTCAGAGTCTTGAGCGCTACAGCTTAATGAAGCAACGCCGCTGTCAGGGGAAGACGCGCAGAGCACGTAAACGCTCGTTATGATTCGGCTGAGAAATACGCGCGTGGCGCCGCACACGGCCTGTCTGTTAGCATTGTGCTTCCCCCTTTTTTGTGCATTCTGCATGCATGCTTCTTTTTTTTAAAAAAAAAGAAAAAAAACATAACCAGACTCCTCCATATTTATAACTCATTATGCATTCTGGGAAAATGAAACACGGGATTGTGACAGCGTCATGCCAAAGACAATATAGAACTACAGGAGCGTTAGCCGGTGGAGTGTGCCTCACATACGTTTTTGATCATCGTCTCGCTGGATGAGCAGACCTCTGACACCAAAGCACCAGAAGTCAGCTCTATATGTGAATGCATACTGTGATCAAAGCAAACAAGCAGAGCCTCCCAAAAACTGCGTTTGGCAGAGAATAAAAACTATCTGTGGTAACTTCTCGTCATGAAATAACAAGAGATTACGTTCACTTACTGAATAACTCTTTTCTGTAGTACATCCAGTGTTTACAGTATCAGTGTGTTCAACTATTGCTGTTAGTCAGATGCACTAGAGCAACAAGACCTAGGTAATAGATAGGAGATCTCTAGTTGCTTAGTGATATATAAAGTTCTATGTGAGGGACTGGATTATGATGTCACTATCAGACATTTCCCATGATGTGGGGTGATGTCGGTGTTGTTGGGTAGAGGTAATGGTGTATGACATGGCTTCGGGGAAACTATTTTGTTTAAGTAAAAACGAAGTTCTGTGGAGTGGAAGGCAGTGTGATAGACTTGATCCCTCAAGCCTCTGAGACCGTTACATGAGACAGCAGCTGCAGGGCAGCACAGAGACAGCCATGACGCTAATCCTTAACTTTTATTTTATTTACCTTCTATTTAAGCTGCTAGGTCAATTGAGTCCTTGGTTCTTGTTTTCGGGAATGGCCCCGGGAGTCAATGTGGGGAATGAATGCAAGAGATTGAAAATTGGGTGGTGGGAAACAGAGAGTCCATTTTGTAGTAATTTTACCAGGACACTGGGGTTAACATTATTCATC
The DNA here is from genome assembly GCA_022829145.1 of Albula goreensis. Taxonomy (NCBI): domain Eukaryota; kingdom Metazoa; phylum Chordata; class Actinopteri; order Albuliformes; family Albulidae; genus Albula; species Albula goreensis. The sequence goes on along the minus strand of CM040753.1, from coordinate 4,727,198 downwards.
TTTCAAAAAGTGCTATGCAATCGTGAATACCCACAGTTATCCCGGTATGGCTGCTGTTCTGGTATGGTAAAATCAATCGCTTGCCTCAAGCCAACAAACCTCAGTGACACATTTCCCTGTTTCGGTTTGGTGTCATCCAGGGAAGGAGAAGGAGAGGGCGGTTCTGGGGACCCCCCCCAGGGGAGAGGGGGCATCAGAGGAGGGTTCCAGCGACTGCCTGCCCTGTATGAAGGGGTGCGCCTACTGCCGTGACAACACGCCCTGCCACACCCAGGAGGATAGCGTCCTGCGTATCACCATCATCTCCTTCCAGGGGCTTTGCATGCTGGGAGATTTCATCAGCATGGTGCTGATCTACCATTACCGTAGGAACAAGGTACGTACCGAGCCGACACGACATGCACAAGCTACGTTACATTACAGGCATTTTTCAGATGCTCCTATACACAGCAAATTACAACTCAAAGTACGTAAGTCAGGGATGAAAGTCTTAAAAGTCCTGGAGTGGAATAAAAGTTCCATAACTTGCCAGAATGGATAATATAAGCAGTAATGATAACCCTGTAGAAGACACAAAAAAAAGAAACCCATCAACAACCATAACAAACAAACAGCCTCTTTGTTTATGCTACTTAATTTTTTCCTGTTTTTATGAGCGACTTCCTTCAATCCACATGACGACAAGCTCTCCTCTTTCAACCCACACTCATAAGCCATGTCTGTGCAGCTCAGGTTTTAGCCCTGCGGAGAGGAGGGGGAAAGGGGCAGGGAGTGAGCTTGACATGTTTGTCTGTGCTCTCCTGAATTAACGGGGGATATTTCAGCAATCAGTTGCTCTCACTATGATACTTTGGCATTCCAAATTGGGTGAAAATAAATAGAAAATGCCTGCAAAATAATTAATAAAAAAGTAATAAAAAAAATCTAAAAAATGCTTCAAGGGAGCATGACGATCATGAAAAAAGAAGAGAAGATGGGAAGAGAGACAGAGATGAGAGAGAGTAGCAGAGAGACATGCATATTTTTACATTGCATTACATTACAGTCATTTAGCTGATGCTTTTATCCAAAGCAACTTACAGTTGACTGGGCTAGCCAGGGGCCAACGGGTCAATGTGGGGTTAAGGGCCTTGCTCAAGGGCCCAACAACAATGCAGTGGCTAGACTGGGGCTTAGACCACCAGCCTCAGTGGTCCCAGTCATGTACCTTAGCCACTAGACTACAGGCTGCCCCCATAGGTTGTGTTCTCTGTAACCCTGTTATTCTGAGTAGGGGAGGCTAAAGCCAGGGTTCAGCCAAGGCCTTCCTGGCAGGAAGCTGCTTTGCCCCTCACTTCAAATGCGATAGCTTCCGTGGCACCCTGCCACACACATATATCCGTGTGCTGTTGGCACGGAGCTCGTGCCCGCTCTCCATTAGATCTACTGGAGCCTCTGAAAAAGCCTGTCTGAATAACGGCACAAAAAAAAATAAAACATTTCCCTGAAAGCAGTGATAGTGACGGGAATCCCAGCGCTGGCTCTCTGGACGGCCCTGAATGTCTATTAATTAGTGGATGGGGGGAAAGCTAATCCAAGGGCAGGATAATGTGTGTATCTACATCCTACTGCTTGTCCAACACATTCATCTCTGGTTAGTGAGTGTGACACAAGCCTTAATAAAGATGTCTGCATGTGCGCAGTTTATCTTAATCATGCAGACTTACAATGTTGTGCTTTTTTTGTATTTTGATTGTTTTCTTATATTGTATTATATGCATCCTCTTGACATGGACACCCTTACAAAAGAGATGTTTAGTGCAGTGAGACATTTGTCAAATCATTAGCGTAGAACCTGAGCGATCTTGAGGATCCTACCCTGGAAAGTAGTGCACAGGTGGATGGCTGTTTGGTGCGAATTTAACACACAAACACGTCCAGGTGAGGGGCTGAAGATGGAACTGCTGGGTGTATTTTGGTAGCACGACATCCAGATGCAAAGCAGCTCCAAGGGGACAACCTCTCTTTGTGAGTTTTCAAGTAATGGATAATGAATTACCCACTGTTTTACACATTGTCACTGAATACTATAATTTATTTTGATTTTCCAGATCCATTCCATTTAGCATACAAGTTACAACTACCCTTCCTGGGATACTAAAAAAATAAAAATATTATTTGCTAATCATATGACAGTAATAAAGAAAATATCGTTATTGGTAAAACCTATTAAATAACACAAATAATTATCGGTCGAGCGTAAAATATTACAGCCAACTGGCACAGCGTTTGAGATCTCTGTTGGGGAATGGGAAGGAGCAGATCCAGTGTACGAAAAAATGAGAGAGTAGCACAAATCAAAGTTTTCATTACCCATGTGTCTATGGGAGAGCATTCAGGGAAGTGAATATATGGTTGGCAAATAAGCGTGGTAATTACACTGAGGGCTGTGCCGCAGGAGCGTAAGTGAGATAGATAATACAGGGAGAATCTTCTATCATCTGAACCCCTGGAGGAGTTATGATCAGAGTCATGATCAGCTACACTATAATGCGGTCTACACAGCGAGACAAGCCAAGTTTGGCTCGAGTACTAGGATTCAGTGAACGCCTCCGCTATCCTGACTTGATGTGATTATACATGTGTTTTCATACTGTATCTTACAAACAAACACATAGACACACACACACACACACAACATGCTCATACAAGGTATCGTTTCACCAGCACACAAACACAACACGAGACACAAACACAAGTGCAACATGCACGTATATGACACCCATGCATGAACCCACATGCGCACACACACACGCGCACACACACACACACACACACACACACACACACACACACAAAGAGGAAAGTCCGGCCCTTCTCTCCTGAACAATATAGTGAGTTACAGTATCAGCTGACAATAGTCAATATCACTCATTGCTGGCCTGAATATGTCTTCCAACCAATGGAGTCCAGTTCATCAAGGTTTTTGATGACCTGTCAGTTTCATAACTGGAAAAAAAAAATAGCAGCAGAAAAAAGTGTTCCACATAATGTTTCCTTCAGTAATTCAGTCAAGAGCATGGTTTATCAAAAACTATTTGCTGTTATTGATGAATAAACATAGCAATGGGGTACAGAAATGGAACTTTAGGTTTGCTAGTATGGACAAGGAGCCATCCAGCTCCTATGAAAGCTACATGTTGCTATGGGTCATAAATTTACATGTATTTGTTTATAGGAGGGCAGGCTGTAGTAAACATCCTCAGAAAGACATTCTTTACAAATCAGCATATTAACTGCAGAATGACATCATACTGCATAAATACTCATCACAGAGTTACACAAATTCAGCAATAAACCGCATGCTTGACCATGATTTCAGACATAATGTCGGTGCTTCCTCCGCAGCGGGGTTATGGCCATAAACGTGAGCGATTCGTCCGTTTGGAAAGTCGGCGAGGTGAAATTTGCGTAATTAAATCAGCCAATCTAAGCTCTCCATCGCAAAGTGGAGGCCAAAGTCCATATTCCTGTAATGGCCTAAACCAGCTGTGTCATTCTGATCCACCCTCACCGGCTCTGATTATATCTAGAGCTGGGAAAAGATCTGATTATGACATCATAGTGTACATTTATGAATGAGCTATATCATTATGCACTTGATTAAGTGTCATAAAAAAAATCACTGATATCTTCTGAGCCATTTACAGTATTGGGGCCAGGCTCGTACGTTGTGAACGTCGCTGGCTCACAAGGCCAGTGGCAAATTTACCTGGCCGCCTGTCCCTGTACATTGTCTGTCTGGTTCCACCTATAGTGAGGCAGTAAGTGAGGCATTAAGCTTCCTGTCACTCAGGTGGAACTTACCCAGGTAAGGGTACAATAACTAACTCCCTTTTTCTAAAATGTACATATGATAGGAGTGGTATCGACACTTTTTTTTTTAGATTATTTTAATGTGGGCATCACTGAATCTGAAAATGTCCTGCTTTAGTATTTCAACATGAGCTATGCTACATTCACAAGCCACCTTACTCATTTCAATCTTTTATGTTACTTCTGGTGTCTTAATCATAGCACTATATACCGTATGTGTTTCAGTTACAGTGGCCTGAGTATGAGAAGCAAAACTTCACTGCATAAGATCAATTCATGCTTTAGTAATGCATGAAAACAAATGAGTCAGAACTGAATTTCACCTGTTATTTTTTGTAGTTGATTATTTCAATCAGTAGAATTTTGTTGCTTCTTTTAAACGATGTTAGCATTTATGTGTATGACTTGATATTACTTTCTTTTACAGAGCATCAGAGCGTCTGGCCTGGTCCTTCTGGAGACGATCCTGTTTGGAGCTCTGCTTCTCTACTTCCCTGTAAGTTTTTGATTTTCTGCTTTTCTGTAAGAAATGGGTCTCACCTGTTTGTCCTGCACCTTGCAGATTATTTCTGTTGTGCCTAACACTCTTTTCTACCATCTTACAAAATTACAGAGGGGACTTGGGGGAATGAGATGGGCATAAAAATGTTATTTGACATCCAGGATTTGGTGAAACTAAAATAAATATGACATTAACACTATAGATGGCTGCATGTCTGCGTCATATCTGAGCCAGACTCAGGTGCAATGCTGAAATTGAGTTGTCTGTCGTGCTGTAGTGTTATTATCATGTTATTACCGTACTGTATGTTATGTTGTTGTGTCTGGCTTGACAGGACCTTGGTTGACGGTAATTGCAATCTCGTGGCAATTATTGAGAACTATAGGCTTGCGTGTCCACAAAGGGTAAATGTAATTAAAATGAACTGATTTAGAGCCAGTAATCAATGCAATTAGCAGAGACAAGGTCCTGGAAAGTAATAATCTTTAAATTGCTGTTCTACTTTAAAGCTTTGGCAGAATCACCAGAGGAAATCCATAGTGGAGCAATGCAATGTGTTAATCCACCTACAAAAGAGGATGTTCTGGACAGTAAGCAAGCTTATCCCCACAATGTCTCTCACTCCCAAAACAAGCAGCTGTTTAAAGGATATTTTATCATTATTTATCGCTAAGAACAGAAAAAATGAGGTTATTTTATATATGTATTGTTTTCATTGATTAAAGTTTACCCAACTTAAAACTCACTCATCAAAAAACGTAAATACAGCAGCAATAATTAACATCCAAACATTTCTTAAAGATGTAAACGTTCATAGTGACTTATTCCCTCCCTCCTTATCCTGACGCTCAGTGCGTACCAGTTTAATTACCCATTTATAACATGGTGTCTGGGCCAAAATTACAAATGATAAAATTTTTGAATGTGCAAACATTTATTGCTAAATTTAAATGTTTTTCCTCTTCCTGTAACAAGCTTCCTGTAATGGGGCAGCCTGTGGTCTTTTCGGGTAAGGTGCATGACTGGGACCCTTAAGGTTCAAGCCCCAGTCTAACCACAGCAAGACCACCATCGCTGTTGAGCCCTTGATCAAGGCCCTCAACCCCAAATTGCTACCGGGGGGACTGGCCCTTGGTTTGTCTAATCAGCTGTAAGTCCCTTTGGATAAAAGCATCAGCTTAATGACTGTAATGTAATGTCCCGTCACACTTCACACGAGCATTGAGCCGCAGGCCTAAAGCGGAAGCATGTTGCTATGAATGCTGCTTGGAAACGGCCATGTTGTAAACGCTTGCGTGAGTTCAGACCCCTGCCACTGTGCAGGATAAACGCCGTCAGCTGGTCTCCGTTTGCCAGGCTTTAACAAAGCCCACCTGGATCATTTGGCCATGCTGATCTTGAGACGCCTGTTTCCAAAATTAGAAAGTTGCAGAAAAACTTCTTTCTCTTACTTTTGCTAAAATTTTGACTTCTCTGAACTGTTTGGTTTACTATTTTTTTTTTGAATAGGGTTTTTTTTTCTAAGTAATGCAAGTCTCTTAAATTAATGGATACTTTTATCAAACAAACCCATAACCTTCCACAATTTCATGGGTGTCTCTTTCAGGTGCATTGAATGAACACCTCTTACAGGTGCAATGCCAGCATACCTTGGAGCGCTGAACTGAATGCAGGCGGGCTGCATTTAAAATAGTCATTGATTTGAATGGTTTGCATGAGATGAAATCACACAGCCATAGGAGCAGTCTGGTGTGGTGGGGGGTTTGCATTTTCGGCCCATCTGTGTGATGTTCACATAGGTACATTAGCAACGCTACCAAAATAGCACGTAGCGCCTGCATTCAGAATCTTGATGGATGAAAATGCGAACATATTAGCAGATGCAAAAATTGCACGGTCCTGACAGTTTTTATCGCCGCACTACCCTATCATGCCAGTTCCACCCCCCTCCCACCCCACCCCCCCACGTTAATGTGAATGCCTTTGTTGCAGTCCCTGAAAACTGCCAACCTTGGCAGAGGTGAGAAATATTCCATTTGCGACAGAAAAAATTAGCGATTCCTCTCCCTCCCAGCTGCAAGCTGCGTTTTCACTCCCATTCTCACTAAAATAGAGTCCCCCAGTCTCATTCCCATGACATTCTGCTTAGAAGAGAAATTGAGTTTTTTCTTTTTCTCTTTTTTTTTTTTAAAAGTATGTCTGTCACATACAATAACATCACTGCCTGCCAGAAATCAAGCTGGATGCAGGACTGTGATGTACAGCAGCAGTGAGGCCTGCTTCTGCAGTCTGCCCACAGTGTCCTGAGGAGGACACAGACAAACACTTATGCCCATTGATTCCTTCCCACAATTCCTTATGCCCATAGATTCCTTCCCACAATTCCTTATGTACATAGATTCCTTCCCACAATTCCTTATGCCCATATATTCTTTCCCACAATTCCTTATGCCCATAGATTCCTTCCCACAATTCCTTATGTACATAGATTCTCTCCTACAATTCCTTATGCCCATAGATTCCTTCCCACAATTCCTTATGCCCATAGATTCCTTCCCACAATTCCTTATGCCCATAGATTCCTTCCCACAAATCCTTATGCCCATAGATTCCTTCCCACAATTCCTTATGCCCATAGATTCCCTCCCACAATTCCTTATGCCCATAGATTCCTTCCCACAATTCCTTATGCACATAGATTCCTTCCCACAATTCCTTATGCCCATAGATTCCTTCCCACAATTCCTTATGTACATAGATTCCTTCCCATAATTCCTTATGCCCATAGATTCCTTCCCACAATTCCTTATGCACATAGATTCCTTCCCACAATTCCTTATGCCCATAGATTCCTTCCCACAATTCCTTATGCCCATAGATTCCTTCCCACAATTCCTTATGCACATAGATTCCTTCCCACAAATCCTTATGCCCATAGATTCCTTCCCACTATTCATATTGTCCTCTCCTTCATCAGATTTATGCATTTCCACTCACCAACATTGAATAAATAGTCTTAAAGATTCTGTTTTTTTGGGGGAAGGGGGAGGAGCAAATGAAAAATCACACAAAAAAAACTAATTATTGCAAACTGTAGAAAACACACAGGTCAGTGGGCTCAGTCTCCAGAAAGGATACCCATCACAGGGAGCAGACTTATGTAAGCAACACACTTGTTTTTTTATGTCAGTAACATGTAATTTTAGGGCCAAAATGTCTGTGCCTTGGAACGCCTGAGGAGAAGGCTCAAATTGGCAAATTAGAGGGCTAAACTGAAGTCTTTCTGCTAATTGTTCCCAATTAGGTTATCTCCTGTCAAAATCCCAATTAAACTGTCTCCCCTTCTGTGTGTCTGACTCACCAGAGAACATTTTAAACCATTGTAAGGCTGTGTGTTCTTCTAAAACTGATTGTGTCTCTGGGTTATCCAGAAAAACAAATTATTGTATGCGCTGCGTTTTCCCACATGGGAGGAAGGCCTTCAAGGAAAAAAAGACTGCCTTGTTTGAAAGTGGGGATAGTAGGCACTAGCTAAATAATGTACATTTATTTGCAGTCTTGATGTGCACCAACATGGCTGTCAGTAAATTTGTCATACCTGCATATTTATAGGTGTGTGCGTGTGTGTGTGTGTCTGTGTGTGTGTTTTGTGTCTGTGTGCATGCATGCTTGTGAGTGTGTGTGTGTGTGTGTGTGTGTTGTTCCTGTAGTGACTTTGTGTATGTGTATGTGCAAGCTGGTGTGTGCTTGTTCCTGTATGTGACTTTGAAGGCCGTGGTTACACCTAATTTTCCATCTATCATTTGCAGATTTCCTTTCTTCCCCCCTCCCTCTCCTTTACTTCCATGTCCCTTTCTCTTTCCCCCTCTCACTCCTTCCCCATCTTCATCCCTCTCTCTTATTCTCCTCACTTTCCATCCCTGTCTCTCTCTCTCTCTCTCTCTCTCTCTCCCTCCTCTCCTCTCCCCTGCTGTGTGTGTTGTGGAGCTCTCCTCCTCTCCCCAGCCCGTCTGCTGAATCTCAGCCCCTCCTCCATGCCTCTCCCCCAGTCCCACAGCACCAGCTCCCCAGGTTCCTTTCTGGAGGGAAGCTCAGCTTCTGCTCTGCTACCTCTCCTCTCCCCATGGTAAACCCATTTCCCCTTCACCGCTCCCTCCATCCCTCACTTAAACACCCCCATGTCTTACCCCTGTGTGGCCCAATGAATCCCCATATGTGAAAGGATTAGGCCCCTTTTTTGGGTCTTTAATGTTTTTTTGGGGTGTTTTACCTGGTTCCATACCTGGGACAGGCTCTTACCCCTTTGAGGATGTGGATATTATTGTTCTGAAACTAACCGTGAACAGACTATGTTGTGAAAGAGTTCAACTGAGCTGGGAGGGTGTGTCTTTTCACTCCACTGTCAATGGCTGCATTCCAATACTCAAATTCGTTTTCTCCTTTCCTCCTTTCCTCCCCTCCTTTCCTCCGTGCCCCGGAAGCTGATTATGTGTCCTCCTTTCCTCCACTGTTCCAAAGGGAAATCTCGCCTCCTCCTTTCCTCCTTTCTCGTTTCCTCCAAACGGAGGATACATCGATGTATCCTACCGCGGAAGTCTTTTCACATTTCTGGATGACATCATTGTGCTCACAACTAGTCAGGTTAAAAGACCATCCCACAGAATATTTTGATTGGCTTTGGTATCCTCATAGTCAGTCGAAATTATTACTTTATCAATAGCCGACGTCGACTTTGATGACAGGCGAATCGGATTAGCTGTTCCAATTTTCGATTCATCTCCCCCTTTCCTCCTTTCCTCCACTCGTTTCCTCTGCTCCTTTCCTCCACATATTTCCGCTGTATAACCGGGGTAGGAAAGGAGGGGAGGAAAGGAGGAGACGAGAAAAAGTATTGGAACGCAGCCAATGACAGGCATGACTTTCAGTGAGGAAGACCAATTCTGACCCTTAACAAACAATGGCACTGAATCCCTTTCTTGTTTCAAGTTGCTATTAACAAATCTTTAAGAAATAGCTGTTGAGAAAGTTGCTGTTTTTTTGGCGATAGTTAAAGAATATGTCTGCAGTGGAAAGGAGTACTCTGGGACAGTATCTCTGGAGAATGGGAAAAAAACTGTTTCTGTTACCTAGGTCCATAACTCCCACTGCCTGAGAAACGTTTTATATAACATCATAGAGCATGAAGTATCTGTAACATGCATGACATATGAACTTACCTTGCTCTGTTTTTAATGTAGCTGGCTATCCACCCAAAAACAGTCATCAGAGCAAAAAAAAATAAATAAAATAATCATTCCCAAAATACTTTTGAAAATGTTCTTTTGATATGAACTGAGCTTCTTAAAGTCAATTTCCAATTACTTTACCCAGACTGTGTGTTGGTGATTTCTCTTGAAACCAAACTTTTCATATAGACTATATTAAATTTCACACAGCATGTCTACACAATGCCTTGAGAATATGCTGGTTAATATTATGGCACAGCCAAAGAGAGGAGATTGTAGCCGTTAAGCTACACAAAAATATGCGGACAGGGACTAGTATCTCTGCTCACTGATTGGCCAGTTCCTCAATGTTGCCAAGGTTACTGAAGTCCCACAAAACACAATTAACTCATTCAGATGAGGAGACAAAATATTGATAACAGCTGTAACTTTGTATTCATATATCCCTTCATACTGAACAGCACATTTATAACAATAAACATTAAACAAATTTAACCCCCCTCTCATCCTGTTCCTTAGCTTTTTAAAATTACATTCTGTCATTAATTAATGGGGGAGTTGAAAAAGTCACCTTATACATACATCTTATATGTAGAAGTGCAGATTTGTACATCTTGTACATCATAGAAATGGTTGACCTTGGTCTTAGTTTTCACACAGAAACCAGTGGAGCTCATTCACAGCTCACCCCCCCCAAATTCCTCCACCCCCTACTGCAATTTAAGGTTCTCTCTGCGGGCAGGAGTATATTTTAGGGTTCTGCCAGCCTCTGCTGGCTTAAGGTTCATAGCGGGACGAGTCCAGTGAACATGGAGGCTCAGCTCCCTCATGAAATGATGTAATGAATTAAAAAAATCCCATGCACATGAACACAATGGGCAAAACTACTGACGCCACACGCGCATGTGCACAGAAACACACCCACAAACACGCACAGACATGCATACATGTGCATGCACACATACACAAACATGCACACACACACAGATGTGGATGCACATATACCTGCACATGCAGACGCACACACACACATGCGCACACACACACACACACATACACACACACACAAATGTGGACACACACACACATACACACACACACACACACACACACACACACACACACACACACACACACACACACACACACACAAACACTCAATATCTTGTGCATCCAGGGCCCCTGATGTCATTAACATAGCTGTCTCATGGTGTGGGGTAAATCTCCAAGGATTAATGATGGGGAAGTGGGGGGTGGGGGGTGGGGGGTAGGGTAGGAATTGTGGGAAAAATGGCAGGAGTAACTATCCCGGCCAAGGGGAACCTGGCTCAGAGGAGGGAGGGGCTGGGCAGAAAGTAATTTACACCCTCTGTCACCAGAGAAGAGCGAAACCCATTACCCCAGCTGCAAGAGTCTCCCGGGTGGGGGGGTGTTGGGGGATTGGGGGTGCAGCGTGTCACCCTCCCTGGGAAAATACTTTAATTTGTGCTCTGCCTGCCATACTGCCTGCTTTCACATTAAAGGTGTTTGATAGGTCAGAGTGAAAAGAATGGATTGAGGAGTGCGATGAAATGAAAGTTAAAAAAAGAGAGCGCGAGAGAGAGAGAAAAGGTGAGAGAGCGGAATACAGAGATGGCTGTCGCGTCAAACAGAGGGGAGCTGTGGGGGTTTTAGATGTTACCGTGACATCATCCCCCCCAATCCCCCATGCCCCCAGCCAAACTTCTCTTGAATCCTGGGGTTCCTCCGATTTCAGTGGTTGAATATTGCATTGGATTGCAGGCATGTGAAAACACTTACGGCCGTTCACATCTGCATTCGCTGTTTATCAAATGCTTTTCTCTGGAGTGACTTACACAGCATAAACCTGGACCCAATCGAGTGCACTTAGTCTCCTTAAGGACATGTGCAGCTCAATCAAAACTTTGGATAATGCAGATAAACTAAGATTTTGTTTGGCATGTGTTCTTAAAATGTGGTCTGATTTGATTGGATAGCATATGCTGTTAAAGAGGCCCATTGCACATCTCAATAACCCAGCCTTGAATAGACAGCAGTTTACGTACAAATCACAGATCCCAAATATTAATGCAGCTGCTGTGGTCTTCCTGTATGAAAAATGCATGGAGAGAAATGTAATTACTTCAGTAACCTTTGGCCGATAAAATACTATAAAGCCTATAGTTAAATTAACACAATTTTTGGTACAAATTCAATGAGGAAATTCATAATGCCCACCCAATGCAGAAAAAGCACCATGTGTGTTAAACCCCATAGCGTAAAATAATTGATCTGTTTGATGACCTTGGACTGAAACACTTTACCCATGAATCTGGGGCAGGTTGTATTCCCGGCACAGCAACGATTCATGTTTTTTCGGCTGCATCTGAATGACACAGAATAATGTTGAGATGGTAAGAACGTAGAACATTAGAATACTAGAACACTAGCCTGTTTTCAGCCAACAATAATTGTCCTGCAGTTGGACTTACAATTAATTACAAGTGTTTATAGCTTTTTTTCTTCAAAAATTTCAACCCTAACACCCCCAACCCCCCACCCCCCACATCCTCATCATTTATCCTTGGAGATTTACCCCACACCATGAGACAGCTATGTTAATGACATCAGGGGCCCAGGATGCACAAGCACCATAGATGTGCTATTGAGTGTTCGTGTTTGTGTGTGTGTATGTGTGTGTATGCATGTGCAGGTATGTCTTCAAAGTCCAGATTCTAGAGTTCAGAAACTGCCAAAGTGAAATCAATTATCTGTGTGTAAATGAAAAAATGTTGATTGCATCCAGATCACTGTCTGTCTTTAAGCACATAAAAGGTAAAAGGTAAAACAGGTTTATGGGGTTCTTGTCTGAGTATCAGTGTAATTACCCATTTGTGCCTCAGCCAGCGGAGTTTAATTTATCCTCGTGACATGCCAACATAGAAGAGGACAAGAGCAGTGCTCGTGTTGGGTCAGGGATGGGCGTGAGGGAAATCGATAACCCAAGAAACATTTAACTGAGAAAATATTTATGATTAGGTAGGAACAGTTTGCTTTGGAGGACTCGAGTACACTGAGCTGGACTAGGGCCTAATCAAACAAACAGTGTCTTTAAGGGCATATGATTAGATTCAGTCTAATCTGACTTCAGTCTTTTAAAGGGTGTATGCATATGTAATTCTGTTTTAAAATGAAAAGAACACATTCCAATGAACACGTTTACTTGTCTCCTGTAAAATAGCAGATACTCAAAGAAACTTATGTTGTAATGTAGAGTCTGTTTTCATTGCCCTTCAAGGGACATAAGTGTTTCATTGGATCCCGGCCAGCATTTCAAATTTCCATCTTTGCTTCTGTTTTATCATTATTATTGGCTTGTTTCCTGGAAGAAACATAACATGATTTTAAAAAATGGTCAGAGGCAAACCGTTCATTATTCTTGAGCAGAGTGTCAACACACTTGAAAATTTCTGCAAAAGTGTAAACATGGGAGAGGGGAGAACAAATTTGGGAGGACAGCATAGCGTGAAAGATTTCCCCTGTGTGTGACAAGTGCCTGACAGCACCCCACAGTTGAGTGCCCCCTGAAAAGCTAAATATTTTTTTATTTTTAACTGTGGAGAGACTGAGAGAAGACGAGAGATAGAGGGAGCCGGAGACAGAGAGAGAAAGTGGAAGGGGGGAGTGAGGGAGAGAGAGGGAGAGAGAGAGAGATTTGATATATGTCAGACTGAGGCAGCGCACCACAGGAATTCACTTCAATTCAATTCCACAGGAACAGAGAGGAAGGGATTAGCTAAAACTGGAGGCAGGGGTGCAGCTCTGATATGATTTCAGCCTTTGACCTGAACGGTACGTGAGTCAGACAGCAGAGAATGCGAGTGTTTTCTCTCCTCCTGCCCTTAGCCAGAAGTGGTGAGGCAGTAGCTAGCTCTGCAGTGCTGACAAATATTCCGGTAAAAACAAACTATTCTAAAAGCAACTCTAAAATTCTGACATAGGAGATGCGGTCGGAACTTAAAACTCCCACACGGCAGCCCGCCCTCACTATAGCGCTGAATGAATGACGTAACTGTGCAATCCAAATACTCTGGAGTTTAGGCTGCCTGGCCGCATGGCGTCTGTGGTGCCTTTTCCAAAACCTGAACTATGGAGAGGTTTCATGTGACAGAATGATGTCAGAATATTGATGTACAGAGTGTGTGTGTGTGTGTGTGTGTTTGTGTGTATACATCTGTACGGCTTAGTGTTGAGTGTGGCGGGTTCGTTCGGCCACCCAGATGACCTTCATGGAGGTGACCTTTCCCAAGTGTCTCCCAATGTGAGCCTGGCCTCTGTGACCCGAGGTCCTCAACTCCCAGAGGGATGCAGTAGTCCAGGGAGGTGCCTGAGCAAAAATCCAGCCATCACATGTTGAGGGGGACCTGTCTTTCCGCTCCACTGCACGCCTTAATTATATAGACACGCTGACGGGGCCAACGTAACAGCACCCTTTTTCTCCAGTGTCTAAAACTGTCGGCTATTTATAGCGACCTATGGACATGGCTGCTTTTAGATCTCAGAGGCACCGGCTCAAGGTACCAGCAGATCTACCTATGGGAAGAGAGCAGTCAGGAAGACTTCTGGGACAGCAAGGTTGTCTCAAGCAGGAACCCTAAAACAAGAGCTCTCAGACTCTGTCCCTAGGGACCACTGTGTATGCTGGTCTGTGTTAAGGTCAGCCTCCTCATAAATTAAGGTTATTCACCATAAGTTTAACTTTTATGTTAGTTTTTTTTTGTCCCTTAAATTTGTTTGAACACAGCGCACGTTTGGCTCATTCGTTTAACAAATGGTTTTCATTTTAGTGAGCTGTTGTCTATAGTTTCACTAGGTAGTAATCCACTGATTCACTGTTTAGTTGATAATTTCATTAATAAACGTGACATATTTGTGAAGGACCGTTTTGCTTTACAGCACAATATGAGAACGTGGAATAAGAGAGTAAATCATTATAAAAGCTATTACAGGTAGTAAAAACGTGTCACAATTCAGGGGTTGCATCAGGGGTTAGAGCAAAAACAGGACAGCACACACAGGACTCGCTCAGGAGTGAGTTTGAGAACCGCCATTCTTACACGGATATAAGGGGACATTCTGAACCCTTTACTTTTGAGGGCCTCTTGACCAATGGGTCTTTGATGTTCCTTTCGGGATTAGGACACCGTGACTCTGCAGTCTCTCACCTGGATTGGTTGATGAGTGCTTTAGAAGAGCGCTCTGGCCCCATAAAGACAGAGCCATAACCTGATCTCATGAACATGGGTCATGCCGGTCATCTCCTAGCAGCGCCCAGTGCTCTCCTTGAGTGTCTTGGTGGCCATTTTAAGACACAGATTGTTCTCAATAGCTGTTTTCCCAAACAGCCTCTGCATGGTCGAGAAATAAAGAATCCTCAGAGCTCTGTGATTATAACTATGATGTTTAGCATTTTTTGGCAAAATAACCTGATTCAGAATGACTTTCACTTTTACACTCTAACAGTTTATACAGCTGGATATTTACTAATGGGAATCAGATGATAGCAGTGCCTTGCTTGGGAATAAACCTTGTAACTATTGAGCTACAAGCCCACTGTCCTGCCTATAATACTACACTACCACCACCTTGAGTTACGAAAGCTGACCCCTCCCTGCCAGCTTGAGAACTGTTTAAGGAAATTGTTGGCTTTTTTTTAACCGTCTATCCAAAAAATTAATTCTGACCCTGAAGGTACACAAAATTCTGCTCAAGAAGAATCTGAATGTGGAAGCTGTAATGAGACAATATGACCAAACGGGAGAAGATTTATGTTAAATATATCAATGTATCCTGAAGAAATGAAATGTAACTTTAAATTTTCCCTAAAGTGAACTTCAGCAATGAAAAGTCAGCAATGTGTTCAAATATGTTAAAACAATTAACATTCACAATTCAATACCATTATGTAGGCCTAAAACAACAAGCAAGTTTAATAAATAGGCATGATTGTCCTTGGTTTTGCGACTTTAAATGTAGTTTTTAATTAAAAAAAGGCCCAGTTAATATGTAATTAAGATAAATGGTTGACTGGCATTTGCAAAGGTATGTAATGAGATTGTGAAATACCTAGCTTGACAAAGCATGCCTCTTAAAGACAAGCAGGTTATATTATTGATGGTATCTATTCCTGACTCTCCAAGACTTTAATACTTTGTTAACGTTTCACTGTCTCCCTAAAAAATTATCTATCTGCCCAAAACAAGATTACATGATAATTTTGGATAGCGCAAACCTTGGTCTTCTCTGGGCTCTAGTATTTACAAGGTCACTAGTGAGGCTAACAAACTGAGTGCTCTCTTTGTGGAAGACTGGCATTGAACATGGAGTTGGGCGATTGGCTTGAGTTCCACGATATCCAGGTCACAATCTCAGTACCAGCCTCCTCAAACTGTGTATTCACTTGGCCGAGTCCAAAACAAATGGCATGAAAACCATTAGCATACGCTTCCACTGTTTCTTTCCTCTGCCCACGCCAAGCTTAACCACGGAAGGTTAAAAATCAATATTGTGCAGTTTGAATTGGCATGACTCGATATAGCTGGGCATTTCTATGCGTAGGAGACGATGGATTTTGGCTGCAGGTGTTGTATGCGTGTTCCTTTCTCACTGTAAAAGTCCAACTGACATAGTCCTAGTCACAAGTGTCACCTTATACCACTCTCTCCCGAAGCCACTCACTCCATATTCCTTTCATGGGCTGTGGTGGAAAATAATCTCACAGAATTATAGCAGGTCCAATAAGGAGCGGAGAGCCCCCGGCGGCTGGTGCACGCTCGATCGATAAAGCGTGGTGGGGGCTGGAGTCTTGACCTTGACTGGATGGATGGGGCACCTGTTTAATCAGCTGGCTCAGTTCTGTTGTGTAATTGTTTATTGCATTGATTGCGATCTTCTCATTTGCATCTTTATTGTCTGTGGATTATGGAGCGGGTCAGGATGCTTGTCAGAGTGTGTTGGGGACTGTGGTGGGGTGGAGGTCTTTGACTTGAGTTACAGAGCGTGTGTGTGTGTGTGTGTGTGTGTGTGTTCCATCTTTAGTCGTGTCACGTCTCTCATCGTCAAAGTCCATGATGCAGTCGTCAGAGCCACAAATGTCTTAACGGCTCTGAAGGCAACAGTGTATCTTTTATGTGTGTGTGTGTTTGTGTGTGCGTGCATGTGTGTGTGTGTGTGTGTGTGTGTGTGTGTGTGTTCCATCTTTAGTCGTGTCACGTCTCTCATCGTCAAAGTCCATGATGCAGTCGTCAGAGCCACAAATGTCTTAACGGCTCTGAAGGCAACAGTGTATCTTTTATGTGTGTGTGTGTTTGTGTGTGCGTGCATGTGTGCGTGTGTGTGTGTGTGTGAGAGAGCATGTGCTTGTGTGAACGTGCGCACGTGTGTGTGTGTGTGAACGTGTATGTGCATGTGTTTGTGCGTGCGTGTGTGTGTTTTACGTGCACTCAAAAATGTATGTGTACATGGGTGTGTGGGCGTGTGAATTTGATCTCCCAAATGAAGCTCTGTTTAAAACATCAAGGTCTACCTAGGTTTCCCTAAGCAGGCCTACATGAAAAGCCAATGACCTTTGATATGGTCTAAAAAACAGAGGGGGTGGGCAGGAAGGGGGGCGGCTGGTGGGGGCTGAGATTTAATGAGCATATCTCACCGAAAGCGAATAAGAGTTCGGCCTCATTCTGGTTCGTCAATGTCATGGCAACCCCCGGCGTATCCCTGTTTAATGAGCAGCAAAGCCACGTTTCCCTCCTTAGCAACCAGGCTCATGTCACCTGGAACATCAGCGAAGAGGGAGGAACACTGTTAAAATGCACTTGAATGTGAGTGAACTAAAATTGTTTTTAAAAGAAAAACTTTATTTGTTATAGATGCTGTTATATTATGAAATTTCCCCCAAAGACCTTGGCATTTTGAAAGTGTGAGGAATGAAAATACCCATAATCCTCTTGTGTTCTGTGTAGCGTCTTCATCCTCATCCTCTGTCGTACAACTTCCATGAACTTCCACTCCGCCACTGGACACCCTATCAAAAGCCACAAATACCATTTACTATTGTTAATGACTACATGATCAGATCATATTCGGTGGTTAATAAATTTATTACTAACTGTTTAAGTGAAACTATTGAATAATAATGCCTTTACACACAATTTTTTGGAGCATCCAGTCTAAAGTGTTAGTAGACATTGTATGGGACTTTTGTGCTTCTGCCACATCAGGTCTAACAGTGGATGTAGGGTCTGATTAATTGATTATTGTGCTATAAGTACATTACAAATATCTAATGTCAGGCAGACATGTGTTGCGAAAGACTGTGCGCTTTAATGTTTGGCCTTAAGGCTAAACATGTCCTCTAACCGTGGTTTGTGTTATGTCTGCAGTGTGCTTTCCTTGGTTTATTGCGTGTGTGTTTAGTGTACAGTGCTGGTGCTGTGCGTTGCAGCCAATGAACGCTGCGTCCAGATCGTCTTGCCGTTGTTAGCGAGTCACTCCACTGACACTGACCCGTTCAGGGCGTCAGTGGCCAGCCAGACACAGCAGCAGAAGAGCCAGCATTACTGCCAGCCCTAACGTGGTGGGGAGAGCCAGCATTACTGCCAGCCCTAACGTGGTGGGGAGAGCCAGCATTACTGCCAGCCCTAACGCGGTGGGGAGAGCCAGCATTACTGCCAGCCCTAACGCGGTGGGGAGAGCCAGCATTACTGCCAGCCCTAACGCGGTGGGGAGAGCCAGCATTACTGCCAGCCCTAACGCGGTGGGGAGAGCCAGCATTACTGCCAGCCCTAACGCGGTGGGGAGAGCCAGCATTACTGCCAGCCCTAACGTGGTGGGGATAAAGAGGCCTACCGTGCTGCTGTCAGAGGGAGAACATGGTTTTTTTTTTCCTTAGTCTTGACATGTGAGGTCACAGCTATGCTTTGGCAGTCGTGGTTCTGTGTGAGATCCTCCTCTAGTATCTCCAGACGTTCTGTTGTGCTGCTCCGCGATTCGTGCCGGGCCGTTCCTTTGCGCCCTGACCTATGTGTTTTCCCACAGTGCACTTATGTTGTACCTCTGAGCCTTTATTTTGTTGCAAAAAACGCTGTTGAGTCGAGCTGAGTCTGTTTCGTTGTCTCGCACTACAAAAACTGAATTATGCAGAATGTACAACATTAAAAACTACAGAAGCAACAATAGCTTTTTAGCTTTTAATGTTTTACATTTAAATGTTGTTCAGTTTCCTTTTTATTTTTCTTCCTCCAAGAGTGAATTCATTTATTGTGTGCAGTCATGCTTCCTGCTTCGTTATAAAAGTCTGGTCTGGTTTTCATCTCCACAAAAAGGAGATTTCCTGACTGGGGAAGAGCTCAGTGGCAGTTGTGATTGGCAGTGATTTTATTGGTAGCACTATTATGTCTAACATGTACTTATATAGTTAAGCTACTTCAGTAGCAAGAAGTTATTGGTTAGTAATAGCATTGCAGCCGTTATGTTTAACAACGCTCTTGATTACACATATAAAAACAAACAAAACTCCACTGAATAATTCATCGGTAGATGAAGATGACGAAGCTGGTGTGGAAGCCAGCTGTTTACTTTTGTCATGTCTGCCATCTTGTTTTCAGGTCGGTTGCTACCGCTAAAGACTGGCGGTGTGACGGTGAAGCCAATGCTACATGTGCCATCTTGTTTTCGGGTCGGTTGCTACCGATAAAGACTGGCGATGTGACAGTGAAGCCAATGCTACATCTGCCATCTTGTTTTCAGGTCGGTTGCTACCGCTAAAGACTGGCGGTGTGACAGTGAAGCCAATGCTACATGTGCCATCTTGTTTTCAGGTCGGTTGCTACGGCTAAAGACTGGGGGTGTGACAGTGAAGCCAATGCTACATGTGCCATCTTGTTTTCAGGTCGGTTGCTACCGCTAAAGACTGGGGGTGAGACAGTGAAGCCAATGCTCCATCTGCCATCTTGTTTTAAGGTCGGTTGCTACCGCTAAAGACTGGGGGTGTGACAGTGAAGCCAATGCTACATCTGCCATCTTGTTTTAAGGTCGGTTGCTACCGCTAAAGACTGGGGGTGTGACAGTGAAGCCAATGCTAAATCTGCCATCTTGTTTTCAGGTCGGTTGCTACCGCTAAAGACTGGGGTGAGACAGTGAAGCCAATGCTCCATCTGCCATCTTGTTTTAAGGTCGGTTGCTACCGCTAAAGACTGGGGGTGTGACAGTGAAGCCAATGCTACATCTGCCATCTTGTTTTAAGGTCGGTTGCTACCGCTAAAGACTGGGGGTGTGACAGTGAAGCCAATGCTAAATCTGCCATCTTGTTTTCAGGTCGTTGCTACCGCTAAAGACTGGGGTGTGACAGTGAAGCCAATGCTACATGTGCCATCTTGTTTTCAGGTCGGTTGCTACCGCTAAAGACTGGGGGTGACAGTGAAGCCAATGCTACATGTGCCATCTTGTTTTCAGGTCGGTTGCTACCGCTAAAGACTGGCGGTGTGGCAGTGAAGCCAATGCTACATCTGCCATCTTGTTTTCAGGTCGGTTGCTACCGCTAAAGACTGGGGGTGTGACAGTGAAGCCAATGCTACATGTGCCATCTTGTTTTCAGGTCGGTTGCTACCGCTAAAGACTGGCGGTGTGACAGTGAAGCCAATGCTACATCTGCCATCTTGTTTTCAGGTCGGTTGCTACCGCTAAAGACTGGGGGTGTGACAGTGAAGCCAATGCTACATGTGCCATCTTGTTTTCAGGTCGGTTGCTACCGCTAAAGACTGGGGGTGTGACAGTGAAGCCAATGCTACATGTGCCATCTTGTTTTCAGGTCGGTTGCTACCGCTAAAGACTGGCGGTGTGGCAGTGAAGCCAATGCTACATCTGCCATCTTGTTTTCAGGTCGGTTGCTACCGCTAAAGACTGGGGTGTGACAGTGAAGCCAATGCTACATGTGCCATCTTGTTTTCAGGTCGGTTGCTACCGCTAAAGACTGGCGGTGTGACAGTGAAGCTAATGCTACATCTGCCATCTTGTTTTAAGGTCGGTTGCTACCGCTAAAGACTGGGGATGTGATAGTGTAGCCAATGCTACATCTGCCATCTTGTTTTCAGATCGGTTGCTACCGCTAAAGACTGGGGGTGTGACAGTGAAGCCAATGCTACATCTGCCATCTTGTTTTCAGGTCGGTTGCTACCGCTAAAGACTGGGGGTGTGACAGTGAAGCCAATGCTACATGTGCCATCTTGTTTTCAGGTCGGTTGCTACCGCTAAAGACTGGGGGTGTGACAGTGAAGCCAATGCTACATGTGCCATCTTGTTTTCAGGTCGGTTGCTACCGCTAAAGACTGGGGGTGTGACAGTGAAGCCAATGCTACCCTGCACTGTGCCGCTAGCGTTGCTACATCAGAGGCTACTCTCAGTGAAGGGATTCTACATCATATTCAACCCCCAATCCCCCACCTGAGAATAGCTGAGAGAGACTGTGGAGGGACGTGGACACAGTCAGTGGAAATCTCATATTTTATCTGGGATAACGATGCACCCAAAGCCTACTCTTAGTCCCTGCAGGTTCCATCTCTCAAATTCCTTCTCTGTTGACTGAGGACAGCTCCTGAGCTTACAGTGAAAGACCCTGTGTGTCGTGGGTTAATAATTAATGCACAATTGATATATCCTCTCTCTTTCTCATTAATTTCAGACATTTTCTGTCCAGTATTTACTCCAAGTTTATTACTATTAGCGGTAGTATGTTACCCTGTCTTTCTCTCTCTCTTTTCTGTTCCCTCGTTAGTTTAGTGCGCTTAAACATCGAGTGTTTGTGTTGAATTCTCAGTGGGAGTTGATTGTACACGGTAAAGGTGTTAAGTTGCTGCGCGTGAGCAGAACTCCCAGTGCACTGGGTTTCATTGATTGAGCCTTACGCTATTACACAACCTCTGTGGGCCCGTTCAATAACACCCGTCAGTGCAACAGCACTGCTGCGCATTCGAATCGCCACGTTCCGTTGTCTTCTAAAAGAGGGTCTAATGATGAAGATGAACAAAAATATTATTAATTACATTATAATTAATTAAAAAATGAATATTGACAGGAAAAAAAGGGGCTGGAGTGAAAAGATGTGGTTAAAAAATGGAGACCTCCTGGGGTTTATTATGCAACATTAAATTTGTTCCTTGGTTATTTTTGTTTGCTTTGTGTCATTGGTGGAAACTCTTTTTTTTTAGTTTAATGGTGCCCCCCCCGCCTCCCTCCCCTCCCCTCCCCTCCCCTCCCCCTCTACCAAAATGATGCTCCAGGAACACATTGTTCCTGTAAAGAGCATGCATGGGCAGACAGGATGGAGGGGGTGGCAGGTGGGGGGGGGAGAGGGCAGCAGATGATACTTTGGCTGGACATCCAAACCTCCCCACACCCCTCACCTCCCTCTCCATAGGAGTGTGAGGCAAAACAGTGACAGAGACGTGGCGGGTGAGGAGGAGGAGGAGGAGGAGCGGGGAAGAGTCAGGCGCAAAGTCACCGTCTCAGACTCACCTCATGGCTGAGCAGCGGGCGTCTCAGGAAGTGCTGGTGGCGCAGCACATATTTATCCCGTCCTCCGAACGGTGAACAGACCGACGCTGATACGGGCGTGGGTATTCCACCTGCCGCCGGAGCATTCCTGCAGGTGACACTGACAGTGAGACTCACAGCAACTTTTGGGGTCCCAGTACACAAATTCATTTCCATCCAGATGGACGTAACAACAGCATGCCAAACTACTTCAAAAAACACATATCTCGGCCAGCTGTTTACATAGAAGCAGCGGCTTACTTTGCTCCCTGCTGTTTCTACCGCGCTCAGACGACGCTCATAAGTTATGTCCGTTGGGGAGAGTGTTGGAAGTGCCTGATCTCTGACTTTGGCACCGGCTTGTTTCGGTGAGTTTGTGCTGAGCCTTGTCATCTGGTAGCGCTCCAGCTTATTGGCCCGTGTGAGTGCTGGAACGGACAAGCCCGAGGAGGGGGACATCAGGGAGATGTGTGAGTGTTGATAATTGGCCTGATGGTATTGATGTCTTCTCAGAGGTATACAGTAACACTGCCAGCCTCTTGGGAAGGAGGGGGAGAGGAGAGGGGAGGGCCCCCCGAATTCCCGGCACTTAGCATCGATTATTAATGGAGGGGAGCAATCTGCCTCCTAGACAAGACGGGGCTTGGGTTTTATGCGACCTGGCATATGCTTAGACATGCCTGGGCCCTGACCCCCCAACACCCCACCCCCACCCCATCCCCAAAATGACCCTGCAAAGTGCTGTCTAAGAAAACCGGGCCGGACTAATGAGTTTGGAGAAACCCGAGACGGGGGAGATCCGCTTTCCGAATGAGAAACGGAGATTCCGAAGGGAGAACGTTTGAGTTCTTGTATTTCAGACAGGCAGCAGAGATCTCTGTATTCATACGGCGGGGGAGGCCTAAGATCTAGCAGTGGCCAGAACAAAGACTGAAAAGTCACATTCGGCCTTTTTCAAACTCAATTTTAAAGCTCCTTTTTTTTTTGGTGCACTTACAGAACTGTGCCCTTGGGGGTGGAGTTTATCCTCATTGCTTTTATATGAAGTGGCTAATGTTCGAGTCCTGCTGCCCCTCGGCCAGGATGAGCGTCTATAACGGTACCATTATCTACTGTCCCTCTCTTTAACGGTGAGGACCAAGCACAGGTGACCTGGATGGAGGATGAACCCTGCACCCTATTTGGTCAGTACATGTACTGTGTAGCTTCTCAGTGGGAAAAAATGAGGCCTGGAGAAAACGCTTGGGAGTTGTGTTGGGACAAAGTGATGAGTGTGTGACACATTCAGTGAGCTGAATTTGGTTGGAGCTGCAGCTACACTGTAAATAGCTGCTGTGAAAAAAAACGTAACTCCGTCAGTAACACTTTATGGGGATCACCTGTAAAACCCGGCTGACAAAGTGTTGTTTACCCAGTGAGTAAAAACCCCACCTGTGAGGATCGGGGGAAGAAAGTGCCGGATTGATTTTTGTTGTTTATAGCAACTTACCTGCCTCAGGTGAAGGGTCGTCAGATGCACCGGTCTTGAGAAGAGACCGCTCAGATGCTCACGCTGGGTTTCAGCAATGTCACATTGCTGTTTGCTGGAGTGAGGTGAGGTGAGCAGACATGGCCCTCATAGCTACGAGATAAAATAGACAAACTGTGAGGCTTGGGGTAGGACAGAGGCCAGGGTTACTCTTGTGTTCTCCTCCTCCTCCTCCTCCTCCACCTCCTCACTCCGACACTGACCCCGGTAGACGGGGGCGGCGAGAGGGGACAGGCGAGGAGAGGAACGAAAGAAAGTGGTTGTTGTTAAAAGGACGAGCTCCTCGGCCGCTCAGACCTCTCGGTTTCAGTCTGGGTTCAAATGTAAATATAGCTGAGGATCTTGCGGGTGTCTGGCCCCAGAGGAGCTGGCCACGCGTCACTGCTCTGCACTCGCCTTTGGCTGCTGAAAGATTCATGAGCAGCCCCCGACAGAGGGAAGTCTGTTCATTAAGAGATCCTGCTCCTCGCTGACGTTCAGGAGGAAGGGACATTAAGACCTACAGCTGCAAGAAAGAGTTTGTGAACCCTTTGGAAATAACCGGGAGTTTTGCATTAATAGATTTTTTTCATAGAATTACTCAAGTGGTCTGATCTTCATCTAAGTTGCAATTATAGACAAACACAATCTAACTGAACTAGTAACACACAAACAGCTGTACTTTTTACGTCTTTATTGAACACATTCATTACTCTATGCAGAAGTCTAGGCAATTTCAAAGGGTTCATTAACGTTTTCTTGCAACTTTATAGACCAAAAAAAGAGTAAGAAAATATACTTAGTATATTTTATATTTATACTATGTTAGTGTACTGGTTGTCAAACAAGATATTCCAGAAAAGTCTTCCACCTGTGCCAGATTTTCTGGAATTGTCCAAGAATTCAGAAGTCAAGGAAAATGTTTGCCCATGACTTTGTTCTGTTCCAATCCAGAGCACTTTTTAGGCATTGTTAGTATGAAATCACATTGACAACACCACCTCCACCCCACCCACCCCTCACACCCACAGGTTAATAATGCAGCCCAGGTGTCCCAGATTATTACAAGATGGAGGTGCAGCCCTTGTCCTGAAGGTTTCTTTGGAGCGTGAGGCGCTGTGCTTTTGTTCCTTTCAGCTGATTTCATCCCCGCTCTCCGAGGCGTCAACCACGTTTAGCTGGTGTGGCGTCTTGCGGCGTCTCTGCAGCTTGGAGATCAGGCTAATCTGCTAATGTCCTGGCAGTGACCATTGCTGGTTCTCAGGCCTTTCCCCCCCACATCTCATGCTAACTGCTTAAGCACCTCATTCAAACTAATGGATGCCTTGGTTGCTGCTTCAGAAACGAAAAAAATGATCATCGCCCCCTAGTGACCTGCAGACCTCTTGAACGTTGGCGCATTAAGTCCTCCATGTTGTCCATGTGGTGCACTGTAATGGTAGTGTTCATAAAAAAAACCCCTCCTTCCTCTTCCCCTGTTCCTCCCCTAAGGTGGCTTGTGTCTCTATACTGGCGGAAACCCACGGAGTGAGAGTATTTGGACGACTGCTTTTTTTGGGGGGGGAATGAGGGGGTAGGGTGGGGGGTGCCGCGGGAAAATATTAATTCCTTGGTTAATCGGATTAACGTTAAACCCTATTGGGAAATCATGGCATATCTGCAGCACACAGATAGTTGTACGGCCTCGGCTGTTTTCCCTTTTCATGTTTGGAGGCCTTTCTGCATCCCTGTGTTTTGATTGGCTGTCATTTGCATATTTCACTTTTGTTTAAGCAAACAACCCCCAACCCCCCCCCAAAAAAAAAAAAAAAAACATGATCTGGACTGATGCCCTCCATCAGAAGCCAAAACCAAAGAATTGCGCACAAGCCTGCCTACTTTGCAGCACCAGCAACGCAATCGCTTTCTCCTTTGCACAGAAAAAAATAAGCTAAAATCACAATGGACTGCACTTGGGCATCTTAACCCCCCCATGAAGGGGCCAAAGCTCTGAATGATTCTGGGGACCTGGGTGGGGGGGGATGAGCACTAATGCCATCAGTGGGCTAGCTGGGATCCCAGTGTAAAACAAGGGATAGAGAAGAAACTATCTATGAGTCTTACCATCTTTTTCTGTCAATTGATAAACGTTTTTTTGTTTTGTTTGTGTCCTTCATTTCAAATACAGATGCTCAGAGCTTCTTGGTCTCCTTGTTCTTAACCATGTGACAAAATGTAAGTCATGACTGTGGCCCCATGTTAAACCTGACTCATGACTGTAGCTCAGCTTCACACGTCAGAAAAGATAGAATGCCAAAGCCGTTAAACCAGAAATAGACTGTCAAAAATGTGTTGTCAGAAACTCCAAAAGTAGTCTTTATTTTTCCCTGTTACTCAATTTATTGTTGGCTGTTCATATATATGTTTTTTTCATCCCTGGAGGAACAGTGGCTCAACTGAAATTACTCCAACTGTTATTACAGAGCTGGGTCAGGCAAGGGTTTCTTTCTGTAGGTATTATTGGTATCCTAGAACTTAATTACAGTGAAGCAATACGTGCCTCAAATGTTTAGTGATTAATCTGCGCAGAAGAGTTTCATAATTAATCCAATGCTCTACAATCCCAAGAAATGTATGTGTGGCTCCATTTGATTACAGAAAATGAGTATTTCCCTGTTTGCTCATAGCCAGTGTGTGGGAGACGGGTGACAGATGTTTTGATAGCTTGCTGAGGCAGGGCCACTGCTGCCTGTCTCTTTTTCAATTATGAAGCTTTCCTGGCGCCCTTTGCAATTTTTGTGTGTGTGTGTGTGTGTGTGTGTGTGTGTGTGTGTGTGTGTGTGTGTGTGTGAGTGTGTGTGTGTGTGTGTGTGTGTATCACAGGAAAATAGGTTGGAATTGAAAGAGAGACAGCGGGGTATCTTGGCTAGCGCCTGCCGGGTCTGGTTCAAAAACAAGTCCCCCTTCAGGGGGTGGTTTTTTGGGGGGGAGGAGCAGGATGGGGGCCCTCTCTGACCTTGAGAGCCGGGTCACTTTGGGCTGTCATGGTTTCGGGGGTACCAAGGCGTTTGCAGTCACCATGAGCGGGAATGCTGCAGCACTGCAGGGACTTTGAGAAGTTCTGCTCTGGACTCAGAGTTCAGCTCTGCGGGGTCCAGCGTTGTGTAATTAACAGCTTCAGGTTCTCCTCCGGTCCTGCTATGGAGCTGCTAATGAAACAACTGGGATCCCAGGGTGAACAGATTATTTATAATAATAATAATAATAATAATTATAATAATAATAATAATATTTTATACATTTGGGAGCCACTAGTGCCACTTGAGCTATGGCTGATCAAGGAGGAGGAGGGAGGTATATTTGTGACTGACAGAAGCCTGTAGCCTATGGCTGACTGTTGTGTAACAACTTAACAACAACTTATTTTTTGTGGGCAGACACAACTAACCTATTCAGGCTTAGCAAAAACAGGTTTTTGAATTTATTAAATGTTTTAACGAGGTGAACTATATTCTAATCCCTTCAGGTTGATTTCTGTGAGCAGAATAAGGTAGTGAAAAAGGAAGTGTAAAAAAAAGGAAAGATAGATATAAGGTTAAGGGCACATTCCAAACTGATATGAGGAAGCAGTGTTATGCACAGAAAGTTTTCTGTGCTTGCAACAGCTTGGTGGGTCTTGTAGTAGCGGCAGAAATGCTTGGAGTGAGTAAGTCCAGGCTTTAGCGAGTGCTAGGCACTCTTTAGTTCTACAGGTAAACTATGAGCCTAGCTGGGGTGAATAGACTGTTTTCATAATTATATATTATAATGTTTGGTGAAAGCCCTTCGTTCAATTAATATTTGGCGAATAGATAAGAAACAACGTAGCAGGTTTAAACAACACAAATACAGATTTGCCCTTAATCACGGTCTGACCTTGTCACCCGTCATAGGTGGGTTCTTACCGTGTTGACTCGGCCGTTTCCAGCGCCTCGCGAGCGCGTTCCATTGAGCTCCCCCCTCATCGTTGGTTTTATTAGCATGTTCAGACTGATTTGATTGAGGGGGCCCCCTACCCCCCCCCCGGAGGAAGGGTGCTGCATCAGCGTTTTGACAGTTGATCCTACCACATGGGTCCTCGTAGGCCCCGCCAACACGCGTACTTCCCTCATATGAGGAGTCCTGCGTGGGCATAAACACAAGACCAGAGGTGGACTGGAATATAAATCTCTCCCCTACTCCTCTCTCCACCGCAAAAAAAATCTGAATCAAAGATTCATGGTTATGCAACTGCAATGAGCCAGTCATCAGATCTTTTTTACACCCATGAATGGATCGTGGAACACTTCCTCCTTAACTTACGCTATCATTAAACATTATTCATATGCAGAACTTAATGCCAGTTGGATCAAAAGCTTCTGTCTAATTGTTGCAATTTGGAGACATATAACTGTTTGATAAATTTTATAGGGCTTATTAGATCTTGCCAGATGTCTTGGATACATGTTTTTTTTTTGTGCTGACAAAGCAAAGCGTTTATGCACTTCTCATTTTCAAACCATATGTTGTGCTTATTGAATGTTATGCTAATTATTTGCTGATATCCGCATAAAAAGAAGCCTGTATAAAATTTCCACAAGGGTGTAAACACATATAGTTATTAAGTTACAACCTGTGTATCTCTAGATGTGGTGTGTACAGCCACAAGTCTACAGTAACACCAAAATAAAGTTTTATTACCTCAAGGGTAGAATCATTTCTGTGTCTGGAAAATGTTTGACACATTTCTGAACTCTGTACCTTTATTAGGCACATTTTTGCGATGGTGTAGAATTCAGACCACACACTGGGACAGTACCATACGCTCTTTAAAAATAAGGTTCCCGAAAGGTTATTTGTTTTTCCTGCCGGGGAACCCTTAAAGGATCTTCACTGATATGAAAATTGCTTAAGGGTTCTCTGTTTAACCTTATTCTAAGGGCTATATAAAGGACCCCTTTAAGATATCAATATCTAAGAGGGACCTTTAAGTGTGCCCCCAGAGGGACACATGACGAAGCTTTAAAGGTGATGATCATATCAGATCAATTGGGGGGTCCATTCACACACTGGAGCAGGGTGCTTAACAGGGTGAGCCACCCAGCACCCCTCCCCATTGTTTTTATCTTTTTTTCACTTTTCCTTCAGTTGATCTTCTTTTGTGTACTGTGCTTACACAACCTCAAATGCAGAAACACAACTTTCCCCTACTACTGTGAAGGAACCAAATTAAGATTCCACATAAACGTGTCCAATACTCAGAAAACAGCTTTGCTGTTTTCAGCTTTTTTTTACTTTGAAGATAAAAATGTAGAGCAACCACACTGCCTCTAAGCCATAACTTTTTTTTAACAAATATTCTGACAATTTTCTTAAAGCCAGTGGTTTGCGAGTAGTGTCTGTATCATGTCAGCAAAACCAGTTTGGCAGATTGATCACAGTTACAGTGTTCACCACTTTGTGATGAACAGAGAGAAGGTGGCAAGTAAAACAAGTCAATAGACCTCATATTGCATCCCTGTTGGATGCAAAGACAAAACTGAAAAAGAATAAAATGCCAAGGAAATATACTGTGATTGAGCCAGACAAGTTTCAAAGACAAAGTGCTAGAATCAAATTCAGATTCTATTTAAGGTCATATGCAATTGAATTAAAAGTGTCTTTAAGCCCTAAAAGGCTGTAATCTCAAAGAAATGAATGCTGTTATACAAGGTCTGTTTTGATTTAATTGCATATACCCTAAAAGAGCATAAATGAATTTCATTGGATCTAGCCCAGAATTATTTCAGAGAAGAAAGAAGCTTAAAGGTTGTGAAGAGTAAGATGCTTCTTAAAACCAAAGTAGGGTTCTCTTAAGACTTAACGGGGCCTGCTGAATCTTTGTGAAGCAGCTGTGTTTTATTACCAATAAACCTCAGCTGTGAATGCTATAGATGGTACTGTTGGTAGCACTGCCGCTATCCGTGGTTCTGACATTTTCCCTATATTTGGGTGACAGCAGGAAGCTCTGGCAGCAGCCATGTGGCACAGCCCTCCCTATTGCTCACAGACACCTATCAGCTGTGCTTTAATAAAGAGGTGTAAGAAAGGCTTTGGAAAACAGTCTTTCATACTGGTAGACCTTGGCTGTGCTGTCCATGGTCCTGAATTCAGGAGACAGCTTGAGATTTTAGTAAGTTCTGACAGCAGCCAACCGAGTGCAGTGCTCCCTGATCCTTACCCACCCCTCTCAGCTGTTTCTCAATAAAGAGGTGTAATGAAGGCCAGTGTTTTATACCAGTCAGCCTCAGCTGAGTATGCTACAGTGTATGTAGTACTGTAGGTAACTATGGGTGCTGTCCATGGTCCTGACATTTTTGCTGCCTTCAGGAGATTACATGAGGCTCCGACAGCAGTCCTTCCTTGCCCCTGGCATGACACTAATGTGATTCCTCCTCTTTTTTTTCCAGGTTGTCATATTATACTTTCAGCCCAGTGTGTTCCGCTGCATCCTGCTGAGATGGGTCCGGCTGCTGGGGTTCGCCACTGTTTACGGGACCGTGACTCTCAAGCTATACAGGTACGCTTCCCTTAATCTTCTCCCCGGGCCCATTGGGAGCAGGCTAATGGACCATACATCAATAAAGCACGGCCCCAGATAGATGGATCAAGTTGTCACAGAGAGATGGGGTGGGGGGGGGATGGTAACAATGCAAAAGCATTACCCCTCCTGAATTATTGAAGGAATTCTGTATCGCCAACAACACCGCATACACACAATCCATCCTTAACTGAATCGAAGGGCAACAGACAATAGAGACACTGAAAAAATGCTGTTTAGTTTTTTTTTGTTGCATGATCATCACATTCTTTTTTTATTGTTCACATTCCATACATAGCAATATGTTAGAGACAGACATTTTTTTGGCAGAGGAACATGTAGTAGAACAAAGGGTCTGTCACTTGCGGAAGAGTTATGATGTCATTATTTCTCCTGCATCCTTCACTTTTCCCATAGCGCACAGAAAGATAGTTTGATGTCATTGTCAAATGGAATATCTCCCGTAGGCAGTGTTAGGGAATCTGATATTTGTTGTGGGTATTCTATTCCTCATTAGTGTGTCAGCACACTGTTACAACCTCTCTTAAGTTCCCTAAGGTCTGGATACCAAAATGCTAAATGACAATGCAAATATGTGTGTTATGTGCTGAAAGGAAGCTAAACAGGTGTGAGTTCTCTACCACAATCTGAAGGACATGGGGTAAAGTGGAGTCTCCCCACAGCAGCCCAGTCTTAAAATCACCCCACAGAGACTGGTCCCATTTCATACCTGTCTGTTTTTATTGGAGCAGTTAATTAGTTTGTGTTTTTGGTGAAGAAAATGTGACAAAAACTCATGTATGTTTGTATCTGAGAGGGATCAGGGATCAGGCAAGAGCTCAAATGCAGACACAGAGTAATAATAAACGAGAGTGCAGTAAAAGCCAGGAATCTAAGTCCAAAAACCAGAAACTGAAGTCAGGTCACAGGCAAAAATCAAAAACCAGAAAGACACGGTAATAAGAAAAAAATCAGAATTGAAAAACGGTGGTCAAAAATCAAACGGGCAATAGTCAATAGGATCAATAGGACATGGCAGTCAGAACAGAATCTGAATACAAAAGGCAAAGTCAAAAACAAACAGGTAAATGTCAAAAAACAAGCAGGCAGGCAGGCAGGCAGGCAAACAGATAATGAACAGGAAAAAATAGAAGTAAAAACAAAACTGGCTAAGCTGGCGCACTGACAGAGAGATATGTTTGACTCACAACCAGTAAAACAGGTGACAGTCCTAATTACATAAAACCAGACCATGATGACTGGGCTAGTTAAACAAAAGCACTGGACAGACTAACTGTTGGAGTATCACATTAGTTTACAATGTAGTGTTTTATGTTATTATTGTTATTATTAATGAGCAACAAGGACAGAATAGACAGGTATGTGTGAAGAATGGGTGCGTACAGTATTTGCTTGCCAGCCTCTGATTGGCTGAGGTGGGTCATGTGACGTGTCTCATTCCCACTTGCGCATAAACATGCAGCTCCCTGAGAGGGGTGCAAATGGCAGCCGTCATCTGTGAGGGCTTATGGCCTATCTGATATGGAGATATGGGTCGTAACATCTCTGCTCATAAATAGATAATACCATGAAAAGAATATTTTTCTGAAGGCCGTAAGGGGCCAGAGCCAGTTGGAGTCTGATTTGACCTGGTTTCATGGAAAGGAAGGATGACTTCAGACCTTTGATCAGTCTGTTTTTGTTTATTTTCTTGTTTGTGGACAACTTGGAGATTCATTCAAAGCAAAGAAAAGATTTGAGGCATGAAATTGGACGGCACTATGAATAAAAGCGATATTGAACAAAAAAAAAAAAACACTTTCTTTTTTATTCCCATTCAGTCTTTTTTGAACCGCTGCTAAACCATCAGTTTTTATTCTCTTATTTAACACTGTGGCTTGGATTCAGCTGCTATCTGATTACAACTTTGACTGAAAATCTAGCATTTTTAAAATCATCAAAAGGCCAATGGAATCAGCCATATATCACATTCTGTATGTTAAAAATGTTGTTTCATAGTGATCCTAGTCTGAAAATGTATGTCAGTGAAAGTGTAAGTGTTTGGTCTGTAAAAATAGTTTTTCTGGCTTCCTCCCAAGGAGGTTTCCCATGTGCAGTGTGAATGTAAGTTCTTGCATATATTACATATGAGATGCGTTTATCCTGTTTGTAATCTTGAGCTAACGAGGGAGTGCTGCTTCTCATGACGAGTAATACTTTGAGATAAGTCACAGAATAGATGCAGCTGGAATGGGCCGAGTGTTTCCAACACACAGTCCGGTTACCATTCAGGGCAAACAACAGGTTAAAAAGGTGTTTACTAGCAGAAGCGCCAAAAAACACAAGACAAGAATTGTGGTCAAAAACAGACAGGGTCAAACCCAAAGAGGCATAAGCAAACAGGAGGCAAATGCGAGCTCAAAAAACAGCCATTGAATGGTCAATAACAAACGGGCAAAACAATCCAAAACAGCATACAAAAAAAGACAGAGTCAAAAACAGGCAGGTTCAAACACAGGCAGGCAAACAGAATAAACAGGCAGGACCAGAGCAGGGTAAACACTGGCATGAGCTGGCAGAGAACTATGATACAAGCAGGGTTTAAGAAGGGGCACAGATGAGGTAGAATGGGGACCAGGTGGGCAGGCGGGCAGGTGAATCAGGTCAGGTAACGAGGCGGGAGAACAGGGGTGGGGCTAACACACAAGGAAACTAAAAACAAAAGCACATGGCAGACTCGGACAGGAAAAAACAACAAAAAAAATGCGGCTAAGAAGCCGCCGTACTGACAAGTCCAGTCTAGCTCTTACCTCACCAGACTGTAGAGGTCAAAGTGCAGGGCAAATGTAGACTGAATACAGGGGTTTGTCTTTGCAGCACATGTTCGAGTCAAAGCTGGTCAAAGTGAAATGACCAAAACACAAGGTTGCTGCTGTCAGCAATGCTCCTTCAAAGCTCTGGTTTGATGGAGGAGGTGTAGTGACGGACAGGTGTCTACTCTAGAGTGGGATTCACGGCGACCCCTGAAGATGAGTGAGCTCGTACCTCAGGTCATCATTGAAAGCAGAACAGAGGAAATTATTGCATGTTGTCTGTACTGTTGAAATACCTTAAAAAAAAGACAGCTTCCAGCAATAATGGGGAGGATCTGATTTCCGGGAAAGCTGGTGGCATTTTCGCGATCAGTGTATTTTGCTGGATGTGGGGTGGGGGTTGGGGGGGGTTGTTAATCCATAACAAACTCATAAAGACGGTGATTCCCAGGCTCGTCACGTGTAGCCTGGCTGCTAAATGTCAGTACGTGCTGTTTCCCCCGACGGCAGTGAAAACCGCTTGCGACTCTGTGAGGTGTTCTGCATCCACGGCTGGTAATGGCACTAACCAAAGGGAGAGTTGGGGGGCAAAGGGAGAGGGAAAGAGAGGGAGTGATGCTGGGGGTGGGTTTGGCATTCAGGGGGAGGGGCACCAGCTTGGATTGATCAGTCAATCAAACTAATCAAATCTGAGTTACTGTAGCACTCTAAACAAAGACTGGCGAAGCTCTTCATCATGCCTAACTGAAATAAGGTGTGAGTCATACCTGCTCAGCGCCTGCATCAGCAGCTGTGAAAGACCAATCACACAGCAGCAGCAGCTGTGAAAGACCAATCACACAGCAGCAGCAGCTGTGAAAGACCAATCACACAGCATCAGCAGCTGTGAAAGACCAATCACACAGCGTCAGCAGCTGTGAAAGACCAATCACACAGCAGCAACAGTTGAGAAAGACCAATCACACAGCAGCAATAGCTGTGAAAGACCAATCACACAGCAGCAACAGTTGAGAAAGACCAATCACACAGCAGCAGCAGCTGTGAAAGACCAATCACACAGCAGCAGCAGCAGCTGTGAAAGACAAATCACACAGCATCAGCAGCTGTGAAAGACCAATCACACAGCAGCAACAGCTGTGAAAGACCAATCACACAGCAGCAACAGTTGAGAAAGACCAATCACACAGCATCAGCAGCTGTGAAAGACCAATCACACAGCATCAGCAGAGCGACAAATCAATAACACATTAGTGATTCAGTGCGCAAGCTATCCCAAAACATATGGCATATTCATAAAACCGCAATGTAAAGAAACCAACAAACTTCCACCCAGTTATCTTATCCTATTGGTCAAAAAATGTCTTTAATTTGCTGTCAAAGATAATCTAGAGATAGCTTTTAATAGAGAGCGAGCTATGGAAAGTCAGGGAAGGGCATCACTGTAATGTATCTTCTTATATATATATATATATATATATATATATATATATATATATATATATATATATATATATATATATATATATACATATATATATTATTGGAAAGGTAAATTAGCTAACTTACTATGTCTCCCGGTCTGAGAGCAAAACTAGGATCAACACCGTTTATTATAATCATATAATAATCTTTTTTTGATAAACGTGGTCAGTACACATTTCTCCAACCACTTTCACACTCTTTTTCATCAGTTTTCTTCTTAAACTACTATGGTTATCTTGGTAAACACAGTTTCCTTAGCAAATGGAGGTCCATTCCTCCAGTAAACAGCGAAGTTAACAAAATGTTCATAAACAACACAGCTACATTGCTCAGCACTGGCTTTTCCCTCAAAGGTAGGGTACCCTTTAAAAGATTCATGACCTTGTCAGGTGAGACAAAGGGGTTTACAGTTTAAGGGAAAATAAACAATTACAGTCACTCATGCAGAACTAGGAATAATTAATTGGCTTTAATTGAAGAGCCCCGGGGGAGGGAAGGCAGAACGCAAAGTGGGGCTGAAGCAGAGCCGCAGCCCAGACAGGCAGCAGCAGACTGGGTAAGGACGGGCCCAACAGTGCAGACTCCAGGCTGGAGATTATGAGACACGAGCCCCAGGCACGCGTGGGCTAAAAATGTAGCGGGGGCATGGGGGGGGGGGTGGGCAGTGCCTCATGTCACACAGGAATGTCAAGGAGGGCTAATGAAACCCTTAATTAAGGAGGAGAAGATGAATTTCCGAAAAGGCTAATCTGGACCAAAAAAAAAAACCAAGGGGCTGCACACGGGTTCAAGTTAACTCCCTCTCTGCAAAAAAAAAAAAAAAAAAAGACAAAGATTCGTTTTTGATAGACTCATTAAGGAATCGGAGGGACACATTACATCAGCGTAATGACCACGGCGCGGCAGCCATAATTTTACATGAAAGAAAGATGGAGAGTGATTTTATAATGAGGGGGAGGGGTGGGGGGAAGGGGGGATTATTATGGGATGGGTTTTTGAAGGACCTGGTGTCTCTGGTGGTTGAGCTGCTCCTCCATTTAGAACCGATTAAATAAACACAGTGAGCTCAGCCACCCGTAGCCGGACCCCCCACCCAACCCCCCTTTGGTTCCCTCGCCCCCCACCCAACCACCCAACCACCCCCCACCATATCCTGTACAAGCAAGCGGCTGCCGCTGTCTCTTTCTGCACATGCTCGCTGGCTCTGCGCCGCATGTTCATGTTGGAGTAGCACAATAACCCAATGCGGTTGAATTCATGGGCAGAGGCATGCTCCCGGTGCATCATGGGATACGGGTGAATGACTGTTTGAGATGGCCTGGGGTACCGCCCCTGGGCATTATAAGTGCCTGGAAACATGACAGGTTTGATGGCTGACAGCTGAGCGTGTTTTCAGATGTTTTAGCTTTATAATCATAGATTTTTTTAAGGCCTTAACTGCCAAACCTAACTCTCTTGTTGAATGTTTACAGAGCGTTCTCTTTAATGTTAATGTGCTGTATAGTTATTCCCTGTAATCTGTTTATTTTGCTGTATTATTTCCGGCAATCTCCAGTTCTCATTACAAAAATAACGAAGCCACAGTGCAGTCATGTGACATATATGGTCATCTGGCATTGTATTACCTTGTCTTATCATTGACTTTTAAGGAGACTCAGAATTTAGCAGCTCTCTCTCTCTCTCTCTCCCACAAACACACACACGCGCACACACGCACACACACACACGAGATAAATAAATCAAAAAATGGGAACAAAAATTGGGTGTGGGGTGGGGTCAATATTTTCAACTTTGTCTGCTGTTCACTGTAAGATTGTGCATATACATCATCACATGCAGGTATTGTCACAATGTAGTGCAGTACAACCTCAGTAATCTGGAATGCGAAGGGCTTTAAGCCCAGCACGTCTGCGCAGTGTTGCCTTCGGTCTGAATGTCGGGCTCTCCTCGGGCGTTTTCGCAGGGTGCTGAAGGTGTTCCTGTCCCGCACGGCTCAGAGGATCCCCTACATGACCAGCTGGCGCGTCCTTCGTCTCCTCGGCATCATCATCCTCATCGTCTGCTGGTTCCTGGTGGCCTGGACCTCCGCGGTGTGCCAGAACCTGGACCGGCACCTGTCCCTCATCGACGTGGCTACACGCCGGACCGGCTGCAGTTCAGTATGTGCCTGCTGGACCGCTGGGATCACATGATGGCTGTCGGTGGGTTTGTTTTTTTATTTCTTTATTAAATAATTGTACACCTCAGCTCTCTCCTCTCACAAAACCTTTCTTCAGAACACAGTTTGGCGGGATGTTTTTGTTCCTTCATGGCTCTTTAAGAAATGTGCTCTAGTTATTAGTCATATTATTGAATATGTTGGTATGTGTGTTTGACAGCTCACAAATATCGACGTGAAACATAGATAAACTGCCCATGTATTGAACCATGTCTTTCTCTAATCATTGTTCTCTGTAGCACAAGGACAGAGACCAAAAATAACCGTACAGCCCACCAGAAACTATACACTGGCTTTTCATTAAAAAAAATGTAAACATGTATTTATCCTTACTTTATTCTAAAATAAAGCACTACTGATATTGTCATTTAGTTTACATGGGGGGCCTGGCCAAGAAAGCAGCTCACACCAAAAAAAATACAATAGCATACATAAGACATTAACTAAGTCACTGCAGTCAAAACAAAATGGAGCAGCCCTTACTCTGCTATGCCTGAGAATGTGCAAACTCACTGTTCTGATTAGTAAGCCTTTGCACTCAGCAGATATGCCTTTAGCAGGTGCCATTTTAACTTTTTAATTTTTCCTTTAACATGTTCCAACACTAAGCTTCATAACAATTAATTTTTAACACACACACACACACACACACACACACACACACACACACACACACACACACACACACACACACACACACATATATATGTATATGAACTGAGAAGATGGGACAGCCAAACTGACTGGTCGACCGGCTAACAAGAGAGGATAACAGAGCTTATGGTTTTCTCTATAGCCTGGGTGATTATGGCTGCCTGCAAGCTTAATCTGCTGCTCCATCTGTACTACAGTACCACAGCTACACCTCATATAGCTCTTATTAGCTAATTACCCCACATGCTCATGTTTCCTCAAATTAATACTGCAGATGGGACACGTACAGACCGAATTTAACAGTTGCCCATTCAAGGCAATTTCGAAAGACATTGTCCAACAAGTGGACTCTCTCGGGTTGCCCACTTGGTTGTCTCTTTGATTTTATTGGCTTGGTAATATTGGTTTTTAGAGAGATTAATCTTATTTTGTTTTATTCTTTCGAAAGACGCAAGTGCTAAAATTGTAAATGTCCAGACTGTAGCTAGTATGATTTGACAGCTTTGTATGTGTGTGTGTGTGTGTGTGTGGTGGGGGTGGGGAGGTATTCACTGAGGTGTGTGTTATTTTTCAAGAACCGTTGTTGAAAAAATTCAGGGCTTTGGAGCACCGTGTCAAAGACTCCTCTATAAACACTTTGAGGACAGGGGAGAAGAGGCAGCGATGCCGAACGTTTTTCTCACTGACAGGCAGGGAAAAGAGGACAGCTCAGCTCAGGTCACTGACAACATGAGCGGAAAAGAGTACTGCATTTTACTTGGCTGGGAAGATGACTGACAGAGATGAGGGAGAGAAAAAGAGAGGGAGGAGGGAGAGATAGAGAGGGAAGGAGAGAGAGACAGAGAGAGGGAAGGAGAGACTGTCAGAGAGAAAGAGAGAGAAAAACAGGGAGGTAGAGAGAGACAGAGAGAGAAAGAGGGAAGGAGAAAGAGTCAGAGAGAGAGCAAAATAAGGAGATGGACAGAGAGAAAGAGAAAGCAAAATAGGGAGGCAGAAAGAGATAGAAGAGGAAGACATACAGGGAGCCAGAGGGAGGAAGGGGGAGAGAAGAGGGAGGGAGGGAGAGAGGGATGGAGGTGGAGAGGCAGATCAACCTTGGGAATGGAGAGTGAAATGAAATAAAATAAATAAATAAAACTGAGCCGACAAACAGACCACAAACAGACATGTTTAAGCGGCAGTGAGAAGGAGGCAGCAGAGCTGGGCTAGGGCTGGGGTGCTGTTTGAGCCTCTCATCCTGGTTTTGACACTCCGCTGTGCTGCTCGTCCAACTGCGATTACACACAGCAAACTAATGGAGCAAGCAAACAGCGCAGTTTAAAAAAGGAAAGAGGGAACAAAATGTGTGCTGGACCAGCAGAGATTTTTTTTCTTTTCTCAAAGCCTGATTCATGCAAATATGCGCTTCATTCATTGTGCATTTCTGCATTTGAAAGATGCATGAATCTGAAATGTTGATCTATCACTGATAAGTGTGACACCGCCCCCCCCCCCCCCAAGAGTCTGAAATTGCTGCAGTAATTGGGTAAAAGAATTCATTTCATTTTTAACACTCGGGTCCTGCATGGAACAGGATTGGCTGTTGCCATGGTGGTGAAAACCCAATGGGAAAACAGATTTAACCTGCTTTTTTTTTTACCTTTTCCTTTCAATTAGTGCACATTTTACTAACGGGCTGTCCTGTCCTATTTCCTGCTGAGCAAATAGGAGAAGTGTTACTTTTCCAACTAGTTCCATAAATTACTGTCACTCTGTCTCTCTTTTTATGTTTTTAAATGTTTTTTCTTTTCTTCAAGAAAACCAGAAAAGTAAAATTGGCTGAATTGCATTAAAATGTAGCAAAGTGCTGCTTCACCACTCTCTGTCTTCTGCCTCTGTTTTACGAGTTTCCTGGGGTAAAATTAAGATGTAGGTTTGTCCTGAGTGGGCCTGTAGCTGCCAGCCCCCTGTCACTGTTGCCATGGAGCAGCAGAGGTGTTCTATCACCAGCATTGATCACGGTGGCACATTACAATGAGGGGCGGGGGGGGGCCCAGAGCATGTGAGAATCCCCCCTGGCCCCGTGTCCTGTCAGCCTGCAATGAGGAGCTCCTGTCCTCGCCGAAACCCCAATGTCAGAATAATGGTGACAGATTTTTCCAGGGGAGGCCGAAATGCCCTCAGCTGTCAGCTCGCGGGACGTCGTGCGCGGATGAACGCGTTTGCGGAGCGGGGAACACCCGGCATGGGGCCTTGGCGGGAAAAAAAAAAAAAAACTCCTGAACGCTGTTGTCTGTCAAACGATGTCTGGAGAATACAGCTGAATGAGTTCCAATGCATTTACGGAATGTGTCTGCCTTCATGCCATGGTTTAATACGCAGGTTTTCATTCCCGCTGTGTGATGAAAATGGGATGTCTTTGGGCTACTAGGGGCATCTCATTTGGCTACAGCACTATGTCAGGGTGTGGATGTACTCCACGGCCTGAAGTCAAACTATTACCTTGCTTGTACTGACTGTCGCCTGCATTCCTGACCTGTATGGCAGGTAATTGGCCATAGTGTTGTCTGAGGAGGGAGGGTTTCTATTGGCAGGATATTTTTTTTCAAGCCCTTCCTCCCTCCTGTGGCCAATCAGAGACTAGCTCCAGCTCCTGTACCCAATCAGGCACCAGCTCCAACTCCTTTAGCCAATCAGGCACCAGCTCCAGCTGGCATTTAGCAGATGTCCTTATCCAAAGCTTAAATTTAAAAAACCCTTAATTTTAATAAATGCTGTAACCTATCCTACTGTTACACCCTTGAGCAACCATACTGAAGGGTGTAACAGTACTGTCCTACCTGGGAATTGAACCTGCAACCTCTGAGAAATAGCAGTTGTTCGTTCAAGCTTGTGAGGAAAATGCCCCGTCTCATTCTGTGCTTCTCTCCTGATAGCGGAGTTTCTGTTCCTGCTTTGGGGTGTGTACCTGTGCTACGCCGTGCGCACCGTGCCCTCGGCCTTCCACGAGCCGCGCCACATGGCCTTCGCCATACACAACGCGCTCGTCATCTCCGCCATATTCCACATCATCAGGTGAGCCATCGTCAGACGTGGGGGTTGACTCAGCCACACACACTTTGGGCCTGATTTAGTAAGCATTTAGTGCATCCAAAAACTGTTTCTAGTACAAAAATACACACCTGCACCATAAAACAAGATCACAAACACATTAGAGAGTCATTAAACACAAAATGAACGTATTATCAAAGAGAGAGACCATGTTAACATGTTTAGCCAAAGTGTGGGAATCTGGACTATTGCCAGATCAAGTGTATAAAAGGCAACATACTTGTGTTTGGGCAACCATTACTCACGAAATGCAAAATTCTCTGTCTGCCTTCTCCTGAAACTGTAATATATATTTTTTAGGCCTTCATAGGTGTATACTACTTTAGCTCCCCACCTGCTAAAAAACATCGCTGTGTGGATGTTGGGTGCAGTGATGGTCCCTGTCCTGAGTTCTGTCCCTGTCCTCATGCCACCAGGCCACTTCCCCTTACCGCCCTCAATGAGCACAGCAGCACACTCACCTAAAATGGCAGCATTGTGTTATTCAGCTGACATTTGCAAGCATATTCCCAGCTGGAAACAACATAATTACAAACTCTTCTGACATCAGATCATTTGGCCATTAGGCCCGTCCAGTCACTTCACATTACGATGCAGCTCGGATCTCCTCTTGTTGCCGGGGAGTTCAATTTTTATTAAACCTTAACAGTGAAGGCATATTTCTCCAAGGTGCCTTTCTCCAGGTTTATAAGGTATCATGGGTATGCGTTGAACCGATTAGCTGACATTTTTCAAATCTGACATGGCAGCGATGTTATTATAACTCTTCAAAATTCACAAATTACCTGGAGTTGGGCAGCTGATGCAGGTTGAAAACGGTTTGTAGATGCCAGCTTTTAGCGGACCCTTAATTTAGACTGACAAGTTCGCTTGGATCCCAAGCCATCATCTTAGGAAGCGTATCCTTTGCATAGCATATTCTTATTCTGTCTGAAAAATATTAAATAGTTGTACCGAAACTGAAATATGACTTTTTATTAATGAATAAACAGTGAAGCAATCGGGACAGTGATGTTACATTTCCTTAATGTTTGAGCCTTTCATAATGAGTTATGGTTCACATCCACACTGACCTGCCGCTGTTCTGGGGTCCTCGGCTGTTTCCCTTGAGACCAGTGGCAGTCAGAATTTGGCAAGCCACCAAATGTGGCTTTGCAATAATCTCTGGCTGCTGGGGGAGAGATTTTCACACCCCATTTTATAAACCCTGATACTTCACCCAAGAGCCTGACCTTACCGTCACACACTTGTTCACTGCGTCGCTGTGTTGTTTTTCCCACTCTGTTAGTCAGCTTGTTGACCTGGGAAGAGGTGGCTCTTTTTGTAAAACATGGTCCTCAGGAGACAAAGTAAATATTCAGTGTTACTTTGGGTAAGGCCTTCTGTATGGATTTAAAAATAGTTACAACATCTAGTAATTAAAGGTTATTAACTTTTAATTATATGTGGGCATAACAACATGGATATACAGATGTTTACTATTACTTTATGTGCATAATTACCTTCTTGGTGCATTTTTAATTATATACTTCTCATATTCCTAATTTTGGCTTGCATCCAAGTTGACAGAAAGTAAATAACAGAGATAAAAAACTGAAAAACAATAGGGAGTTAGACCACCATTTTTTAAATGAAACTTGATGCTCTCAACCCAGAATGAGATCTGCGTGTGTTTTGCATTGCACTTTGAACTGAAGTATTGACATCATAATGCAGGAAGAATGTCCTGCCCTCACAGTTCCGCAGTGACATCACTGTGAGCACCATTTCCTGTGAAACATCTGCAAGCCCTCTGCTGTGCAACGAGGTCCTCCTCTGACATAGCCCAGAAATCCCATCTCCCCCACAAAGTCACTGAGATCTCCTCCGGCAGCCGTTCTATTCATAATTATAGACATCCTCCATTATTTTAATTAAAATAATTATAGACAAGCCTAATTAAATGCCTGCCCAGAATTCTTATACATGACCTTAGGAATTCTGGAATGTGAGTTGTTTAATTAATAGATGAACCAGCCTTTGGCTTATATGGTTTTTTCCCTTATTTACCCAGGTATTTCCATATATATATATTTCCACCTCTAGATAAAGCAGGTAAGAGTAAGCTCCATTAGTATCTGTACCTGATGATACAGGGAATGACTAGTTTCCCTTCACTTTAGATTATGTACTTCAACTTTAGATTTTGTAGAATTTAAGACAATTTAAATCAGCATTAAAAATCTGAAATGCTTGTTGGAAAAAGTAATATTGGGAAAAACTCAACACACATTTACTTTGAGATCCCCTCTATTAACCTGATTTGCTACAAAGGTATTAGAACATGTATTAGTTCTAGGATAAAATCACAACATTGTATCTGAATATATAATAGATTTAATTGAATGCAGAGCATTCAGTGCAGGGGAGAATGCATATGTGTTTTGCAGAAAATGAATGAATATCTCCAGCAGGCTAGTGTGGGTAAGCCACGTGAGGTCGAATGAAATTGCTCACACAGAAGAGAAGCCAGAGAATGAATCTGTTTGGGCTTAAAATAACTTTGTTCTGTTACAGCATATATCCTGTTACTGTCCTTCTCACAGCCTACTTTCAGAACCGGAGAGCTCTACCGCGTTTGTTTTGTCATTTTTATTCAAACACCCAAATACCAACATTATTCACTTTGAGGCTGCAAAAG
The DNA here is from genome assembly GCA_022829145.1 of Albula goreensis. Taxonomy (NCBI): domain Eukaryota; kingdom Metazoa; phylum Chordata; class Actinopteri; order Albuliformes; family Albulidae; genus Albula; species Albula goreensis. The sequence goes on along the minus strand of CM040753.1, from coordinate 4,684,010 downwards.
CCCAAGAAGGCATTTGTCTCCCGTCTCAGAGTCAGTTCTTTCTGCCTGTTATATAAAAGAAAGATTTTGCTGGTGGAACATAAGCTCCCTCAGCAAAAGAAAAAAAAAAAAGAAAAGAAAGAAATCTATTTTCTTTGGGAAAGTAACAGCGTCGGAGCACGTGTAAATCTGACTGAAATGAACAAAGCCGTCTGCAGAAACACACAGAGCAGGCATGTGAGGATGGCTGGAGCAGCTGTTCGCTCCGAGAAGAAAGGGGTCAAACGCACCCGGGCCACTTTATCACAGAGCATTCCAGTCAGAGTTTTCATTCCCTTAATTCTTCACAGAGGAAGAAAAGCCGCTGTGATTGTTAAGACACCAGCTTGCCGCTCCCTGCGTGCACTGCGTTTGACAGGATGCCGTTTTGGGCGGGAGATAAAGATACAGCAGAACTTTTGAAGCGCCTCTGATTATGAGACCTTGTGTGACTTAAAAAACTTGGAGAAGCAAAAAAAAAACTCTGTACTCTTTTTTTTGCACTTTTCCCTTTGAAAAACTAATATGTGAAGTATGGATGTACAATTTTTTTATTTTTATGCATTTAAACTTTTTTTTTAACCAAGAAAGTCCCATTAAAACTGAGACTCTTTTACAAGGGAGACCAGGCCGAGAAGGCAGAAACAGACAATTAAAATAGCAGCCCAGCATTAAAATGTACAGCAGCCTGCCATCCTGAGTGAATCCAGCCCAGGAAGCAGGTACAGTCCACCTACACAGAGTTATGGAGCAGAGTTTTCAGCTCCCTGAGGGCCGCGAAGCACTTCTAGGTAGGCACACTTTGACAGACTTCTCCAGGCCTCTGGTGAATCATGGGAAATGACAGTCTTGTCTAACTCAAAAGTGGCCCTGGCAACTTTAAGCACCAGAATGATGGCGTGTTTGCTCTAACGCAGAGGTCTCGGTGGGTCAACCTGAACCTGCATACCCAAAACCGGAGCGGGTTTGGGTCTGGAACTTACACTCGTCATGAAGTTTCAGTTTGGGTTCCAGGCAGAATGCCTCAGGTCTCGTTACGCGTTAAAACCCAAGAGACCCAAAGTCCCTGAACAGAATGTTCTGAGCAACGTCACTAACTCTGCACTGTTCTGCGTGTTTGTGTTGTGGCAGCTGCTGCTTCCTGAGCTGGCTCAGTGTGCGTTACCTTCCATATGCGCATTATCTAGTCTGCATAATGAAAAAAATATTCAACGTTAAAACAACGTTAACTCTTTGTATATTACTTAGTGGTGAGGCATGAAATGGTGTTTAGTTTAGTGAATCCTGAGGAATGACAAATAACAGCTACTCTCCCTTGTGGCTCAGAGCTCAGATTTGGGGAGGAGGACTCCTCTTCTTACTTTTCACAGAAGGAGTTACGTATTCATGTGCAGATTCTACCATACACTTTCAACCACTGACTAAGCTCTGTGACCCCCCCATGTTACATTTCAGCTAGAAAACCCCCCAGAATTTTCATTTAAGTTGATTTTCAAAGGGCATTGCTCTTCTGAGGTCATCTTGTTCCAAACCAGGTCTTGCTAGAATTAAATACCTGCTTGATATCAGCTTGAAGGTGGCATCATTCAAACTATACCCAAAAGGACTGAACTACATTGCAATAATAAACATGCTGTCAAATCTATGGCTGACCTCCACAGTGTAGAATTATCTCATGTATTTATTTTAGCAGGGATCCTGGATGCGGCCACATAAGCTCTGTCACTGACAATTCTGTTTTTGAAACCACAGCTTTGTGTAGTGTTTACTCTGGGATCTGCACCCTTAGGCATGGACGTTTCTGGAAAGCCAAGCTTATTATGGGTTATTATTTGGTGGTTCTGTTGCGTCTTGACTTAAACAGGCCTGCGCACAAGTCTGTCTGTTTGTCCATTTCCAGACTTACCCTGGAGTCTGGGCTGCACTCTGACCATTGTCTAAACTTGTCTGTCTGCCTGGCTGTCTGTGTGTCTGTCTGTCTCCAGGTTTACTCTTGCCTCCGGGCTCCACCCTGATTGGATGCTGATGCTGTTCTTCGCTCACACGCACCTGACGGTGACCGTCACTCTGGGACTGCTGCTCATCCCAAAGGTGTGTCATGTGACCTACTCCTGCCCCCACCCTTTCCCTACTCCCCCAGCAACACACGCTCCAGTACATAAACACGAAGTGCTAGTAATGGAGTTCAGTTTCATCTGACCAAAACTGGGAGGGGCTACCATATCAGTGACCACATTGGGTGGGAAAAGATTTTTGATTGGTTCAAACAATTCAATGATTGACAGCTGAGTGTAACTCCTCCCTAAAGGAATTAATTCAACTTTATTTCAACCATGTCCACATAGAGCCTGTTTCTTTCAGCCCCCCTCACTCAACGCCCCTGCTAACCTTTAACTCTTATGAGGTAATGTCCACTTTAATTGGATAATCCTTACTGATTTACACCATCCCCCTGCAGTTTCTTTTCGCAGGGACTCACACGAGAGACGACATCGCGACAGAGGCCTACGAGGACGAGCTGGACATGGGCCGGTCCGGTTCCTACCTGAACAGCAGCATAACATCGGCCTGGAGCGAGCACAGCCTCGACCCCGAGGACATTCGGGTGGGTAGCGCCTGACTCCATCTCCCCTCGCCTCCCTGAAAAAAAAAAAAAAAAAACCCATTCTGCCATATTCAATTACATGCCAATATTTACCGTGTGTGTAACCTGACAAAATACTGAGCAGTGGCAGTTTTTTATTGCAGACGCCAGACGAAATGGGTCCACTCAGTTCTGTTAATGGCTGTGGCATAAGGTCTTGCGACAGTCTTTGGGAAAAACGTACCAATGTGAGCAGAGGTTATTGTTGTCTGTTAGAGCTGAAGAAGTCTCTATCCACAGATGAAAAAAAAATACACTTGTGCTTATATGTATCGATAAGCCAAGATTTTAACGATGAACTTAACTCTGAGGAGCAAAAACAGCGCCTATTTTGTAATACGAAATTGTATTATGTATAAATGTTAAAAAAAAAAAAAAACGAATAAATACATTTATTGAAAGTGATCTTACAGAGGCTGTTTCAGACCTAACAAAAAAACACAGTTCTTGTCCGTATTTAATCTGTTCAGAGGCGTCCTGTCCTTTATGTCAAAGAGCATGCTGTAGCGTTTTTAAGCACTGTCCATAGTTACTGTAAAGTATGTGTTTTAAATCTGTATTGCATGTTCTCCGTGCAAATTAGACTGTCTGCTTTTTTTTAAACACAAGCTGCTTTGATTAAAACACTTTGCTTCTTTGTCCTAAAATAACCATGACTAATATTTTAATTTAACATTTTTTTTGTTGTTGCTTTTTTTTGGTTTTGTTTTGTTTTGTCTCTGCAATAAAAAATGAACCTATTAGGAGGAGCTGAAGAAGCTGTATGCCCAGTTGGAGATCTACAAGCGGAAGAAGATGCTGGCCAACAACCCGCACCTGCAGAAGAAGCGGAGCTCCAAGAAGGGCCTTGGTCGCTCCCTCATGAGGCGGATCACCGAGATCCCAGAGACGGTGAGCCGGCAGTGCAGCCGGGAGGACAAGGACCTAGGGGAGCATGGGAGCAACCGAAACAGCATCTGCGCCTTGCGAAAGAACCCCTTCGAGCCCTCCCACGCCTCCAAATCCAAGGAGGACCCTGCCAAGAACAAGGTCTTTTCCCTCAAAAAGTCCCACAGCAGCTACGACCACGTCCGGGACCAGAGCGAGGACTCCAACAGCTCGGCCACGGATAAGATGGAGGTCTCCACCACAGAGAGCTCCCTGCTGGACGCTTTGATGGGTAAGAAGCTGGTGAAGAAGAAATCCGTGGACAAGGTGGAGGCAGAGTCGACCGAGTCCGTGCCACTGGTGTGCAAGTCCGCCAGTGCCCACAACTTGACTGCCGATAAGAAGCCCATCCATCCCAGGACCTCCATGCTACAGAAGTCCCTGAGTGTCATTGCCAGTGCCAAGGAGAAGACCCTGGGGCTCACAGGAAAGACCCAAAGTGTGGAGGACAGCGGTAAAAAGGGCCAGCAAAAGCCCAAGGAGGACAAGGTTGCCCCAGCCCCACTGGAGAACCCTGACTGCTACCCTCAGGTGGCGCCCGTCAATCAGCCGGTGGAGGTCAAGCAAACGGCCGGCAGGGCTGGGATCATGAAGCAACAGGTGAACGGGAGCCAGCCGTCCATCAGCACAGAGATGGTGAAGAACAAGGACCTCTACGACCTGTCCGAGGTGTGCCCATGGGAGGTGGAGGACGTCCCCACGCCGTCCGAAAACAAGGTCCAGAAACACGTGTCCATAGCTCCAGGGGAGACCACCACGTTCCACGGGAGTGGCACCAAGCCCAAACCACAGCAGAAGCAGAAAACTGCAGAGCAGTCACCCTCAACCAGCAAAGGGTCCAGCCAGAAGCCTGTGGACAGGTCTGACATCTGCCCCTGGGAGGACAGGGACGAGAGCCCGGGACCAGCACAGGGGACCAAGCCTCAGGCTACCCCTCAGGTGGCCCACCCTGTTGGGGAGAAGGTGAAAAAGGCCGACGTCTGCCCCTGGGACTTTGAAGAGCTTCCAGCAAAGGCCATTGAAGTGACCCCACCCACAGACAAGGCCAGGGGTAAGAAGAGCGCCGGCCCTGTGGACACTAAAGGAAAGACCCCTACGCCAGATCAGCCTAAATCTGCTGACGGCCTGATGCAACCGACCGCCGTCAAGGCTGATGTCTGCCCCTGGGAATATGACACTATGGCCCCCCCCAGCCCCGAAAAGACCCCCAGTCCCGCTCAGGTTTCCAAAACAAAGGAGTCTCCTTCCAAAAAGAAAGGGGTGCCAGTACCTGCCCCAAAAACTTCAGAGAGGGAGAAGGAGAAGGACAAGGCAAAAGATAAAGAAGATGAGAAAAGTAAATCGAAGAGCAAGGAGAAGAGCTCGACCAGCAAGCCCGCCGAGAAGCTTGTCAGCCAGTCCAAAATGGCAGAGGTCTGTCCTTGGGATGTGGAGAGCGGTCCAGAAACTGTGGTGGTGGACAAACGGAAAAGTGGCGTTAGCGAACTGGGGCTGGCCAAGACCAAGCAAGCCGATGTCTGCCCATGGGATTATGAAGGGGTGTCAGACAGCAAGGGACTGGACAGAAACACTTCCACAGCCAAACAGAACACCTCCAGTACCAGAGGAGGCATGGCCAGCAATGCCAGAAAGGCTGATGTTTGCCCTTGGGACTTTGATGACCAAACAACAGGGAAAAATGCATGACACTTGATCTGATTGGACGTTATCTTGAGTGTTTAGTTCTCATTATATGGTACTTTTTTTTTCTTTAAATGGGATGAAGACCTCAAAAGTAAACTTTCAATTTGGAGATGGGAAGAGGAATTTTTTTGCACAAGTTGCCTTTTTTCCAACATTTTTTTCCTGTTTTTGTGATTTTTTTGAAAGTAAAAAAAAGCAAAGAAACAAAACAAGAAACTGTCTTAAAATGAAGCATTCCAGATTCCTACTGCGTATTTGCTGAATTCTTATGAGATAAAAAGTTGGTCTTACAATTATGCAACTCTGAGTCACTTTATCTGCAATGTAGAATACGTTCATTAATTCATTACATCGCATTTGTATATTTTTTTAAATCAATTCTTTTATTTACATTAGAAATGCATTGCTTTATTTACATTATAGTGTGATTTTTGAGTTGATTGCACAAGGCAAGACGATACATCAATATTATGCCCCTGATGGAATGAGCTAGACAGGAAGTGATGTAAATATGTTCTTTGATGCTGGCTTATTGGATACATGTGTACACAGGTTGAGCATCAAACCAGGGGCTCAGTACACAAAAAATATGGATGCCAAAGATATAAGATGTAGTGCAAAACATAACCCACCGCACACATGTTGTCAGTACAAACAAAACAGAAAATAGACTCCGAGAAGAACAAAACTGGAAACTTGAAGCAAAACTCCACACGGTTCCCAAATCATCGTCCTGCAAGGGAACCACTTATAGCACTTTAGCACATACCCCCCAGATCTTACTATTTTGTATCAGTTTCCTATTAAACTTTGTTTGTCCATTCGTACTGCCTGTGACAGGACATTATGAGATACTTCATAACACCAGACCATTGCTGAGTGTTTTTAGTGTGCAAAGCAGGGCTCTCTTAGGTTCTTGTAGACATTTCTAAACCTCTTGTGTTTTGTGTGAGAGTGTCCTGAGGCCCTTTCAGAAAGCGATGCTTCCAGGCCTTCAGGAGCGTACCATGTGCCTCGTCAGACTCTAACTGTAGTAGCCTTAGATACGTGTTGGGTGGTAGTGCGGCCTCTCTAAGCACAGAAAGATTTTTTTATTTTTATTTTTAACAAAGCGATGGACAAATGACCATGGTGCAGATTCATTTAGGAGAATAGCATGCTTGGATCTTGTTTGAATCCCTCAACCTGAGAGTTAAAGGAATGGAAAAGAAATGACACGTTTCAGACGGTGTTTAGAGCTACACGAAGCCTTAGTTTTCTCATTGTTAGTCTTAGGTGTCCCTTTTCATCGTTTGGGACGGCAGTTCTTCAGTCCATGAACTTAAATGGTTTCAGAGGTATACTATGGTAGTAATAGCAAAACAGTAGGGTGGATCGAGGCAGGACCTCTGAGTAATCTTCACTAACTGGAACCATAAGCCGTAAATGAAAAACCTAAAAATGTTTTAAAAAAGTAGATAGTACCATTTTATATTAAACTCAATCACCAAATCAATATGAATATAGTACACCATTTGTATGATGTGAACACACATTCTTTGTTTTGGGTGATATTTTTTTTTTTTTTAAGTATTCATTGATTTGTTTGTTATTGGTCCATGAACATCTAATTTATGAAAAAAGTTCCCATGGTCTTGAATGAATGCCAATGCATTGTACTGAATTTTACAGTTCTTATTTATGATTATGAAATTATGAATTTCTTTTTTAAAAGTGTTTTTCACTGTACCTAAAGCAAATGCATTTGAATACATATATTTTTTTCACCATGCTGAATACTTTTTTATTATTAATTTTGGACATTTTTTGTCATGTTTTGACTTTTTTTCTTCTTTTGCTACATATTAAACAGATTTATTTTAAAATAGACAACCTTACATGGTATATATACACCATAATGTTTCATTCTAAATGGCAGGACATGAACAATAGTTCAATAATTAAACTAGATGTGTTAATGTAAGTCGTTTCTTTATATTGTGATTTTAGGAAAGGAAGGGAATTTCTCTCTGAAGCAACACTCTCCTGAAGGCTTCCAAAGGATACGATGTAATTAAGCAAAAAGCATCAAAATTTACTGTTGGGTTTAGAATAAACTAAATGCTATTTGTTACATTGTTCTGACCGTAGAGGAAAAAAAATGTAGATTTTTATTCATGTGCTTATTTTTATAAAGAAGAAATATTAGAAGTAAAGCAATTTTCTCCTTTTTTGTTCTCCAAAGGAAATGGAAAGATCTCCCACCGTGCTCCTGTGTCCTGCCTGAGACCCTGTTTTGCCTGTGTTTCTGTGCTGTTTTTCAACTAGGTGTAAGCTGATATTAAAAAATACAAATAATGATGATAAAAAAACAATAATCAAATAGAGGAAATAAGTAGAAACCGTGCAATAAGGGTTCGTCGGACAGTGTCTTTGTAGGACAATGTAGTCCTCCTCATTTCTGTGTGTATCTGTCGCGTATTGTTTTTTCTCGTTTTGTAAGGAATTTGCAAGAGGAAATTCTCTTGTGCAGTGTCCTTAAAAGTAAAAAAAAAAGACAGTCCCCTTTTCAAATGTAGCCTACCGTGAAAATTCTTAAGGTTTAAAGCTACCCACTTTTAATGTGTTAGGTTATTTTACCCATACCAAAGAGATGATAGGCTAGATCTGTGAGGCTAGTGTGGGTCTACACTCTTAGTAGACACACAATATTGATCGTCTTACTTTTGTCTCCATGATGAAATATGCTTCTATCGATTTCTCACCCTAATGGGAAATATTTCAAATGCACAATGTCAACTTTGAAATGTATTACTAGTTGATCCTCCTGATTCACATCCCCTGTGGGAGTGTGCAGAGCGAAAAGCAGCTGCAGCTCCCGCACTGGTTCTTTTGGCTTATTGTTCCAGTGCTGAATTTGGGAAACAAAGCTAACTGTATAATATCCAGGCACGCACCCCCTCCCCCTCCAACCTTCCCCTCCCAAAAAAAAAAAAGCACCTTCTGACCCACTTTGAAACTCTGAATGTCTAGCAAGAGCGTTTTAGTAGCTATCCTGGCCTATGGAAAACCCAATACCCGAAAAGCCCAAATCCCACTCAGGAGAGGGTTAGTGATGTAGGAGACTGATGTCAAAAGCTCAAGAATGGACAGTGTTTAGTTTTTACCTGAAAAAAAAAACAACTATTTTTAACGTCAGACCCCATCACCCACCACCATTCACCTCCTCATAAACAAACGAATAAATGCAATTTTTAAAGTCAAAGTACAGAGATGACTTGAATGTCCTTATAATTGTATCTAAAGTCTAATGAAAGCCTGTTCAAATCAGTGCTTTTGACCCAGTCTAACAGTCAAAATCTCAACTCTGCACAGTTCACCAGTTCCATCGCTCTCACATCCCTGACGTGTCTGTATGTAAAACCAGACCATGTTTTGGGAAATAAAACTGTACTGCATTTATCATGTTGTTTTTTTTTTTTTAGTTTTTTTTTTATTATTTTTGTTTCTTGTTACATGCAATACAGCATTTCAGCATAAGACATAAAACATAAAGAAAACTTATTGTTGCCAGTATCTGTTCCCGATAACAATAACTGCGTGTTCTAATGCTAATTAGATTCCTGTTGGGTTTTACTATGGTGACTTCTGTTCGTTTGTTCGTTCGTTCGTTTGTTTGTTCTACCGGCTTCTTTTGTGACTTAATGAGGTCACCTAATGGGGAATACTATTCAGTGCTGTAGCTGTGACTGTACGTGTGGCTCACGTGGCTTCTGCATGAAAACAATAATTAGTAGGACTGACGTTTCACTGCCCTTGAAAAACTTTGATCTTTTGGACTGTTATGAATTGTATAGTGAGTGAAACTGTACCTTACCTACTGTATTACATGCTTGTTATAATAAACGCTCCATGACAAGCTTATAGCATCCACATGGAAATATTTGGTAGATTTATATTGTGTTATATTGTGATAGCATGTAAATAAAATACCTCCTCTGCAATAAACATTTCTATGAAAGTCAAACCATGTGGCTGCACTTTTTAATAAGTGTACTTTTATGTACCTCATGTGTCATCACCCACTATAAAACATACTCAGCCCATATCCCCGTGGCTTCTGGTGAGGAGTAATAGTGTAGGGGAGTGAAAAAGAGGGTGGGCTAGCAACACAGAGGTTGCTGGGTCTAATCCAGTGTGGAGCCCTGCTGCTGTACACTTTAGCAAAGCACTTCTGTTAAACATTAATTGACACTATTTAAAAAATGTAAACATGGGTAGGTTTCTCTTGTTGAGAGCCTCAGGGAAGATCTAGCAGATGGATGTTTCCAACACCTTTTACTTCAAGTATACTTTTTTAAAATTCATAATCAATACAAAAATGTCTAAGTAGTGTTTACAGACCAGCGCTGTTTTGCTGGGTGAAACCTGTCTTTTGAGTACAAGAGACTCTTCTTTTCAGCAGACAATGGTGTATAAATTGCTCAAAATTCAATCTGTGAGTCTGAGAGGGAAAAATGAGGGCCTGTCTAAAACAAACACTAATTGGGAGCTGGATATAAAAAAAACATCTGTAAAAATGTAATCTGGGGGATTTTCAAACGCTTCAATCGATCCAGGTTACTGTTACCTGCTCAGGCTGCATAAACTAATGGAGACGGGCTGAATGAAGTGTGCCGCTCTCAAACTGCATCATTTGTCATGTGAATGCTGCTCGAGAGACTTTACACAGACACATCGATTCTGAAAAACCGACCAGACAGTTCATATCCTAATTCAAATTTAATGAGAAATGACCCATAAATAAATTAATGCATAAAATATCTCCCTCAACTGGATTTGAAGAATCAGGAAATATTTTGCAACAAGTTCACATTATTTCACTGCCATTCAGTGCCAGGGATAATGCTGTGGAAACTTTAATACAGACTCACTGAAGGAATGGCCATCTATATAATATTGTTAATAATATTATGAGGGGCAGCCTATGGCCTAGTGGCTAAGGTACATGACTGGGATCCCTGAGGTTGAGAGTTCAAGTCCCAATCCAGCCACAGTAAGAACACCATTGCTGTTGGGCGTCCCTGAGACAGTAATGTAATGTTTCCTCTCCCACTTTCTGAAACCCTGTGTTATGTCCAGGAATGAGGTCATGAACTTTCAGCTTTTGGATCATGAATCTTAATGAGCCCACGATAAGGGTGACGGTAGTGCCGTATGACTGTACGTATCAGACCCAATCTGATACAGGGTTTTGGGTTCAGATGCCAATTATGTGGGAGCAAAATAAACCCATCGCTGATATATAATTACGTATTACCTTTTTCGAGTGTTACCACAGTAGACATACATTTTCTTGCAGCCATACTACAGATTTGGCTCTCAAAGATGTGTCACAGGGACCAACTGCACTGAAGGCAAGGTTATCGCATTTGTGCATTTGAATTAATAAACTCTATTTATTCAACACTGTCTTCATAAATAACCACCACCGATAACATGTTTATCATATGTTGTCTTTTATCAGTGCATTACTGGGGAATTTCCTCTAGTATAAATATATCTCTGCAGTATGGCCAGGGATATTGGCAGTATTGGCTAAGGATGTCAGTGGTTCACTGCCCCTGTCAGGCCCTGACATTTCTGCTTGCACTCATTCCTTAGGTTCACTTTATGGTTCTGTTTGGAACTCAGAGTGTTCTCCCTTAAAAGCAGTCTGCACTCTGAATGACTTTGAATGATATTCCGTATGCACATTTTGGCTGTGCTCCTAAAATCCTTTTTTAACATCATGCTGAAACATTTTGGAGGGAAACCCAATGGGACGTTAGCATTGGCCAGAGGACAAAAAAAAAAAAGTTCAACAATGGCATCTATTTTCCCTCTGGAAAAAAAATGGATCTGTGACTTGGAGTTAAGGATCTGGAAAATGAAGCACTCTTCATTGCATTGTGGGAAGGCAACATAAATAATCATGTCTTCCTACAGTCATCTGTGGACCATTCACAGCTCAGTTTATTGATCACATGACAATGAAACTGTACTTCTATGATCAATTTCAATACAGATGTAAGTGGCATCTGAAGAGGATTGTTGTGGGATAATTTAAAATTATATTAAAATTTTAAATATAATTTTAAAATGATTGAAATATCACATACTACTACTACTGCTACGACTACTACTACTACTACTACTACTACTACTACTACTACTAATAATAATAATCATAATAATAATAATAATAATAATAATACAGTTTGGATGTACTCAAACTGTTCCCTCTCCAGCACAGGCATTATGATGAGTTAAAAGCACTCTGAAAGGGTAAACAGAGCGTTTTCCCCATTGATTTCTGTCCTGAAAGCAGTCCACCAGCCCTCCTAATGAGGATGGGTCAATAGCACATTACTGCTTCAACAGCCGGCCTGGGTCAGGCCACATTTGTTTTAAGAAACAGTAAGCTCGGCGAAAACGGCTTGTGACAACATTGTGAAAGGTACCGAACACTGAAATTATTCAATTATTTAATCATCTGTGTTTGTTTTTAGATCTTTTTAAATGAATGTAAAGTTGACAATCCATAGAATTCAGTTATTACAAAAATGGACATGCTGACAGTGTACTGGATAGGATGAGACTACATGTGTGACCTATGTGAACTGGAAAATTATGACAAATTTCAATTACTACTCAGTATATATACGGCCCAGCAGTGTCACCCAGCAGTGTGGTCTCTCCTGTCCTGTGCACAGCTCAGGTGTTTCTCGAGGCCTCGTGTACGGTCTTCACAGAGAGCGCTGTGCTCTCAGGCTTAATGCATGAAATCAGATCAGGATTGTGGTTAACTTCCAAACGAATGCAAGCGCAGAGTGATGGTGAAGTTCAATCAGACACATGAATCTGTCTCTTTAAGGGCATATGCAATTCAATTAAAAAAAGACTTTACATTACAACACAATAATATATTAACAAAATATTACCAGTGACCTAAGATGCCTTTAGTGGAAAAATATTTGTGTTTTGATTTTTGAACGTCCCAGAATGCTTCACCTATTTGAGAAATACATACACAGTGCTGTCCTAATTAGAATCCTTCAAAGTTATTTATTGCTTAATATTGAATCTGGGATGCAAAAACGTGGATTTATGACAGATGAAAGGAAAGAATAAGCAAACTGAAAATTCACCCATTATGTTAGGAGAAAAATTCAGCGCACTGTAATCTTGCATTGTTTCATGGAGAGATGGCTTAGCTAATGCCTGCTGAAGTAAAGGGAAAGAGAAAGACTGAGAGGAGAGGAAGTGATTACACACTATGTGAATGTTTATAATGGAGAAGAGAATTCATACATCCATTCGCTACAAGGTGGATTCAAAAATATAAAAATAAGGACTCCTCAAACAGAACATAAGCCTGAATAAAGTTTTCCATTTTTGCTAAATCATTATTTTTTTGTGTCCAGGAAAAGTGCAAATGTCATACCTCAATTTCCTTTGAGGTTGTAAAATGTGCATAGAAATATAAAGTTGAAAGAATTGGAATTTTTTTAAAATTAAATATACACCCTTCTATCTCCTTATCCACAACGTGTGCCATTTTGTCTCTGTGCATGCTGTGCTCAGACGTTTTTGGAACAGATGCTAAGTGTGCTGGCACAGTGACTGGAAGTCTTTGAGGTAGTTCCGGAGGTGGTACATAGCACATTTCAAAAGGGCTCAGTTGCCTTTCAGTGATCTGTACAATCAGAGCTCTTCCCTGATACAGGATTACTGAAAGCGGTGGTCTCTGTGTTATACTGAAGGTGGTGGTCTCTGTGTTATACTGAAGGCGGTGATCTCTGTGTTATACTGAAGGCGGTGGTCTCTGTGTTATACTGAAGGCGGTGATCTCTGTGTTATACTGAAGGCAGTGGTCTCTGTGTTATACTGAAGGAGGTGGTCTCTGTGTTATACTGAAGGAGGTGGTCTCTGTGTTATACTAAAGGAAGTGGTCTCTGTGTTATACTGAAGGCGGTGATCTCTGTGTTATACTGAAGGCGGTGGTCTCTGTGTTATACTGAAGGTGGTGATCTCTGTGTTATACTGAAGGTGGTGATCTCTGTGTTATACTGAAGGCGGTGATCTCTGTGTTATACTGAAGGCGGTGGTCTCTGTGTTATACTGAAGGCGGTGGTCTCTGTGTTATACTCAAGGCGGTGGTCTCCATGTTATACTGAAGGCGGTGGTCTCTGTGTTATACTAAAGGAAGTGGTCTCTGTGTTATACTGAAGGCGGTGGTCTCTGTGTTATACTCAAGGCGGTGGTCTCCATGTTATACTGAAGGCGGTGGTCTCTGTGTTATACAGTAGATGGTGGTCTCTGTGTTATACTGAAGGCGGTGATCTCTGTGTTATACTGAAGGCGGTGGTCTCTGTGTTATACTGAAGGTGGTGATCTCTGTGTTATATGGGCTTACAGTGCGGTGCATGGCTCTCAGTCTCTTTTCAGAGCGGCAGGGTTGTTTTGAAAGCCGGCGCAGTGGTGTTCCTACATGAATCATGCCCTTTGCGGAGGGTGAAAGGAAAGTGGGACGGGGGTCCGAACAGCGGGCGGGGAGTGGGTGCGGGTCTGGGACTGACTCATCCTGGCTGCGGAGGCCGCTGTCTTAGGGGGATCAATGAGGTCATCACGTGTCCCACTGCCCATGCGTCACCACTGTCCAGCATGCAGCTGCACGCGCTGGGAGGGGACTCACACACACACACACACGCACGCACATGCACACACACGCACACACATATGCAAATACATTCAGGCACACACACACACGCACGCACGCACATATGCAATTACATTCAGGCACACACACACACGCACGCACGCACGCACATATGCAAGCACACACACACACACGCACACGCACACATATGCAAACACACACACACACACACACACACACACACATATGCAAACACACACACACAGACACACACACACCCCTACACACACACAGACACACACACACACACACGCGCGCGCACACACACACATATGCAAACACACACACACGGACACACACACACACGGACACACACACACATGCACACACACACGCGCACACACACACACAAACACACACGCACACAGGCACGCACGCACGCGCATATATGCAAACAAGCGCGCACACACACACACACACAAAACAGAAATAAGCTGTGCTTAAAATGTTTGTGATGTCAATCAGACAAGAAATTAGCTCAGTCATGGCAATCATGAGTCACTAATGGTAATGTGGCAAACAACATAATGGCACAACAATTACAACTTTTTATGAATGAAAACATTACTCATAACTGTAAAGACACATTCACTCACTCACACACACACACACACACACACACACACACACACACACACACACACACACACACACACACACACACACACACACACACACACACACACACACACACACACACACACACACACACACACACACGCCCATGAGGGGCGGACAGAAAACATGGAAACAACTAAATGGCAGTTAAAACAAAGTCCACCCATTTCATACCAAGGTAAATAGTCATTATCAACATGCTCCTTCTGTAAAAGATGTTGTACAATCAAGATACTGGCAGCCATGGTGTAGACTGCCCACTCATTTCTCTAAGCACTGGTGGCTTCCCGTATTGAAGAAAGGTCCAATATCGTGCTAGAACAGGTTTGTATACCTGCATTCCAGGGTGGGACAAAGCTCTCCTGAAGGCAAAGGAAGGCCCAGGTCCTTATTAGTTGATAAAATTTCATATATCATTTGATGTTTCCATCAATTTGACTACCCTGTGTGTGTATGTGCATGAGAGAGAGAGAGAGAGAGAGAGAGAGAGAGAGAGAGAGAGAGAGTTTGCATTGACAGATATTGAGAGGAAGCTTTTGAGAGATGTCGGAGAAATATGTAGGTTATCTGCACTTACTCTGCTACAGATAATATGTGGGATGCAACATTATAAGAATTGCATGACGTCCCACCATTCAAAAATGTAATGAATACGACAATGTGCTGCGGGTGGTTGAGTAAGCGCGCTTTGAGCTCCCCTGTAAGTTAGGAGAAGGTTAAAGGTATTAAGGTATTGCTTATTTATTTATTTATTTATTTATTTATATTTATTTAAACACAATTAGCGGGGAAGATGCCCACGGAGGCGCGCGCGTGGGAAGAATCCCTGATCGCGTCGTTCTGTGGCCGCGAATCTAATTCACATCCAGACACCCACATCGTGCTTTCATCCCCGCCAGCCACATCATTACGGCGGAGGGAGGGCTCGTGACTCACCGGTCCTTCGCGCTTTCCCTCCTGTGCCGTCTGAGTAATAAGGCTGCTTCGTGCACAGCCGGTGGCACGAGGAAACAGGACACTTATTGGTCTCCGGCAAGAAACATCCGCCAAGCGTGAATCGGCGAAGGACCATTGAATCTGTCTGCATGCATGCATGCATGCATAAATAAAAATATAAATACAGGATCTTAAAATAGTGAAATAATGTTTGTGGCCAAATTGTGCTGCGGCTTCTCTGTCACGCATCCTTTGTCTGAATTGAAAGAGATGAACAGGCAGAGGCGGACTCATTTCCGAAGCAGACAGACCAACAAGGTCAAATGAGGAGAGCAAACTGCTTTTTGCGCGTATTGGCGTTTTTTTTTTTTTTTTTTTTTTTCAGAAAAATCTGAATTGCATTAACATTTTCACAAAATCAACGGCAGCCAGGGATCCAAATTATATTTTGTGTCTCTGCGTTCAAGCAATTAAGTTAAAATAAAGGGTTGCCTGTCTGGGTGAATTGTTTACACGAGGAATGCAGAGGGAAATGACACGGTAATTGCAGAGTTTGATCATAACGGTTACAGCTCCATTAGAACGAGTTAGTCCTGAGACAGATGAATGTATCGAATCTTCAAAGTGCATCAGACTCATTTGCATAAGAGTGACTCACCCATTCAAGAGGAGCAGATATTACCATTTCAATTCATGCCTGCCCAGCAGTGCTAGGCCCATATCGTGCTGAGATCTGCTACACCACGCTGCTCAAGTGTGTACAGGTGTGCGACTCCACGCCGTCCGCGCTTGATTCAGGTCGTGCTTTTTTCCTTATTGGGCAAAGCGGTGCAGTGGTTGCGCATTCGGTCCCATATGCAATACAGAATAAGGGTAGAGATAACAGGCTGTTCAGCCGAGGGTACCGCTTTCAGGTGGTCTGGACTGATCATTTCCACAATATGGTGTATAGCCTTGCCTCTGTGGAGATCTCTTGCGCCAGAACTGGTGCTAAACACACCAATGGTCTCTTTTACTACAAGTCTTGGTCAATTCTATCCAAGCATTGATAAATCTCTGCGTGGTTAATTTTTTTTTTTTCTCAAAACCTTTAAGTCTGTTACCTGTGAGAACAGGTAAAATTTAGTTAGGGACATCCCCACCACTTTTTCCTCATGGCCCATTTCGTCCCCACCACTTTTTGAAAGCCTTTAGTTAGTTGAACCCCTCGTTGTCCCCAACACAAACAAACTGACGTTCATGCCTGTGATCTAGTCTTGTTGCCTGATTATCCTGATTAACTACCATAACAGTGATATCGTCACTGAGATTGGCTAAAAAATGAAGCATAAAGCTGGTTTTGTACAACCTGTCATTCTGAAAGGTTGCAGCTTAACTTCACTACTCTCCATGTACAGTATCAAGAGTCAGTGGGTTCAAACGTTTCAAGCCGCCTCACACCTCTGAAATGAGAAGCATAGGTAATGCTATACATGATTACCCAGAAATTCCCCCCTGAATCTTAAATTCAGAACAATTGGAACACAATACCTGAACCATTATGTGTGCAATGCGGACCTGGTTGAGTCATTCTGTTGATTGTGAGGTCATAATAGAGAGTTCATATCTGCCGCCCACTAATGCATATTAGCGCAGATGCAAAATTGAGGCTTTCAGTGAAATATAAGATCAACCAAAGCATTACTTATGGTTTGCACTTAATTTGCTCTGGAAACCTGGGAAGCCTGATTAACTTTGTTCAAAAAACGGTTCATGCAAACATCGAGCAGCAGGTGCAATGGTAAAAACAAATTAACGCAACATCAAAAGGAAAGTGAAGCCTCTGCCAAAATCATGCCGTTCGCTGTGTTTTACATTTACGTTTGTACTCGCACACGTGACACCTCTTCGATCTCTGGAGATCCTGATTAACACAAAGCCAATTAACTTTGGGCACCATTCAGGGTCCAATTAGCTTGTACTACAAGGGGGAAACCAGGGTGTAGGATTCTCTGAATCCAACCTGAAATCCTTCACATCTGTTAGGGATTCGTCCTTTCTAGATCTCTCTCTCTCTCTCTCTCTCTCTCTCTCTCTCTCTCTCTCTCTCTCTCTTTTTTTCTCACAGTGATTAACTAGTCGCCTGTGTGACATTTTCCTCCAATTAAAAGCCCTTCTGTTTCCGGTCTCCGCATGACAGAACTCTTCCCTGAGAAATTCCTCCACACACGCCTGTCAGGAAATGCTCTCCGCTCCGTGCTAGACCACCCCCACCGGCGCACCCACCCACCCACCTGCCCGTCTGCCTGTCTCTGAGGGCCACTGGGGAGGGGGGGGCAAACCTGGGGAATGGAGGAGGTGGGGGGGGACAAGGAGGGAGAGAGAGGACAGAGAGGAAGATGGGGAGAAGGAAGGAAGGAGGGAGGGAGGGAAGAAAAGCATTAGGGAGATATAGAAGTAAAAAGAGGATAGAGAGAGAGAGGTGAGAGAGACACACAGCAGTTGGGAGAAAATCAGGGTGGGGAAGAGAGAGAAGGGGGGTGAAAGAGAGGCTAAAATAAGCCTGAGAAAATAAAAAAAAATGGTGATGGAACACTGCCATCAAGTGGACTGTGGCAGTATGACAACCAGTGTATCATGTTCATTAAGAAACCATATAGTTTATGAATAAAGCTGGAACGGAGTCACGTTACTATACACATAGTATTGAAGTAAAATCTAAGGCAAATACTTGTGCCGCTTGTGACTGGTGCTACAACAGCAATAGGAACTTTCTCGTTTTGTGTCAATTTTACAAATGAGCTCCCCAGTTTCAGCCAGTTCCACTTCTCATGTTTCCTCTGCTCGACATCCCTCACCGGTCAAATGAAGCGGAGGATTTCTGGAGTTCAACACAAGTCCAGAAATCAATATTTATGACAGAAGCACAGACAAATGCAAAGAGAGCTTTGGTGGCGGCATATTCATTTCGGAACTTTATTCTGTTGTATGACTTTCATAACAGTTCTGAGGGGCAAGCACGGCTGTGCCAATTTGATATTCTTATTGTGCTGATTCATGCTAGTTCATTAGCTGCGTGCCCTGGGGCAAGAGAGCAACTCGCCAGGCAAATCCAAGGTTATCAGCGCAGCAGTAGGCCACCATATTGCTCTGTGAGGAAACAAATAAGGCCAAGTAGCAACAATTTTATGCTCAGTTGTGTTAAAACTTCTTTTTAGCACTATAATGCAGTAATTCATTGAGTCAAGTATATAACATAAATTACATGTGGGTACATGTGTAATCTATCTATCTATCTATCTATCTATCTATCTATCTATCTATCTATCTATCTATCTATCTATCTATCTATCTATCTATCTGTCTGTCTGTCTGTCTGTCTGTCTGTCTGTCTGTCTGTCTGCCTGCCTGCCTGCCTGCCTGCCTGCCTGCCTGCCTGTCTGTCTGCCTGCCTGCCTGCCTGCCTGCCTCCTGTCTGCCTGTCTGTCTGCCTGCCTGTCTGTCTGTCTGTCTGCCTGCCTGCCTGCCTGCCTGCCTGCCTGCCTGCCTGCCTGTTGTTTTGCCCGCCTGTCTCTCTGTCAGTCTACCATCCATATGCGGATAACGTTTAGTCTGTCTTTAGCCAGCAGCCATACCGCCCTGAAGCAGCATTCGTGAATGATGCTGCAGGGATTGACAGTCTGCTGCAGTGATCAGCAATTAAGACACTCTGGCCGATGTCAAGACAACTTTATGGGTGTTTTAAACAAGGAAAAGGGCTGTCAAGGGTGGTGCCAAGGGGAAAAAGAATAGGGCATGATTCCTGCAATAGCTAAATGAATTCTGCAGCCTGTTGGCCTTCTGCTATGTCCTGTTGTCATCTTTAAGAGCTCAGAGAGGTGGTGTGCTAAAAGACTGTCTGGGGCCTGCAGTGTAGGGTCACATACTGTATGTGTGACTGGAATGCTAAGAACTAAATGTTTTCAAAATGAGACAACAGCCATGTCTGGGCATTAGCCCTGTTGATCTCTGGCTAACTTGTGCATGCAATAAAATACTCGTTTATATTTATAATTAACAATAAAGGGCCTGGCAGCTCAGTTAATTTGCAGTTTATTGCAGTATACTGATGCAGATACTCTTCTAGTTGGATTATTGGATGCTTACCGATGGCATCCAGAAGAAAATCCAAAGTTGATCAAATGTATGACAAACTTTAAAATCTGAGGCCATGTTAAAACACAACAAAAGTATTCAGCAGGCATAAACTGTCTAAAATGGCAGCTTTTGATCCAGACAAGCAGTAGATTACATAATTGTTTTTTTTTTTCACTTTAGTGATTCCTGCCATTAACGTCCACTTGGTGGCAGTGTTGCAGTCAAATTGCAAATGGCAGAATTAATATAAAACTGATTAATGGATTGATTTATTGAACTGACTCACTGGCTCTCTGACTCTCTGGCTGAATCGCTTCAAAGGAGGAAAATGTAATGTCCTTTGATAAACTGTCGGCCTACAGAGTGGTGTGGGACTTCTGCCAGACAGTCAGAGGTCAGTGATTCGCTGGTGCATGGATGACTGGATGGCGGGGGCGATGGACTGAGTTTGATGAGGGTATGGGGGGAGCCGTCTGCCCGTCTGGCAGGGCTAAGCTCTGAGTCATATGGCGCTCCTTGATGTGGCACGGCTGTTATCAGAGCGCTGGCAGCTAATGCTAACGTATGCTTTCTCTGGGAGGGCCCTCAGCTCACACTCATTAAGATAACATGGAATTAGTAATACTGTGCTTGGTTCCTCAAACTGACCTTTGAAACAGGCAACGGGTTTTTACTGCGAAAAGGTGCATTGTTCCAACAAAAATTCTGCCATGGTCACAAGAAAACATTCCAGGTGAAAAATGTTTAAGAACAACGAAGAAAACGGGACAACATTTACGTCCTGGGAACAATTTCCTGAACATTTGTTCTGGCAATCAAATTGCTAGCTGGGTATCGCCCATTATCCCTGGAGGGTGCACAGAATCATGGGAGTCCTCTGAGTCACAGTCTGTCAGCTGATCCTTCCCTTTAGTTTGCAGCTGAGCTCTTACTGCACTATTTCCTGCACAGGGGAGATCAGGCAGGGGAAAGTATTCTGAGAGACTTCCTATCTCTTTTCCTGGCTTTCTTGCTTCATCCATATTCTGTTTGTGTACCTTGTTGTTTTTTATGCCTTAAACACTTCATTCATCCTTTCAAATCATATCATAGGATTAAAAGGCATAAAACAATGAAACAGTGATTATTTATAATCAGAGCTGTCAAATATTAATCTCAAACTGATATCGTCACGCTTATTTATGTATTCTGCTTGATCTTTAAGAATGGCCGAAGGGACTTGAACATTTAAGGATGCTTAAAAGTCCTCCTGTAGTTCAGAAGTGCATATTTTGCAGCTAATGTACATTTAATCATACCAGGAAGCACCAGAGTTTATGTACCCTAGTCCAATAAGGAATAGTAGAACATGTGACTGTTTTATCAAGGATCTACCACAAGAGGTCAGTATTTTGCCATGTTTCTAAAAAAAAAAAAAGATTCCAGACTTCGTATCTTCTGGAGCTAAAATTAAGGCCCCTGACTCATGTAGTGTCTTATGAACACCTGAGATCATCAGTGTTTTAGAAATCATAAACTGGTATCCTAAACCCATGCGTTTGAATGCATGGAGCATTTCCCTTCTCACCATAACACCACTGCCAAACTGTAATGAGCCTCATTTTTAAGTTAGTTTATTGATCTTTCATTCCTTAACATACACACATGCAATGAAACTATCAAACAGTCCCATTTTTTCAGGCACTGGGTGTTTATCTCTGTGTGTCTTGGTCTCTCTTGTGTTCCTTTTATTTGTAGATTCCCAGAAGTCAAGTCTAGTGTGGATATTACAATCAAATAGTGAACCTAGATAGACAGAAAGGGCAGTTTTTTATTCATCATACATCATATCATTTAATTTCCATTCGTAATGCACAGTGAATGGAGTGCAAAAAAGCGATTTCAGGAATGACGCATTGAGACTGAACTTGAGAATGAACATGCAGTTTTTATGTACTCCCAGTAGATGGCGACAAACACCACAAAAATCATTACACTGAGGAGCTGGTGGTCAGATGTATTTGAATCAAAAAACGAAACTAATGTGATCAAAGGCTTGTTGTGTAACACGTAAACAATACAAACGCAGACCCCAGCTAAAGGGAAAAGACAAAAATAAAGTGGTGTCAATGAAGACCAGAAGAGTCAGAAGTTTCTTGAAATTAAGATGCTTTGGTTTTGCCATTTCATGCTGACGGTCTTCAGTGATAAAGAGGTGGCAAAGAGGCTTGCACCTTCTCAGGCTTGATCTTATAATATAATATATATACAATATATTCTAATGTTTCTGTTGATTACATGCTGGGGTTTCAGGCACAAAGTCATCAGCAGAAAACCCTGTATAAAACCAGGCAGAAAAACAGCCTATCCTACCAATGTGAAACATTAGGCATGAAATCTCTGACCCAGAATCCCTCGTAACAGCCTCCAGACTGACGTATGGAGCTGCTCTGTCCATCTTAACCGCTAAGCATCTCCGGATGAAGCCAGGCCAGGGCGAGCCAAAGCCGGTTGACACGGTACAGGTGACTTTTTTCCATTGCGTTACTCACAGAGCGGAGCTGAAATAGTGTGCTGATGTCACTGCTAATGCTAGCTTGCCCTGAGTCAGGATGGCTTCCTGACTATTTTCTGTGGTCTGTGGCACATTCTGGCTAGAGGTACATGACAGGGTATTAGCTCTAGGCCTGCAGATAAACCTATCATCATCTCTGTGAGTTGGCCAGCATGCTGTTCAAGACTCAAGACTGTTTTCTGTGGTAGCACCAGTTCATTTTAGGGGCAGTATGTTTGTTTTGTGCTTTGGGCTGAGCGCTCGGAAGCAAAAATCCTGTTTAATGGGGTTTTGTTCCTCCTGATTTGCCAAAGCAAAGACACAAACAATGCTGACCAGTTGCAGCTACATTTTACAATGGAGATGACCGATGTTGGGCAAAATTTTGATGATAAATTTGGAAGAACTGTGCTGCGAAGTATTCACAGTTAAAGGTACACTCGTCTCCTAATGTTTTTCAGGTATTTATCACCTGTGTGTCACCTTCATATCTCCTGTAGTTTGAAAATTGTGTGATCCATCATCCATGTCCAAAAACTGACATATCAGTGACAGTATGTGCATTCTGTAAAAGTACATTGTCTGAAATTCTCTTTCAACAATGTTTCATATACCATATAAGTTCTTGCATGCCTGGGATGTGATGTAGCTATCCTGTTTGTAAAGTTACTGAACAAATGAGGAGCTGTTGCTTTTCAAACTAGTTCTGTGGACTAGAAATACTTTATGGGTATTTTTTCAATTGACATCACAAAGTATGTTTGGCTGGAGTAAGCATTTAAGGTCAGTCAGTAGCACTGGAGCCAAAATGGCTGCCGTCTGCTGCAATTACTGCAGCAGTTGCCAAGTGATGCATCCACAGCCCACAGGAAGCATTGGTCAAAGGCATAAACAAACTGATGCTCAGTGCTATCTACATAGAAACGTATAGGAGTTTTCGCAAAATGCAGATGAATCATGTCTGGAACCGAGATTTCCTTATTTATACCATGTAACAGCTGGCAGCAATTAAACAGCCTGGTAATGGTGGGATCTACTGCCAGTGCAAAGGCTTGGTGGGCAGGTTAGTAATTAAAGATAAGAGGCATAACAGTGACAGTCGCTTTGAAAGAGACAAGGACTCTCCGAGATGGCAGAGAAAACCAAGGGATAACAAACGGGACATTTGTATTTGCTTTTTAAACATCTCAACCATCTGTTATTTTAGGCGTATGAAATGAGTCATAATTTAATCATCTATAACAAGGTCGATTTCATGCTGAAGCAACATGGCCCTTTGTGCTTGTGTTTCAGATGAAGCATGTGGGAGGACTGAGTGAAGATAAAAGAGGGGAAAAAGACATGCGCTATTGAATATGTATTGATATAAACTGTGTTCTGCAGCATGGGCCCGGCCGTGCATCCGTCTCAGCTCATTATCACACTCTTCCAGAGAGTCATGATGGACTACAGGTAAGTGGGCAGGCTTTTAGGGGGCTGTATAAATTCACTTCTTTCCTTTTTATCACGTTTTCCCCACACTAAAATAAAAGTCTCATGCCACTGCAGGGACCCTCTCCCGCCAACTCTGGGAGGGCAAGCAGTGAAAACATGACTTGTGAGACATGAGCCTCGACCCAAGCTACATATTGCAAAAACAGAGTTAGGTCTGCATGGCAATTCATAACTGCCTCACTTATAAAACAGACACCTGTGTCCAGGACAGGTGGAGAGCTGTGCGTTTTGCAGAGGACTGAAGTTAAGGACTGATTGAGTACGCGGGCCTGTATCTTGTTTAGATACACTTCCAAAAGAGCTTTGGGAATCACTACACAGGGAGCTAATGTTTTGGAGAGATTACTCTTTCACATAGGTAGGCATTAAAAACTATTTCTATAACGTCATCAAAATGTAAACCAATGGAGCTCCATTTTGCAGATCAGGAACAAAGAACTGAACTAAGGATACAGGACATTTCTTAGTTCAGTCAAAAGAGCAAATGTCACTGGAAGCCACCTTATCATCAGAGAGCTTGGACCCATATGACATACTACAGAAACAGAGTTAGGTCTGCATGGTTGTCCATAAATGTCTCACAAAACAGACACCTGTGTCCAGGACAGGTGGAGAGCTGTGGATTTTGCATAGGATCCATTAACACAGCAGGATATTGAGCTGAAGTTAGGGACTGACAATGAATATGTGGATCTGTATCTCTTTAACAGTCTTGCCCAGCGCAAAAAGAATGTTCTGGAAAAGTCTCTAAATCACGACTGTATCAAAGCATCTCGTCAACACTGAGATAATTGTTTGAACAAGATCCTTTGATATCGCCACCAGGGTTGGCTTGTGACTGAAGTGAGATCAAAACTCAAACAGAGATTTGAATTGCAGTCCTTGTGTTATTTCCCTGCCTTTAAAGTCATAATGAATAATAACAGTTATTACTGCTGTGCTTCTATGCATATGCTATGAGTCAGTTTCAGTTAAACCACATTTGCATCTGTTTTAATTTTAATACAAACTGAACCACGAGGACACAAAAACAGAGAAGAGTGCAGATTCTGTGTAATATGCTCACTCTTATAAATTTTCTTTTTTTCAGTGTCAATAAGCACAAGTAATGAACAAACACAACTAATCACTAAAACAGTACTTGGACTTGCTTTGTTGGACTTCAGTCCTTAGGGCTGTTCCGGTTAAAAGGCTAGCTCCTCAATTTAAAAAAAAAACCAGCCATAATTAATTTACTCTCTTTTGGACAAACTTTAGCCCACTTCTATACTGAATGCATTGTTAGGAATTATCTGTTCTGTTGTGGTGATTTTAAAGCCAATGCAATTATCTCACTCGATATTTTTAAGGCTACAAGTACCTCAGCAGTGGTAACATCTTGCCTCCCCTCCCTGCATAATGCAAGTCTGGATGAGTAAGCAGAACGTCGAGCACTGAGCCCATCGTCTGAAAATGTGATTTTTCTGCTGATGCTTTTGAAAGGGAAGCAAACGGGTCACTGAGGAGGGGATAGAGATATCTGTGGGATGAAGCCATTCTGTTTGGAAACAATACACAATGGAAGCCTGTTTTCCTCTTTTGTCCGCGGCATTAAGTCTCTGTTTCATCATCGATGGTCAAATAATGCTAATCATCTTAGCTATCGCTTTTTAGCTGTCCATGACAGCCTGTTATCTCTAAATTCCACATTTTTAAAATGTATTGGCTCTTGCAATTCTGCCAAAAAGGAATTGTAGATAACGGCAAGTCAGAGATGAAAACTTATGGCTTATAATCACTTACAAAGCTTAAAACAACATTGTGATCTTTTTGATTTGAAAACCTGTCCACACTGAATTTCACAAGCTTGGGTATTACCCAGCGGTTCCTAAATGAAAACCATCAACGTGAAATTTCTCCAGCAGTAGCACACGTGTCCTGAGTACCGCAATATAAAAGCAGCTGTCGACAATAAATGCAGGATATGTATATAGCACAAATTACAGGGACCTATGGACACATTTCCACTGAGGTAGTCTGCTCTGGGGTGAAAAGAAAAGCTAAAGTTAAAGACAGGCATTACAGTAATCACAGCTTTTGAATACAGTTAAAGGTTACATAATGTGATAGAAAAAGATAACTGGTAAATGCTGATAATCACAACATCCATTAATGAATATGAGAACATGGCTGAGGCTCTTTCCCAAAACATACATATGCATTTTTTTTTTCTCCATAGTTTCTTTTCGTTAGTAATCCTCTCTTGCAATTACTGAATTTTCTTTATGCGTTCAATGCTTTGTGTTCCTTCCACACCACTTTCCTCAGGGCTGTAGTCTAGCTGTAGAGAGCTGTAGTCGTCGAACTTTAAGGTGGATTATGTAAAGAGATCCTGGGTGACACATCGTTGCTGGTCCGCAGAGGAGTGAGTCACACACAATAATTGCGGCCGCAGTGGATGCACAATTGAGACACATAAGCACATTCTGTTTATCAAGTGTGGCGTTGGGGGTTGATGGCAGACAGGCGGGGGGGTTGGGCAATACATCCCTCACATAAAGTGGGTAATTATCAAAGCTAGAATTACAAACTGTGCTCTGAGAGGCTGTGATTACGGTCCGAGGTGCCTGAGCTGAACTGCAGCCCTCCCTGTCAACATGAAAGCAGCCACCTACACTCGGCCTTTCGCTGACTCAAATTAAAGGACGTTAACTCACTCCAGATTTTGGTTAATTATGCAGCTTTTCAGTCTAGTCTCCCAACTGTTAGTTGCTGGAGACCTTGAAACTTTACAGGACAGCAATGTGACATTCTAAATAGTCCAAATTATCATTTAGTGTGGTGTCTTGGTACTTCAAAAGATTGCACACAAAATGTACTCAGAAGGAATTATACACCTCCTGTGTTGAATCTACAACAAACAAAATAAATATGAAAAACTGATCATTTTTGGGCATACATAACTTTTGCAAATCTGCCTTGAAGATTAATTATTTCCCAATGCAGTACTACACACTCATTGAGGGGATCCATTCTGAATTCAATAGATAACTTCACAATTAACTTTCCAGATAACTCTACAGTTCAATAACACATGATAACAGTACCTGTAAGGTAAACTCAATTTCATTTTGATCTTCTAATAGCATGGGTTATGGTCAACCATAACATTTATGATAAATGTTACAGATGAAATGCTCGGCCATAAAATGTATGATAAATGTGACAGATGAAATGCAATACGAACCACACACATCAATTTTACATTACATTACATTATAGGCATTTAGCAGATGCCCTTATCCAAAACGACTTACAACACAAAGTGCATTTCTTTCGGGACAAGGGTGTTAAAGTGCCAGAGGGGGTAAAAGTCTCCAGTGCCAGGAGGGTTAGCATGGAATAAACCCTGTGGATGACCTGCTGAAGAAACAAAGCAAAAAACCATGAGCAATATCAACAACAATCCTTATCCAACAAGATTAGGTTGCTACAAGTGAAACAATGGCTAAGTGGGGGAGCTAGGGAGGGAAGGAGAGAGGTGCAACCTGAAGAATTTCAAGATAAAGAATTAGTTACAAATCAACACTTAGGTTTAGTGCATGTAGGTTTCAGATAATGTTCTTAGATGGAGGCTGCCGGTGGGCATGGACTTTGCTTGCGAACCTGGGTGGACATATGTGACACAGCAGGAATGGCGGTGAATAGTACCAGGGTTCCTGCCATGTTCAGGCACACCTGAAACAGTGGATTACCATGAGTCAAGAGGACAGATTTACTTAAGGCAGGAGGGGGAGGGAATTTGGGGATAAACCTCAAAGGGGTTGGGGGGGGGGGGGTTGAGTCTGACAAGGCACAGCTGTGTACCTCAGATTTGGGTTACCATGACGATAGGTGAGCGAAAATGGGCACACTCACCTTGCTTTACATAGCCATGGGCGTACAGACTCTTGCTACTCTGGCCGAGCTGTGAGTTTCAAGAGAGAGAGAAAAAATATTAACAACATTTTTTTTTTTTTTTTTTACAAAGTAAAATCTTCCAGGTGATGTTGTAACAATGACTTTGACCAAGCAATAGTACAAGACAGCAGAAACTACGTCACTAAGAAGGGCCCTTCCAAAGTCCTCCTGGACTGGAATTTTTCCCATTGTGACACTTCAAATCAGATAGTGGATATGTTACCCTAACCCCAGTATGTGTCATATAGAGGGCATGGCCAATTCAATAATGACATGTACATTTAATATAACCAGGTTAGCCTCTCTGAGATAAAAAATGTTTCTGTATAAGAGAGATCTGGGATTCAAAGCAGCAGAGCAGTATACATCAAATGCAAATAAGCATGAGACAATGCAGAGTCTAAAATAGGAAATATATTTAAAAATAAATAAATTACAGTAACACAATTAGAATCACCCAACAATGTTAGACTGTCAAGGTGTCCATTTACATTTTATATTTTCTGAAGAAACTTCTCCTACAGGCATTTAACGGACAAGATGTCTAACGTTTCTCATTTGGCATTTTTGTAAAATTTGATTAAAGCACGAATCGAGTCTTTTTCTCTTGTGGCCACCTTGAAAACACTATCATCTGAAATCTTATTTAAAGCAATGTTTGTTTTTAAGAGCTTCTTAGTTACGAGGACGATAAGGCACCTGTCGGCCTTCGACTATTTTCAGCCTTTGAGTGCAGTAAACGGTTAATTTTCCACCCTGCAGGGCGCAGTCAATCCTGGTAGTGATTCAGTGACGTCAGCCGTGTGTGTAGTACTGTCCTGGGCCTTTTTCGGGTGGAAGTAAGGAGCACCACAGACACCCAGCGATTCGGGCCAGATCCTGCCGACGGACGAACGCCACAAAATGGGAAACGTTCAAGTGGGTATCAGCGTCTCTTTGCTTTTAATCCTGCTTTTTTAATGAAACCGTGATAGCCATCACTACTGGTGCATTTGTTACTGAGAAACCATTAATGAAAGTGTGACGTAGCATTCCATTGTGAGAGCTACGCAGGACTGAATCCCACCGAGAAGAAAGATTCCTGCAGACCCACTTAGAAAATGAGCGTAAAGTTGAGAAGGACGTGAACATTAACTAATACTAACACCGTTGTTTTATTGGTAAACTTTTGTTCTTGAAAATTGTGATGAATATCTTTAACTTCTTTTTATATCTATTAAACGCGATAACGCACACATTTTATTCCCTCTTTCCCTGTTCTTTTAACCAACAAGTACGGATGATTCGCATACATTGGGCGATTAAATCCGCTAATATCTTAATGTGTACCTTGTGATTTATACTGCGTGACTTTTGTTAGTAAGCAAGTACATTGCTTTAAACTCCAATACCGTTACATGTGACATCAGGGACAGGAGCAGAAAGGAGGAAACAGCCGCTCCTCTGTGGAATTCGGCAGAATCCCGTTAGCTGAGTGTCGAAAGTAAACAATGCGTCTGAATCGGCCATGGTAACCGCCCAGCTCACATTTCGAGTTCACCAGCAAATGTCCTCCCCCTCCCAAACCCCTGCAATCCCTGTGCGCCGTCGAGATTACTCGAGCAGCTGCACGGAGGATTTAAATGCGTGTATCCCCCCAAAGACATTTATATTATGGTATCGAGCCGGTGGAACGTCTCATATGACGTATACCTCATGCATTCTTCTCTCGCAGTTACGTTGTCTGTGAGTGATGTTACAGTGTTGTGGTTCCGTGTAAAGGTGTTGTCTTTCAGTGTTGCAGATTGGGGAATGAAATGCACGAAAATAATTATGGGTACCTTCACTTTTTCCAAAGCCAACAATTGTGCCATACCCAGACTTTGATGTGGTGGCGGACATCAAAGCGATCCGCAAAGCCTGTAAAGGACTGGGTAAGTTGGTTGAGCTGCTTTCATTTTCCAGAATGTATACTACCATGCTCAGATAACGCGAATAACTGGGGACCTCGACAAAATGGTCTAGTACGTTTTTTTTGGGGGAAAAATTAATTATATTTTCACACTTCATGTCATTTACAATCATTGATTGGGGCAAAAAGCGTAAAACGCATACCCTCACACATAATTAAAAGACTACATCATAAAGACCACAAAACTACATTTAAGGAATGCTCCTCTCAAATTCTCACATGGGTACATTTAACAAGCCAGCAAGCACTATTTCATCAAAGCCAGTCTACTGTGTATAAATCCTATGCAATCTATATAATTATACACTTCCAGTTAAATTGTATTCCTGAGGTCGCGGTAAATGCGACCAGATGTATAAGAAAAGAGATGGCTGTCATGCAGGGGATGAACAGTACATTATCATATGGTACATATACACTAAACCATGCCGGCCTGTACAAATTAATCATTTGTTGGATGTCACATCCAAACACCAAATTAATGTGCAATATGGAATATGTAACTAACTGTATTAGGATGTAAAATGGAAAATTCCAGTATTTTGTGCAGGCTGTCCTCGGATGTTTTGACCAGGTCATGTGGTTTCCTCAGGCCCCTGAATGCGTTTCTTTGTCTCCTCTGTCCAGGGACCGATGAACAAGCCATCATTGACATCCTGGCAAACCGCTCATCGGCACAGCGATTGGAAATTAAACAAGCTTACTTCGAGAAGTACGACGACGTGAGTGGCACCATGCGTACCTCCACACTGAACCAGACAGCAACCCTTGAAATATTTTCTGCTTGTCCTTCTATTTGACACTGCATGGTTTTATGAGTTCTGGTACAAATGTAGTTTGTGGTCTCTAATACACCCTGTTATGAATGGATTTTGAGAGATGACACACACATTTTCTTTACTGGTCCCAAGAGTCCAGTTAATTTAAGGTCACAACATGAAAATCTGATAGGCTCCAAATGAATATTTTATATGTAGTATGCAATATCTAGTTCAAAATTCACCCAGTTAATCACATATTATGCTGAAAAATGTACAGTAATGAGATAATTATTGATATATTCATGATATATTCATATTCCCAGAACCCTATCAAGGAACAAGGTCAGAGGTCAAGGTCACACAAGCCTGATGTAATTATTATTTGCAGTCCATAACTTGGGTTAGATCTCCCAGAGCATTTTGGTTAAAAGTGACAAAAAAAGATACCTGTACTATATCCCCCAAAATGGCATGGACTTCCAGATAAGAATTTCAATGGTAAAAAAAAAATCACAACCTGTTTATTTTACATTTGGTGGCCCCAAAACCAGTGGAAAAAGTAAGGAAAGTAAGGTATGGGTACCTTGGCCCATTTGGGCCTACAGATAGTCAGAGACCAGAAGAAGTCAGTTCATTTCTGCTAGCCACCTGCTGTACAGCGGGTTTCCTTTCTGCCCAAGTTATGGTCCCCGCCAGTGTTCTAACAATGGACGCTCTCAGTTTCTGAACTCATGAATATTCATGACTGGGGCAGGCCTGTAATGTATCTGATCCCCTGTGATTTGCCTGGTTGTTATCGCGACTGTCCGCATGTTGATAGCGATTAGAATCACATTCCATGATGAGTGGCTGATTATCTTCCAGCTCATGAATATTCATAGGGCACCTAGTGTACCCTCTGGAACTCCACGGGTGTTCAATAGCACACTGACTGTCAATGAGCAGGCCAAGAGCGACTGAAAACAAAATGGTGGCCAGCGAAGCACAGCGTTCTATGGATGACGGACTTCGCTCCCCTGTCCTCTGCTGTAGGAGCTGGAGGAGGTCCTGAAGAAGGAGCTGTCGGGGAACTTTGAGAAGGCCATCATCGCCATGCTTGACGCTCCGCACGTCTACGCAGCGAAGGAGCTGAGGAAGGCCATGAAGGGGGCGGGCACTGATGAGGACGTTCTGGTGGAGATCCTGTGCACGGCCACCAATCCGGTCAGTACTTTCCCCATCAAAAATAAAATCGGGTAAATGGCTCACGAGGAAATGAAACTGCATAAGAGCATGTTTGGACAAAATTTGGCCAGCCAGCCTATCCATTCATCAGTAACAGAAATATCTCACAATTACAGTAACAAATGACTGTTACTGTACAAGTATTGTACAAGCTCTGTTTATTTGCTGTTGTGTACTTTAAGTGTAATTATATAACCTTGGATGTGTATTCATGGAATATTTTTCTCCACATTTTAACAGGAAATACAGACCTACAAAGACACCTACTTTCATGGTAAGTACCATCAAGTCGCTTTGACTATATCGGTTTCCTCCCTGGTTTTTTGCATATAGCTGACTGTTATTATACATTCTATGTTACACACATCTTATCCTGTTAGTGCTTTCCTTTAATTGTAACTTGTGAAAAACATGGTGTCTTTGGACATGATTTATCTGCTTCCTTCCTGAAACAGTCAGTGACGGACAGGAAGTGGAAGGGGACCACCCCTTCCTTGGTCTCTATGTTTACTGACCTTGCCTAACCCTTCTGCTCTAAGGAAGTGTTGCGTGGAAAATAAGACACCCATATGCTAATGCATATCGTTCTAACTTGCGTGCGTTCATTCAGGAAAATAATGCAAATGAAGTCCACTCTGTTGTACCTCCTTGTTACCATGGAGCAGGGTCACGGGTTACATTGGTTTGCAAACTCATCTCATGATGATGGAAGGATTCCAGTCTGAAGTTCCAGAATCCTCAGTGTCAATAATGTCTCCGATGGAACTGTGGTCCTTTCCACTTCCATTTGTCAGTTCAGTGGCAGTGTTAGAAGAACACAGCAGTAGCACCTAGAAACTCCAGCTAATCAGCAGCCCTTGATTTGATACAGTGGTCATGCTAAATATAGCGCATTAATGGTAATAAAATAATTACAGTCTCTCATGATTGGTTAATTGCGCAAGCCATAATTGCGATTATGATTAATATTTGATTAAGGGTGCAGCCCTACGGTCTTCCATCTGTGAGGACATAATGTGGGCGGGAAATGAGTTTTCTTCTCTTACCATTTAAATATGAATATTTCAGGTCATTATTTCTGTAGTTTCAAGCAGGACAACCCTAAGTAAGGTAACTGCTGATTGTCTTCCACAAGTCTCTCCCTTTATTCTTCTGTTTCTGTATTTAGGAGTAGTCAGGGTCAGTGTAGTGACCAGTGGCACTAATGAGTGAAGCTGACATTTTTATATGGTCATCTTTCATTGTATTACCTTGTGTTATCAATGACTTTTAAGGGGACTCAGAATTTAGCAGCTCTCTCTCTTTCTCTCCTCCCTCTGCCTCTCTCTCTCTGTCTCCATCTCTCTCTCTCTCTCTCTCTCTCTCTCTCTCATCCTCCTCCCCCATCTCTCTTTGTCATATATAACCACAGTACATGAGCGTGACTTAGAGGCGGACATCGAGGGGGACACCAGCGGGGATGTGAGGAACCTGCTTATGGCCCTCCTAGAGGTAAAAACACCCTCAGCTTTCACAAGCGCTGTCCCCTTCCTGACCCGGTCCCTGCCGGCCTCTGTGTCACTGTACTGGCATGGGCCCAGGCACATATCCTGTAGAGAGGAACTGCTCTCATTCAATAGGGTTCAGCAGGTCACCGCTGCAATCTTGTATCCCTGAGGACCAGAACTACATTTCCCACGATGACCTCTGTTTACTAGGCCTTTGCATTCTACAGTGGGAGCCAAAACGGGAGGTTTTCCAGGCATGTTCTTGAGCCCATGTTGTTAACCCTGTTAGGGTCATTGTTTGGGTCAGTGCAAAATGCCTTCTTCTCTCTGTTCTATCAGGGTGCAAGAGATGACACCTACGATGTAGACGATGCCCAGGCCGAGCAGGATGCAGTAGCTCTGTTTGAGGTACAGTATGGCTGCAGTCATTGTTCATGTTGTTCCCTTTTCTCTGATATCCGTATTTCACCAAGGTCTCATATCTTCTCTGAGACGAATGCACTTTGGTGTTTACCCAGTGTGGAGTGAATTTAAGTGAATCTTTTTTTTATTACCTTTTGGTTATTGTTGAAGAACATGGTGTACGAATTTTGAAATGATTACATGCTTTGAAGGTGTGCTTTCAAGGTCGAGTGATTCAAGCTAAAATTAAAACATATGAAGGAGTGCTTGAATTAAGTTCATTGTGTAACTGGGTAAGTTTGAGTTTCATGTAATATACAGTGTCATGTCCTCACAGGGACAGGCATACGCAGTGATTGGTTCTGAATTTAGCTTTCACTAAATCAGCATTGCTCTCGTATTAGTCCTGTGGTTAAGGCATTATGAGGTCTTTCTGGATTAATCATTTACACAAACGATCATAATCAATTCAACAGACCAGCTGGATTCAATTGATTTTATGTACCCAGTGTAACTTTTCCACCATTCAATAATAAATTATTTGATAAATGAACAACTAAGTACCACTTCACAGGCAGATAATGTGTTTTGCAAGGCTGACAAGCCTGGTGTGTCTTTATTATGTTGAACCAATCACTCTTTTTCTGCAGTGACTCATTTTCAAAGGATATTTTTTGAGAAGCTGTAAATTAAAGTTCTGAAGGCCAGGATATG
The DNA here is from genome assembly GCA_022829145.1 of Albula goreensis. Lineage (NCBI taxonomy): Eukaryota > Metazoa > Chordata > Actinopteri > Albuliformes > Albulidae > Albula > Albula goreensis. Next base: position 4,649,823 of record CM040753.1, on the reverse strand, counting down.
TCAAATGATAATTACACGGTAAACCACTGACAGTTTTCCAACGGCCATGAGTTCACTTTCGCTCACGTCACAAGTGTGCGCTCTGGATGTCAGTGGCGTCCCTGCTGATTACCTGAATATGACGGTGTTCTTGTTCTGTTTGCCATCTCCCCAAATCCCCCACTCCACCCCACCTTCCACAGGCCGGCGGGGCCGCTTCGGAACAGATGAATCCACCTTCAGCCACATCCTGTCCCGCAGGAACTACCTGCAGCTGCAGGCCACCTTCAAGATCTATGAACAGGTATGACCGCCTCATCAGGTGTGCTTTGGCCTTATTGGGATCCTCACCTGGATTACCAATCTGAAAAAATGGAAAGTTGTGGAACAACATCGCAACGGTGACCGGTTTGCCGTATGCATGCTTTAGGCCAGGGGTGTGAAGCTCCAGTCCTGGAGGGCCGCAGTGTCTGCTGGTTTTTGTTCTTTCCTTTAGATTGCCAGCCATTTTAGGCCTTGGAAACCAGGTGTGTGGACTCTTTAGCCAACCAGTGATTTTAATTAATCAATTAAGTGCTAAAACACACCAAAAGCCAGCTACCACTGTGGCCCTCCAGGACTGGAGTTTGACACCCCTGCTTTAGGCTGTCAGTATTGGGGTTAGTTACAGGATCAGCATCGGAGCACTGGGTGAATTTGACTTGGGGTTCAAGATGGTTCCTGTTCTCCTCTGTTAAGCGAGGAGTGACACTCTCTATGAAATATGAAGTCAATGGCGACTCAGGAGGAAGCAATTAGCAATTAGCGGTTATAAAACCAGACCCAAGACACTTAACACACACTTAATCAGAGTCGAAGGAACACTCAATGAAGGACTGCCTTCTCATCATCAGTGGGCAGGCTGTAAGGGTGTTTAAAAGGATCTATGGGGAGAAAAACTTGTGTGGAATATGACTGACCTGACTGAAAGGTTTACTGATGTGACCCTAGCTTCTGAATCATGCGTTACGACTTTGTGTCCCGACACCCTGAAATATGGTGGCGTTTCCACTGTAAACACACAATCTGGGTGCTAGAGGCTACCGACATGTCTAAGACCCCCAATTTAAATTCACCTGCTGACCTGCCTGTTGTACATATACCTGAAGCTGCCAGCGATAACGTCAGTTGTTTGCCACAATGTTGTAACAGGGCCCTAGTTACTGTGTACATGCATTGGGCTGTCAGTGATTTTATCAGCCAGAGACTGCAGTATTGAAACAGGCGGGCACTTGCTGGGGCTGTCAGTGTTCTGGCCAGTTATAAACCATAGAACCTCTATTTGCTCTGACACACTGTAAACATTAAGCTTTGCTTTCACAACTGTGGTCTGTAAAAAAAAAAAGTTTTAATGTTGGGAAGTGGAGGCGAGTGGAAACACGCTGTATCACTAACACAGCATGGGCTGTAAGTAACTGATAAGTTGCTGTCCTAAGTTGCTGGCTGAAGCGCACAGCCTCACAGCTGAGTCGCGTTAATCCGATTTGAGTTCTGGAAGACGGCAGGACGGGCCTGTGATCTCAGAACCTGGCAAATTCCCTCGCTAACACTCGTCTAAAATCGGTCCGTGCCCCTTTTTCCTCTGCAGCTCTCCGGAACCGAGATCCTGGACGCCATTGAGAGTGAGACTTCTGGCACCCTGAAGGACTGCTACATCACTCTGGGTTGGTATAAATCTGAAATTCACTCGTAGCTTCGGTGAATTATTGCGCCTCCTGCCGCGCATACGCTTAGCCGCTGAGCTGTTCTTGTCCCGGTTTAATGTGCTTCAGACAATATAAACAGCATATAAACTCATGGCTGTAATTCATGTCCTTAGAATCTATTAGCGCTGTCATAGGGCCTGCTGAATAGTCATTTGGTTAGCCTTTATGCTTCTGAACACTGGTCATGGTGAAGGACATCTACATAGGAAAAAAATAATTGACAATGGGCTCTTTAAAGATATGCGCAATATATTTAAAATGGACACATATCTCTTTAGAGGCATATGCTATGTGTTCTAAAAATGAAAGCAAGACATCGAGACATTCCAAAGAACATGTTTGCTGACCTCCAGCAAAACATAACGCATTCAGAGAGAATTATATTGTAGCGTTAAGTTTGTCTGTGTTGGTTGAGCTGCGTTTCCTCTGACAGTAGCTAAGTTCTTGGATCTAGCCAAATGGCTTTTGTAATTGAATTTAGAACCCAAGAAAGATTAAATCACAAGAATTGGTAATTATTTACGATGTGGAGTAACAACAAATAAAATATAGGGAGGCCTCGCAAAAAAGAATTATATTTTCGGTCTTCACGGTCACCAACTTTATGAAGACCTTGTAGGTCAGCACGTCCCTGTTTTGCAGTAAATCGCTCGGGAGCGTTTTAACAGGCATAAATCGCTCAGGTGTTATGGGAGTTATGCATTATTTTTTACTCTCCTAATTTGAATTCTTGCACCTTGTAACTGGTGTATAGCAGCGGCGGCCAGGATAAGGTGAATGGAGTAATGGGTGGGGGGAGGTTGGTGTTTGGGGGGTGGGGCTCACTGTTTCTCCCCAAAACGTTTCCCGAATTCTGATGGCCAGTGACGCCGATGCTTGTTTCACTGATCTCAGTCTTTGATCTCACTGTTCTCACGCACAGGAAATCTGACTCATCACGTGCAATTACTGTGTTTTCACATGCAATTATGGTTTTATGTGCAGTTACCTTTTTGTCTTTACCATATTGCTGCAGTAATTTTTTAGCTTATTCACCAAATTGTTTTACTGTATTTTTTTTACCATATGTTTGCAATATTATGCTCCTTTCCCTATTTTATTCTTTATTTATATTAGGTTTAGCTTTTAGTCATATTTGTTTACTTATATAAGCTTATTTTTAGTCCTACTTTTTTAATAAATATTTACCTCTATCAGTATTTATTGCTACCTTAGCTCTTTCTTCCTATACTGTACAGCCTCAGAGCCGAAACCAAAGCTTTTAACTCCTACTTTTCACTATACCTGTATATGACAAGTAACAATAAAGAATCTTGAATCCCCAGTGAGGTGTGCCAAGAACCCTCAGCTGTTCTTCGCCAGGCAGCTGAATAAGGCGATGAAGGGAGCAGGCACGGACGAGGACACCGTCATTCGCATCATTGTGGGTCGCTCAGAGGTATGGCTGACACATCCTGCGCAAATAAATATGACAAAATAAAACTCTATAGCTTGCAAATGTGGTTTTCCCAAACATTTTAAATGAACCTATTCAAACTGTCAGTATTTATCCTAAACCTTTTGCCCAACATCGCAAATATGATCATGTAGTTGCAGTGTTTGCTGAACTTGCCAGACTCAACTTGCCAAACCCCTCATAAAGGAAGAACAATAAGCACTACAATTGTAATTGTGAGGCAAGAGTTTAAGAACAAATTGAACCCAGAAAAGGGGCTGAAGTACAAAACTCTCCCATGAGAAATGGGGGCATCTGACGTACTTTACCTGAGAGTGTTTGGTTTTTCTTCCGTCAGATTGATCTGGAGACCATCAAGGACATGTACCTGGAGAAGTACGACATGTCCCTGAAGGATGCGCTGCGGTCCGAATGCAGCGGCGACTTTAAACGGCTGCTGCTGGAGATCCTACACTGAGCGTCGCCATGGCGTCAGAGAGCGGCGCGTGGCGCCGCTAACCATCGCTAACCCCACTCACACAACATTCCCGCCATTTCCATTCACACCATGAACTGTGGAGGGGCAGCGGCCACAGCTGCTGTCCCTCACTAACCCCACTCAGAACCGTTCCCACTGCTCCCAGACGCACCACAGCCCACAGAGGGGCTGGCATGGCAGAGCTCTCACACTGAGCTCTCTCCACCTCAGTCTCACTTTTTAACCACACCGTAGGCCTTGCATGAGAGAATAATGACCTCAGGAAAAGCATTTGGTTTCCCACGCCAAGCGTTCGTATGTCAGCTTTCTAAACGATCTCATCCAATTGATGTTTCATGTCCGACCAAGTGCTTTTTCGTTTTTTTCGTGTGCTTTTAAAACTTTTTACCCCATGGTTTTTTTTTTTACAAAATCCAAAAAAACAATTCAGAATTTGTATTCAGTATTTATATGTGTTTTAAGGTAAAGGTTGTGTGCTTCAAAAAGCTCCATAATCATGACCCTGCCATCATCATAACACTGCCTGAATGAGGTGAGCCTCTGCCAGCCATTTCTCCCATCTCTCCCTGGTAGACCGTTACAAACCATTCTGGACACCATGGAGCTCCTGTACCATGAAACCTCAAGAACAGGGCCTCAATTTCAGCTCCTCGACAGGCCTTTCTTGAAATTATAGCTTTTTTTTTTCAACAAACTAATTGACTTAATTGAACTTAGTAGCATGTTGACTGTGTCAGTTTGCACAAAATGAGCAGTTCACAAAATATTTTCCAAAATTAATATTAATATTCCTTGAATCTCTTGAATGTTTTAATATCAATATGTGATTTATCATTCACAATAATGAAGGAAAAATGTGAATGGCAAAGAAACTGCTAAAGTGTCGCCCCCAAGGACCTGAGATTGATGTTGTGACACCCTCATTGTGAGTCACCGTGGTGTTGTTGTAGCTAAGGACTCCAAAATGTAGTTCCTTAGTTACCGAGTGTCTCTGCCAGTCATATTATAGCTTTATTGTGCCAGTATTCACCAGCCCTGCTCACTTACCACAGTGTTATAACACCGTTTCAGGGAACGAACCTTCAGACAACGTGAATGCATGTGGAAGGAGTTTATTAGCTGTGTAGCAAGCTGTGTATTGGTATACACATTTGATCTTGGGCTTGGGGTCCAGGGGGGCAGCATCATGCCTGACTATTTTGTTGGGTGAAGTGATACCCCACTTGACTGTTAGAAGAGAGGGTGAAAAACAGAAGGAAGGGAAGTAGACATGAAGGTGGAGATGGGGAGGGGGAGCGGAAGGAATGTCGGAAGCAGAGAGCATGGTGGGAGAGAAGGCACATGGTGACTTAATACCTGTGTAGACTACCGGATTGGACGGATAGAGGTATTTGAGTGAAGGGTTGTCTGAAGATTACCTCTCCTGAAATTTGTTTTAACAAACTCCGATAATGAAGATACTTGAGTATTTATGCAATTCTGTCTGTCTGCTGTGAGGACGCTGCTGAAGTGCTGAAATGAAAAATGTGAACCTTAGTTTCTGGTGACAACTTTTGGCGATGTTAAACAACAAACAAAGAATCTATTTTAGCGTATTCAATCTGGACAAAAACGTCCAATGTGAACCCTGTATGCCTTTTCTTAACAATCAAAACATAAGACATAAACATTTGCTTAACTGTGACAAACAAAACTTGACACCAAGCTACCATGCAACTTGTTTCACATGCAGCAATCTACGTCAAGATAAAATCCATGCACCTTCTCAATTCATTTTTTATGTAGAAAACTAACAAGAGAATGATATAAACGATAAGTATAGTCACGTGTATGTAGTACAGTTGCAGTATTATTGGTAGTATATGTGAATGTTATCTGAAGCTAGATTCATGAGAAGACACTAAAGATTATGAAGTTATTTACAGTAATAGAGTGCATTTAACTGCTATTGTCTGTGTAAGATTTTAACAAAAGTGAGTTGGTTGTTCCATCCCGGCAGCTGTGTTTCTAATATATATTTATAAAATGGATTCCTGACCAGTATGTTAATGATCTGCCACTTAACCAAATGTCCTGGTGTGACGTTTGTGACAGTTTTCCCAAATGTAGGCTACTGGAATGAAATCCATCCACAGGGATACAACATTAAAGTTATGAAAAAAAGTATAACAGGACACTTTTAGGGTTGTTAAGTAGAAATGGAGCCATCGGAAAGAATTATGACCGTGACTCTATGGAGCCTCAGAATATGAAAATGCACCTTGTTTGAATAATAATAATAATAATAATAAAAAATGTCCAAAATAATGTGTAATGCCTTTTATCTGCTCTTCTGGCTGGGACTAGTGGTCTGACAGAGGACCTGTTACTGTAAACATCTCACAGTATTTTGTGATAAACAATTGAATAGAATATGTGGGCATGACGGGACTTCTGCTTTATCTGAGCGTCTTTTTCAGTATTTAGTTCGTCACACATGACATTATATGAAGAAAAACTACACATGAAGGATTGTAAGTACTGTTTCTAATCCTAGTCTTAATTTTTTAATTGAAACTGAAGTAAGGAGCAAGTGTATTAAAACAGTTAGTGTGTGTTTCACCCTGTCATGGTGTTTTGTCTTTCAGCTTTCAGTGCAACAGTCTTACATTTTGCCATCAGTTTAAGGATGTGCAAAACATGACACCTGCGTAATGTTTTAAATTAAAATTAGGGATAAATAGTGGGCGTTTAGTGAAAAAAAAATAAGTAAAATGATTAAAGCTGCTACTATGCACTCAAAGTCCCATCGTGCACTTGAAACGCTTCGCCGACAACGAGGAGAAGCCAGCTGCTTTCGGAGCGCATCCCCTCCCCTTACTGGCTGGTGGTGCTGCCGTCGCCGCCTATCACCTCCCCAACCCCGGCCCCAATCACAAAGAAGGGTGCTTTCGAGGTATGCAGTTTATGAAAAAATAGAAACGAGATGCAAAATACAATTGCTGTTCACATATTTCTATAAAAACAACCCTAGTAACGGATAATCTGTTCATTTGATACAGACGCGATACAAGGCTAATTCTCGGACTCGGGAGAACTACAGAGGTATGTATTTCTAAAGATGCTCCATTTGTATCTTGCTAGACAGCCGATTGGTTTAGTACTCTTCAGCATCCCATTTAAAGAACCTTATAATATGGTCAATGGGACTTACGTCGTGCACTCTCCGAAATGCGTCAGCTTGGCTAAAAATAGAAATACAGAATTCTGTAGAGAACGTGGTTTACAAAGTATCTTCGATATCTACACTCATCAATGTGAATACCTTTAACTAACTGAATATGACATTCGTATTTGAAGAGGTGTACATTCAAAATGGAAGAAAACGCATTATATAGCAGCGTTACGTGTAGAATCTGGTAATGAGAAACCATACGTATGAGTGACACGCATACTGTTCCGAAAGGACTTAGTTATTATTGGGTTCATCATCTCCATGGAGACGATGAGAGAGGGTGACGGGCTTAAGTGCGTGGAGGGTACCATCAAAACATCCATGGCACACACGCAGGGCGTCACGGCTGTACATTAGCATAATGTATAATATCTGGTAGCCTTTGTGTTGTTCCACTGTTAGCATGGCGGTGATGTCTGTAGTAGTCGCTTTGAGTCACTCAGTAACCTGCACTTGAAAGTCTTTTCAAACTTTTTGGGTGCCGAATCACTATTATATTCACCTCACTGATTCACCAGGAGGGATGTTAAGCATAGTAGTAGCATAATAATAATAATAAATAATAATAATAATAATAATTCTGTTTTTATTAAAAATGGAGTAGATCATTTTTGTTGGGGCATCCTGTCATGGTCAATAGACAGATATGTATTAAGAGATATACTGTAAATATTTTATATGTATGACAGGATATTTTTTGTAGCACCTGCATATTTATGTCCTGCAGTCAGACTGAAGGCCCCAGAGTTGCTGTAGTTTCCGTAGCTCACAGCAGCTGTCTGTCTGTCTGTCTGTCTGTTCCTCAGGTAAGGGCCAATAAGAGATGTCCTCATCTCTTTGGACGGAGGAGCCCACGCAGTTCTCCCCCAGCGTCGAGATCGACTCCAGCTCCAGCATGAGGAAGAAGGCGAGGGTGAGCTCGCAGCGCTGGCTGAAGCAGGAGAACGACCCGGAAGTGGTTCAGTGGGAGACCATGACCTCTGGGACGGCCAGCGACGTGGAGCAGGACAACACTCTGAGCAGTGCTGTGTCCAGTAAGAGCGCCTCATTCATTGTCTGTCATTCATTTTATGCCATTCCTTATCTGTCATTCATTATCTGTCAATCCTTACCTGTCATTTATTATCTGTCATTCATTATCCGTGTGATCTGTGTTATCTGTGACTCTGCGCTCTTACTTTAGAGAGGACCTGAGGGCCATTGGCAGGGATAGACAGTGACACTGGCCAAGGGACAAACGCTGGTGCATGTCCCCTTTGGCGAATAAAAAAAAAATGCCAGATTTTATGTGAATAAATTTTTCGTTTTTATTTTGCCTGGTTGATGAAAAGGTTCTGTTCACACCCTGGCTGCAGGGGGACTTGGAGAGCGTGTCCACCTTTTCAGCTCCCAAAATGTAAGGCAGAACGTCGTTACCTGTCCAGGTGGTATCCAGGATGGCTGCCAACTCTTCGGCCCCTTCACACACCTTATGGGGGTTTTCAGAATTATTAATTAGTCACAGTATGATTTAAGCAGGGTTTGAGTGCAAGTGACTTTTTATGGTATGACGCTTTTGCGTACGGTATGGTTTTGAGTTTGATTACAGACATGAACCCTGCAACTGGGGGGTTCGAGTCCCAGCCACACCATTACTGTAGATTGTTTTCTTCATGAACAGCATGCATGGGTCAAAAACTGTGTTAATACAGAAACACATCACAGATTCCAAAGAACATGTTTGCTTGTCTCCAATAAAATGTTAAATACTCAGACAATTAATTTGTAATCCAAAGTTTTTATTGGATTGGGTGACATTTAAAGAGACTAGGCGTGGTTTGATTGGATGTTGCCCACCTGTTAGGGCCTCTCTGACCGTGTCCGGCTGTGTCGCCCCTCCAGCCCTGTCCCCCCCCGAAGGTCTGCCCCCCAGCGTGATGCTGACCATCACCAAGCTTCAGTGCCTCCTGGAGAGTAAGCAGGAGCGCATCGGCTTCCTGGAGCGGCAGGTGGAGGACCTGCAGCAGGACCGCAAGTTCCTGCGCTGCCAGATCGAGAACCTCACCACCGCCCGCTCCGCACCGGCCATAGCCTCCACCGCTGAAGGTTCGACCCGTCCCTTCCATCTGCTCGTTCAGAAAAATGCTTGGTTTTGTATGCATTTCTAGTGTGTAATTAAGGTATTTGTAGCTTTTTTAAGGCTCTGCAGCTGGAGAACCCACAATTTGGAGAGGGATTGATGTATTTTAAAATGACAAAAAGTTAATTATCAGGTAGAGTGAATGATCATTTTTCTGTGTTAAATTCTTGCTTTCATTTAAAGAACCATGCACAGGTGTGTGTGTGGAATTACATGTCATACATTCTATCTCATGTTTTGACACAGTGGCAAACTGGCCATAGTTAGCCAGAAAAGCAGTGCCTTCCCATATGTATTTCTAAATCTACATGGGAGGCACAGAGAATGCATGAGTGAAATAAATTCAACTTTTGTCTTGCAACAACCTTTACATACTCCAGTAGGAAAATAAAACCATTTAGGCTGTATCTCAATACTCAAAAAGTGTACCCTGTTTCCTCCGCGATGACCTTATCTCTGTCCAATACAGGTACATTACAGGGAGGAGATGAGGTAGTATTGGGGGAAAGGAGGGTACATTTTTGGAAGCACTGGGATGCAACCAATTAGCAAGGCTGTGGCCATTGCAAGGGGAAGTGATGAGAACCAACTGCTTTGTGTTTCAGAAAATGGTTATGTTTAGATATAAAAAATTACATTTCAAAAATGAAACCAATGCTTGACTGGAACGTGGACGGTTGTTGGTTCAAGCCCCAGTGTGGCCACAGTAAGGTCAGTGCAGCTGTTGGGCCCCTGAGCAAGGCCCGCAACCCCCACACTGCTCCCAGGAGAGATTGGCCGCTGGCTCATCTGATCAACTGTGAGTCACTTTGAATAAACATGTCAGCTAAATAACTGAAATGTAACGCAACACCTTCTCCGTTTCCGTGTGCAGACTCTAAAGCAGGGAAACTGCTGTACTCCGACCCCAAGCCCCGAAAGAGATCCAGGACCGTGTCCTCCTGCTCGTCTTTCAGCAACGACAGCGGCTCGGACGACTCCATCTGCACGCTGACGTCCGCGACCTCCGGCGAAGTCAAGCGGAAGAGACACCACAAAGAGAAGAGGAGAGGAAAGAAAGCGAAAGACTACAGCCGGAAGAGAGGTGAGCACAGTGCAATTCTTACCCTAAAATCTTTTAGATAAGTTTAAAGATAATTCTTACTTAGAAAAGTAATGACTATAATAATAAAAGTATGGAACATTAATCATTATAGATGGTCAATAAATATGCATAGCTGGCTAAACATACCACCAGTAAACAGCGCTGTGCTGCAGTCAGCCCTGCAGCATATTCATACCTTAATTCACATATTGAATTTCAGTGTGGAGAATCATAAATGGGAAAAAAGCAAACACTTTGATTTACCACAGGCTCTCTGTAATAGCTCGTATATTGATTTAATTATTGGAAAATGTACAGATAACTGTGCAGTTTGATTAGGTGCAACCTCTTGAAGGAGTTTCATCAAAAGTAAATCAAAACGGTATATTTCAATATTGAGACTTGCTGTAGAGTTCCATGGCTGCATATAACACACACACAAACAAACAAACAAACATTTTACCCTTGGTGACCTTTGTTTACCACAAAGTTTGAGAACCTTGCGGGTTGAAATGTCCTTGTTTGTATTCAAATGAAGGTCACTGCCCCTAGATATTCAGGCCCCGCCTCCTCATGTTGCTCTTTTGTCCTCCAGCCACCGGGGTGCAGTACGTCATCCACCGCTACAAGCAGGTGCTGTCCGCCTTTAACAAGAAGAAGAGCATGAGTGGAGCCTTCCGGCACTACGGCATCGACCGGAACACCATCGCCAACACGGCGCCCATCGCCGAGCTCTACCTGGCCGCCAAGGAGATGCTGCACCTGGTGGGGCTCTTCCACCCCCGCGAGGAGACGCTGGTGAAGTACGCGCAGAAGTGCGCCGTGCTGATCGAGAGCGACGAGGCACTCTCCAGGAAGATCGAGCAGATGAAGGCCACCGGGGAGCTCCTGCCAATCACGGCAAAGAAGTCCAAAAGCCACGCCCACCTGGGCGGCCTACCAGGGGACACCTGTGGCAGTATGGATACTGTAGGGTGACGGAATTTCACCTCATAGCAGAGGTGAGCGTCACAGTCAGCTAGACAAGCAGCGCTTGCCCAGGAGCAGTTGCAAAACGATAGCAGAATTTCTCTTTTTAAAATGTGATTTTCATCGTCTAGGTACATAATCATCACCATATTTCTTTGTAACACACTGTAATTTAGGTATTTGGTTCTCACCCAGCGCTGCCTCACTGTTGCTTTCTACACAAGCTGCAGCGGCCTTGAACTTGACCCACGGTTTCTTTTTCCGATCGTAGCGCTGAGTGGCTGTGGCAAGTGGCCGCTGGCTCTGCTTGTTTCATGCATTCATGAACTCTGAGTTCCTCCCAGTCACTGGTGTAGGAGAGCTGCTGGTCAAACGCTGTATTCCTGGCTTACTGTGACCACTCACCACTTCTTCATACTCACTATTTCAGCAAGAACTCTCTGGAAATTATCCTGTACATACCTATGAATGTCAACTGTGTGTGCATATATAATAATATGTCTGTGTATGCACACTTTGGTCTCTAAATTTACTACTGCTCTTAGTATAATGCTATTGTCATAATAAAAATCATTTAGCAGAAGAAGTGTGCATTTCCAGCAGTGTTGGTTTTTTATTTTTCCAAAAACTGAAAAAAAAACTAACTTAGTCACTATCCTGCGCCCAGTATTTTGTTCATCCTCTTTAACATAAAATTCAAGCATTTTTTTGACCGTTCCTCTCACCAGAATTTCATCCAGACATTCTGTGGGTTCATTGTGGTTTTTAATAGAAATGTTATATTAAGCTGAGTTCCCTATACAGTAACATGGAGACAACTCCAGCACTTCAGCTTGGAGACTATGGACAGTACACTGAAAAGTTGGAGGAGACAGTTTCCTGGCTTTAACCAGAGAAAATAATGGTGTAAGGGAGGAATGTTGCTGATTCTGTGAAAATCGACTTTTGTAACCCATGATTACATTTGAGCCTTTGCAGTAGACCTTTTCTCATCATCCAGAACATGGTTTTACAAGCTCAAGTCATTTAAAAATAGTATTACAAGTTCAGATTTATTTTTTAATTTTAGATCATTATTTGCTGTGAATAAATAATACAATGCAAAGCGTTAAAATTATAATTCTTAATAATTTTTTTCAGACATGTTTGCCATTCTTATGATAAATTGTTCGCATATAAAGGGTATTGATACATTAGGAGGCCACTGTGTGTTTGTGAATATGAAGAGGTTCATAGTCACAGTTGGGACAAAATATCCCTGACTTCCTGAAAGTTAATTTAATTTACTTTGCAATAAATGTGCATTTCAGCACTGTACGTGCCTCAGTGTAGAATATGTCTGGCATCTCTGTGTTTATTTCAGGGAAAGTGACATGTGGTCACTTTCTGTAGTGTGGGGGATATGTGTGTGACAGATTGAGGTAAACCATCGTAGCCATCACAAGTTCTTGTCTGAATCTGCATTTCAGCAAGTCAAAGTATGTGTTTAAAACAATAGACTTAAAAAAAAGCAAAGAAAATGTTTTGGTCTTTGTGTTTTGTCACAAAAACGTTCTTGAGACAATTCGCTGCAAAAGAAAAGCGCTCAACTGATTTGGACCCATTTACAACAAAGAATAAGTGTTGTGGCTTAGAGTTGGTAAACAAGAAAAAGTTTTTTGGTGTTCCTCACTTCTGTGTTGTTGAAAGTTGAAATAATGTTTTGTGCAACCTGGCATAGTGCCAATTATTTTATTTTTGTTAGTACCACGTTAAGGACCTAAAACAAGTTGACCTTAGATCTTTTGTTAGTTTGTGGTTCTCTCTGTTGCTGAGCTAATCCACTTCCTCTTATTATACTAATCCCTCTGCATTGATCTGAGCTGAGTCATGGCAACAGTATAAAATATAAAATAACAAATTCAGATTTGAATTGCAAAATATACAACAAAATAAACGTGTTAATGTTGCATTGAATAATTGCTGCCTAGGGCATTACGCTACTCTTCTGTAACACATCAGTAATAAATACAAAAACGAACAAAGCGGGTTGCTGTGGTTTATCCACTAGAGGGTGCTATATTCATAATATGTGGATGATGTTGATATTTAATTTTTTAAAATAAATATGGCTTTTTATTTTTGTATTTACAAAATGGTGGACAATTTAGATGTTTTCTAAACACTGAGCTTACATGATATTTTTTATGTTATGTCTTGTAAATACATATGAATTGTCATTTGATTTTAAATGTAAAACACCCAGGTTTAACCTAAGCTTGTAAAGCTTACAAAGACACTGGTCTTTGATTTTCTATTTTATTTATTTTTTATTGTGTTGTAATATGTTTCTGTGGAAGAATAACTATAAATGTCTTAATTTTTTAAAGCATAGGAGTTTATTTTTTAATACACTATTTAATATTGAGGTATATTTAATTTGTATTTCAATTACTGTGCATGTTTGACAGTGTGTTTTAAAATGTGATAAGTGGTAAATTTATGTATCTCTTTCTTCCAAGAAACACCGTGTCATCAGGTCCTAGAGTCGTTCAGTATCAGGCCTGTTAGGCGTACAGTAGTGTAAATGGTTGTAGGATTGATGTGGATTTCACTGATGCTGGCTGTAGCGCTCTATAGCAGCTGTTTGTATTTGCAGTACCTATTATAATCGTGTATATAATTCAGTTTTATTATAACAGCAAAACGGACTGTTTATTCTGAAACAGAACAGCAGTTTCTGTATTACGTGCTTTATTATTTTAAGATGCTACTGTTCACTGCTTTGACAAATACTGTTATTTTCCAAGTCCTGGATGCATACCAGAGATAATATAGGAATATTTGTTTACATAAATTCCCCACAATGGCCTATTGTACAGTTGGAAATTAAAAGTCATCCACATGGATAATTGTACTGTACTTACAGATTTTGCTGATGTTTGCTACCTACATGTTGCAATATTGAATTTTTAAGTGTGATAGATTCCTGTAGAGAATATATGGTAATATTACTATCTGTGATAGGTCTGCTGTACTTTTTTAAGGTTATTCTCATTGCCTGTTTTTTGTAGCTGGACTCCTTAATGACTTATTAATTAAGTGTGTTATCTGAAGGTACATAAATTCGTGTGAGGGTGGATTTATTTTGACTGTACGGATAAATGTACTACATTCCAAGTGGGAGTGGGCGGACCTGCTTTCCCCAGGATGCTGCCTCACAGAAGTGTAAAGCAGAGAGAGAGAAAGCACTCAGAAAAATGTAATATTTATCATACAAAGTGCCCCTGACAAAGGCACAGATCGCTGAAACCTTGGTTGTTTATTAAATATGGTGGTTTGAAAAGAATGTATGTCTCTCTCTCCTGCTTCTCGATGTATCATACCCGATATCACATCGTACTTTTTGCTAAAGCATATTCCCATGTTGTCTGTATCCTTACGCTCTCTTTTTTATACGTTGTTGCACACTTTCTCCACTAAATGTTGAAAATAAATATACTGACACAACACTGTGTTTCCATTGCCTATATGTGGAGTTGGTATTAATGTGTGTATTTAGTGTGCATTCACATGTGTGTTTGTGTTTGTATGTGTGTATACAGACACTTCTTCCATTGCCTTGATCCCCTCCTACTATGTCCCTTTACTGTTCCATATGAACCTTGGGGCAACAGTGTAGGTTGGAGGTTACAGGTTCAATTCCCCAGTAGGGCACTGCAGTTGTACCATTGAGTGTAGTATTCAACCTGAAATTCTTTAGCAAATACAGAGCTGTAAAATGTAAAAATCCTAAGATGCGTAACATTTCTTCAAGACAGTAGAATATGCTGTAAATGCCTAAAATATACTGTTATGACACTGAGGGAACAGCCCAGTTGGTGTTTACTGATGTTTAAGCACGTTTGGGGTTTCTAAGTTACTGTCCTTTAAAGACTTTATATGTATTTCCACACACTAGCGTGAACTCGCAGAAATGCTAATGTTTTAAAGTGAGCTTAGTGCCTTGCGTAAACAGAGAGCTTTACACTGAAAGTCAGAAGGCGTTGTTCAGATGTGTGGAAACTGTTGGAACAGAACTATGCATGTTCTCTTTCATCTCAGGCAAAGACTCCTCACAGCGGACGGGATATTTTAGAAGCAGTGGTGGAAAGGATGGGGTGTGTTTCTCACTGAGCATGCTCAGATACTGAAAGACCCCCCACCAGTCAAACTTACCCACTGATTTTATTCAAAGAAATACTCATATACCAGACCTAGTCAGGAAAGTAAAGCACGCCTTTCTTCAGCAGTAACTTTATGAATAGAATAGTTTCATCACACCCGTGGTACTGAATTGCATTTTGCAGTCAAAAATATTCATCATTTTTTTTTTTTTACCGACATCAATTTTTCAGACTTGGTTCATTGTGCAACTCCATTTTCAGAACTGCGGGACGTGATGTAAAGCTGGCAGACATTGCATTACAGTCATTTAGCTGATGCTTTTATCCAGGGCGACTTACAGTTCATTATGCTAACCAAGGGCCAGGGCCCCCGATGAAGGGTTGAGGGCCTTGCTCAAGGGTCCAACAGCACCAGTGTGTCGCTCAGGCTGCCCCAGAGTGAGGCTGGAGCGGGAGAGTTTTTGAGTGTCTGGATCAGCCGTGGGCCCAGAGTGTTCTCAGGCCAGAGGGACAAGAGCTCTGCGGGGGCCATCTGCAGCAGGTTGTGAAGGTGGAGAGTGAAAGTCATGCAGGAGTTTGGTAAGGCGAGAGGAAAAAGTTGTCGTGGCTCCTCAGACCAGCGCAGGGTCCCCGGAGGTGCAGGGGAGAGTGGGAGGTGGGGATATTTCAGCTCAGCCCATGTCTCTGGCTGGCCTGCGTTCTCTCGTTCTCTCGTTCTTCTCTCAGCCCGGGTAAAATATTTCTCATTTTTTAGTCTGCCTCTCATTGACTCTGACCCTGACGGATATGTGCAGCTTTGGGGAAATGACTGGAATAATAACGAGAGTGTGTGTGTTTCTGATTGAGTGTGTGTGTGTGTGTGTGTGTGTGCATGAGTGTATGTATGTGACTTCTGATGTTGTGTGTTTATCTGTATGCAGTGTGTGCATGCTTCTGTGTGTTTAAGTATGTGTGCGTGTGTATGAGTGTATATGTGTGTGTACGTTTGAGAGGGTGTATGTTTGAATGTGTATGTGTCTGTATTTGTGTATCAGTGTGTATTTGTGTGTGCATTTTTTCTGTGTGTGTGATTATTTGTGTGTGTGTGTGAGTGTGTGTGTGTATTTGTGTGTGTTTGTGTGTGTGCTTGTGTGTGTGTATTTGTGTGTATGTGTTTGTGTGTGTGTGTTTGTGTGTATGTGTTTGTGTGTGTGTATTTGTGTGTATGTGTTTGTGTGTGTGTTGTGTGTGTGTATTTGTGTGTGTGTGTGTGTGTGTGTGTGTGTGTGTGTGTGTGTGTGTGTATGTTTTTGTGTGTGTGTGTGAGGTGCTGTCTCTGTGGCTCAGCAGTTTAATGCAGCTGTAGTTCTTGCCTGGTGTTTCATGCCTCCATGTTCAAACAGAACGCTGTCTCTCCAGCGCTGGGGCTTTTGGAATAGCTGTGGTGGAGATTTTGTGCTTTGGCTCCGTCCCAAACCCCCACACACACACACATCCCCCACACCCCCTCGCTCTCAGGCCTGTATTAGATGTGAAGGCTGGAGCTGCACCCGGAGGAGGCCGAAGTGCCGGAGTCGGGGAGATGTCACGATTCTGCCAGGTCGAGCGAGCGTGAGGGCCCAGAAAGTGCCCTTTGGGGACAGGTGCATGCTGGGATGCTGGGAGGCCCGGGGTGGGGAAGAAGAGGGGGGCCGGGGTGCTGGAGTGTGTGTTGGGGGGTGGGGGTGGCGAATGTGAACTGGAGGGCATCTCAAAGACTGCATCTTGGAGGAGGGGAAAACAGGAAAAAATGGAAGTCACAAATTGTTTATTCCTGTATTATGACACATTTGTGATGTGATACTGCCTACTCCACCGATCCACTTCCTCATTGTGTTTCAGCAGCTTTGGCAAGTGAAGAAGTGGCTGCTGTCATTCAGTAAAGTAGACATCATGAGCACTTTTTTTTTGTTTTACCCTCTTCCAGATAGTTAAATATATCACAAATATACCCCCCAAAAGAAACCCTTTCCTCTGCCCTGGCCCTTCAATATGGCAGCTGTGTCTTTGGTGATAATGACCGCGGGCTGTGGAGGAGATCAGTGAGGGGCGAGCGGATGGAGGACAGAGGTGTGGGGTGCGGGGTGCAGGGGCGGGGCCGGGGGCGGGGGTGAGGGCGCTTCGGAGCGTGCCCGGAGCACTTCAGCACCTCCTCCAGCTCTGACTCATCGCGGTCTGCAGCTGGGCCGTGTTGTTGGAGAGGGTGTCGGCTCTGAAAAGGGGTGGGGGAGGGGGTCCCTGATTGTGTGGCAGGTGGTCATGGCTGCCGCCGCTCAAAGCCCCCTCGTCCCCGCTTCCACCCGAGCGTTCCCGTCATCGCGCAGCTGAACCAGAGCCGCCTCGTGCTGAAAGGACGGCACCTGGAGCCGTCAGGCGGCAGTAATGACCGTGACAATGACACCATAACCGCGGTCCATCGACACACTATCAAAAGGGCTCGTCACGTTTCCTAAAATGGAGCCGCTACAGTCATATATAACACAGTTCATTTTTAAAAACCTAATGCGGTTACTTTGATGTTCAATTAACATACACGGTTCAGAAATGAAACTATCTCCATTAGAAATTAACTGAATATGATTTTTCAGTACTAATTCATGAGGCTAATTTTGGATAGAAGTCTCTGCATGAAGGGATTAGGTCATGAGACTCTGGCCTTTGTGTTAACATTTAATGTGGAGCCTTACAGTGTTACGCCTCTGGGTTACTCAATCTCCGCTACAGCGTGACCTTTGTCGTAAAGTTATGCAGCATGGCCTCTTACCGCGGAGGGCCAGCTTCTGTAAGTAGCTTGCCGTGGCAGACGCGTTCGTCAGAATGGGACTGGCGTCAGAAAGGCTTTTCTTTCCAGCGGTCCCCTCCTTCTCCCATTCTCAGCAGTTTAATCCAGTCTCACACGATTTGCTTTAACAAATCTGATCATCACCTCAAATTAACAGCGTATTTATTGAAGCGTTTTTCCCAGAATCCCCCTGTGTAATGAGTCACATG
Source organism: Albula goreensis (assembly GCA_022829145.1). Taxonomy (NCBI): domain Eukaryota; kingdom Metazoa; phylum Chordata; class Actinopteri; order Albuliformes; family Albulidae; genus Albula; species Albula goreensis. The sequence goes on along the minus strand of CM040753.1, from coordinate 4,631,625 downwards.
AATATTTCAGGATCGGTGTCTCTAGTTCCCCTCTCTGTGGTTGACATTAAAGACGCTATAAATCAATACGTCCACGCTGGTGGTATACTGACCCGTATGAGAGGCGTTTAATCTGCGGTGGGAAACTATGAGACTCTGGTGTGGTAACCTTATTACTGTATTGATTCACTGGTCTTTCAGACTCAGTCTGATCCTAATTAAACCTATTAAACATAAATACTGCAAAGGAACCAGACTGCCACGTAACAGACTGCTATGTCTACACGGAATGGCTGGGATACAGTGTTTGGTATTTGCACTATGTACATACTTTTATTTAATCTTAATAAGTGAACCAGGAACTCAGATTGAGGTCAAGAGACCTGTTCTCCCAGGGAGGTCTCTGGATGTGGCAGACAGAGGGCAGCCAGTGTAAAGCCACATAAAACAGCCCAAATATACAGTATGTATGCAAACATAGACAGTGACTAAGTGAGAAATACCGTCAGAACATATATGACTTATATAACACAGCAAACATTTTACGCTTTATATAACATATCCTTGATCCTCATCTTAAAATCATACAGGGGAATAAACCAATCTAATTTTTGGGAATTTAGAATGTTACGCCAGGACCAATGGGGAAAATGGGGAGCTTTTTGAATGTAGGATTTTGGATGTTAATTTCCTTTTCTTTGAACAGGAAGAGAACAGGAATAATTTATGCTGTCTTTTTCTCACTCACATCCTTCCCCCTTTCCCCCTTTTCCTCCTGTCTAATAATCATTGTTTGATTATTTGAGTTAGGTCGGTCGGCTTCTCCAGAGATCACAGAAAATGGCAATAATCAAAATTCCTTACTCAGTGAAAATCAATTATATGGGGCCGGAGATGCCGGGTGCTGTCGTAATGTAATTCAAATTGGCTTGGGAACGATGGGAGTGAAATCTATTTCCCCCCTGACGGTTCTTCAGCTGGGGCCTGTCCTTAGAGTCTCACCGAGCACCCCCTCCTACCCCCACCCCCCCCGATCTCATGAGGGGATTGTCTCTCCTTACTTTCTGTTTTTTTTTTTCTTTTCTTTCCGCGATAGATGATAAGCTGCTCCGGGTTCGCTTTTCTGAATGAACGAGCGCCGCGCTCATCCTTTCCCTCATCGCGTGCGGACGCCCCGAGGGTGAGCGCGCGCGCTCGGCTCCGAAGCGCAGGCGTCCCGCTGCCCGTGCCCCCTTAGCCCTCGGTGATAAATCTCCATGAAATTAATTGACATGTTATTTCAGCTCCATTATGACCAATAGATGTGAAATTATTCCATTTTCCCCAAAGAGACTGCCCCCTCCCTTTTTTTGTTCAAGGAGTGACGTGACTTATACAGCCTTTTGTATAGATTTGCGACACAATTTTTTTGTTAACGTATTATTTACTAAGACAAATTGTCACTCTTCATAAATCTGAATATATCTTTGAAATGTTTGATAGTCTGTACAATTGCATTATGGGATTGAGAGGCTCTGTAAGTAGCGTGTGTGTAATTGTGCACTTGTACGGTCATGCACTCAGAAGTGCCGCTTCTTTTAATAGGTTTTCTTTTTTTTTGATCGATCGCTGCAATTTCATTGGCTTACTTGTCTGCATGCAGGCTCATTGCTGGGAAATTTCCATTGATGTGACTCAGTGACTTGAAATAACCTGTACGGGAATCTAAATGGGCCAAAGCATGGAGTCAATTTCAAGAAACATTTCGGGTCCATAGTGCATTCTGGGACATTTTTTTTTGTGGAACAGGATGATGACACAGACAGCTAAAGACACAAATTTTTTGTTGTTTTGATTTTGGGAATCAAAGGCCATTTAACTCCTGTAAATATAGCACTATAAACAACACACAGATAATATTTACACAGACAGCCTTTATCTTCTCAATGAGTCCTTGTGAAGGCCATAACGCCTTCTCATAAACATTCGTCTTAACTCTTTTTCAGTTTGGGGACTTCATACCACATGCACATACACACAAACACACATACGCACACGCTATGCACTATGGCAGGTTTTTCAGTCGCTCTTGGCCTTGGAAGGTGAGATGTAAGACTGTGGAGCTGACAGTAGGGGGAGCCCTTGTACCCTTTCCGCCAGAGCGCAGTCGTTGGTCCACAGCATGCAAGCCTCACCTCAGTGTCCCTGCCTCCTTTCTCAGACTAAACCCAGTTGACTTTGGGTACTGAAACATGTCTACATGAGGCAGGATGCAGTGACGAGCACCCGGGTAAAGTGTTTGGGTCTGACCCCACACGTGCACCTGCACTTGTACGCGCCTACACAGCTACACGCCTCCTAGCACGCACACACTCACGCTCAGACTCACGTACACACACACCTCCTGCCTAAGCATTAATTCCCTCTCTAATTAAGTAAAGAAGAAGAGATCTGCCTTCGTACTGCAGTATGTATGCGCAAATATGAATGTGGTGAGCTAACAAAATTGTTAATAATTAGATTTCACTTAAATAGATGCTAATCTGAGGCCGCACGAATTTCTGCTCTGCGGCGAGCGATCAACAAGTCTGAAGGTATTGACATTGCCCAGACGTTCTCCATCTGGCTTCCACTGATAAGAACGTCCCAGGGAATTCTGGGTAATAGTCTCACTGGCTTAAAATCAGAGGCAGAATGTGTTCTCTGAGATGCCTGCCAGCGAGCGTTGTTATTTGCAGGGAACAATTGTGGGGGGTGGGGGTAGACAGCACTTTTACCAGCTCAGCGGGGTGGGGGAATTGCCAGGGGGACGGGGGGAGGGGGTCCCCTCCCCAAACTGTTTTCTGAGGGCAGAATGATGATTCACACTGCTTTGAGTCTGTCTCAGGAAAAAAAAAGAAGAAAAAAAATCAGCTCACAGAAAGAGCAGTTAAACGGATCTAAAAAAGAAATTATTGCAGGTGTGTTCAATTCCTTCTGCACTGCCCTCATTCTTATGCTGCTTGGAAGAATGGATAAATATACGTCAGTTAGAGTAAAAGACAACACTGAACACATCACCCAATAAATATACATTTATAGAGGGCATATATGTATGCATGCATGACACACACACACACACACAATCACATGCATGTGTGTACATATGAACCGCGTATGTAGAATTATTGGTTTATTTGTTCAGCGTTGAGATCTTCCTCAATGAAATAGATAAATTTATGGATATACGTAAATATCCTCTGCTTATCTCCTGCATTCCTGTGTTCGGCATCACTAGGTTATATGTTAAGTGTTGAGATGTTCTCTAAACAAACGTTACCTTTTATTGTTAATTTACACTGAGAAATGTCTGTGTTATGGTGTGTATTCTGCACCATGCTGGAGATGGATTTTCACATTGACTGTGGCCTGTAAGGGTCACTCTGCAGGCGGAGGCGAGCTGGTATCAGGTGCTGCAGACATGGAGATGGGATGTCAGTGTGACGGGGGTGGGATGGGGGCGCTGGCTGGGGGGGGGGGGTTGGGGTTGGGGGTGGCAGACATGGTCTCCAGCATCACTGAGTCACAGTGCCTCTGTGCTTCAGAAGGACCTGGAGCGTGTGTTTCTGGGGGTGTCAGTAGCCCCTGAGCTCATGAAGCTCTCCCCTTATCTATATAGGATAAACAATATAATACAACAAGACATAAATAAACTATCAATTTAAGGCACCTAGTAACTCAAATACTATAACTTCTCATTGTTGTTTGAGTGACCAGAGTGCCAATGTGAAGCATCCCTATGATAAAAGCAGATATAATCGCCATGTAATATACAGTTAATATAATACAGCATATATGATGCAAATGTATTAGCACATAGTGTATACAGCACTATTAATGCAGTATAGATGCTTCTCGCAGCAGAGAATATCTCATTTTTATTTGTGTAACCCATGAGGATTCAACCATCAGCTCTGCTCTGTTGGCGTGCTTTTTCCTGGAGCTGATTTCAAGCTTATAGAGTAAAAGAATTTGCACTTAACAAAAAAAAAATCAAGCAAATTAAATCATGAAAAATATACACACATTTTCATCACGTCTGTATTGAGAATATGGCCTTTATAACATTACAATTACTTTGTCACTGAACAGTATGGAATTTAGGTCATGAATGAATGTTCCTTTCATGGTCAGGTACTGTAAACTCCATGCAGAAGTGTATGTAAGATTAATGGGATGTGTGGTCATGATTTCTGGCAAAACTGCTCGTTTAAGTCCAGTGACAGCAAAGACTACTGATGACAGAACTCTTACGTGCACTCGGCTCTCCAAGTCTTTCCCTACTGATCCCAGCCTCCCAAATGCTTGATAAGATGGTGGTCTCAAGTGAATCTCTTGTGCTATAATTGTTATATTCTTAGCACTGACATTTTGTGTGTGTGTGTGTGTGTGTGTGTGAGAGAGAGAGAGAGAGAAAGAGGTAGAAAGAGAAAGAGAGAGGGGAGGGTTGAGAAGGGAGCAATGCCTGGAGGTAGATATGGAGTGTAGGACAAAAAGGAAGTGATGTCAGGCATGTGAATGTGGGACACGGGAAAAACACGTTTCTCCAGCCAGCCCCGTCAAACGGCTCAGACAATGACACAGGGACCCACGTCAGCAGCAGGAAGACCAAAGCAAGCGGCCCCCCTCTCTTAATTCACTCGTGTCACAGGAAGACGCATTTGAACTAGCCACGCCCTCTTTGCGTGTGCCTGTTTGAATAAAAAAAAATTTTGATCAAAATTGTGTGGTTTTGATTTGAGTTATAAGAGGCTTCTGTGTGCCACCCTGGTGCTGGTTGAGGGGGTGCAGTCAGGAGTCCAAGGCTGGGGGATTAGGGGGATGGGGTGGTGGTTTGGGGGTGCCCAGAGCTTGGGTTTTTCCCCACGGCGGGGTTTTGTGGTGCGGGTGTGCAACGGTCCGCCTGAGCGCCGCAGCCGATTTTCTGAGGAGTTAATGACAGAGAAAATGACATAGAAAAATGCTGCCGTCCATTAACGGCCAATCAGACTGTCATATTACGAGAAAATGTGGATGAATGCACCCCAGGTTTTTTTTTTTGGCCGTATCCAAGGGAGACAGGCCGCTGCGTCCTGCGATAATGGCGGTCGTTTTCGGAACACAATGCACCCTGAGTGGCACGCGTTTGGGCACAATAGCGATGGGTTTTTTTTTTTTTTTTTTTTTTGGGAGGGGGTAGGAGGGAGGGGGCAAAGCTGTGTAAATATCTGCCACTCTGTTCGAGTCGAGACGTCCTGGGCAGCCAGATCTCAAAAGCAGATCGAAAAAAGGAACCATGGGGGGGGATGAATTAGAGGACAAGAAGGGTAGCATTATTGTTGCAGCTTTTTGCCTCAATATGAGGGGCTTTGGTGAATTAGAAGGAGCAGGTTTTTGTTTTTTCCCCCCGGTTTGACCTCCATTACGTTAACAGATGTTAATTACACAGTCCTGCGTTCTCTGATGAGCGGTGACAGAACCATCTCCAGCTCGGGGCGGGCCGGCTCTCTCGAGCGTGTCGTCGCAGATAGAGCGCTCGTTTCTCTTTGGAGGAGAAGAAAATGAGTCCTGCCTTCCTGTCTCTCGCGCACAGACGCGCAGGAGCGTGGGGAGTGACGCTCTGCGCGCGTCTGCGGAACTACGCGCGGCTGAGGCTGAGGCTGAGTTTGCTCTTCCAAAATATTACGCATTAGGACTTTAAGCCGCTCCCATAGTGGTGTGATGCTTCAGCCCATATTTTTAGGGTCGGTTTCCAAAGTATTTTTGGAATAAAAAAAAAAAGAATAAATAAATTCCTCATTTACTTTCACAGGAAAGGCAGGCATTTCGGTACACATGAAATAGTAACTATAAAAATGTATACTTTGAATAAATTTACAAATACTTTTTATCTATATGTTTATTACCACCAATTAATTAGTCTAAATATGAATAAGGCAAATGGAAGAATGGAAAATTTGCAAACCCCTCCACAACTTGGCTGCATTAAAAAAAAAACTAACCCGTCCTTATGTCAGTAATAGATGAAATTGTCAAAAGGCAAAACACCCGCAGTTTGCTTAGGTCATGTGATATTTACATTCCTGTCAAAAAGCAATATGAGTACATGTCTTTGGTGGCTGCTCTGAGCACAAATAAAAGCGTTTGTTTTCAGCACAGTAAATTTGTGGTGACATTTTAATTGAAAGGTAAACTGACTCATACTGATGGGAAACTGACAGTCGTTATTGTACGCTTGTTTTGTGGCAAAAAGTAGAGTGAAATAAAGCAAAACTACAAAAACAGGTGCCACAGCCAGGGGCCACAACCGAAGCAGTGGGATCAGTCTCGCTGAGTGGACCTGAGCTGTAACACAATGCTCCAAATGAGTCACTGTGTGTGTGTGTGTGTGTGTGTGTGTGTGTGTGTGTGTGTCAGTGTGCGTGTATACTATACAACTTAAGACTTAAAGGAGCCTGACAGTTAGTAAAGTCTTCCATTTAAATGTTTTTTTTTTCATAGCTTATTAACACTTAATAAGCTTTGGTAATATTGCACTTTGGACATTCAAACATAACATAACATACGTCAGTCAATTCTATATTCACATGCAGTCTTTAATCTTGTAGAAAAAAGTGAACGTTAGTTTGAGAGTGGAGGTGTATTTATGCATAGGTACAATGAGCGCCTGAACAAACATGGACAATCATTATGGCCCTTTGCACTATAAAGGAAAGACACGGTGCACGTTCAAAACAGACGATAAAACAGGGCTGCTTGTGAAATGTCAAAATTCAAAGTATGCTGATTTAATTAGGACTTTATATATCAAAGCGAGCTATAAATATAAAAACCTATCATACTGAAAAAAATTACTTCAAACAAATGACACCAAATGCAATTAATTTCAATAGCATCTTATGCAAATAAATTCAGCGAATTAAACAAAATTACACAGAGGCTCGTCTGTGATTATCTGTATCTGTGTTGGGTTGACAATGCATTTAGCTCCTTTTTCGAATTATCTTAAGCTGCTGTGATTTTGTTAATCTCCACGTACCATTTTCTATAAAAAAACATTTTTGATTATGAACATCTCTTAAAGGGCAATGTGCTTTAGCATGCTTGAAATGCTGAGAGCTGAACGTTTCCAACCACTTTCCTTCCTCGAATCAAGAAAAGCCTTAAAAAAAAAAGCGTTAAAAAGTTAAAATTTAAAAGCGTAAAGAATTGTATTGAACTTCCCGCCCCCATTCGTTTCCTCGTACTGAACATTTGTTTAAATATTTGGAATGCAAAAACACTGGAAGGTCAGATTCAAACATTCCAGATTCACATTTTTTCACTACATTAGTTCTAGCCAGAGACGTGTTGAGAAGTTAGCACGTTAGCATCATCCCCCAGCTTCTTCAGTAGACCTGTCTCCATCAGAACTTCGGCATGAAGGATCGATCCAAGGTATTGCACAGGATTCATTATGCATGAGCGTCACCATTTTTCTGTCTCACCAGTTTTTCGCTTCAAGCACTTGTTCCCCTTCAATATTTCACTAAAATTTAACTTAAGTGGCTGCCATAGTTTCTGTGTATGTGAATTTAACTTCAGGGTTAAGGACAACGCTCTGCTGAATGTCACCATAGTCTCTCAAGAATTATATATGTGTGAGTATGGAATGGTAAATCCAAATGCAGGGAGCATTCACATGACCTAAAACTGCATTTGAGTAAGAGCAGACTCCCAAAGCACACAGATAACTGCCATCTGACTGTGAGCAGTTATTATTGTATTTTATTTAATTTTTTTGTTTTTGGGGGTGGGGGGGTATAATAAATGACTCCTCACACGGCTCGCTCGGCTCCTATCTCCCGGTGCAGCTGGGGGTGTTCCGCTTCAGTGCCCCCCCCTCTTGCGAAAGCAGCCGGTGACGTCCATGCCACGGGGCTTGGATTCAGCTCACGATCCTCAGCCACAATATGCTCATCAACTCAATGACACACAGCCTGGGAACGTGTGCGCCCTCGCCTCTGTCCTCTAAAGGCCCGGGAGCCGGCGTGGTGTTTTAACATGGGGCGCCATGTGTTTGCACACACTGAGGGTGATACGGCCGATGTTTGTCCATAATTAGGGAAGTGAGGGTGCTTTTTGGCAACACTAAGGGCGATAGTGATACTATCGGGTTTTGGGGTCCCATTTTTCCATTTTCACCATACTGAGGGTGATGGGACATGTTTAAAAGTTCAGTGCCTTTGATCTTATGACCAAAGTCAAAGATTTTTTCTTGAAGATGAACATTTGCTAGTCTTGAGGTGAAGTTGCCAGATCACCAGCTTCCATTCATAGATTACCCTCAAACAAAAATCATCAATACCAATTTGGAACTAGTCCACACATATGAAGGGGGTTACGGAGGTGAGGGAGACGCTGACTCCCCACACTGAAGGTGAAGGGGACTCAACCTCAGTGTGTGTCTCCCTCACCTCTCCGCATTTGCACTTCGCTGCTATTGTGGCCATAATTATTGCTTTCTTTGTCATCCTGTTCATGGGTGAGACACAAAAAAAACAGTGCATTATGAAGATATTACATTACTGTCATTTAGCTGACACTTTCATCCAAAGCGACTTACAGTTGATTAGGCTAACCAAGGGCCAATCTCCCCTGGGAGCAATGTGGGGTTAAGGGTCTTGCTCAGGGGCCCAACAGCAATGGTGTTCTTGGTGTGGCTGGACTGGGACTTGAACCGCTAAGCTCAGGGGTCCCAGTCATGCACTTCAGCCACTAGGCTATAGGCGACCCCTGAACACCCTGCTATCAATTAAAATCATCTGTATTTGCTAATATCAAAGTGTAACTTTTCATTAATCATTCATTATTATCTGCCATGGCCATGGTTGTCATAGGATGCGCCGGATTTGTATTCCAAATATTGCAGGCAGTGCGTATGGTGGGAGGGCTTACTCTATTTGAAAGGCGTGCTGCCGGAGTCATACTCCATACTGCTGATGAAAACCAGCTGAAATGCAAAACAAAGACAGACAAAACCCACACGGCAGCATTTTGCATATTGTTTTGGAATATCGCTGTGAATTAACGCTGCACAACAGTGTCAGCGGCAGCAGCACTCTTCTGAGTCTGCTAGCTAAACCGATATGCGGAGCACACAAATACAACTATTGCGGTAAATCTTCACCTTCCTCAGAGCTCTGTCACATGGCTGCTATCATGTGACACGTGTGCGATCACATGACTTCCGGCACTGGCTGAAAGTTTCTCTGGTGCAGCGTGCGGGGCACGTGATGGGTCCAGATCATGTGTAGCCATGGTCAATATTGCTGAGGCCATTGCTAGCATCATTGCCCTTGTTTGAAGCTCTTTTGTTGTTTTCCCTTGCAGTCGCTGTCATTGCCGTTATTGTCATTGCCGCTATTATTGCCGCAGTCTCTGATTGCTTTTCAAGGTTAATTGAAAAGGTTACTGTGATCACCCTTGCGCTCACCCTGAAAACAAAAGAGCGGATTGATTTTGAATCATGGCAGCGGCCTCCTGTAAAAAAAAAAAAAAAAAAAAACAACGCTCAATGCCTGTCAGTCAATCTCTCAATCAGTCGATCGGCCGTCCTCCGCGTGGCCATTCGTCCATTACGACGCGTCCGTCAAGCAGCGCTTAACCGAGTAAAAGCGTTGAGTATGGGTAATACGCGCTGAGTGACCCAAGCAGAGAAGGGGGCTCCTCTATCAGACATGATGCCACAAACAAATGACATGGCCGCTTCGGTTATGTGAGTCATTGATTTCCTCTGTTCCTGGTAAGCATTGTATTGATATGTGATGTTTTGCAAAACAGCGGCGCACACCACACCCTCGGGATGAACTCAGTATTGAGGTTAGTGAGATCAAACCCTGCTATTCATAATGGGTGATCACTGCTTCTTCCGATCGTATGATGCGTTTATGTTTCTGCATTTTTAGCTGCTTTTACTTGGAGGACTTGACCGAGTCAAACTCAGGATTACTACTATCGTGTATAATCAATGCTTTAAAAAAAAACAAAACTCAAACTTCAACCTCAACATAATTTCAATGTCCATAAATATTCCACTCTGGTCTTAGGTGACTCCCTTAACTGTCATGTGTTGAGGTGCTCTATCTGTGTGAAAATCAACGGCTACGTTTCTCCTTGTTTTTTTTCCCTCCAGTACATTACCAGCCACTGAAAGACCCTCACGCAGACCACAACAATGAGAACAGCCATTGTTAAAATGAAAAGAAAGAATCAGCCAGCGAGTGGGCTTTGTAAAAAAATGATTGTGAAGTTCACCCACCTCTGCCCACTTGATCCTGAATGGGATAATCGTCTTGTTTAAAAGGCAGCTATACAGTCCTAAATCACACCACAGGGTCCTGTGAAGTTTCACACATGTCGCGAGACAGCCACACCGACTTCTGGTAAGAAAAAGGGCTTTAATATGCAAACCAGGTTATTTCAATAAATTTGGGTTTTCATTGTCGTTATTCATATTATTATTACTGTTATAATTTATGTGCTGTGAGTAATATGGATTTGCAGGCGCTGATTAGAGTATGCCATATGAATGACTTCTCTGGCAGTTGCTCTTGTTTGTGTGTAATCAATAGCTATTTATTACAGGGCTAGATGGGTTCATTTGATTGCATTAAATTCCTGTAATGTGTTCGTCAGAGTGCTTTGCTAGTGCTGCAGCCTAACACTAACATTCTACACAGTTAAGACTATTGTCGCTCTGTCACTGATTGAGACGTAATCAGCACCTGTAATGAGTCGATCATTTGAGTGTTTTCAAGACAAAAGCGTCATGTTCGTAGCATGGCTAATTGAAAAAGCAGGGTTCCGGTTTGATAAGAAACTCTTACCTTTCAGCCTCCCCCCCCATAGAAACAAAAAGCAGTGGATTCGGGAAGTCTGATGAGCGATGTGTTCAATTAGAGCGCAATATTTATATCTGTTCATCCATCTGTCTACGTCAAAGATAACGTTTTCTCGGGATAACTAATGGCGGAGATGGCCACTGCTTGAAATGATTAATCAATTACAGTTGGACTGCGTCATGAATGAAAATATCAACTAATTCATATTCAGTTTCAGCGGGAGAAATTCATTTTTGCACTTAGTCTATTTGAATACTGCTGGAGACCATGACAGATACACAGTTAATGGTGGTACCATCAGAATGCTGGTTTTAATTGATATTGTGCATAAACATTGTACCATTCGAGAGCCTAATTTTCTCATACGTTCATTTACCAGCCCAGTTGTTTGTATTAGAAAGGTATCCTTTCTTTCTGTCTCTCTTTTATCTACAGTGATAATGGATGTAAGAGGACCTCATGTCGACACATTTTAAGGCTTTTAGCCCAGTAGAGACAGCTGAGAGGGGCATTGGTATAATGTCAGAGGGAAAAATTCTGTCTTTTTTTTTTGTGAGTACTGAGTGACACTGCCGTGAGCAGTGAGCTTCTGTTCCACTGTCATAAACCAGCAGTTATGAAGCTGGTAACCTTCCTAAAGTAAGACAGATTACATTATTAGTGAAAGACATATGTGCAGAATTATAAGTTTAACAGGACAGTAAGTTACCTGCAGTGTAAGAATCATCTCTTAAATAATAAAGTGTTAAAATAATAGCCTACCGTGAGGACCACTGACAGGTGTGTCACACAAGGTCATACCTCCTATCAGGGCCTCATTGGTCCAGCTCTAGGCTATAGCTGTAGCTCAACACTTTCAGGTTTTAAATGATAGTTCCCTGAAAAATTCATACTATTTTTTTAAAGGGGAATTCATTTACACATGATTTTCACCCAGAATTAATATTTTTCATGCATCAAAAATATTTTCTGTCTGTACAAGATTACTATATATTCATACTATTTGTATTCAAATGTATATTATATAATTATTATAAACATGAAATTATAGATATAGCAAGGCTGAATGAATACAATGGCGCCTAGGCTAAGATTTAAACTCCTCCTTTGAAATGCTGTGCACTGGATCGATGTTCAATTAACCATTTGGCAATGCCAGTGTTTAAACATTAAAAAGAAAAATATAATATTCTCCCAGGAATTTTACACAGTTGTTTTTATAATCTAATTTCTATTTCTAAAATATGAAAAATAAGCATTGATAATTTTTTTTTTTTTTTTTTTATGAAACCTGAACACAGTTAGTCTCTGCCATAGCACATCCCTATCTTTTTTATAGCTCCTGGCGAGGGAGTAACTCCATCTTGTTTACAATCCCCATCTTGTGCCAGTTCCACAGATATCCTTGCGCAAGGCCTCCATTCCCATGCCGTGGAGACATTTAAAGTGCGGGCGTATCTGCAGAGTGAGGGATTTTGTTCCTAATGTCCTCAGCTCACCCTATCCTCTGGGTTGCCGGCCTGTACATCTACATTTATATGGCAGCGAAGAAATGTTTCATAGTTCTATTGGCAGGTCCGCTCGCTGTGATGCAGCAGTGTGCTTCTACCTCTCATCAGAGGTGGAAAACGTTTTATTCGTTTTTCCAGTTCGGCTCAGTCGTAACTCCTGTGCGTATGTGCAGAAGAGGGTTGGGTTTCCCACTGAAGGGTGGCGTCCATTTCAAATTCCGGGCTAGAAAAGTTTAACTGTGTTCACGACCAGAGTGCGGTGAAGACATCACCTGCCAGAAATGACCGTTTGCCTTTTTTTCCACATTTATCACCTGGTATTTTGTGAGGAGCTGACGTGAGGTGACGGGGGGACAGTCACTCAGGTACTGCACCTGCTCTCCGGATGGCACGCCCGTTTCGCTCCATCCTCTATGCAAAACAGCAATGAGTTTGGATGTAAATATGAGGAGGCCCCAGGAGAAAGAGGCTGTGATTGGTGGGTATGTGGGAATGCCTGGGGGGGGGGGCGTGGGGGGTTTGTGCGATCTGGTGTTGGAGGCGTTGGGGAAATAAGAAAGAACAACCCCGCCGATCATTCATGGAAATTTCCATCAAGAGTGCTACATCACCTATCAGCTCTCGGAGACAGCTGGCAGGTTTTGATTTATCTCTGCCGCGCCTTATTTCGACGGATTCTCTCAACAGAACTCGATGACACACTGTCAGTGTTTTCTTACACTGGCAAACGGTGTGAGAAGACGATAATAGAAACAATCATGAGGAAATAAAATCATCTTTAAAATATACAGTATTTGTGAACAACACTTCTTTCAAACATTTGTAATCTAAAATTAATAGAAATTACTTCAATATTTCTCATCCTCTTACTGGAACTCTCTTGTAACTCATTATAACATGATACATGTATTGTAAACAAAGCATCAAAATTTACTGAAGGAAAGGAAAACATTTTTTACAGACTTGCACTTCAAAAAAAACTTGTACCAAAATACATTTTAGAAAGAAGTTACATTTTCCAAACTGATTCATTTTGTGCTCGAGCAAAGAATTCCACATTTATGACCAGTCTGATTTAATGAGAAGTGATTAGTCACATTACTGTGTGTGTGTGTGTGTGTGTGTGTGTGTGTGTGTGTGTGTGTGTAGCTCTAGCTATGTCCTGTTGATTTATCCTCACACACATCCCTGTCATGTTGATGTGAGCGGATGGTTGAGAGGCAGCAGGCCTTAATAACACACAGCGCAATATGTGGGTTACCAGTTGCAGTATTAATCTAATTTACAGCTTACGTAAAGCTTCACAGAATTAGAACAAGCGTTTAATTGACAAAGGGCTTATCTATGCTATCGCTGTTATGGTTGCGCAGTAATGTGCTGTACCTTTGAACAGGTGTGAGGGTCTGGTGATGACTGCTGTAACTGCTGGAGGGACAGAGCTCTGAACATGGTGAAGGTTGTGGACCTCCCATCCTGAATACACTGAACCTAAGCTGTTTCAGTAATTTTGTTGCTCAATAGTATTATTCATCATATAAATAAAACTTTAAGTATTATTATTACTATTGTTGTTGTTATTATTATGTTGTTATTAGTATTATAACAAATAATATCAGACTTATAATAATAATAATAATAATAATAATAATAATGTAGATTAAATTTATATATCACTTTTCATGATCTCTCCACATGAAATCATTAAAGTAAAGTGGGTCAGATTCCCCTCAAACCCAGTGAATGTATAGCAGTTCCCTGTGGGCAGCTGAGCAGCCATTTTGTGCCAGAGCACAGCGCGCTCACCAGCTGAGGTGGAGAGAGGGGGTGGAGGGAAGGGGGATAATTTAGCCAATAGTACCAGGAGGTGATTATATGGCCATTATAGTGAGAGCTGGGCTGGGAATTGAGCCAGGTCACGGGGGACCCCTCCGCTCTGCGGAGCTCCATGGGGGCTTTAATGACCACGCCGTGTCAGGACCCCAGTTCATCAGCTCACCTAAGAGACACATCAGATAATTAATTGGATAAAAGGGGTACAGTGGCAAAAAAAAAAATGAAGAACTGTTTAATTCACTCTGGATAGGAGCACCTGCCAAGCACAATAAATACCGCTATCACTAATACTGCTTCTGCTACTGCTAATACTGCAACTGCTGCTACTACAGCGACTACTACTGCTTCATGTTTATAATGCAAACATCAGTATTTAAAACCTAAATGCCTTTACCAGGATAAACACCTCACTGTGTTTAAAAAAAAAAACATGCTCTTTTGTTGACGAGCTAAACATTGTGATGTGTTTTAACAATCCTAAATGCAATGTTTAGGTTGAAATTATTTATTTAAATTGAAATTAACACTGTAAAAGTGTCCCAGAAAAGTGTTTAACAGTCTGTTCAGAACCTAAACGTTTGGATTTACTGTGTTCTGCCACTACTGCTACGGCTGCTGCTGCTGCTACTCTACTCAATGGCATTGCACATTCAGGATTAGTGGTTTCCTGGATTTCATACTGAAGTATAACTTCTGTCCTCAGTTAATCCAGTCATGAGCTTTTTATATCATTTATATAATAGACGATCATGTGCTGCGCCTGTGTCCTTCCCTGTGAAAATGCGGTCTGATGCACACGTACGTATATATCCGGTGTTTGCATACGCAGCTGATTGTTTGGTGAAGCTGGGGTAAATAGCTGAAGGTAAATTCAGTGGACCTTACTGTCCTAAACTCCAGAAAGTTTTTGGATTTGACCTCCCTGCTGACCACCCCCCTCTGCTCTCTGCTGCAGCTCCACACCCTGCCTGATTTTGTCCTCGCCTCCGTGAGGTGGGCTGGGGTTCCCTTGTGCCCCGAACGATAAGGCCGATCCCTCCCCCAGTGTGATTGGCCTTATCTTTCCTCTCAGCTGAGGAGCTGCGCGCCTCTGCCTCAAACAATGGCTGCCATACATCACCCAGGTTTAGCTGTGTCACCTCCCACCCCCTTCCATTGTTTAAACACTTTTAGATCCTTTTAAAATTAAAAGGCTATATTCATTCATTCATTCATCCATTCATTCATTCATTCATTCATCTGTCTATTCATTCACATTAAGTGTGTGTGAGTGTATGTGTGTGTGTGTGTGTGTGTGTGAGTGTATGCGTGTGTGTGTGTGTGTGTGAGTGAGTGTGTGTGTGTGTGTGTGTGTGTATGTGCGTGTGTGAGTGAGTGTATGTGTGTGTGTGTGTGTGTGTGTATGTGCGTGTGTAAGTGAGTGTATGCGTGTGTGTGTGTGTGTGTGTGTGTGTGTGTGTGTGTGTGTGTGAGTGTGTGTGTGTATGTGTGTGTGTGTATGTGTATGTGTGTGTGGGGGAGGGGGTTTGGGAACTGAAGTATTCTATAATGGCTTCATTTTAATCTGCTAAGCTTCCCTTCTGTGTAAAATGCATTGCTTCTCAGAAGTAGTGAAATCAGGAAAATAATGATGCAGGTGGCATATAAATGAATACGAACAGACTTCTTTTATTGCAGGGTTCACTGTAAGATGCTGTCCATTGCTCAAACCCATGCAATTAATTATAAAATATTGCTGAGAACGGGAAATCCCGATTATATGCACCCTGCATATTTCTCTGAGCAGAGCCAGAGGAGGCTGAAAGCAACTTTGTCCTGCTGTGCTCTTTTGAGAAAAAAATAAAACTTTCTCACGGTTTCTAAAGGATCCCTTGACCCATCCTTAGATTATTCAGCTGTACATGACACTGTCTGTAGTTTTAAAACAGAATAGCACAATGACCTAGGTCCAAAATTGGACATCTCAGTGAAGGTATGGTTATTTTGGTGAGAGAAGTACAGAAAAGTGTTGCAAAAACACATCTCCACATGCTACTGAACATGTCCTTTCTCATATATATTACAGTGGTGATGGTAGCTGTCCTGTTTGCAAAGTTACTGACAAAATGAGGAGGCAAAACTTTTCCGACATGTTCTAAGAACTACTCCATCTTCACTTTCTGACTCCATATTGTATTTCTGTCAGTAAAAAACCAGGAAGTAAATTCAGTTGGAGAGGGCCTTTGACCCATTCAATCTGACCGATGGTAATTATCGTGTGCACAAACATTTTATAGGATGGCTGTGTTAGGTCTGGTTTTGACTGCTATGGATGGATTGAGAGGCATAGAGAGCATCTGAAATGATTGGGCTGAAAGGGCTCGATTGAGTTCACTCATTTGCCAAATTTACACATCTACATGAAAGTATTTTTTGGGGGATGAAATGACATCTTCAAAGTGGCATGTTCCCCATCGTCCCCATCATCGCGTCCCTGGTGGAAAGTACACCAGAGGATGAGTCCAGACAAAAAGAATCAAACATCCTTGCTGGGGCCTCATGTTTCTGTTTCACTCTCGGATGTGACAAAATGTCCGTCTTCGCCGACACCATGCCCTCACCTGGCCGCTGGGCCCGTGCCTGACCAATCAGGAGGTGATCAGGGGGACCCCGATGTCACTCTGCTATGCACCCACCCCCACCCCCCCCCCCACACGCCACCCAACGCAAACAGGAATAACAGGTGCCATTTGAGAGTTGCTGGAGCAGGAAATTGCCTGGTTTGCGGGCGGCAACAGAGGCCCAGAGATCCAGCTGAAGGAGCTCCACTTAAGATACAGCTTTGATTAAGTGGGGCCCGTCCAGAAAGGCGGGGAGTAGCGGGTGGGGGTGTATGTGGGGGGTTTGGGGGGGTTGGAGGGTGACACGCTGAATCGATTCGTTCCGAGTGGGGCTCACCATAGACAGAGACATTAATAACTGCAAGTGCGCTGTATAAATGGATGGCAGCCTGGCTTTGATTCGGCCATTTTTCCCGCTTTCGAGCCATCCTGATGGATGCCCAGGTATCGGCGCTGCCAGCTGTAGATCTCCGCCCGCTTGGGAGTCAGTGCCCAATGAGTGATAAGAGAGGGAAAGGTCCTGAAATGTCTCAGGGCGAGGGTGTTCTCGGGATATTCCCTCAGGCCCAGGGGCTCCACTGAACAGACAAGGCAACACCAATATAGCCAGAAACCCAGTCAAACTAACGTTGGCTGAAATTCAATCCAATGAACTTAGGCCAGGACCTAATCAAATCGCACTGTGTCTCTTTAAGAGCACATGCAGTTCAATCAAAATGGACCATAGTCTTTTCTATGGGTACAATATTTTAGATGAAAGGAATACATTCAAAATAATGAAATATTTACTTATCTCTGATAAAGCAGGATAAAATCCTCAAACAAACTTATGTGACAAAGTAAACTTTGTTTTGACTGAATTGCATATTGAATATGTTTGACTGGGTCCCAGCCCATATTGTATATCTCAGTGTTAGATGCTTAAATGAGCCGTGGCAAAGCAAGGAAGTAAATGAGCATCTCTGGACCTTCATGATAAAACGGGAGGGAGGGAAGGAGCGAGGGAGGGGGGAGGTAAAACCGAGGAACGTTTGCCATTAATATTTTAGCCCCGGCTGAGCCCTTTAAGTACAATACAGTCTCAGTCACACGCGTCGGAGCGAGCCATACCAGGTCACCTGGCACTGAGAAATGAGAAACCGCGTACCGAAAAGCATGTAGCGTTTGCCGATGCAAGATAACAAATTAGACGCAAACAGAGAGAAAACTGGCAGCGCTCGCATTGGTAATTGGCTGATATGAGTGAGAGCAGGTGTAGGCAGGAGGGGGGACACCAGGACATCCAGACGTGTGATCCATCCCGAAAGGGTCAGTTAGGCCGACGGGGTTAAACAAACAAGGACAGCAGGCAGAGCGCCGTTTATTAACACAAGGGAAGGAGGAAAAACTTGTGCCACGGTAATGGCAGGAAGCAGGGCTGGTGTAGAAAGGCAAGGTGTGGCGCGTTACTAAATAAACCCCGGGTTTAATTAATTATACAGATGACCAAAATGCAGTCATGGGTCACTGATACTTGAGAGCCCTTTAGTCCGTGTGCTCAGTCATTACTGACAGGGCCGGCCGCAGAAGTAGACCTGGATGGCAGGATCTTTCGGTCCCTTTTATAAGTGGCGACATCGCCGGACTAACAAACGGCGGAGTGGTCACCTCGGTTTGGGCACCGATTCAAATCGGGCCCTGAAGTCTCTAAAGTAAAAATCGATACCTCCCTTCAGGCGGTGCTGTTTTATGGCACAACTGAGACAATCTGCTACACTGCGGCGATGAGTACAAATGTGGAGGAGCCACAGAAAAGTGGAAAAGTGAATGTGATAAACGTAGAAAATGTGGATTGATTTTCAACCTTCACATTTTGTACTTTTGTTTTATCTTTTTACTTAGAAGAAAAACACTGATCGTGATATTTAAAAAAATATCTTTAAATGTGTGAACATGTGTAAATGTATACATGCACGCATGCATATGCGTATATAAATAATTAATATGAATACGTAAATAATTATATCAAGTGAGATGTACAGCGAGAAAAGAGGAGGAAGACATTGAGTTCATTAATGAATAAACAAACAAAGTAAAAAATACCCAGGCGCCTGCCGGTATTAATGTATAAAGCATGTGATGTAATTGTTTGTGACACATGGTGGCAGAAGTGTGATCTCTGCGAGAGGCCGCTGTGGGGAAAGGTGTGTCGCTGGAGGAAAGGGTGAGCGCCGCTGGGTCTTCGCCTCATGCTGTCTGCGGACGTAATGGACCGGGCACCATCTGCTGTGAAAGAAAGCCCATTAAGGTCCCGATCCAAACGGGAGATCCATCGATGCCGCCTGTGCCGCTGCCAGCAGAAAGCTCGGAGGGAAATGAATGTCTGCCTCCAGCCTGTTAACACTTCCCTCCCCCATCTTAAATCCCAAATCAAGGTCTGTCTGAAACCTCCACAGTCACATTCATTCGCCGGCTTCCAGTAATTACTCACACTGTAAAACTATGGAACGTATGACATGTGACATGTTTATAAGGAGAACACCAGTGTTTAAAATCTGAATGCCTTTACCAGGATAGAGTGTTACAGCACAAATAAACATGTTCTTATATTTACGAGTCAAACATTGTAATGCATATTAACTGAAATCCTAAACACTGTGATGTGTTTAAAAAGTGTCACTAAAAAGTGTTTAGTGTGTGTTCGGGACTTAAACATTTGGACTTAATGTATTTAATTTAGACTTGCTTTGACTTTTTGACTTTCTTGCTTTCTCACTTCATTACTGATATTAATTACTTACTTATTTCTTATTTAGCTTACTTATTTTCTTACTTAATTACTTTCTTTCGTACTCGTCTTACTTCCTTCTTTAAGTCTTAACTTCCTGTCTTCCTTCTTTAACCCGATAGGTACACAGACAGGTGAAAGCAATATGGCACCTGATCTGCACCTGATCAATCAGTAGTCACTCAGCGGTGAAATCCAGATCAGCGAAATGACAAAGGATGGGAATGAGTGAGGGAGGGACGGAGCGAGGACGTTATTACAGAATGTTCAGACAGGGCCGAAATGTCCTCCGCCCCCCCGCCCCCCTGGCCCGGGCAGGTGAGGCTTGACGTTGCCCTGGCGTGACCCCCCCCCTTCCTGTCCGTGGCGCGGTAAGCCGACACCTCCCTGCCCCCTCCCTCGTGTCCCTGTCGGGCACTGGAATCCTGCCCACTGTGTCTGAGTAGGACCCGACGGCTCGTCCGCTCGGGTGCCCGATTCAAACACATTGTCCCGGGGCGTGCTTTCATTTTTTTTTTTTGACACCATTTTTCTGCGGCCTGCAGGGGCCCCTCTGGCGGTCGTCCAGCTCGGCACCTCTATGACCATTAAACTAATTGACAGCTTAAATATTTTAACATATTCTGCAATATTATGTTACTTTTGCTGATTAATAATGGATTGGTTGAAGGAGTTGAGCCCGCTGTCTTAGGAAGCTAAGGCAGGCTGTTCACTGCACACTGTGCGCGTGAGAGAGGTACAGATATGAAGAAATGATACCCAAGTATGCAGATTAACTTCCACAACAGTAAGTAATGAAAGCGACTGAACGTTGACATTGAGTCTCTGTGTCTTTGCCAAATCAGCGTGAGTAAATATGAGCTTAAATCGAATTGTTTGAACTTCTTTGAAAGATCTTGAAGGCATATGCAAGCCATTCAAGACAGAGGGAATTAAGGATGATTAACCTTCAGCTTAGTCAGCAAAACGCTGCAGACATTCCTCTCCAGACACTATAACGTTCAAGAGACTGTGAATACAGCTAGAATATGCACTGATGGAAAATGTACATCTATGTAATTGTAGTACTTGTTGTTCTTTTGTAAAAAACAAAAAAAAACAAAACAAAGATATGGTCTTGTTTATGCCCAGTGGGTATACTGTATGTAAGTTTGCAGAAGAGAATATCTCTCATTGTACAAAAATGACCGATCCGTCATGTCACTGACTGTTGGGAAGTTGAGTTCTTGTTGTCTTTGTAAGGACCGCGCGGTGACAGCTTGATGAATGCGCTGTCTTTATGGTGTAGCAGTGTAGGTAGTGCTTACACATGTCTTATTTGCAAGTGGCCGGCTGGGGAGGGGCTGCCGATGAACTCAGCCCGTGCCTTTTGACTGTGGCCGGGCAGAGAGTTCTCTCTCGCTCGGTCTGACACACTGACAGGTTAGTGTCTCCTCGTGTTTACAATTATTTATGCAAGGAAGAGTTCTGTTTGGTCAACAAACAAAGGCTGGCTTTTCTGTGCTTTCTTTCACTCTCACTCACTCTCTCTCTCTCTCTGTTTCTGTTCCCCTTTCACTTGCCTGTGGCATTGAGGGATTACTGTAGGGTTATTGAATAGCAGATTAGGTGTGAAGATTTAGAAGCATGATTTAGTGTATGTATGGTGTGTATGTACGTGTGGTGTATATATATTATTTGTTTATTATATATAGAGGGAGAGGGAGAGTGAGAGAGAGATGAGGAAAACAAGGAGTCATGAGTAGATTTCACTTTGGTCTTTCACAAAATGGATATTTGGTGATTGGGGTACCAGTGGTATTTCTGGTTTCATCAGGTTATGCGTTGCTGTGAATCTAACTTGATTAGCAGCAGTTTCCATACAGCAAGCTTAAGATATATATCGGGTTTGTGAAACTTGCTCACGCACAAAATTGTTGAGATTGGGTCATGGAGCTGTAGATTCAGTTCTGTGGAAAATTTTCAGAGTTGTTTTGTGGTTTTAGCAACTATCCCGTTAAATGTTCATGTATCCGTGTCAGTAAGCTTCAACAGTATCCCTCTTCTCTAATGCAGTCTTTCATTGTTTGGCATATGCTGTCATGAATTGTGACATTTTCCCTTTGACACAATAAATAACGGAACATTTTTGGTTTCTGTGGTTGATGAATCAACGATTTGGGCAGTACTTGACGTCCTGATCTGACCTCTGTTGGGTCTCTCATGTTGCTTTAAAATCATACACATTTAAGCATTAAAAAAGTATTTATTTTTAAAGTCTTTTATTGCGGAAACATGTTGGCAAAAAATGGCATTGGCTTTATTATGGAACACGTGTAGAAGTGTTTTTCATTACGATTTAATCACTTCATATGAGTCCTTTTTCATTTGGTGTTTCTATTATTCAATCTAGACCCCTGTATATATACTGGATAAGTAACTGCAAATTCTGATTAAAATTATGTCTGTGTGGCAGAAGAACATGAAACATAAGTTTTGTACATCATGTTTATGCTTCACTGATGGTGAGAAATATACAGATAGGGGACTAGGGGATGGAGGAAGAGGGAAGGCAGAAAGAGGAGGGTTTGACCTGTTTGCCAGTCGCATAAAATAGTTCTGACTCTTCTCCCATCCTGCGCATCTGGGCTCCTGATTTTTGCAAGGCCTCACATTGCTCTTTTTTGTACAAACAAGAAGTAAGAAAACAACCGTGCGTTTGCATACGTACGTGTACGCATGTGTTGGTTTGTGCATGAAAATGTGTCCGTTTGTACTGTAATGATGATTAACAACACAGAGTGTGCATCTTCGTTCTTCATCTTTTTTTTTTTGCGAGGTGCAATGATAAGGTAGTACAAGATTTTTACCCATGATGCACTGAAAGTTCACAGTGGTGCTCAATGCCTAAACGCCCCCAATCCCCCTATCCCCCCCCTCTCTTTGAGTTGGACTCCAGCACACAACTCACTTAATCCCCCCATTCATCTCAGCTAACCCTGCCTAATTATTTACACAAGTACCCTTTTTTCCTTTCTGCCTCGCACGGTCCCCAGTGTATGGCTCTCACATTATGAGGCCCCCGACCCGGCCCCAAGAGCCACTTTGGTCCTGTCCCAGGCCATACATGGTCACAGACCAGCTAGCTGGTCATGATGGGGGCCCAGAGCTGAAACTGAGATTTTCCCACGCATCACGGGTACAATGTCACGGTGTGCTGTTGTATACAGAGGCTTAATTCATTATTTAACTGTCTGTGAGTTACATGTTCATTGTACGCTGTGGTACATGCGCACACTTAGCGGCTTTAAGGACCCAACGGTCAGACATCTCCCTCTGCACCATGGGTAATCTGGACTAATGTGTTTTAGTTGGCAGTCTGGACGATCTCGCAAATGACCGAATGCCTAACTAGCTTACCGACGTCGCTTAAAAAGGAAGAAACGTTGTGCCAACACTGGACGTGCTAATTGTGGTACACGCTAACAGAGGCGCAGCCTCATTTGTTAGGGCGCGGCTTCGAGACGATCGAATCGCATTACTGCGAGTGAATAATTAGCTGGACACAATGTGCCACCACTTTGTTGGTACTGGAGAGAGTGAACGGGCCTGGGAACTTCTGCTCGGGGAACAATTTAAAACAATCGGATCAAAATAATGGTGAAAAGCACAGGCTGGCTTGGGTGCCAACACATCACTGTAAAAATGATGGAGTATTACAATGGATGACATAACATGGAAAAATCTATTAATTTACAGTCATTTCCATGAGTCCAAAGAAGGCACCACACCATTATTATACAATCATTCTATGGATATGATCATTCATCTATTTATAAATATGTAATATCATTGCAAACATGATTTTCTTTGAATGCTTATTTCCACACTATTACATTTTTTTTTTTACTTTTCGACATGCAGTGAAAAGATCAGTGCTAATTTAAGTCTAACGGTTAATCTGAGCAAACTTTCTTACGAGTGGGACCAAACGTACCATGTCAGTTGAATTAACATTTAACATTGTTGACGTAACACGGAGCAGTGTGCTGTGCGTAGAGCATGTGAAAACACAGGGACCGATCTGTAAATATACGGGCTATTTTATAGCGCATGCTGCTAACGAAAGGCTGGCAGCGGGACAGTATTTTTAGCTGCCTTAACCAGCTTTGTTTTGTGTGAATGGCGGCTAAATGAGGAAGGGCTAATGTCGCAACCCAGGGCTAATTCCCATAATCTCGAGATATCTTCTACTTTGTGGAGCAGTTTCCAAAGCCCCACTGGGAGTGAGGGGGAGGATTTTTGACCAGATTAGAGCCGCGACTCCTCCTCCTCCTGTGTTTTCCTGTAGCGGCCGGCCACCAGCTCCTTCCCTCCGGGCGCAGTGCACCGAGCACTGGGCACTATGGATAACTCCCCACCAGGATGGCCGATGACCCCCTTAAAAAAATAAATAAACAAGGATGTAAGTCAGCCCTTTTTCTTCTTTGCCGTTGATTTTATTCTTTTCTCCACAGCAGTGTATGGATTTACTATATTACTTACAGGACACTGCAGCTAGGGTCAGAATTGATTGGGCCACCGTGTTGTACGCATGACTGCCTAGGTCAAGCGGCCAGTTCGCTTTGTGTATATGCATTTGGAATGTTTCACACTCAAGTGCACCCTAGCCAGCACACACACGCGCGCACACACACACACACACACAGAAACCATGCACACAAAACATGTAATCGTCCACACAAAGCAAACAAACAGGCATTCACATGGTTGTGGCTGTTGTATTGGGTTTTTGGTGGAAAGCTGGGAGTTTTCATTCCATAAGTTGCTGCTGTCTTGCATTCTCTCCTGCTAGTCATTGTCAACGTATGTTTATTTTTTATTTTTATTGTATAAGAGGACTGACAGGGTGGAGGTGAAGGTGTCTCTGAGTCACTTACACCAGAAGCCATTCGTCTGCGGCATACTGATCGAAGGCTTTGGGGCCCGATGTGAGTCTAGCATCAGCGGGGCTGAGAGGGGCAAGACCCTGGTGTAAATCGTCCCACTTGCTGATATCTGGTATTGAAATCTGTGCGCTGGTGACGAACACGGGTCTCTGTTGGGTTTGCCGCTGCTTCAGGAAATGGGAACATCTGTCACAAGCAGGGGGGGGATGGATGGGGTTGGGGGAAGGGTAGGTGGGGGTGGCTCTCCACTCCCCAACCAGTTTAAGACAGAGGAGAGAGCCAGCAGATCGAGGACGTTTTCACAGCAGGTGGGGGAAGGCGAGGCCAAGACCTGTGACAGATACACCTGTAGCCACGGGAAGATTTATGGCTTCCTGACACAGCGGGAAGGCATGAAAGAGGCGTCCGGGCGGGGCCCACCTTACGAAGCTGAGCAACTTAGCAACTGAGCAACTCTTAGCAAACCCTGATATGAACCCCACTCCTAACACCAGTAACCTCAATTTGATTTTGAAGGTGACCTATTGAGAAAGTATTCCAAATATCTTCAATAAATTATTACTGTACATACTGAAAGGTAATAATATTTTAACGTAAAGTCTGTTTCGATTGATTTGCGTATTCCACTGAAGACATGAAGCATGTTTGCTTGAATCTTGCCCAATGTGTTCCTTCATGCTGAAATCAGAGTTAACTGGGATGTTGGAATTGCAGCGTGGATTTAGCTGCAAAGCCCCAACAGGCAATGGCGTGACACAGCAGAACAGGGCAGGTTCATGCTGTACTTTGATCATAAAGACAGGAAACCCCTAATGCCTTCCATTTGTTCTTAACACTGATTTGTTCAAGTTCCACAGCTCTCTAGATGCCTTTGTTTGCCAGGGTTAAGAAGGGTAAAGAGTAGAGAGAAAAAAAGAGAGAGAAATAAAGGCTAAAAATGACAAAAAAATAGCTTGTGTGAGAGCAAAGAAAGCTTGTTTGGAGAGGCCAGTCATGAATGTGCCGTCGTAAGAGGCTGGCTTGCTTTCACTCGTAACATTTGAGCTTCTTACAGCCTGCTGAGAGTGGAAGAAGCTGTTTAATCACATAAATAACTGCAGAATCTGTTCAGAATGGCCTGAGAGTGAATTCGGCGGCTCACTAATGGGTTTAACCCTTCCCAGGACTGTAGTGTAGCCGGTGCGCCACTGGAAAGGGCTGTTTTGGAACAATATAAAAGGCTCTGAGCTATGATCTCTTCCTCATTGATGTGACTGTTATATTTGACCCTCCCTGAGCTCAAGGTCAGCCATACAGCCAGCTGTGCTGTTCATCGCATTACATTACATTACATTACACTACATAACAACATTGGCATTTAGCGGATGCTGTTACCCAGAGTGAGTTACTGTGTGAAGACATGTGCGCAGCTCCGGGTCGAAGTGCAATAACAACCCCACAGGATGGAAGTATAGTCCCAGAGACAAGATATGTGAAAACATAACATTCAAATGGAAGCCTGATAATTATCCTGTCAAGGACTCCAAATTGAAATATGAAAAAAAGTCTATCTGAATGTACAGTGTCTATTATTTTTTAAATTACTCCTCCATGGAATGCCTCCCACTGGGTTTGGGTCATGGCCTCGTAGAACAAGGTTGGTGCTCTTTTTTTATCACGCGTGTGCGCAAAGGTAGAGCTCCATTTTGTGGGTGGTGTTTTATTGACCATCGGCCCCTGTTAAACGTAGCTGCGGCCCGGGGCTTGTGCTACGTGCTAGCTCACATTAGCAGCCACATGGATTGTATCACACACCACGCTTCCCACCCATAAGATTAACAATTTACTCCGTAAAGTTCCCGCTCTAATCCCTGGGGCCCAGTACAAACGCAAACCCCCCCCCTATTCTGTGCTTAACTAAATAAATACCGTGGTCTTTCTTATACAACATATTTTTGACATGGAAGCTTCCCCCCCACCCCATCCGACCCCACCCACTCCCCCAAAGCACATGTAATTACACTTTCCTGTTTACACTCTTGGTTTTCTGTTCCTGTTTGATTTCTCTTCCTGTTTGAGGCCTTTGGTGTTCTGATTAACCAATAGAAGATGTCCAGGAAGTGCCCATCTCTGCCATCAGGGGTCATTTGAGAGTCCATCTGATGGGCCACAGGGTCAACATGAAGTCACACAGGGATTTTTTTTTTTCAGTTGGACAAAAGCATTCACTTTTGAGTGTCACTCATCATACACTAGTGAGATGCTGGTTCAGGTAGTAAGCTCACAGGGTAGGTGGACACTTCCTCAAATTATTTGCACCATCAAACAGATTACTAAGGGAGCTCCACTCTTCCCTGGAGTCTTAGAGAGCTGCTGGTTGAGGTGTGTTTGTCTACCATGTGGGTCCTGCAGGCTGAGCTGAACATCCCCATGTGCATAAATGGCTGTGATTACATGGCACGCGACATAGGGGGTATTCTCCTTCCCCCGCCGCCATAAGCTCTTCGTTCACATGCGATGTCTGGCCCTGCCCTTCTCATGAACTTCACCCTCTCTTGGCTTCTTTATCTGCGGGTAAAAACCGCCTCCTCTTTAGCCGGTTAGCAGTGGTCCTCAAGGTGTTCTCTCCAGCTGAGTACTGAGAACCGTTTCAGGCTTTCAGAAATAGAAATGTTTCTATTGTATGCCTGTGTGTGTGTGTGCGTGTGTGCGTGCGCGTGTGTGTGCGTGTGTCTGTGTGTGTGTGTGTGTGTGTGTGTGTGTGTGTGTGTGTGTACATGTGTTTTATCCCTCATGGTTTGCCCTAATTGATGGAGTCCCATAGCTATGATTCTTTAGGGTTTACCTGCTACAGACTGAAAGGTAATGATTGCCCTATTGGTTTTTGTAACATAAATCAAAATAGGTCCCACACCACTGAGTTATATTTTGCTGGTAATTTTTCCCACCATGGGATGGTCATATTTTCCTATACGTTTCTGTCATTTAGCAGATGCTTTTAATTTTAAGTGGCTTACAGGAAGTGCACTTATTCAAAAGAGCTCATCGGTGCAGCACTGCAGCAGATAAACATTCATAGTGCTAGCAGAGGCCACCAAAGAAAGTTTGTAGTGTTAGCAAGCATCACTCCAAAGAAAACAGTCACACGGGAAGTTCTCTCTCTCTCTCTCTCTCTCTCTCTCTCTCTCTCTCTCTCTCTCAAAAAAACAAAGGAATTATGGGACATTCCTGTCAGAGAGCAGATGAAATGGACTGGGGCTGTTAGAACATGAGCCAGGTTGAATGACACAGCGTTGAGAAATGAGATCCTCTGACAGGTACCGCGATCTGTCATTCTCAGATGTTAACACCATGTTTTGAATTTCCAGGAGATCTCTCATGAAGATGTTTCCACAATCAGGGAAATCGATCGTCTTTGACAATTTCCCAGACCCCACAGACACCTGGGAAATAGTGGAGACTATTGGGAAGGGCACCTATGGGAAGGTCTACAAGGTGCTGAACAAGGTGAATGGAAGCAAGGCTGCAGTCAAGATCCTGGATCCCATCCATGTGAGTGTTTCTCTGCCCACTTTTCCCTACGGAAACGTACACTCCTGGGCAATAATAGGAAAATCAGCATTTCACCTTTTAAAACTCAAAACTGCCAAACTTTGACCAAGCTGTACTAAACCTGTGATGATTGTATGATTGCACATCACAGAAACTAAATGGAAATTCATGTTGCTTTGTCTTTTGTGTGTGTGTGTGTTTGTGTGTGTGTGGCCAGAAATGCTAGTCGGCAAAAAAAAAAAAAAAAATCCAAAATAAAAATAAAAATACGAAACATTGGAAAGACATCACCCTCCTGTAGCCCTGAAATATGGCCCGTGAAGCTGTATATCTGAATCCAGCAGACAGCCCGGGTTGACATGAATCATGAAGAATAATTAGGAGACTGTGGCTCGGAGTGCGCAAGCTAATATTTGGCCCCCGCTCACATCATGGAGTACCGCGACTCCCTAATCATGATGAAATGCCACTTGGAAAGAGGTCGCAATTTGTATTCATTAAGCACAAGGAGGACTCACCAAGCTCTTCCTCTGGCAAGGTCTGGAAAAATTATGAGCAGAAGAAATAATAATAATAAAAAAACATATACTGTGCTAAATTCAGTCAGATGCACTTAGTCTCTCTGAGGGCACATGTAATTCAACCCAAGCAGACTGTACATTAAGACATACCTTTCATTGAGTGTGTTATATTTCATGTGAGATGAGTAACGTGTTTTGGAATGTTTTTGTTTCATGGACTGTGTAAGGTTTTCTGCTGCTCTATTTTATAATGAAAAAACTGATTCCGAAGTGTGTTTTCTTGTCACCAGTAAGATGAAACATAGATAGATTATCCTGGATTACACAGCCTGTTTTGTCTGAATTGCATATGCGATAAACCCCTAGGGAAACTAAGTGAATTTGATAGAATTGAGCAAACTATATTTGGGCAGCCTATTTTGCACAGTTCCTCTCTTTATAATTATGAGATTAAAGCCGTCTTTTTGAATCCAGCCTGCTATTCTCCTGTAAAACGCATGTGGCAGCTCTGCACATGGTCAGACACAATTCTGCTATCAAACAGCAGTTAGGGAACTGTCTGCTGTCCTGCATATTGACAAAGGCTCATTCGTCCTCCTATCTTCACAAGAAATGTTGAGTGAGTGATTGAAATACTGTAGTTTGTTTAATTAAGTTTTTATAAAAAATTATTTTATATTTTTTTGTTATTCATGATGCACAAAGAAGCATTGTTAACCCAAGCATAATGGCGAACTATTTTCCTGCAATTAAATTGATTACCATTTTTTTGATAATATAATTTCCTAATTGTCCCTCATTATGATTTAGAAAGCCTATTATTCTTTCTCATTATCAAGGAACACTTCATAATTAGTCACCGACTGATATGTTCAACACATTAATTAAGCACCCAAACTCCATGGTGAGGATATATATAGAGAGAGAGAGAGATCTTGACAACTTTGACGGAGCATGTTGCTGACGAGGTCTTGATCCTTCATCTCAGTGTATCCCAGAGCCAGGCTCAGGTAACGCACAACAATCAGTGTCTGTTGGGAGACCTGAGGTAAACATAGCGATAATAAAGGATGTAAGATTATACAGAAGAAGAGCAAAAACTGATGAGTCACACCTGAGGCCTAGTTCAGTCTGACTGAGAGATAAAGAAAAATAAAAGTACCTTCAAACGTGTTCAAGTGCGTTTTGCAGTTAAACCACGAAACACATTTTAAAAAAATAAGAAGGTGAAGGTCTGGTGAAGGGTAAAGCACTTTCCAGTTAAAAACCATGAAATGCAGCTTGGAAGTCTATACATTTCTCTAGCCAACCAAGAATCTATTCAGAAAATGGAAGATGGTTTTTAGCCCACCATCATGCCTCTCTTTCCTCATTATTACCTGCTTTTCTCCCTTGATGTGATTACCCTTCTGCCCTTGCCTGTCTTGTTAGAGTGCTTTTACGGCCCGAGTCCTCAGCCAATGGGGAATGGACCTAAACATGGGGAAGGAAATCTCAGCTCTGTCCACAAACACCTTCATTATGGAACGTTACCTTTGAGAAGGGCAATATGCTGAGACTTGATGGCGTATATTAGAGGCCTGTAGAGACTACCGCTCGGCTTCAACATGAGGGGGGGAAATTAGCTGACAATCAAAGAGGACATCGCTCTCACGAAAGCCTCTCAGGAGATTTCAAATACTCAAAATGTAATATCGAAGATGTTTTTTTTTTTCCTTTATACGAATACAATGCATATATGTGCCCATGTTTCATAGCCAACCAAAATTCTACAAGCAGGTTCACAAAAACCAATGCCTTGTCATGTCATTGTTCATGAGCGTCACTGGCTGTTTTTCTGCAGGACATCGATGAGGAAATCGAGGCAGAGTACAACATACTCAAGGCTCTGTCGGACCACCCCAACGTAGTCAAGTTTTATGGGATGTACTACAAGAAGGATGTGAAAAACGGGGATCAGTTATGGCTGGTGCTGGAGGTATGTGCTGTGGTGTAAATGTTTAATTTTTGTGATGCGTTGCCTCTCAGGGACGCCATCAAACCCACATCACCAGACACACTGAAGCAGGGCCACCAAAGACTGTCAATTTAAGGACAATAGCGCAAATCAGACACAATCTATAAATCCATAAAAACCCTGATCACAAAAATATGGCATTATCATTTATGATCATTTTAAAAAATATAAATTCACATCCGTGGAAACCAGAATGCAAATAGGCACTGCTATTTGCTGTATCTTTATGAATGCACTGTCTAAAGGAAGGGGCGTTTGAGCTAACAATAGCAGAGGAAAACAACACCAGCTCACTTAACATTAGTGTTACACCTGACCAACAAATACAGATTTGGCAGAGTATTATTCAGCCAGGTTTTAGCCTGCACTTCAACATAATAACTTATTATTATGTCACTATGTTACAGAACATCAGTATGATATACCTTGTGCCATCAAATATCATTATACACTGTCAGCGCATTAAGAACACTGGAAGTGCCAATGATTAGAAAACAGCAAGAGCATACGGATGATAAAGACCTCCAAATGTTCTCGCTGTCAGGTTTCCTTCTGCACAGCTCTGTCTGTGGGCTGGGATGTCCTTACATGGCCTTTAAAATGCAAATGAGCTCAAAACAGCGTTCGGGACAATGTGTTCCTTGTTGCAGTGAGCAGCAGGTTTCTTACGACATACAACAGGCTGGCTGACTGAACAACCGGCATCATAAAGAACGGAGGTCTCCAACGTACAGGTGCGTGCACCTGGTGCACCTTTTGACCCTGTGTACAGTAGCGGACGTATTAAAACCACATCTACATATTGTGTCTGTGCGGCATTTGCCCAAACGTGTGGTAAAATGTTACCGGATAAGGATGTGCATTATATAACAGAGTAAGTAAGCCACAGTATAAGGCTTATTTGGCCAGCCTTGTTAGGCCAGGTTTTCTCGCCGGATCTGCCCGTAACCTGCTGAGAAAGGCAGGGCAGGGATTGCTTCTCTGTGGCCTGGTGATTAATTGCCTCAGACATCTACTGCCGCTGCTGTCTGCCGGGCATCAGGGGGAGGCCGGGGCGCTGTCGGACTGTCCTCTGGTCAGCGGGAAACCGAGAGCTGCGTGACTGGCACAGCGGTTAAGGACCTTGGGTAGAAGCCAGCTTTAGCTCCCCGAGCGAGGGTACGGTCGCTGGACCCTGGAGCACGGTACTTAACCCGAAGTGCCTCTGTAAATATCCCGCTGTGTAAACGGGTAATGTGTAGAATATCGTCTGCGCGAATCTCCCTGGCTATAAGGATGTCCATTAAGTAAATGTGTTCTGTAATGTTACGAGGAGCTGATAAAAGGGCCTTAAAGCAGAAGTGTCGGGCTCCAGACCTGATTGGCTGCTTTTTGGTTTCAGCATTTAAATGATTAATATAAATCACTGATTGACCACACAACTTCTTTCCATGGACTGAATTGCCAGCTAGAGAAGAAACCGCAAATACCCACAGACACTCTGGCTATATACTAACATAACATAATGTGAAAACCGCATGAATTAAAAAAAATAAAGGGTAGACCTAAAAACATCAGCACATGGCTTTTATGTTTCAATTGTAACCATATATCCCACAGTCAAACGAACATGAATTCTGTTTGTGCTATGATATTATTAACACTCATTTGAAAATTCCCCACTTAAAATCCCACTTACAGAGCTTGGTTGGGTTGACAACCATTTCCTCAAGTGTCCGTTTGAACAGAACAGAACAGAACAGATCAGGGCACATCAGTTGAGCCTGAAAGTTACAGTGATCTATATGTATGCTTTTTGAGTTCTCAGAGGTCATATTACCCATAGTGCATTTCTGTGTCCCTCCTTTTTCTGGTAGAGGTGAAAGCAAAGTTGACAGCAGCACAAAGTGTTTTCTTTTTTGGTAACAGTGAGGAGCTGAAGTGGCCCTCAGCGTCCATCCTTCATGTTTCATGTGGGCCCTGAGGCCCTTTCAGATGGCAGGAGCTCTCTGGCGGTGTAATAGGGGTCACCGTTAGCCAAAAAAACAAGACTTTGTGGGGTCTGATACCCTTTGTGCATGTGTGCATGTGTGCATGTGTGTGTGTGTGTATATATAGCCCAGGTTTATTTGTGTGTTGCAAAATTCGCACTGTCATTACCGGTAATCTTTGAAAAGGTTGGCCGCAGGTGAAGCAAGCGAACAGGTAAACAAACAAAAACTTTGCGGAGGTCAGTGTGTCCCCGGAGGAAGACGTGGTGTGTGATTTGCATGACATAGCAGGGTTGCATGGTAACCACCGCTGAGGGTGAGCCATGATGAATATAACTGGCCACAACCTGGTTTAGTGCACACAATCTGTTCTCAAAACTCAGCATTCTTTTCTTCTGTTGGTGTTCATGATGAAGATGATGATGATGATAAATTCATTGATAATCATCATCGTCAGTGTCAAAATGAGCACAACAAGGTCAAGAAAATTACCTATTACTAACTTTAAGTTTACTATCGAGTGGTAAGACAGACAGACATTCAGCCTGCCTTATTATTATTATTATTAATAATAGTAATTAAAATTTTACATTATTAAGGCTATGTAGTATAAGGAGTGATTTCGAGCTTAGGGTGAACAAACAAATCAAACACATTTATATAACATCAGTATTAGGCAGACAGTTTAGTCCTGGACAGCCTGTGGACACTTCATCATTTTATTTTTTTTGCAAAGTTAGCTGGATAACTGCTAAACTGGTCTCATAGTGCACCACCCTGTTCAGCACTCTGCCAGCAGTCTCTGTACATATAGCATCATCACCTTCCCACAGTTAGCCATGCTCGTCAGGTACTATAAACTCCAGAATAAAAGGTAAACCACGGCTCAATAGCCATTTGCTTATGAATTGATCTGAGCCACATGAAAGCTGGATTGATTTTTTTTCTTCCCCACCCACCTCGTCTCTCTCTCTCGCTGCTGGGTCATATTTACCCGCGAGTAATAATTGATCCATTACACATCCATACAGTCATACCACACCAGGCGAAACTGAAGGGTAACAGTTCATAGCCAGGGCTTTGCTCCGTTAATTACAAAAATGCACACAAATGGGGCTATCGCTAAAACGCTAGATTTCTGCCTTATGGAAGACTGACTGTTTGACTGTATGTGACTGAAAAATACAAGCACAGTGAATTACTTTGGCAAACCAAGCTCTGTTTTTGTGTAACTGAGCTTCGTATCTTAGTATGCATCACCTTTTATAAAGGCAGTCCAGATTTTAAAGCGGTACTGTTACCTGTCATTCAAACAGGGGTAACGTGCAAACAGGTGTGTGTGTGTGTGTGTGTGTGTGTCCATGCATACATGCATATGCGTGAGTGTGTGTGTGCATGTATGTGTGTGAATAGGTGTGTGTACGTATGGGTTTGTGTGTGTGTATGTGCTGAGAGTGGTGGTAGTGCCGGGGGTGCGGATTGGAAATCGTCATGGTTACCGCTCTTTCCTCTGAAGTGTAATTGTCCATATTTTTTCGAGAGATCAGAGGAGCGACTCGGCCCCCTCATTACTCTCTGTGCCCTCCCACAAATTGTGCTCTCCCCACTCTCACAATCTCTGCCTCTTCTGTGCCCTCCGTCCCGTCTGAATTACACCGTCATTTACGTCTGTAGGCTGAAAAACATAGTTTTTTTTTTTTATACCGCACTGTACAGTATTTGCTCCAAGCAAGAGCCTTCAGGCCCCTAAAAACATCAAAGATACTTTTACATGCGATCTTCAGAGGAGAACTACACAGCCACAAAGGCATTTTTGCTTTATATGGCACCACTCTGATAGAGTACTATCAGGAATCTATGCTGTTCGTCCTAAACCCTCTTAATGCCTGTTATACTTTTACATGGGATCTTCAGAGTAGAACTACACGACCACAAAGGCATTGCTGCTTTATACGGCACCACTCCAATCACCACCCAATCAAAGGTCTTCCTTGATCCCTAACCAGGGCTGGACAGACTCAGTCCTGGAGGACCTCTGTGCATGTATGCTATTGTTCAAACCAACTACTCTGCTTCAGTTAGCTAATTAACTGTATGCACCGATTCTGATTCACACATAGATTAAACCACAGCAAAACATTTCATACATGGGAAATGAGACTGGGCTTTGGCTGTCCTTCACAAGCTTATCAAGAAATTTTAGCTAAAACGTCAGATCACATAAACGATTGAGCTAATTAAGAGCACAAGTTGGCATGGAACCCAGAAACAGATACGCACCCCCAACCACCCCCCCGTCCCCCCGTCCCCCAAGATGATCAGATAAGATGCTATGGTGTAGAATTAATGAAGGTGTACATATAATATTGAACAAGCACCTCCTAAGACTGAAATATATCTCATCTGATCAGGGCAGCCCATAGCCTAGAGGCTAAGGTGCTTAAAGGGGAAGGTAGGTGGTTCAAGCCCCAGCGTAGCCACAATAAGATCAGTGCAGCAGCGCAGCACATGGCAGGACAGATGTGAATTTGTGATGTTAAAACATTTAATTTGGTGGCGACCAGCTGCATAACCAGCTGGCCAGAAACACCTTTCAGAGTACATTGCACAAAAGAGCAACCAGACCAGGTGCCCAAGTCCGCAAAGCAGAACCAATAAGAAAAAGGAAATGAAAGCAAACATCCCCATTCCGGAATCTCCTCAGTCAGGGGTTCCCAACCTGGGGTGCCCGCACACCCAGGGGGTGTAAGATGGAATTTCAGGTTGTGCGACAAAGAGTGGCTTGTGCCGTTGAGTAACGAGTCACAAGTCATCTCTCAGCCAGCTGTCAGTGTGCCTTGAGAAGTGGTAGTACGTGGTTGTGTTGCGTAGATGGTAGTCTCGTTGTTTATTTAATCAAAAAGGGAGAATAACAGAACTTATGAGTAGAGTAAGTAACTGATTGTCGGAGTATTGCTTGTAAAATCATTGTAATGCAACATCTGACATAATCACTGTGTATATAGTTTCCCTCATAAATTCACGATCGCAACAGTTCATTAAGTGTTTCACCCCTTGGGGCCTCTCAGCTTGCCCGATTCTCCTCTGCTCACATGCACCAACTTCTTCATCTTCAAATGTGATATTACTTTATATAGGGGGTGGGAACATTAATGAAACATTTCCTAGGGGAGTGGGGCATAGAAAAGGCTGGGGGTGGGAACCACTGCCCTAAGTGTTAAGCTTGCCGAGCCAGATTAAGGCCCTGAAAAAACACGAAAAGATCTCTGGCTCCTCCAGGACTCCGAATGTGATATTTACTGCTCCTATGTAACTTCTTGGGAACTTTCCCCACTGCTCATATTAAAGAAGTCCGTTCAATACATAGAGATTAAATATGATATTTTCACGCTACACTGGTTGTAAAAGGTGTACTAATGCACGGACTCTGGGTGGCTCACAGGATAAAACGAGCCCTGAGGACAGGGGTTCGATCCCTGGTCTCACCATTGCCGGCTATGGTCAGAGGTCCCCCTTGATGAGGCAACAACTGGCCAGCCTCGACTGGGATTCGATACGGGGTAAGCCGGCTAAAGTTTGTTGGTCTCATCACCATAGCGCCCTGTCTGTCATGCTGGGCACCTGTGGTGGCAAGAACTGACAGTACGCTGACTGCGTCATCTTCCAACGTTATAGACAGTGTGCGATTAGTAGTGCGGCTGCAACGTGAATAGAAGCGAGATTGTCCTCATGTGAATCGGAGGAGTCACATGCTCAACCTCTCCTCCCAAAAGCCGTCAGAGTGTCACTGCTGCAGTGAGGTCAACTAGTTCGGTTGAACAAATTTGGATTGGGAAAAACGGGAAAAAAATCGGGGTAAAAAAAGGTATTCTCATGTACTATTTACTTAATATTATACAGTGCTGCTTTTAAAGTATTTTCCAGTGTTTTGATAAACTCTTGGTAAAGTCCTGGTAAATCCTGACCTTGCTGTGCCATGCATCTGTAATAAGATTAATTCAATTCATTTCAGTTCGCAGTGGATTTGGCTTGTTTTTATTCAGATGTTGGTTTGTTATCATCATAGCATTAAATTATTTTTCCATTTTCATTAAGGCTTATTATTTTCATCAATATATGTAATTAAATGTGTTGTGTGAGTGCCTTTTACATATGTGATTTGATGAGCAGACCCTAATTCGGCCCTTAAAAGCATTGCATTTACAATGTAGGTCAGTATAAATTGGGATGTAACTGGAAAAAACGGATTTGCTTTTACATGAATTTCAACACTGTTTAACATTATGTACCCATGCATTACAAAACTACTCTGTTGCCAAAGAGAAAGAACCAAAACAACGCTCCCATTGCTTTAATGTAAGAGTCAAGAGCAGTCTCTCGGCTTCGCGTGCGCATTGTTCCCTCTTCAGTCCCTCTTGGACCATGCACAAGGAGGTCTCCTGTGCTCTCAGATAAACTCAGATAAAATGTCCCATTCTGCCGCTGCCCAAAGTCATCTTACTGCCTCCCTCCATAACCTTAACCTAATCTTTCTGAAGATAATTATTTATATTATGCATAATTTTTTCAGAAGTATTGTAAAATATATACCATAATAAAATGATTCAGTTTGTAACTGCATGGATTCATCTTTTCTAAATTTGTGTTGCACAGGATATGCATTTTGACCTTTACGATTATGCTGTGTATTTTTATTTTTTTATTTAACATGCACTGATACATTTTTTGTTTATTTTTATAAAAGCTCTGTCTTCCACTTGAGGTTCCTCACCCTGGTCAAAGTCAGTAGAAAAAATAAACAGTTTTGATTGGCCATTAAATGCCAATTAATTAAGAGCCAATAATGACCAATTAAAAGAGTTGATTACACCGTTACCTCACATGGCTTCTTGGGTCTCAGATGGTTGTGAAATCTGAGGTGAAAACAGAAACCCAGCACACACTGAGGCCCTCTGTGAGTGGGGATGAGGCCATGGCTGTGCAGTGGTAGTCAGACCTGTGTGTGTGTGTGTGTGTGTGTGTGTGTGTGTGTGTGTGTGTGTGCGTAAGACACATATAGTGATGGCAGACCTACCGCACTTCTACAATGTTGGCCATGACTCGGTTAATACAGAATGTGCGTAAGACACATATAGTGATGGCAGACCTACCGCACTTCTACAATGTTGGCCATGACTCGGTTAATACAGAATCATGCGTGTCACTCAGATCCGGCTGCTTTCAGAGGTCAGAGGGGAGAGAACAGCGTCAGAATCTGCAACACACAGGGGATTGGAGAATCAGATAATATTCAGAGCTAACTGATAAGGATTCTGCTAAGATTTATTCATCCAACTTGTGCATCACATACCAAACAATCTGCCCCCCCCCCCAAAAAAAAAAAAAAAAAAACACATGTTCTATACTACAGGCCAGAATAACTGGTCACC
The DNA here is from genome assembly GCA_022829145.1 of Albula goreensis. Lineage (NCBI taxonomy): Eukaryota > Metazoa > Chordata > Actinopteri > Albuliformes > Albulidae > Albula > Albula goreensis. Next base: position 4,593,659 of record CM040753.1, on the reverse strand, counting down.
ACTTAATTATAGTATTTAACTTAATTTTAGAATAAAGACAATCAGAGAAGACAATTGCCATGAACACATACATTGATTTCAGCCAATGAGAGGGGGGATGTGTTCTGTAAGAATCTTTGAGTACAGGCCTTGAGGATGACATCACAGGCTTTGGGGGGGGGGTTAAGGGAGCTGTGATGTTCTGCTTGGACCACACAATGAGCCTTTGATTGATATTGTCTTCGGCAATAGCCTGCATTTTATTTTGAAAAATTACCACTGTGCCAGTCAGTAAATGAGTTTCAATGGACAGGCATTAATTACTGTGATATAGCAGGTGTTTCTGCTCGTATCTCCTCCAACATTATTACCTATTTAGTAGCTTGGTTGGTTGATAGCTAGGCAGCTAAGACTGAGGGGTATTTTTTACTTCTTACTGAGTAGCTGTCCTGCCATCAATGAGTTTTAAGGAAAGAATCATTATGTAAAATCAGATAGTTGTGACTTGACTATGCGCAGAGAATAGTATTACATCAATATAACAAATTTTGTAGCTAGAGCAAGTTAGCATTTTAGTCTTACATTACCTCCACGTGTCTGGCATGAATTTGGTAAATTAGGGCTTGCCAATAAGCTGCTTTATAAACTATTATTAAACATTAATAATCCATTACTAAAACATTATGGTCTGGATTTGACCTGTGCCTTACTCATCACTGTAAGAGTGTAGTTCAGAGTGCAGGTCTGAACTTGGCGCCGTATAGGTAGTTCAGATGTGTGTTAGAATTACTAAATTATTATGTGTGTGGCTTGAGGCAGGATGGATCCTGTTCTCCAACATGGCCCACTGCCCTGATGCCTGAACCAGCTCCCAATACACCAGCACGACTGGATCAATCGCCCATAGTGATCAAGCTTAACGCTTCAAGGCACAGAGATTATCATTTACTAGCGTTTAAAAAAATTCATGGGAAAAAAAAACATATCCAATGAGTAATAAATGAATTACTAGTGATAAACAAACCGATTCGTAATGGTTGATAAATAGTTAAGCAGGCCCTAACATGCTACCCTGCTTTTGCTAATAATAATGATGACCTTCCAGTCCACCTTATGATGTCCCTGCTGTTGCTATAGTCCCTGGGGTGTGGTAGTGCTTGAAGAGGTATGTGCTGAAGCACTTTGTTCAGCTGTCAGACCTGCCTAAAACCCACACCACACAGCTGGGGCTGCCTGCAGTGGCTCTGACTTTTTTTGTATCTCAAGTGAGTCCTTAAAAACACAAACATATATATGACACACACACACACACACACACACACACACACACACACACACACACACATATATATATATATTTCCTTTTTATGAACATCACAAAATGAGCCTTGACTGTAACTTTTTATTTTTATTAATTATCTATTTTACCACACAGGTTTTGCATTTTAACCAATGAGCACAAAGGGGATGGGGGTGGTACCCTGGTGCCAGTGGTGGTTGGTGATAACCCTTGGTAGTTTGTAAGCAGGGCAAAAAGCTTTCTGTCATTTTAATGCCTGTTATGGCATGCTCCACAACCAATGTCAATCACAGTCACAACACTTTTACACAGAATGTCACCCACAAAACACGTGATACAGCATATAAGCATAAGCAAAAAGCCCCAGAACTGTGAAAAGAGCTTTACATTTTACTGTACATTTTTTTTTTGTCTGCATGCACATTACTCCTTCCAACTGAAGTGTAGGATTGGCAATAAAACTGAAAGCAGTGTTTTTAATAGTCCATTGACCATGCTCATTTCCAAAACAGCAGCTTGACGCATATGAGGTTATCTGCTCATTGTTTCACACAGTCCATCGGTTGGCTTGGCTGTGTCCGTTCATGCTTGGTTCCTTTAAATAATCACAAAATGCTTCAGCCCTTTAGCCTCTGATAGCTTTATTGATTTCCCTGACGCCTGAAATGAAGCCTTTTCTGGCGGGCTCCGAGTCGTCTAGTTTGGCGTTATTAATTGACGGAGGCTTTAAAAAGCCATTGTTAGCCCGCGCCCTTCATTAAACGTGGGCAGAAACTGGACACCTCCTCGTTATTGGAGCGTAAACGATAACGGCGAGCGTACAAAAGAGCGCCTCGAGAGAGCGTTCCCGTGGATTGTTTGGCCTGTCGCACTGAGGCCGTTTGTGTAGACGGTTGTCCTGTCACGGCGCAAGGTGATGATTAAGGTGACTCGCGGAGTACAAGACAAAGGACTTCTTTTTGGCAGGGTACATGCACCAGTCGCTTGCCCTTAGGTGAAACGGTTATTGCAGTTACCTCACTGTTGGGTTTCCTGGATACTGCAGGCAATGTGAATGTGAATTCAACGAGAAAGCTAAATCTCAACTGTAATCATAGACAGAATTTTCAGGTGAGATTTTCAGATGAACGATGGATGAGCTTTGGGCGCTCTTTAGTGAGGCAAATCACATGTTTTGGCGACACACCTGTTCGACAAATTTCCTGTGAAGTTGATCGAGGACGCGTTTCTTAGAAGCCTAATTACTATAGATATCATTCATTCATTCATTCATTCATTCATTTGATGTGTTTGTCCTTGATGTATTTACATAATATGAAAAGCAAGGCAGTTTCAAGGGGGAAAAGCAACCGTCTTCCTCAAGGCTATTTCCCCAGGAAAGACTGCTCAAACCCTGTACCTCGTAACGTTGACTGAATATTCTTCCCCTTTTGGATTAGAATGGATTTACCGGTCTCTTGTAGGTAGGCTAAAGTCAGCTTTGCAGAAGAGTAGACCATTAAAACGCAAAGCTGTACAGAAACCACACACATATGATAATGCAATTCGAGGGATTTTAAAACATCAGACTTTACAGCCGAGTGGGATGGAAACCGCCTTAGCCGCAAGTCACATCTTAAGAAACGTGAGAAATTAACTTGATGTCTTGTCTAGAGTTCACATTAACAATGTGCCCACAAAACTTGACGGTAATCGGAAGTGAAAAGCGTAAGGTGACATTTTTTTTCTCCTAAAAATCCTACTGATTTTACGTCTAGAACGGTATTGCTATTTCATATATAGATCCATATACAAAACGTGACCGTTTAAGACAGTTGAATTCAGATAAGCAGTTACATGCCAAAACGCTCAAACTCTTCACATTAAAATGTATCGCTTTTCTCTCGGTGTAATTTAATGATGACAGCTGATCCTGGGGAGTGCTGTTGACTGACGTCAAACTGAGCGAGCCCCGGGGCTGCAGCATCTGCACGGAATTCTGATACGCCGCTGCGCCCGGGCGGAGTGCGAGCTGCAAATAGATAGGAAATTACTGGCTCCTTAAAGCATTTATAAACTATTTCTGAAAGCTAAAATATCAAGTACCTTCTGTGCCATATTTTCTAGCACCTCCTTCATCGACGTCGTCGTTGGAATATTAATTCAGACAGTTGGCCTGGTGCTTGTGACTAAAATGTTTCTAAGACAGGCAAATGATTAGAATTGATTAAATACCGAAGTCGAGAAACGACAAAGCCATATAATTTTAAAGCCTTTTCTCTTGGTCACGTAAGTGGCTCAAGTAATTTAGAACACTCTGTTGTTACACTATAATTGACTCTTGTAAATCGACAGGAAATAGGCTAAACAAATGACAGAATACATTTGCAGATTATGGATCACCCCTGCAGTCATTTTTGATGAGATTAAAGATTTCTGAAGCACGGGGATTGTCTAGAAAAACATAATCATAAAAAAAAAAAAACTGTATTATTAGTTGCACAATGCCAGATTGTTGACAAAACCGTATGATATATTATCTGCTAAACTTTATTTACATAGTTAAGCAAATAATAGGAATTTTAATTGTTTGTAATTGATTAAATCAAGGAAATTCTAATTTATGACTTCTAAAAAAGGTTTATCAATCGTGGCGTTAATCTCAGCAGACGATAAGGTTTTTCTCCCCACTCTTGTGCGCTAAGATCATTAAAAGTATTCCCCCTTGCTTTCCAGCCATGAAACCCCAAATAATGTGTGCTCAGACAAATTATAAAAATATATTTTTTTCCACTTGACCTGAAGATGCAAGTGTGTGCTATCTATAATATAAAGCTACTTATAATATTGTGTATAATATTGTTTAATGCTAAAAAGTAATTGACATGGTGCCTCATCAGAAATTTGAACCAATTTCATGCTGAGAGTACACAAAGTGAGTCTTTCAAATATAATCACTAAGGATGCAGTACATGCATTATATAAATGCTTCATTTTCTCAGGGAACATTTTTTAATTACATGGATGAATATTTTAAATAATAAAATATATTTTTTTTAAAAAATTGAACTATTTACTTTGTTGTATCAAGCTGACTTAATGATGTTTTGACTTATGGGTTGTTTGTAAAGTTAATTTTTGAGAATTATGGGGGCAGGGTTTTAGTGTTTCATCTGTGCTTTGGGAGGAGAGGGCAGGCATGGCCGCCTTACTCTGAAATGTCTGGGGCTGGATGAAACACCACACCTGTGTGTCAAATCTCGACATAGAATTTCATTGACGAGACCAGGTAAAATTCAGTCTGCGAGGTGTGAATGCCGCTGAATGTAGCTTTATTTGTTGCCTGAATGGTGGACATTAAAAGGGTATTAAATTTGATGATGCTGTAAGATTTCTGAAATGATTTCAAGGAAGGATTTACTGCCAGTTTGGAGCAAAACCAAAAGGACAGAAAGCACAGCCCTAGAGCAGCTGTGTGAGTTTAGCCTGATCACTTTGTACTCAAACTTCCTTGGATAATTGTGGTGTGTAGAGAACACTTAAATTCAGGGGAAAAAAATAATTTCCCATCAGCGGTTTTCCTGGCCTTTTTGTTTGCAGTTTTGTTTACAGTTGAATGTAAATGTTCACAAGTAATACATTTGACTGATGATGTGCAGTGAATACAAATTAAAACAATATCAGATTCGTTGTCTGAAGCAAAAGAAGTGCAATAGGCCTGGAAAAAGTCAAATGAAAATTGACACAAAATCTTACCACGGAGATCAATGCGCAACATGTTGGCGTCAACAGCGTGTCTGTCAGCGGTAATTATATTCTTGCGCTCTGTGGGATGGTTGTGGGGGAAACAGTAAGTGTAATATCAGCGTGGAAACCGTGCTTTTTAAAGTAGAGATTATGCACAGTACCTCATGTAAGGTCCTGCCTCCTCCTTTTCATGTGGGAAGATGCAGGTAGTTCTGCATCTGCAAACTTCTCATGTTTCCTTTACAGTGTAACTACCCCTGACACAGTCCAGGGCTGAATTTGCTTACCACAATGGAGATGTGCGCAGGAAAAGAACTGAGAGCCACTGACTACAATTATATATAAATATATAATTTTTCCCAAGATTTTCTGTGTCTGTGTCATTTTTTTTTGTCCTTTCATCAGTACATGCTTTCAAAGGCATTTCGATTTTCATTTCTTTTGGAGCAGACTTGAGCGCAAAATAAGGGGTTGTTGTTGTTGCCGTGGCAACAAACGACAATTTTGTCCAATTTTCCCCCAAAGGGGTTGCTGTCGAACCGAGAAGACGCTACTCATGTTCTATACGTTAAATCACTGTTTCTGCGCCAGTGTTGATGCCAGGGATGTACAAACACTCCAGTGCCCTGAGGTTAGCTAGAGATGACTGTTAGGAATTTGATTTGAAGGAGATTTTATTTAAATTAAATCCAAGAGGTTGAATTGATAAATGTTAACAAAGAAGGTAATGGCTTTCTCATCTGTTTTGTTAGTGTGTCTTAACAATTGTGAATACCTGCTTTGAATGTCCATATCACTTTTTGCAGAAAAAAAAAAAAAAAAAAAAAACCCTGCAAAAGTAAGCATGCATGAGAATGGGCAAGGGCATTCTGGGAATTGTAGTCTGAGCATGTCTTCAAATGAGAGAAGTGGGTGTGCCAGGGAAGGTGAAAGCAGGGGTGGCAGTGCAATATAATGGGTAGGGAATTTGGACCGCAACTCAGGTTTCAGGTTCAATGTACAGGTCAAGCACTGCTGTTGTATGCTTAAGCAAAGTAATTCAATTGAGTTGCTTCAGTAAATATCCTGCTGTTTAAATGGGTCGTTTGTAAAACATGTAATCTGTGTAAGTCATTCTGTGCAAGAGCATCTGCCGAATGCCTGCGAAGTAAATGTAAGTAGGAGGTTGTCCACGGGAAGACAGTGCAGTGGCCACCTCCCATACAGGATGTTTTTCTTCCTCTTGTGTTGTCTGTTAAATTCATTTTAACAAAACACAGGCAGCCTAAGTCGTCCTTCAGAACAAATTTACGTGAAAATGCCCCAGTTTTATGTATTTTTGTTTTCCACTCCACTTTCCCCACGAGCAGCAGCACCAGAGCGGAGAGGTGATTTGTCCTTAATTGATTTTCTTTTCCTCAGCAGTGCGTCTGCAGGAGAGCCGGTAATTAGGCAATCGCCGCAGCTATTCTTGACTTGTTGAAGACGGAGAAAAGGCAGAGAGGCGTGACGTAGACCCCTTTGCCTTACACAATTCAGAAAGGCAGGGGACATTGAACCCACAACCTGTAAATGTCTGTAATACCATTTTACCTCCATCACCATCGTTATTAATTGCCAGATGCAGAGTGCATATGCCCCTAGTCAGTGTGACTTATGGTGCGTATCTCATATTTATGCAGCTAGATATTATTTTCTGAAGAAAACAGGTTAAGTAACCTTATCAAGGACAGAGGCCACCTAGTGTTCCTAAACCGTGTCCTTTCAGAAAGGAATAAAGCTGTGCTATCACCGCACAAAAGATAAACAAAATACTTCCTCACAAATTCCCTCTGGCCTCTTTATCCCTCTGAGTATGTCATCAGCGGGCTGGGTTACCCATAATGCACCAGTGAACAGGTATTCCCTGTGCAAAGTACAACAGGGTTTTGCTGATATTGAGAGAACAGTTTTTGATGGACATGCACACTTTTTTTTTGTACGAACACACAGGTGAATCATATGCTTTGTAATCATTTTTAAGCTCTGGTTTTTGAGGGTTTGGAAAATATTTCCTCGTTTGGATGTGCTCAGGATGTGCTTTGCATGTGCTCGGAGGAGAATTTCATATACCACACACCTGTGATCTGTCACAATATCCCCTTAGTTCTGCAATTCTTGGTGAAACAAAATTATGCATGCAACTGAATTAAAATGGTACAAAAACAGAAAATCGGGCTTAATCTTTCATGGTTTCCCACGGCATAAAGTGTTACAAAATCACAGAATTAAAATTGTTGCTTAATTTGGATACCACGACTTGAACATCTTTAATAATTGCGATGTTTAGTCATCATCGGCAGAGCTTGTATAAATCCGTCTTATGAAAATTTGGGTTTTTATTTTTTTTTTCGTTTCCGAAGGCGAGCGCTCTCTCGCCTTCCTCTGACTGCTCCTGTCAGATAAGGCTTTAAGATGAAGGAACAGGACTCCGCTGTCAGGGTGACGCTGCATCTTTGAAGCAAGATTTGCTTTGACATCGTCATGAGATTTACCAAATCCTTTATCTTAGAGAGCAGCAGGTTTGAAATGAAGAAAGTTTTAGATGCTGTAGATTGGAGATCTTTGTTCGTGCTTGCTTTAGCGAGTCACACTACACACGTACTCCATAAAAGGCTGGGGTTTTATTTTAAAAGGCGGGGTTACAACTCACATGCATAAAATATGAGAAAAAAATGGGCTTACTCAGCATTTCAGAGTCTGAATAACAGAGAGAATGCCATTTATTTTTGCAGATAAGCAATTATGTCATTCAGATGTTTGAACAGTGCTCAATAAACAATGTTTTTTAAGGCCTATATATATATATATATATATTTGTCAGGGTATATCCCAATGAACCTCTTTTCTCATGCTTTCTCTTCTCTAGCTTTGTAACGGAGGATCTGTCACTGATCTTGCCAAAGGCATGCTGAAGAGGGGGGACAGAATGGCCGAGCCCATAATCGCCTACATACTCCAAGAGGCGCTCATGGTAAGCCTATGTGTGTGCAGTTTGTGTGTGTTACTGGTATACGCATGCGTGTGAGTGTGTGTAAATATATATGTATGTGTGTGTGTACATGCATGTCTGTATGCATGTATGTATGCGCACAAATATCTATGTATGCATGTATGCGTGGGTGTACATGTATGTATGTATGCGCACTGGAGACACAAATATATTGTATACAGTTGAGAACACATCCTGCTGGACTTTCTAGAACATTCTTATCCTCATGGCCATACACTGCACAGTCTTCCCTCGGTATCCACGGGGGAATGGTTCCAGGACCCCCCGTGGATACCAAAATCCGAGGATGCTCAAGTCCCTTATATAAAATGGTGTAGTATTTACATATAACCTACGCTCATCCTTTCCGTATACTTTAAATCTCCATCTCCAGATTACTTATATTACCCAATACAATGTAAATAGTTGTTACACCATATTGTTTAGGGAATAATGACTATGAATAAAGAAAGTCTGTACATGTTCAGTTTTTTTTTTTTATTTGAATTTTTTGACCCGCGGATACGGAGGGCCGACTGAATTTCCCCAAACATTGCTGGCTTGTAAAATACCATATACAGCATAGTCCCCCCACAAACTGAGCTCTCAGGCCCGTCTCCTGCCTGTAACCCTAAACTGTGGGGAGAAACGGGATCTGTTGAACACCGGAGAATCAGAATTACTCCTTTTCTTGGGCCTGCTCCATTGGTACGACTCCAGGTAGCTGTCCGAGTCCTTGCGTGAAATTGAAGTATACTACGCTTTTATAATATGGTCTAATGGTATCTTGATGGCCCTTGTATTTCACTGTAGAGAACAAGAACATCTGCCAAAATGAATTAATAATGTATAATTGTAATGATAACAAGGCAGCCACTGTGACGATATGGCCATTCTTAAGATGTGACGTGATATATCTTGTGAACACAGTGGCCTGTGGGTTTGGAGCTTGTGTGTGCTGTAGGTTTCAAACAGAAAAAATAAGGATGTGGAAGTTTAATTTTGGCAAAGTGTGTGAACAGTTTGGATATGATTTTAATGGGAGACAGTGTTTTCGCTCTTTTTGACACCTGAGCCTCCTCACACCTTGAGGCGGGATGTTTTGCGGACGACCAGTGCCCCGGAACCCGTTCCTCGTTAGCACTGACGTTGTGTGACAGGCCTGTCTCTCCTTCTGCAGGGGCTCCAGCACTTGCACGTCAACAAGACCATCCACCGTGACGTCAAGGGAAACAACATCCTTCTGACCACACAGGGAGGGATTAAACTGGTGGATTTCGGTACGCGTTAATTAGTGAGTGTGTGTGTATGTGTGTGTGTATGTGTGGTGGATTTCAGTATGCGTTAATTAGTGAGTGTGTGTGTGTATGTGTGTGTGTGTGTGTGTGTGGATTTCAGTACACATTAATTATCGAGTGTGTGTGTGTATGTCTGTGTGTGTTTGTGTGTGGATGTTTGTGTGTGTGCGTGCATGTGTATGTGTGTGTGTGGATGTGTGTGTATGCGTGCATCTGTGTGTGTGTGTTTGTGTGGATGTCTGTGTCAGAGAGAGAGAGGGTGTGTGTTTGTGTGGATGCCTGTGTGTGTGTGTGTGTGGTGGACGTTGCGTGTGTGTGCATGTGTGTGTGTTTGAGTGGATGTCTGTGTCAGAGAGAGAGTGTGTGTATGTCTCTGTGTATGCTCATGAGCCTTTATGTAACATGTGTATGTGTTTGTGTGTTTATAAATATGTGTGAATGTGTGTGTGTTTGTGTGGGTGTGTCCATTATATTTTGGGTGTATTTGCAGCTGCATATATTTGTGTATGTTAGAAACTCAAGCATTTATGTGTCTTTATGTTTGTGTAACATCCTGCATGCGTGTATAAGTTCATGTGTGAGCAGGTGTGTAGGCGTGAGCATATTTATTAGTGCATGTGTGTGTGTGTGTATGTGTGTGTGTGTTCGCATGTTTGTATGTGGGAGCATATATTGGTGCATTTTGTGTATGTGTGCCAGCAGACATTCTTATGCATTTGTGAGTGAGTGTGTGTGTGTGTGTGTGTGTGTGTGTGTGTGTGTGTGTGTGTGTGTGTGTGTGTGTGTGTGTGTGTGTGTGTGTGTGTGTGTTTGTGGACATTTGCATATGTAGGAAACAGCATATATCAGGCTGCTTTTGTGCCCATACTTATGTGTATGTGTACCTGCATGCCTCCCTCCACCCGCCCGTGCTCAAAGGCCATTACTGACATGCTGCTTGCAGAGTTAATTGCTCTTCGCTTTGTAAAGTGCATAGTACATTAACAGCACGCAGTGGGAGTAAGAGCAGCCATGACCAGTAATGTGGTCTCGGGGAATATTGCTCCTTAAAGCAGCGCATTGAAATCAGAAGGGCCTTGCTCGTTTGTCAGAAGTGCAGAGGGCTTTTGTGTTCTTGTTATTATGTGTTAGGAATAATTTGCTTTAGAATTTGTTACACAAATGAAGTAATCCCAGAAGTGAATCACTCGGTTGGGGGTGAAGCACAATGTCTCTCTGCATTAGAGTCCAAAGATTCTCCTTTTTTACTTTAAAAAAAAAACTAAAAACATGAGCACATGAGTGCAGCGCTTAGCAAGTCCAAAACAAGTCTCTAGTGTCGGTTCTGTCGTATCTGCATTGTTATTTATGTAAAGGACAAAGTACCATGAATGCAAAAAAAGCTTTCAGGTCCTGCATATATTTACTGCTCCAAAATGCTCTCCAGTGTTCTTTTTATGATAAAAAACATCCCTTTCTGTGATAGGTTCTCAGGAGGGATCTACGTTCTAAACAATCTCTCAGTTGTGATGGCTTTAAGTGGGGTGCATTCTAATTAATGTGATATTGTGACATAAAAAATCACATGTCTGGAAATGTCACATTTTTGGTTTGGACGCAATATTGTTAGTCAAATTCAGTGACTTTAAAACTAATGTGCTAAATCTGAGAAGAAAAAAGAAACACGAGCTTAAATCATTCACATCACTGATGTGGGACAAATCTCTCTACACTCTGGAAATAATGAGTCTCATGGCCTGCGCCGCGTTATGTATACCTCCATTATTCCAATGTTTTTATGCTCTATAGTGCTCAGACTGAATGCTCACACCACACCCACACATCGAACCATAGGCTAGATATAGTCAAACACAGTATAGGTTCATAAACAAATCAAATCAGTCAGAACAAACTTTTTTTACAACGTAATTTTCTTTGAGAATCTATCTATCTATCTATCTATCTATCTATCTATCTATCTATCTATCTATCTATCTATCTATCTATCTATCTATCTATCTATCTATCATTATTATTATTATTATTATGTTACATATGTAATATTTATATAACACAGAATAGCATTATGCCCTTAAAGACACTAAGTGCATGTGATGGAATCCGGCCCAAGCCCAGTGTCATCTGCAGTAGCTTTTCCTCCCTAAGCTGGGTGACTGATTTACCCACCGGTAACTATCAGCTCCAGCTAAAAGGTGTAGAGTCAGGAATTAAAGTAGCGTAGCGTACTCCTGGATGGAGAAGCCGAGTGCGATGGTGAAATGAGTGGGCATGGGTGGGGGTCAGGCTCTGTGGAGGGTGGGAGGCATCAGGGCTTCACACCTCTGTGGGGGGGGTGAAGAGCGTGAGAGACCCGGCTCCAGATAGGGCACCCAGAACAAGAGCTTCTGCTATAGTTTTCACCAGTCACTCAAATCTCAATACCCTGCTGCGAGAGGGCGAGTCTCATTGTCAGAGACGTTTTCGTCTACTGAATGATGTAAACGCAAATGCTAAGCACTGTCACATGTGCACTAGGCCCAGCTCTGATTGGCTGCTTCAGCCATGTCATGGACTTGGCAAGCACACCAGAAGTCACATAATTAGTTTACAAAAACGTTTACAAAACCATTCCAGGAAAGAGCTTCTAAATCTGACAAACTCCTCCAAACTTAATAATAATATAACTACAGAAATATGGTTAAACTGCAGAGTAAACTAACCTGGATGTTTATTAAGGCCTGTATGAAATTAAATTAATTTATGGTCATGTAGTTTGATCTGTAGAGAAAATAGGAGTCAGAAGTATAATTTTTCTGTTGGATTGCTTTAACTCTGTTCATTGAGTGCCATACAATATGTTAGTTTTCATTCTCTCTAATCGCTTAATTCAACAGTTAAAACAGATGTTTATACAGTTTGGTTTATACAGCTGGTTTATTTTGTCTAAATCACTCACTGATTTCCAGGTAAAAGCAAAAACCTCCTTTCCCTGCAGACCTCTGCAACCAAAGGTTAGGACCTCCGCCCCACAAGCTCAAAGCTCATTTGTCCAAGCTGGGTTTATAGAAAGCTGTGTTTTCCTCCATGTTAGAGGTGTCACGCGCAGCATGGAAATGTCAATGAGAGGTCACAGTTAGATCCCCCCCCGCCACCCCCCCAAATCTCCTCTGATTTGCATGAGGATTTAAATGAAAATGATATGTTGTCTTTTGCTCTCTTAATATTACCTGGCAGGGGTGGCAGGTACACAATGGCTTCATTTGTGAAATCTGCATTGTGCTATCTTGTGAAACAAACATGTGTTATTATGGTCTGGCCGGGTGATGAGTCACTAACGGCAGTGATTTACATGAGCGGTAAAAGAAATGACACTTGTGTTTGGTTTGGTGTTGGTGCTGTTGGTGACCCACCTGCAGTAAGCTGACGTTAAAGGCAGAGCTGCAGAGTGTGTATAAAAAGTAGGTGATTTTAGGGAGGGTGAGGGGGGATGCCATCCCCCTTGTTGGCAAAATGACCAAAATGCACCCTCCTTCTTAACCTGCCATCCCTATTTTACACGTGTGTGTGTTGGTTGTTGGTGTGGGGGCAGGGGGGTGCTCCCATTGGGCCATCCCGCCTGTTAAAAATTAACAAATCACCTTCTGTGTATGAATGAATATGTGTAAATCCAGGATTGCTGTACTAAAAGTCTGTCGGAGAGCATTACAGCACAGGGTATCTTGAACCGTATTTTCACAGCTGATTGGGTATTGCGATATTTTGTGACTCTAGAGCCCCCTCTACACAGCCCCCATATTTTGATTTGTTGCCTGTCCCACATAAATAATTTCTGAGATAACTTTGTCCAGATAATAGAGGCCTGTTGTTTTATGATGTGATCGTATCAGCTTTTTATGTGCTATGGAAGCCATGGGTTTGAAGAAGTACCTCTGATATAGAGTCTGAATCAACATGGATTTAAGAAAAAAAAAAACTTAATAGAAACAAGTTTATTGAATAAACTCCAGCAGATAAAAAAGCTCCGCGGATCTCCAAGGATTAGAGAACATGGTGATAAGAGATGGGTGTTAGAAAATAATGTTTTTATATAAAAAAAGAAATACATGGGGGTGGGCAGGTACTGAATGACATTATGTTGTGGGGGGGTAAAAATCAGAGGATTTATCTCTCTTTGTTATTTGCAGAAGACATTGAATCGTCTTTTTTATTGTTATTCCGGGTGACTTAAACAGCTTATGCTCTACATACGAGCTATTTATATTTATATAATGTTCATTGAAATTGGCATCGCTAAAGGGCTACATGAAAACAGTGCCGGCTTGGGGGACTCATAGCATTATAATACCTACGATCATTTACTTATAGGAGTCGCTGTGTAACCTCTTACCAAATTATCATGGAAGATTGGGGTAGCGGGGGTTGAAGGGATAGGGTGTATGGGTGTGTGTGTGTGGGGGGGTTCTTTGTGGGGGGTGAGGGGTGGGTAGTACACGTGCGCGGCTCTCTGAGCATGCCCAGTGTCACGCTGTGATAATCTAAACCGTGAAGCTGAGTGTTTTGTACTGAACGCACGGTCGGCCGAGCAGCTGAATTGATAAAGCCCCCGCAGTGACTCATCGCCGAGGAGAAAAAAAAGACATTATTGGGCAAAAAGAGAGGGGCCAAAATAGAAGGAAAGCGGCTTTTCAGTTTCCTCATGAATATTCAAATTGGCAGCAGCGTTATCTCTCTGATAATTATTAAGTGCCGGGCTAATGTGGTGGAAACGGGAAGGGGACAGTGGAAGTTTTCATCTGTTTGTGCATCTGTGTGCGTGTGTGTGTGTGCACATGCGCTTTGTGTGTGTGAGAGTGTGTGCGTGTGCGCGTGCGCTTTGTGTGTGTGACTGCATGGATAGTGTGTGTGCACGTGTGCTTTGTGTGTGTGTGAGAGTGTGTGCGTGCGCGGGTGCGCTTTGTGTGTGTGACTGCATAGATAGTGTGTGTGTGCATGTGTATGAGTACATGGGTAGTGTGTGAGTGTGTGTGTGTGCGCAAGTGTGTGTGTTTGTCTCCGTGTTCTGCCATCTGTGTATGAAATTGTTTATATGTATATATGTGTGCATGGGTATATGAGAACAGGTATTTGAACTATGTGGGTGGGTGAGTGGGTGGGTTTGATTTGAGTGTGTGTGTATGTGTGTGTGTGTGTGTGCGTGCGTGTGTGTGTGAGTGTGTGTGTGTGTGTGTGTGTGTGTGTTTTAAATGTGTCCATGAGTGTACACTACATGTGAGTATATGTGTGTGAGCTTGTTCATGTGTGTGAGTTTGTGGGTTTGCCTGTCTGTGTAGAAGCAGGTTTCAGCTCAGATTGAAAATGTCTCTCTCTCAATGTTCATTCCCATAATCCCTTTTGATCATCGCTGTTGGAAATCCGTCCATTCACTGTCATTTCCAATGCCGCCAAAGCCCATGGAGTCGGTCAGAAAAGGTTCTTCTGATCTTTAAATCTTCTCTGTCCATAAACGTGGGGGCGTCTCGTAAAACTGCACCTCAACCCCCAGGTACCCCTGCATCACATCCTGAGTATGTGAGCAGATATACAGAGAGCGAGAGGCTCCAGCAAGCCACCATATTCCCAGGGCTTCTCCATGACTGCATTTGCGGATTCAATTTGGCCCATCCTTTCACAGTCCATTACGGCTTTCCGCGGTGATTTGTTTGGGCTGAAATCATGACCGCGAGCCAAATGCTGGTGAGCGTCCGAGTACTTTTCCACGGACGTCACAGCATGCAGAAAAAAACAGCCCAAAATAAATGAATGAAAAATAAAAATATTTAATAGACTTGTGTTGTAATATTTCATATAATTATATAATAGATACAGCATTTAATTCCAGAAGATAATTATTGCTATTTATTGCTTGGTTAATATTGTGAGAGCTCTGAGCATGAAACATTTAGCGACAGAAATCAAAGCGGCAAAGACTTGTTAAGCATATCTTGCTCAACATTTTTTTTTCCTCCTCAAAGCCTCAAGGCTGTAATGAGAATGTTTGTTAACATCATTATTTTAAATGTTCGGTATGAGGAAGGACAGTCATTTATGAAGCATATGGTTTGGGGTGGGGGCTGAGGGTAAATCGGGGGCGTGGGGGGGTAATTTAAATGATAACACACATCAATGACAAAGCATGTCTCTTCCCAGAATGCCGATTGTACCAAACAAAAATAAAAACCCCCCCTTGTCTGCCCTGTTACCATTCAGTAGACTATCCTCACTGAGTCTCCAGTCAAATTATGTGTTCAAGTCTTGGTTAAATGCCCTGGGTTGCATAACTATTTGTAATTCAAAGTGATTCATCATTTGCATTAGAGCTATTGTAATTTGTGTGTGTGTGTGTGTGTGCGTGCGTGCGTGTGTGTGTGTGAGTGTGTGTGTGCGCGCGTGTGTGGGGTGTGAGCTTATGTGAGTGTGCGCTGATGTTATTCGAAGTGATACTGAGCACAAAACCGCTGGCACATGCATAAACATCTGCGTGGAATTCATAACAAAACAACAACCATCTTTTGTAACCTGTACCTAACCCTCAAACTCCTCACCTGCTCTATTTGGTGCAATGAAATCAAAATAACGATAATTTTACATGTGATTTATGCACAGTGTAATTGCTGAAACCAACATGCAACACAACAAACCAGAAGAGTGTAATTATGGAATGTCCAGACCGAGACCTCTGCCAAACCCATGCATTTCACTGCAGTAGGCAACACTACGCCACAGCGTCCCCATTCTGTCCATGTAGCTATTTATATTCTGTCCATTTCCATTGTGTCCGTGTAGTTAGTTCAGCAGAGATGAGCAGACTGGCCCTGATATCTCTACATACATGAGCAAACTGGTCTGGCATTAAATGTGTGATTTTTTTCCTTGTATCGTGCAGATCAGATAAAGGGACCTCTTCTGCGACTCATTCATGACTATGTGTCATAATGCAATTCAATGTGTTCATAATGTCACTTCTACAGTATATTTAAATATATTCAAATCCCCAGCTGATTCATGCTGACATCTTTCGGCTTTATATCACATGCTGTTGTTTGCAAATGGTGTTGCGCCGTGATGCAAATATGAAAATTGACGTCAGTGAAAATGGGAGTATTTTGGCCTAAAACGATGACATACATTTTTGCATACATCACAGATGTGATGTAGCTGTCCTGTTGGTGAAATTACTGAGCAGTTGAAGGGGCTTTAAAGCCTAGTTCTGCAAACTCCTGTGTCACTACTTTGCTCTGCTTCTGTTTAAGGGATATCTCTTTAAGTAGGGTCAGGGAGTAAGTTTGTCGGGATTGGTCCTTTTTACTACATGTTTTTTGGAAGTTCTTTGCAAGTGCTGTAATAATGAGATAGCAATGAAGGAAGTAAGTATGGCCACAGTGGGTCTTTAACATAAACAGAAAGACAAACCAATAGTTGTCCTCTAAGGTTATCACCGGACTGTATCACCTCTCATGCACACAAGACGGTCATTTGCCTGAAGTTGAATTTGACCCTTGTGTTTGTCATTGAGTTGTGCTGTTTGAATCTGAATTTGACCCCGTCTCGTCATTTGTCCAGCCCATTTTGTCTCGGAGTTAATTCCCCCCCCCACCTCATGTTTTGTCCAGTGTGTTTATCCTTATGGTGAGAGTGACCCCCAGTGAGTTTAGCATGTTTTGTTTTGTCCAGTGTGTTTAGCCTTATGGTGAGAGTGACCCCCTCATGTTTTGTCCAGTGTGTTTAGCCTTATGGTGAGAGTGACCCCCTCATGTTTTATCCAGTGTGTTTAGCCTTATGGTGAGAGTGACCCCCTCATGTTTTGTCCAGTGTGTTTAGCCTAATGGTGAGAGTGACCCCCTCATGTTTTGTCCAGTGTGTTTAGCCTTATGGTGAGAGTGACCCCCTCATGTTTTGTCCAGTGTGTTTAGCCTTATGGTGAGAGTGACCCCCTCATGTTTTGTCCAGTGTGTTTAGCCTTATGGTGGGAGTTACCCCCTCATGTTTTGTCCAGTGTGTTTAGCCTTATGGTGGGAGTTACCCCCCAGGGTTAAGCATTATTGAATGTGTTTTGTTTTGGGGTGAGTTTGACCTCCCTGTCTCATGCCTTTTTCAGGTGTATCTGCGCAGCTGACCAACACACGTCTGCGCCGAAACACCTCTGTGGGAACTCCTTTCTGGATGGCCCCAGAGGTACACTTTGTTTTTTTTTTTAAATCATTTTATTTATTTATTTATTTTTAAATTTATAGACTGATAATAATGAGTGCAAAAACACTGCGTTGAGCCCAACTCAGACTCACAGTTTGGTTTTCAGTGGGTCCAAGACCTGCAGAAAAAGAAAAGCAAATAAGCGAAAGAAACAAAACTGAAGAGGAAGAAAGAAGAGGAAGAAGTGAAAAGGAGATGATTACTGAATCTCACCTTCCTGTCTGTTAACCTGGTGACTCAGGCTGTGGCTCTAAGGTTATAGATGTGAATATGGCAGAGGTTCAGCAGTATCAGCTAGATTCAGCAGTATTAAGGTATAGGTCAGGCTAAGGGTGAATACCACCAGTGGTTAAATTGGGGATTGTAATGAGGGGGAGCCCTTGGAGACTGTTACACACGTGGGCGCGTTAGCGTGCATGTGCGTTAGATGACGTCTGATCGATACCAGCGACCTATTTAGCTTATTGTTAACATTGGCTTGGGTGGACAATTCTCCTCAAACATCTCTCTTTGTAGTATAGAGAATTACTTATCAAGACCCATATGCTATTACACTTACTGGGAGATTAAAAACATACAAGTGTGATAAGATGATATGATATTGAAGGAGATGGAGCTCTGCTCCGGCAGGGTGCGATTTGGACTTGAGGAGGCGGAGCTAAGCTCTGGTGGGCTTCGGCCCATTTTATCGCCTGAATACCACTGACTTTGGGAGAGTCGCTAAAACTTTAGATCGGTGGTCCTCACTCCTGGCCCTGGAGAGCCGCAGGGTTTTCTAGTCTTTGTTGTTGCTCAGCAAATGACGACCAATTAAAACACTTGACTACACAGATAACTCGCCCTGACTGGTTTCTTGGTTGGCTTGTTGTGGAATTTCAGGTGAAGAGAAAAAGGAAATGTACACTGCGACTCCCCAGGACCCGGCCTGAGGACCACTGCTTTAGATATGCAGGCCTACCAATGTTTTATTTTTGTTTCTTTTATCTTAATATATAATTGTGTGTCTTCAAGGTGAAGGTTAGGGGGAGGATGAAACTCAGGCAGAACTAGGGCCCTTGTGCATCCGAGCATGTCTTTCCAGTACGCCCAGCTTCACAAACGTGAGCGAGCCGCCGTACGCCCAGGATAAATGCAGTTGTTTTGCAGATAAGGGATAGTGAACAATAACGGCTCATTTGTCTTTTCCATTTTTATGTTGGACGCCCCTGAGCTCCAGAGGTTTATGTCTTTATTTACTTATTTATTTATGTAGGACTTTTATGGTCCAGTCAGGAATGCGTGCTCTGAATTGCTTAGCATATTATATTAGCATACATAGGCAGTCAGATTGATGGTTAGCATCTTTTATGGCCTTGCAAGCTGCAGTCGCCAACCTGCTATATTTCCTCTAATCGTAATAGTGTTAATAAGGGTAGCATGTCTGCATGTTCTTTTCCATGTATTATTTTCTATAACGTTTTGCTTCCTTATAAATTAAAAGTATGTCACAATACAACACAAAAGTGTTTTAATTTGTACTTTGTAATGTAAAATATCCTGATTTGGATGTGTCTGGAGTTTTTTTTTTTTTTTTTCAGCTGAGATTTAAGATTTCGCCCTGCTGTCTCCACTGCTCCGCCTAAGGTTTACATTTAGTTTACATGAAGATGGAAATCCGATGGAATGGGGGGGAAAAGAGGAGGTTTGGTTTGAACAGCAGGGACGACGTAATGTCTCAGACTTATTTGAAAGAGAAACACCTTGTCAAATAGGTGTGTGATGCGAGTGAGGACATTGGGAAGGGAGATACCGGTGGCTTCAGGTATGGATTAGAGATTCAGCAATATTCGGAATCAAAGCAGGACGGACAGCCTGCCTGCCTCAGCTGACAGATGGAATAAGAGACGGGGGGAATCTATCTTTTCAAACTGAGGGAAGGGGACCAGGCAGGACACGATTCCCTGAGTGCTGAAGAGGACGATTGTGACCCCTGCATGTACCTGAGCTGAACTGATTGTGTTGTGATGCTGGGCAGCGATATTTGGACTAAACGAAACAGTTGTTAGTACAGTGAATATATTTATTACAACAAGGCCGTGTTGGATTGTGATAGTGGGTGACGGGTGAGTTACCTCATACTTAAAGTGACTTTTATTGAATTACAAAGTCTGGATTGCCTCTGGTGTCAAAACCTTTCACTTCAGCCTGTGGTCCTTTCATGGAATCTTACCTGTTATTTTCATGTTATAGGGGCTGTTCTTATTGGTCCTGTTCCTCTTCCGTTCTTTTCCTCAAATGTGCTCTTGTTGTGACTTTTGCTGCCCTTTTTTAACAGAACAGTGACCTTTATCTCAGACTTTAGCTTTTTATAATCCTGACTGCTTTGGGATTTCTGACTGGTGTAGCGTGATTAGTTTGGGTATGGCAAATGAGCTCATCTCACCTGAGGGTCTCTCCCTCTCCTACCCTCCCTCTCTCTCCCTGTCTCTCACCAACTCTCTCTCTCCATCTCTCTCTCCCTCTCTCTCCCTGTCTCTCACTAACTCTCTATCCCTCTCTCTCCCTGTCTCTCACTACCTCTCTCTCTATCTCTCTCTCCCTCCCTCTCTCTCCCTGTCTCTCACCAACTCTCTCTCTCTCCATCTCTCTCTCCCTCCCTCTCTTTCTCCTTCCCTCTCTCCCTCCCTCTCACCAACTGTCTCTCTCTCCATCTCTCTCTCCCTCCCTCTCTTTCTCCTTCCCTCTCTCCCTCCCTCCCTCTCTCTCCCCTCCTCCCCTCCTCTCTCCCCGTCTCTCACTAACTCTCCCTTTCCCTCCCTCTCTCCCTCTCTCCCCTGTCTCTCACCAACTCTCTCTCTCTCCATCTCTCTCTCCCTCCCTCTCTTTCTCCTTCCCTCTCTCCCTCCCTCCCTCTCTCCCCTCCTCCCTCCCTCCCTCCCTCTTGCTCTCTCCCTCCCTCCCTCCCTCCCTCCCTCCCTCCCTCCCTCTCTCTCTCTCTCTCTCTCTCTGATATGGGGGTGTGTCGTGACGCCCTGAAGGTAATCGCTTGCGAACAACAGTTGGATTCCACATATGACGCTCGCTGCGACGTCTGGTCTCTTGGAATTACCGCCATCGAGTTGGGCGATGGAGACCCGCCGTTGGCCGACCTTCATCCAATGAGAGCTCTCTTCAAGATCCCCAGGTGAACACGACTCTCTCTCTCTGCTGGTTTTATTTCCAGTACTCACAGATATTCTGGCAGTAAAGGAATGGGACAAAGGAGGCCTGTATCCGGTGAATACTCAGACTGTCCACTCACCAAACAGCCTTCACGGTTCATTACTGTCATTGTGTGCAGAAATTGCTAAGTGGCTCCATTTGCTTTCTCTGTCAGAACTTCCTCGTACACACTGTGGCTTGCAGAACAATATGCATTATGGCCCATAGAGGGTTACAAGCAAAGGAAAAATATGAGCCAAAAATATGAGTTATGGCAATCCAGAACATATTTGTGCCTGTTGTTCGGACACAGCAAATGCATTCTGGGTTCCCGGAGTGGCAGAGATATTTCTGTTTTCCTCTAACTTCTAACTCTTAATTGCAGAGTTGGATTGAACATCAGAGTCCACAGCTGATTGGTGGAACACTAAGGACCTCCTGCACCTTTCTTTATCAGGCCCAATATTCAATAAATCTGTATTGTAGGGGTATTAGTAGCGTAGAGGTCAGGTGGATCAAAACAATAAACAGTTGCAAATAACTTAGGGAATGGCCATGTTTTATTTGACATGAAGTCAACATAATGAATAATAATGTTTATTTTCCTAGCTGCAATGTGGATGAGAGAACTAAAAAGACATAACCAATACTAAATAATTTGGGCTTCATGTACCAAGCGTCCTTTGTTCCCTGAAATGATTGTAGGGTCCAGAAGGTTTGTTTTGTTCCTTTTTTTATTATTTCCTGTCGAGGTTTCCAAAAAAACTGTTCATGATCTCCCCAGGTTGATTGAAAAAGGAAACCTGTCTGGACTGGGTAGGTTTGTAAGGCAGAAAGCAGGCCTCGGTTGTGTCTTAGCAGCATTATTTGGCTTAACTCTGCTCAGCTGCCACACAGATCCTCGTCCATTCTCATCCTGCTCATTCTTTAAGGAGTAAAAATTAGCCTGCTTTCACGGGCTGCCGCTGAAGGTGAAATTCAATAATCTACTGCGCTGTGAAGTCATATATATATTCAGCTGCAGCACTGCATCAATGATGTCACTTCGCCAAACGCGGTTGGGGTTTTTCCCCTCCCATTCCCAACCCCCACCCCACCCCCTCGCCCCCTCGCCATGTCTAATTGGGTCACAGACCAGCGCTGTGGCTGTTTCATCCATCGCTGGGGGGCCTCCGGGATGTGAGAGATTGCTCCCGACCTCCCTCCACAATGCCTCCCCCCCACAAAGCGCACTCGATCCGACCAGCACCCTCAATCCCCACCCCCCCCCCACTTCATTTCCGGTGAGAAACCGACGCAGGCTGCCATGGCTTAAACGGCTATGATTCCGCACGCTCATCCCATTCCGCACAATAACATATGCAAATACCGATACCGCGAATGAGAGTTAATACCAGCAAAATCTGCGGTTTTAAAATAAACTGCCTGCCTGACACACTGATGTGGAGGTTCTGCCAGCCTGTCAGTCACACGGTCACGCACTGGGAAGGCGTAGCCTGGAATGCCCTGGAGAAATTTGCAAATTTGCGAGCGGCACACAAAAAGACACTTTCTCTACGGTCAAAGCCCAGCTACCTCAGTAAATCTCCCAAGATGCAGTATATTTGGTTTCACTTGACTTCACAGGGACAAAAACGATAATAACAAGGTCAAAGAATGTGGTAAAATTGCGATATTAGCTCTTGGTTATGTGAGGGATTACAATGGGCGCTAAGCTTGTGGGGGTTCATTACCCTGGATAGAAATAAATAGTGGAGTAATAATTCCACTGAAATTAGGTGGTGTCAGATCGGTGAAATGGAGCGCTGCTGAGTGTTTTGCCGCTGGATTCCGGGGGGAAAGGTCACCCGGGGCTGTGATGCGTTTGGCGACCAGGCCACCGCGTCGGTACTTAACCAGCCGTACCCCAGCCCCCGTCCCCCCCCAAATCGAATGTAGACCCCAGAACCCCAGCCGTGCATTTCTGTGCCATCTCTTCTACAAAAAGGTGGCTCATTGAATCATCTGTGCGGCGCGGCGAATTACAGCAGCACCCCCAAACCCCCCCCACCCACCCCTCTGTCCTCTGGCCTAGCCCCGTTATCTCACTGATGCATCTAAATTGCTCTGGAGTGATGCGCTACCTCGCGCGCACAATATCCCGACCCGCATTCAGAGGGCAGCGTGATTGGGCCTTCGCGGGGGGGGGGGCGACTGATTCTGGGAGAATTCCAGCTTTGTTCCCTTCAGCACCCATTTAAAGGTCAATAAGGATGAAACTCGGGCAAATAATCAGTGATATGGAGGATTAGCTGTTAGCATGTGAGCATGTGAATGTAGATATGTGTTTATGTGTGCATTGTGGGTGCGTACTCACACTCATGGTTTAATGCTTTTAACAGTGTATATATACACGCATTATCTTTGTAATGATAAAATAATGAGCCTACCCACCCACGCAGCCTGCATTAAAACACATTTTAAAAGCTTTCTTTGATGCATCCGAAGCCCTCTCCTCATTGGTCAGCTTTAAAAGCAGGATCACAATCTTCCTTAGTGTTCTTAATTCCGTCTCTGAAGTCTCACCTGTGTACGTTTTTATCCTGCAGTGCTTTTCATGTTCCCTGAAATTACACACAGATTATTTCATTTTTCCATTTCAGGTTACAGTAAGGCTAAAAGTAAAAAACATAGTTTTTCCCATTTCAGCTTCATATTATAGTATATTTTATATCCAAATATTGACTCCACAAATATTATTCATTTGAAATATATCAATAAATTATGGTTCATTTTGGTTCCTGAACAGTTAATGATTTATGCTATCACATGGTGACTTTAAAACTTTAAGAAGAACAGGATCAAACCTCCTTTGAAATCTGGATAATAATAAAGGTTTTGATAATTAATCAGAACTCAGTAAAAAAATAATTGTACATGAATTTGCAATTCAGTATTTTCTTGGAAAAAATAATTTTGGGAAGCTTATTGTCAGAAACTGTTCGCGCTGTAGAAAGCAGAGGGGCCTCATAGGAGAGAGTCGCTACACAAGCATGTGCTGTGAGAGGCCTGATGCTGCCCCTGGGGTTTTCCCAGGGAGACCCCAATGTGCACATGGTCTTGGAAAAGCCATTATGACATCACAATAGCCAGCTAGCCTCTGGGAGATGGCAGGGTGGCAGGCAGCAGTCCTGACAGATTGAGTTCTGCAGGCCCTGTGATTTGGATCAGCCTGAGTCAAACCTAAGAGGGCAGAGAAGGGGAGGGGGACCTCTCTCTCTCTCTCTCTCTCTCTCTCTCTCTCGAGCAGCCCTGGATGGCTGCTCTCAGGCGGGTAACTGTGACTGTGAGCCCAGGGCTTGGTGCCCAGAGCCTGGGGGCCTGGGTCCGGTTCTGAAGGCCCACGGCCCACCATCAGCCATGTGGTCTAAGGGTGAGAGGAGGAGAGTCTAAACCACTCAAAGCCCACTTCATTCATCCTGATGTTTTTCACATGCGGGTTTCACATCCTGTAGTTTAAAAGCACAGTGCCACAAAATGACCCAATTGCAAAAAACATGACATCAGTGAAAGTATATTGCCCATTATAGCCATATGTTATTTGTTATATTTTCTGACTTTCTGAAAATGATTTATTACGGATGTGACACAGCAATCTCATTTGTAGATTTACAGTGAAAAAATGACAAGGCATTAATTTGCCGACTATTTGCATGAACTCCTTCATGATCATCGGTTTTATGAGCATTTCTTCAAGTGAAATCATTACACTTAGCTGGAGTGAGCCTTCAAGTAATTATACCTGTGTTATCTAGTAAATCGGCTCAAAAGTGTTGAGCATGCAGTTGCAAACCCCCTTTGCTGCCTGTGTCCTGCCTTTGTGTGCGTTTGTAAATTTAAAACTGCGCTCCTGTCACAGACTAAATACATTTTTAATCGTCTGAGCATGCACCATAGATCCCGTTTTCAAGACCTGACTCTCGTAGCATGTCCGGGCGTAAAGTGTGATAGCTGCCATCTATTAAAGCAATTAATCGCTGTCAGGATGTCGGCAGGAAATAAGGTCCAGTCCTTCATTCCGCAGATGATATTGACGACCGGGCTCAGTAAAGTATGCTCCGTTTAAAGAGCCGTTTAACCAGAGCAGCGGAAAATTCCCAGTGTTATTGGCCGGCCGCTGTTGTAACAGGGTTTACACGTAGGCCACTGAAAAACATTTTTACTGTGGCAACTTGATGTGCCTCATCAAAACAGATCCACTCAAACACATGTCTGCAGTGCAGCTCCAGTTTATAGGCTGTGTGTAGGGGATCACCTGTCAGATGTCAGAGGTCAAAGGTCCAAGGTCGGAAGTTTCTGTTTATTTTTCCTTTCAAGTGTGCTTCATTTCTTCACCCTCTTGTGGTGAAGCTGGAAAAAAAAACATTTTAAATAAATAACTGAAAGAAAAGATGCTGCTGCAGTCACGTTAAGCAGTGAATGGAAAAAGAAAAAAGAAACAACTGAAAATCAATAACATTTCAGATGTGGGTTTTACCCTCTTCACTGAGCAGTTCTGTCCTTTTCTCTCTGAGTCTGAGGGATTTTTCTCTCTCTCCATTCTCTATCTTTCCATTTATCTTTTCGATTTTCGCTTCACAGGAATCCTCCCCCAACGCTGCACCAGCCTGAGCTGTGGTCTGACGACTTTAATGACTTCATCTGCAAGTGAGTGACGTGGGTGGAGGCCCTCTACACACAGCGAGAGACTGAACTGAAAAAGACGGGGAAAAAAATCACAATTACTGAACGCTGCAAATTGCCTTGTCAGCGTGTGACCGTTGCTGGGCGTCGATCACGGGATTAAAAGTCCCAGCAGTTGATATTGTATGCTTTTTTTAGAGCGTTACTCATGAGAGGCTTACACACATACGTAAATGCACACAGTCACTCACACATGTGCACAAATGGAAACACACACACCATCTCTTACATGCTCACACCTAAAAATACACACACACACACACACACACACACGGGTGCATGCACACACACTCATGCACAAACAGTCTCACCATCTCTCACACACAGTACAGGATATGTTGCAGCAAAACACTGGTGTGTCCACCACCATACAGCCTCCATCAGATACCTGCTTCCATGTTTTTATCTTGAATCGAGTAAAGCGCATCTCTGCTAGCGTGTTGCACCTTGAGATAGGTGTATGGTAAGTGATCACCTACGGAGTGAGATCACACACCTTTGTGTAAATACAAAGTCTGCTGCTTTGTGTTTCGCCAGATGCCTGATAAAGGACTTTGAGCTGAGACCGAACGTGCCTGACCTTCTGCAGCATGCCTTCATCAAGCAGATCGTGGGGAAAGAGAAGACCCTGCAGAAGCAGTTGATGGAGCTCATCGACCTCAACCAGCAAATGGGAGTTATTGAGAAAACAAGGTGAAGCGGCAACTGTGCTCTGAGACATGCTAACGTGCTAATGAGTGCATTCAGAGCTCTGGTGGCTGTGCCGCCGTCAACACCAGCTGTGCTACAAGGCATGCTAACGGGCTAATGTGTGTATTCAGAACTCTCTTAATTTCTTAACTTCAAATGTTAGTATCCCAGAAACTAGCATTCCTTTGGCCCAGAAATAAACAAACATAAAGTACAAGTAAAGCAGACTAATATCTGCAAGAAGGAAGGGGAATAGAAGTGAAATGGGGCAGGGGGGGCAGTGAGCTCTCATGAACCCTAAAATGGATGAATCCCTTAACTGAACCAATCAAGATATTTTGCTTTGAAGAATGGCTGTTTTTGATTGTTTGTCGATACCACTGATTGATAGATTGCACATGGGAGATCCACTCATTATGTGGTTAATGCAGTTATCCATCACTATAAATTGTCAAACGCAAACTCCATCTCAGTACTAACTACATCAGGAGAATTACGAAATGTGGCCAGGGAGGCCCAGAGAAGTATTATGTTAATACTGAAGCATACAGAGGAGGTAACCTGATGCTGCTCTATGTGGTTTTCTTTCACAAAAACAGAAGAGAAAAAAATATGTATATGGTTTTGTAAGATCCATTTTACAAAAAAAAGGGGTACATTTTTAATCACATAACTGTTTAATAAACTATTATGACTTTATTAATTGTGCTATGATATGAATGAAAACTAATTTTTTTATTTGTTATTTAGAAATTTCCAGCATGTGCTTGTGACTTTGCCTTTTATGCTTTCTGCCTCCATATTTAATTTGCATGCCGTTCTTTCAGCGTCTTTAATTAAACCTCTTTCTCTTTCAGCTCCCCATAATAATCTAGCCTGTTATTGTCAATGTATTTTGTTCCTCCTTCTTCTCCAATTTAGAAACACAACTTCCTAACAAGCAAACAAGCAAATTGTTATTTCCACTCTTGTTCAGGCTTTGTAAACATCTAAATAATGAGATTGCTGATCGAGTTGCAGAGCAGCACAAGCAACACACGACAGTAGATCAGGCCAGTAAGGGAACGCAACAACATTAATATGGTGATTTATATTACACCATATCATCATGTAATGGCAGCGGATGTCCAATATAATGTTTGGCGATTTGTACAGTGGTTTTCGGCTACATACAACATGCAGTATGGTCCATCCTTTTCCTTGCTATGAGTGCATTCATTTAGCAGCAGTAAGGGTAGGCTGGCATGCGTCTGTCTGTAAAAACGTGAATATCATTTCTGTCATTTAAGCCTGCACAAAAAGGCGGAGCGGCAGGACAGTAATGACGGGTAGGGAATGTTCACCAATGTGTTTAGAGAGTACCATAGTGAGCAGTCTGTGTAAGCGAGTCTGTATACCCATGTCTGAGGTTGTCTGTGCTGTTGGGTATCGCCTGGTCCCTACTGTGCTTCATTGTGTCTTCCTCCGCCCTCTTGCCCTCTTCTTCCTTCCTCCTCCTCTTCCCTTCCCATGATCCTCCAGCTCACATTACTTCCCCCTCTGCATGTTCCCCCGTTCTTTTTCTCCTCCTTGTTTTTTTTTCCACCAACCAGGCTAAATGTGCATTGAATTAATTACATTTATTGGATATACGTATATGTTACAGATGCTATATAGCCTGCCTGCTCATAATGATTCTGAGTGAATGAGGGGAGTTGAGGGGATGCTACGTTTCAAAATGGTTCCTTGACCTCCGATATCATAACACTCTGCTTCAATTTTATTTTTAGTATTTCTCTGAGAGGAATCAGGAAGTAAATTTGGCTGGAGCAGGCCCTTTGCATGATTTAACTTGATGAGAGGCAGTAAAATCCAAAGGCAGGCCTGAAGGCAGTCAACTGACCAAATATCAAATATCAAAAAAATAAAGGGGGGGCTGAAATGGTGTTCTGTGACCATCACTGAAATGTCCCCAAGTTACAGGGCGTGAGATGAAATGTCATCTGGGCGCTTGCGAGCAATCTCGGTGGATTGCCGCCGTTCATTTTTATTTTCTTTTTTTACGTGAGAGGAGTATGGCCGCTGCTCTGTAAGTAGGGTGGCGTGCTGTTGTTGTGTGAGGATAGTGTGAGGGGACTGAGAGCTAGTCTGCGGGTCCGTTGAACGTGAATGAGATAAAGCCTGGAGACCGGACCCATGAGCGCTTTACTGCATGGGTGTTTAGTGACCGTCTCTGACCACAAGCTTCAGTTAGAGCCCTTATGTGTGAAAAACACAACCGAGCCCTCAGAGTGACCCGTGTAATAGAGATGCCCATTCAGAAAGCGAATGTGAGCCATTCAGCTGGGGGTTCCAGTCCGAGTCACACCAGAAGTCCGCCAAGCCATGGCAAAAAGTGGCACAGCCTTTGTTGGTCTTAGCGCCCTCTAATGGACACTTTGGCTTGGGCAGGAACCTGTGAATACACAAACGAAATACACACTGTCTTTGTAATCCTCGCATGACACCGGCAGCATGTGATTGGTTGTGTGTCTGCAGTATGGAAAAAAGCGAGATTGTTCTTGTAATGAATCTCTTGAGGAGTCCTGTGCTCACAGCTCTCTCCTCCTAACGTTGGCAGAAAAGGGTTACCATGCCGAAGCTTAGGGTCAACCAGTTCAGTTCGGTTTGGGTTGGAAACAAGTCAGGGATAAATACAAGAACAACACTGGAAGACTCACATTGGTAATAACTGGTCTTGAGATAGCACGTCAATATTATGACTGAACTTCCATGGTGTAGATTATTTTTCTCCCATGACTTTCTTTTCCTTTCTTCATATCTATGCTTGGTAAATGTTTTAAGGAAGCCGTGTGTGCAATGTTTTGTTGAGAGAGAGTTTGTGTTTTTGGTTCCAGGCATGAACGTATACATACTAAAAAAGGGAGCTACATGAAGTCCTCAAGTTCTGCCCTCGACGACCTGGAGGACCTGGCCACTCTGGAAGTGCTGGATGAGGTAAGGGGTATTCTTATTCTTATTCTTATTCTTATTCTTATTCTTATTCTTATTCTTATTCTTATTCGTAGTAGCATAATTATAAGCCATAGTCATTTTAGTAGTAGCAGTATTGTTGTGATATTTTTATGTGTGTATTTTATGCATTTTGTCACATATAACATATACCATTATCATGTTATACGTTGCTGTGGAAGAGTAATGGTGGAGGTTCTGAACTGTATGGTTCAAGAATAATACTTATGGCCTTCCAGCCTGGCTGGGTCTGGTGGCCTGAGAGTTAGTGTCCTAATCCATTTCATCTGCAGGTGCAGGGATTTGTAAAAATGAATGAGAATATCAGCAGGAAAAGGCAATGTTTATACCAAACACGTTCCAGAGTGATTTATTAAAGCAAAGGGCCACCAGCGCATCGGGAGATATGAATCGCTCGGTCGGTCCCAGAAATTTTCTCATCCTTCAAAAACGAGGGCGACAGGGAGGGGGGAAGAAAACGTGAGGGTGATAGCCATCTCTGAACGTTCCTTTTTTTGGATTTTGGTGCCCTTGGAATGATGGGAGGGGATGTTGAGATTCTGTGACACGACATCTTTCATGTCAGAGCATGAGGACGGAGACAGGATGCAAGTGTACTGACAGTGTCTGCGGGACTTGAGGCGGCACTAATGCGTTGTCATTTTTGTCATGTCGCGCCGCGACTGTCTACCATCCCAATGGCCTTTCTGCTTTCCTCTGAGCTTTTTCTCTGGGCCACTGGCTTCCAGACTATTCTGAGGAAAAAGGTTTTGCAAGGGCTGCATGGTGGCTGCCATTTTCTTTAACCTCCATTTTTGCAAATTAACCAGAAATTATTAATAACTTTTGGTGCAATGGCAGCATACTGCATGTGACATTCAGTTACATTTGTACAGTTAAAGCATTTAGCAGACACTTTTATCAAGACAAACTTTCACAATTTACATTTTTATTCACCATCCATTCATGCAGTTGGATATTTACCTTTCCCAAGGTTACAATGGCAGTGCCCTTGATAGGCATCAAACCTGCAACCCCTTGAGTTACAAGCCCATCTCCCTCCCTAACCATTACAATCCTCACTTGTTATCAATAATGTCATTCCATAACAAAGCGACAAGCTTGTAAAATGTATGTCATGGGAGTGCTAACAGAACAGTGCTGCGGTAAAATCAGCTGGGCACTGAAACATTTGATTGATGAAGGCATAAAGACCCAACGGTGAACAGCAAGGGGCGGTCACGGCTGCACTGTCTCTAATGGACACGCACTCCGCAGTGGTCTTGTGCCATAAAATCGGAAGTGCTTGTAAAGCAGGCGTGGGCAGATGAGGTTGGGTGGTGAGTTCTGTGTGTAGCATTCAGCATTGCTCATTCAGTAATGATCAACACGTTACAGGGGAATTCTTGGTAAAATACGCATTATAAGTGAAGGGGAAACTCGTTCAGTGTGGCTCAAGATAAAAACACAACAAACACGATACCCCAATGCAAAATCACATTAAGG
Source organism: Albula goreensis (assembly GCA_022829145.1). Classification (NCBI taxonomy): domain Eukaryota; kingdom Metazoa; phylum Chordata; class Actinopteri; order Albuliformes; family Albulidae; genus Albula; species Albula goreensis. Next base: position 4,563,049 of record CM040753.1, on the reverse strand, counting down.
CCCTTATTCGTTTAGCATTTGGTAAGCACAAAGCTGTTTTGCTGGTGAAAAAGACTGAGAGAATATGATTGGTTGAGGTAGTTTGTTTGCTCCAATCACAAATCATTCACTGAAATTGTATGTGCAAAAATGTTAACATGTTCTAAGGCTTTGGTGTAGATGCATACAGGCACATCCATCCAAGCATGTACAAATATATAAATATCAAGGTCCCACAATCAAAGTGAAAGGCCTGTATACAAAGAAAAGCATTGCTTGTGTGTTGTCAGTATTGATTATGCACTATGAGTCAGAGAAGCCAGCACATTGCCATCACAACATACAGAGGGACCTTTTTTGCCCAATTATTATTTTAATTAGTCTTTTTTCTTCTCAGAATACAGTTACAAATCATTTGCAGAATCGATATTCCAAGGAGCAGATCTACACCTATGTGGGAGACATTCTTATTGCAGTCAACCCCTTTCACAGTGTGGATCTGTACAACGCAGAGGTGAGTGTGAGTGTGTGTATGGGCGCGTTAGCTTTCCAGTCTGAGCAGTTCACAGTTCATCTCATTAACTCTCCAACCCTATCACGGCACGCCATGTTACACATCTCTCTGCATCTTATCACACGAGCCGCGTCTACCTCTTTACAATAACGTTTCATTAACTCTAACCTAATTGGACGCATCATACCAAATTAACTCCAATGACCTGTCAGGGCAGGCGACACCTCATTATTTTCACTGCCCTATCAGGAAAAAGTCACATCTCATTAACTCAATTGTCCTATCAGAACTGCCCGCATCTCATTAAATCCATTGTCCTGTCAGCACCTCCCCTATCTCTTGAGCTCATTCCCTCTATTCCCATCCTTATGATAAAATGGATTGAAGTCCATTTATGTTTATTTAATGACACCAGCTATACAGATTTTTTCCCCTGTACCCTTTCTAAAATATTATTATTAGTTATTAATATTGCAGATTAATATGGCCTTCATTTACCATGCCTAATAGAGCATTCCAAATTACTCTGCAGTACATGAATTTGAAATGATCAAGTGCAACACAATACTTTTTAGTAGCACACAACTATTTAAGAGGTGGCAAAGAGTCAATTTATATGAAGCAAATACACAAATATCTGGGTGTAGTAACTTCAGTTTAGCTCACAATTATAACAGTTAGCGAGAAAGCTTCACCTGCACGGCTAAAGTAACTGTAGTGATGTGCTGCTTCAGTTCTCAGTGCAGCTGAGAGGTGAGGGCAGGCTGGAGGAGGTGGATCCCTCTTGCATAAGTATGGGCTAGTGAGCTCATAAATCAGCCGGTGATAAATGTGGCCCTACCCCTTGAGAATGGGCCTTTGGGTTCCTCTGGGTACCTTTAAAATCTACCTGAACCCGTAGGCTATACAGGGAAAAAAAACCCCGGCAACACATTGTGATTCTGGCCGGATTCGACCCCGTTTACAGAACGCACGTTCGTGAAGGTGGTGAACGCCCTTCATGGATGCACGGCAGATCATCCATGCACAAAATGTCAGTGAATTTCTGTCGACAGCAAGATTTGCAGTGACCATTTCCATGAAGTGCTAAAGTTCTTCTGGGTGCCAACATCAATTTTTTTGTTTTAATGGACCAAGATATCGAAGAACAAATTCCAGTTTTCTCAGACTCAGTATTAGTGTGCGGTATGTGTGTACAACAGCAACGGTGTTATAGCTGTACAGAACTGTCAGAGTTTCCCATTTCATCATTTCAAGCAGGGATGCAGATTGCGGGGGGAAACATCCCCCCCAGTTTCATTGGGGCCCCGATCCACCCCCCCCCACCACCTTTGAGAAAAAAAGTATACTTTATAAGCTTAAATATTGAGACCTTTTGCTCACAGTTTGGTCCCCCCCAACTTCGAAAATTTCTCCTGTGCCGCTGATTTCAAGTTTAAGTTCAGACATATCAATGCAATTTATTTACTATTCAAAACAATTGATGTAACATTTATTCATGAGGTGAAAATGAATGATACTTTATTGCGTTATTAATGAATTATTTACTGACTTACAGAGCTAAGGACCCCATTGTGTTTTTATATTCAAGATTATTTTAAAAATAACCGCTGAAAATAATACATGCATCGGGTGTCGAGTTGGGTTGTTGAGGTGTGTTTTGTTGAATGTTTCCTAAATGCACGGTTTGAGCGGGGTGAATAAATAAAACGTAAAGGACAAATCAAACTTTACAGCCTCAAACTCCCCTATTACAGTTTTAGACCATAATAAAGCGGCCCATAAGTCACTGTCAGAGTTGAAAAATAACTGGAAATGATAACACTGATTTCTGTATCTGAATGGTGTTGTGGTCTAGACTATTGATTGATGAAATCACATTCATTTTTAAACAAAGCAATAACACTCTGGCAGAAACGCTAGTTTGTTGAGGAATAAAATAAAACAAATAATGTTTGCACAATGTTCCATTCACAGAAGGGTTTTAGTGCATTATATATCACAATCAGATCAGAAAACAAAATTATTTAACTGGCAGAATATTATCTGAAAAAAACATTTCATGTTTTTTTACAAAAACTGGTTTTACTTGAAGGGAATCGTTGATGTTGTTGGCTGCAGGTGATGTTTTTTTGACAGTTGGCCAAACTGGCACAATGAAGAAATAGTCTTTGCAAATCTGAGCGGTGGTCATTTGTCATTGACATTTTAGCATCTACATTTTTATGAGATACGCTCACCTCACACTTTCATCATTCTAATGTGTGTGCTGCGTGTGTGTGTCTTATGTGTGTGTATGTGTGTGTGTGTGTGTATCATTCATCTTCCTGCCTCTGACAGTTCACAAAGATGTACATAGGAGCGAAGCGCACGGCCAACCCCCCCCATATCTTCGCCGTTGCTGACATCGCCTACCAGTCCATGGTGTCCTACAACGCAGATCAGGTACAGAGATGCCGCTCTCCCCCAAAAAGAAATATCATACAACCCAGTCATTGTTTGTGCAGAGAGGCAACACTGCTGCTACTACTACTACTACTACTGCAATTAATATTTTTATTGTCAGTCAAAAATCAGACATTTAACAGAGCAGCTTACAGTAGATTAGCACACCGAGCAAAGTTCTCAGTGCCACATCCAACCACAATATTTATTACATCAACCTACATTACATCATGAAGTGCTCTGCTAGGTGCTGCAGGAAGGGTATGGCTGCCTGTTGTTGTTATATGAAAGATGATAACTATGAGCTGTAATCCCTTGTTGCAGTGTATTGTTATCAGTGGGGAGAGTGGAGCCGGGAAGACGGAGAGCGCCCACCTGCTGGTGCAGCAGATCACAGTGCTGGGGAAGGTATGAGACACACAGGGGCAGCCAGGTGCAGATCACAGTGCTGGGGAAGGTATGAGACACACAGGGGCAGCCAGGTGCAGATCACAGTGCTGGGGAAGGTAGGAGACACACAGGGGCAGCCAGGTGCAGATCACAGTGCTGGGGAAGGTAGGAGACGCACAGGGGCAGCCAGGTGGGGGTGGCAGTAGATCACAGTGCTGGGGAAGGTATGAGATGCACAGGGGCAGCCAGGTGCAGATCACAGTGCTGGGGAAGGTATGAGACGCACAGGGGCAGCCAGGTGCAGACCACAGTGCTGGGGAAGGTAGGAGACGCACAGGGGCAGCCAGGTGCAGATCAGAGTGCTGGGGAAGGTAGGAGATGCACAGGGGCAGCCAGGTGCAGATCACAGTGCTGGGGAAGGTAGGAGACACACAGGGGCAGCCAGGTGCAGATCACAGTGCTGGGGAAGGTAAGAGACGCACAGGGGCAGCCAGGTGCAGATCACAGTGCTGGGGAAGGTAGGAGACACACAGGGGCAGCCAGGTGCAGATCACAGTGCTGGGGAAGGTATGAGACGCACAGGGGCAGCCAGGTGCAGATCACAGTGCTGGGGAAGGTAGGAGACACACAGGGGCAGCCAGGTGCAGATCACAGTGCTGGGGAAGGTAGGAGACGCACAGGGGCAGCCAGGTGCAGATCACAGTGCTGGGGAAGGTAGGAGACGCACAGGGGCAGCCAGGTGGGGGGGTGGGGGCGTCTGGGGATGGTGACCAGCAACCAGGAGGCTGCAGGGTCAAATCCCATATCCCAAATCCCACGCTGCTGTAGTGTCCTTGAGCTGTCAAGAATAACACGGGCACAGTTCAGCAAATGTGATATCTGCCTACAAACATGGAAAAGGGAACTTAAAATCTGTTTCACGTTTATTGTGGACACGTCCAAAATGGCAAAATATGTCAGAGTGATTTCAGTTCAGGCAAAACGTAATTATTTGAAAATTATAGAGAGGTATGAAGGCTGGTTTGCCAAACAAAGACCTTCATAAGCCATCATTTAAGGAGGCAAGACATCATCTCTAAATATATACTGCATATTTACACATGCATAAATACATGTATATATATCATTTATTTAAAAAACATACACCCACATACAGATGTCTCTTTATATGGGGAAGCAAACATAGCGCAGGTAACTGAGGCCATAAATATTTCCTGAACACAGCAGTGTGCAGATAGAGGCGGCACAGTCTCTACCCCCGATGAGTAGCGCGGCCGGCCTCTCCGTAATATAGCTGTGATTATGATTATGTAGGCCCGATCTGAAGATCCCGCTGCAGTCATCGGGAGAGACAGCGCTGATTTTATAAAGCAGTGCGAAATTAGCATCTCAAGCGCTGCAGTTCATCATCCGTGATTTAAACAGGGGCCCCGGTGAAAATGCACATGAATTACAGGAGAAGGGAAATGTCTTTTGTGATAAAAATGACAAAGCACTGAATAATTAGGCGATGTGGGGAATCTGAATTTTAATTGCCTCATGTTTTATACAAGCCATATCTGCTTTCACATTGGCCTGTTTGTCAAATGGTTCCCAAAAATAACAGGTTACTTTACCAGATTCCATATTCCATATTATTTTACACGGCTTTATTTATTACAGGCAAATAACAGGACGCTACAGGAGAAGATCCTCTTGGTCAATAACCTGGTGGAGGCCTTCGGAAACGCCTGCACCGTCATCAACGACAACTCCAGCCGGTTCGGGAAGTACCTGGAAATGAAGTTCACCTGCGGAGGGACGGTCGTGGGGGCCCAGATTTCTGAATACCTCCTGGAGAAATCCAGAGTCATCCACCAGGCCTTGTGAGTCACGTTTACATATTAGGCATGTAGCAGAGGCCCTTACCCAGCAACTAGTTACATATTTACACATTACACATTTATATAGGTGGATATTTACCTAAGCAATGCCGGTGAGGTGCCTTACCCAAAGGTACAATGGAAATGCCACACCTGAGAATCAAGCGTGAAACCTCTGACTTAGTAACCCAGCTCCCTAGTCATCAAGATACACCGTCTCCCCCAAGCTAGATGTGAATCTGACCCCCCACGCCCCCCCGGGACGAACCCTTACCTGAACAGGATGCTGCCAAATGTCCCCGTGAATAGATCCAGCATATTAATCTTGTGTTCATAGCAGCCTGTTAGTTACCGTAAGTTAAGTTGGCCCAGGGAGAGAGAGAGAGACAGAGAGAGAAAAGAGTAAATGTTTTGAAGCCGATGACATTTGCTATCTCACCAAAGTTAATACATCCCTCTCGTTCTGTCGCCCAGGGGGGCCCGAATCATGTGCCTGGTTTTTTTATTTTTATTTGATCAAAGATCACAGTACTTAAAACTTGCCTGTGGGACTCCGAGCTGTAAGCTTTTAAATTTGTCCGTATGGAAAGCAGACTGTGGGCTGAACTATCAATCCTCTTTTCATCAATCCTCCAGTGAGCACTTTGGTTTTAATTTTAGCTCATCGCAGCGCGAGTTTAGGACCAATTCACCCATGAATCATGTAGGATTGTCTTTCAGGGAGAAGCGTCACAAAGTCACATTTCCTGTACTGATAACGTATTTCAAATTTTGTGCAAAACTTGAAGTCGCTGTAAAATCATATTTTTTATTCCTCCACTTTCATATTCAACAATCAAAATGAATATAAATGAACTGCGTAAGGAATAGGGTCATAATAGAATAATTCTGGCAATGCTGTAATAATTTTCTAGATTCTATAGACATTTGTTCTGGACAAAGAGCCATCAGACACATACACATCATTCAAGGCCATTAACAAACAGGCTAAGCTGTGCTTCTCAACAAAAGTTTTACAAATGCAGCACTGCAAATACTGCAAATAAGTAAAACAGGGTGTAGGGACTACTTAGTTTTATTGCGTTTATTTAGCTATGGTAATCTAGTTGTTGATATCAGTAAGGGAAGACTCTATTTCCCATAATTCCCTCTGTAGTCAACCCATGTACAAGCACTGGCGGCCTTCCTGCTTTTAAATCCTGGAAATAGAGTGAGAGTGGCAAAAAGCATTAGTCTTAAATTCAGGGCTGGATTGCTGACAGGAACACAGTCCACCTTTATTTATATCGAGAACTAAACAGCACAAAGAAATGTGTTATTTTGTCTGATTTTATCTCCCCCAGAGGAGAGAGGAACTTCCACATTTTCTACTACATTTATGCTGGTCTGGCTGAGAAGAAGAAACTGGGCCATTACAAGCTGTCTGACAGCAAGACTCCGAGGCAAGTTTGTTGCTGTATTCAAACGATTGTGTGTGTGTGTGTGTGTGTGTGTGTGTGTGTGCGCGCATACCTATGCCTATGTGTGCGTGCGTGAGTGTGCGCATGCTTGTGCCTATGTGTCTGTGTGTGTATGTGTGTGTGCATGCATGCATACTTGTGTGTTTGTGCTTGCACATGTATGAGTGTGTGTGTTCCTATGCGTGAGTGAGTGTGTGCATGTGTGTGTGTGTGCGTTTGCATGCATATGTGTGTCTGTGTGTTTCTATGTGTAAATATGTGTGTTTGTGTGTGTGTGTATATATATTTATGTTTTTAAATCTACCTTCCCAGGTACCTCCACAGTGAGCAGGTTAAATTGCCTGACATTCTGAGCAGCGCTTTCTATAAGGAGCAGTTTGCCTCAGTGGAGCAGTGTTTCAAAGTGATTGGATTTACCCTGGAGGTACACCCTTGACAACCAAATTACTTACTGCTGCAACTTCTTATTTACAAACTTTTCTGATTACAGTAGTACATAATTACGAGGCTGTATTGAGTGTAAAGATCATGTTAACTTTGACTAAACAATTTAAAAAGACTCCCTCTTTCTGCATGTTCAGCTTTCTTCTGCTTATTTTTTAATGGGTTCTCTCTGCATTATTTAATTTTGCCGCAGATCAGTAATTGCTCATGAATTTGATCCATGCATATTTTTTATTTGCGTCAAGTGTGGAAAAGGGTTCAACATTAAAGGGTAAAAACGTTGAGTTATGTAATTATAATAAATAAAAAAGCAACAATTATGCAAGGAGGGCTGACTCAATGGAGATGTAATTCCATCGGAAATCAGCTATTTGAATTCGTCGTTCGGTAGCCTTTCTCCAACTCCAGCAGGCGCCCTCAGCATCAACAAAATCAGTGACACTTCCCCAGCAAATTCTGGCGTTCTCCACAAGCCAAAGCCACCTAGCGCATTAGCACTAACACCTATTTTAAAGCAGATTTTCTTCTCTTTCCTCATGGTTTTTCGGAATGGCTAACGGTACTCAGAGGTCCCTCTCTCACCCTTAGCTCAGCGGAGGGTTGACGAGCATGAGCTTCCCCCAGAACGTGAGCTCCCAGCTGGGGGCTCCTCTCTCCTGTCCTCCCCTGCCTGCCAGCTGAGACGTGCAGCCATTGTGTTGAAGCACGCACTTAACGCACAGCTGGTGCAGGTAGGCTGCAGGTGCCTTATCAGCCGGCGGGATCGCGATGCGGGAGCAGCCTCCTGTTCCGGAACCTTCCCTCACTGGATATATGAGATTATGCGCCGTTCATTCACCCCAGTGTCTCAGACCCCAGGGAGTATGTGCTGATGGTCTGTCTGCCAAAGGGACCAGGGCCCATATCCACAAACCCTCTGAAAGCGGCGGTTACTGATCTGAGATCAGTTTTGACTTTGCGCTTACAATGGACAAGGTTGAGACATAGATTAGATGTGGTGAAGTGAGGCTCGATCAGCACTTTTACTCTGTGAATGCAAACCCAGGACGAACAATGGCACATGTGAATGGAGGCCGGTCTCGGGGGCTTTGCGGCCCCTCTGACTCTATCAAACATGATTGGTTTGATTTTTTAAACACAGATTCTTTCACCTTCTGGTGTAGTGAGAGAAGGGCAGCAATGGGGTGACAATAAATCTGAGGAAAAATAGTCTTTACGTGTGTCAGATATCTAAGGTTCCATAAATTGTAAACCGTACACCTGGCCATACTGAGTCAAGCCACACAGTAGATCCTCAGACCTGTTTCTGAGGAGCCTGTTTTTTTTTCTGGCCGGCAGAATCTTTAGATTAAGAATAGTCTGTGATTCATGATTGATAGATCACCATTAGGTCACACAGTCGTAGCACTTTCTAAGAAAACAAATGTCCGGAGGGGACAAATCCATCCAGGACCCGCGCTGCCAAAACGGGGCTTCAAATGCCCGTGTGACCCTGAAGAGATGCAGACTAATCAGATATCTGTTGGTGACAGTGGGCTTGTCTCCTGTGATTTTGATAGGCCGGGGCGCGTGACGGAGGTTCCGCGTAATCGAGGAGACGTTCATGTCAGCTCGCCTCTGACCTGATCCAGGGTCCTGGTCCTACCGCACACAGCTGTGCAAAACGCCTTTTATATTTCACTCACATACATAAAGAACCGAACCTAACATTTAAATATGATCAATGCAAATATGCTTCAATGAGAAATAACACCCCACAGTAAATGAACAAACTTCATCATACTATACCTTATTGTGTCCATTCTGTCCCTTCAAAACCACAAAAATTTTGTGATATTTCGATAATGACGTTTTGATATCATTTTTATATCTTTGAGGTGAAGATGTTTCTTTTGATCTGTGTCATGGTGTTACCGCCATAATGGCGGGAGTCGAATGGCGGCTGTTTCATAAATATATATACAGTGCCTATCATAAGTATTCACCCCCTTGGATGTTTTACCCTTTTATTGCTTTCATTAATCAATCATGGTCAATAAAATTTGGCTTTTTTCACACAAAAATTTATCGGAAAAAACTCTTTTATGTCAAAGTGAAAACAGATTTCTACAAAGTAATGTTAATGAAACAAAATTATATAAAGAAAATAATTGTTTGCATAATTATTCACCCCCTTCAAGTCAGTATTTAGTAGATGCACCTTTGGCTGCAATCACAGCACTGAATCTGTGTGGATAAGTCTCAATCAGCCTTGTACATCTGCACACTGCAATTTTGCTCCATTCTTCTTTGCAAAACTGCTCAAGCTCTGTCAGGTTGCATGGGTATCGGGCATGAACAGCCCCTTTCAAGTCCAGCCACAAATTCTCTACAAGATTGAGGTCTGGGCTTTGACTGGGCCACACCAGAACATTTACCTGGTTCTTTTTAAACCATTCCTGTGTAGCTTTTGCAGTATTTTTTGGATCATTGTCTTGCTGGAAAATAAATCTTCTCCCAAGCCATAGTTCTCTTGCAGACTGAATAAGATTGTCCCCCAGGATTTCGGTGTATTTTGCAGCATTCACTCTGCCCTCTATCTTTGCAAGCCTTCCAGGGTCGGCTGCTGAGAAACATCCCCACAGCATGATGCTGCCACCACCATGCTTCACAGTGGGGATGGTGTGTTTTTGGTGATGTGCAGTGTTTGTTTTCTGCCAAACATAACGTCTTGTCTGATGGCCAAAAACTCAATTTTGGTCTCATCAGACCAAAGAATCTTCTTCCACTTGACCATGGAGTCTTCCACATGCCTTTTGGCAAACTCTATTCGAGATCTAATATGAATTTTCTTCAACAGTGGCTTTCTAATTGCCACTCTCCCATAAAACTTTGACCAGTGAAGAACCCGGGCAGCAGTTGCTGTATGCACAGTCTCTCCCATCTCAGCAGCTAAAGCTTGTAACTCCTTCAGAGTAGTCGTAGGGGTCTTGGTGGCTTCTCTCACTAGTTTCCTACGTGCACGGTCACTCAGTTTACGAGGCGGCCTGATCTAGGCAGATTCACACATGTGCCATATTCCTTCCATTTCTTGATGATTGATTTCACTGAACTCCGGGGATGTTCAATGCCTTGGGAATTTTTGATATCCATCCCTGAATTGTACTTTTCAATAACCCTTTCCCTGAGTTGCTTGGAGTGTTCTTCTGTCTTTATGGTGTTATGGTAGCCAGGAATACTGATCAACCAGTCTCTGGACCCTCCAGACACAGGTGTTTTATACCTCAATCACATGAGACACACCCACATCACTCAGGTTATCTTCAATTCACTAATTGTGAGACTATTGGCACCAATTGGATGGACCTCTACTGAATTTGCCCATTAAATTTAAAAGGGGGTGAATATTTATGCAAACAATTATATTTCTTTATATATTTTTGTTTCATTGACATTACTTTGTAGAACTCTGTTTTCACTTTGACATTAAAGAGTTTTTCCAATAAATTTTGTGTGAAAAAAGCCAAATTTTATTGACTATGATTGATTTATGAAAGCAATAAAAGGGTAAAACATCCAAGGGGGTGAATACTTATGAGAGGCACTGTATGTACATGTATTTGTCGATTCAGTCTTTCATCAGAATGATTGCAGTCTGTTCAGAGTCAGATTTGCCAGCTGTGTTTGTTCTTCATCAGGTGAGTCACTTTCTTTTTTTTAATCTATTTTTTTTTCTCTCTCTCTCTCTCTGCACCTTTAGGAGCTGGGAAGCGTTTACAGCATACTGGCGGCGATCCTGAACGCCGGCGACATCGACTTCGCCTCGGTCGCCTCCGAGCATCAGACCGACAAAAGCAATATCTCAAACATCGGCGTGCTGGAGAGCAGTGAGTCAGGTTTCATCTTATATAAATGTAAAAATGACTCTCTCCCGTGGCTAGGCCCCGCTAAAAGATGACCTCCAAAGAGATTCAACATGATCTGAGCTGCAGAGACCAATTTACATACTCTCATGACAGTGTGTGGACTTTATGCTGAGCCTTCAGTGCCCTGCAACATAGCCTGAATACATCACTGAAGAGACTGCAGACATAGACAAAAACACAAACACAGGCTTAATAATATGCATATTTACAGTATATACATGTACAAACACACACACACACACATTTTTTTATTTTTAGGTTGATTCTGAAGTTCCTCATTTGTCTCATTTGGATTTAAGATGCAAATTTTTGGTGGATAAAATACAGAAAAGCCTTCAAGATTGTGGTATAGGACACAAAAATACTGCACTCCACATATCATATTCATTAAAAAATAAGAAACAAAAGATACTGTCACCTACTAATCATAGTCATTGATAAAAGGAAACAGGGTTAGGATCATCTCAGTGTGTATGCCCGTCTGTTGCGATGAATGGGGACGTCCGTCAAACGTGTCACTTCCTGTCCTCCGCGGCCCCCCGCAGCGGCGTCGCTGCTGTGCATCCGCCCGGACGAGCTCCAGGAGGCGCTGACGTCGCACTGCGTGGTGACCCGCGGCGAGACCATCGTGCGGCAGAACACGGTGGAGAAGGCCACGGAGGTCCGCGACGCCATGGGCAAGGCGCTGTACGGACGCCTCTTCAGCTGGATCGTCAACCGCATCAACTCCCTGCTGAAGCCCGACAACCTCAGGTGAGCCGACGCCCGAGGGCACGTTACATCACCTGGATCACCTGCGAACTTACAGCAGCAGATGGGGGTTAATAAAGTCAGACTCCTCCAAACTTACAGCAAAGAGACCAACAAACGGGGTTATCTCAGCCCTTCCTTTTACAGTCCAATACTGTATTCAGAGCCTGAAATGACTGATGTCCCCTTATTGTAGCACAGCAGTATGGGATATGCTCTCTGTGCATGGAGTCTGTCAATCAAGCAACTGACTTGTGCTGTGGTGGGCGTGGCTACAGTACCCTGCCTCCTGTAAGCCCCAGACAAATCAGAGCATCATACAGTGTAACTGTAACTATATGAGTACAGCGATGCAATACATGTGGGAACACCTGATATACTGTGGCTCAGTATATCATTTTATTTCAGTATATCGTTTTATTTAGAGTGATTGGCCACAAATGGTTTGTATATTCCATGTTGTACACAGATACAATGTGACCTGGTAGGACCAGTGTTAGGCATGTGTTATATGGTTATATGTGTTATATTGTCTGCTAAATGCCTATAATGTAATTTAATGTAATATGGCTAGCAATGCTTTTTGCCGCACCAAGGTCAACAAGCTATTCATAATCGGTCAGCAGCCAGGGCTTGGCCAGTAATGATGACCTCATCAGTAAGCTAGCGTTGGCATTCTGAGGGTCTTCGGCACACAGCAGTGTGAGAGCCATTGGCCCCTAATGGAGGAAAATGGCACTGTCCCGATGGCACTGTGCCCTCTCAACTCTTTACCTCTTTCACACCCCTGTTTGAACCCCTTCCCTGAAATGCAGTGAGGAGGACAAGGGTCTGAACATCGGAATCCTCGACATTTTCGGGTTCGAGAACTTCAAGAGGAATTCCTTTGAGCAGCTGTGCATCAACATCGCCAACGAGCAGATCCAGTTCTACTTCAACCAGCACATATTTGCCTGGGAGCAGGTACGACAGACCACTCCACGCTTCTGTCTTCCTGAGATATTAACAGTGTGTGTGAGTCTGTGCGACTCCTGGGAGCATTTAGCTTTTTTTTTATCACCTTGAAATTGCCTTATTTCCATCTAAATGGTGATTTTATATCATCATGTGGTTAGGAGAGGAAGTGGGCGGAAGGGGAAACGGCCTCTTTTTCATTTACAAACACAAGTGTCTGCAGTTCCTTAACCTCTCTCTCACGGCTGCACTCTGTCCCGGGGCTGATGGCGGTTTTTTTTGATAAATGTTTTTATTTCTTTGCTCCAGTTCTATTTCCTTTGCACTACCTGTGCACCCAGCTCAGAACAAGGGTCAATTAAGATGGCAAGCACTGGTGACGGTGCAGGTGCTTTAGTATGGAGGAAGTTCTCCACCTTACACAACCTTTCACAGTAAATAAATTCAGCAACTGCCCCTAACCGCTAATGCTGCTTTCTCCATGTTGAATTTCTCATTTCTTTGACAGAGATCAGTTTAATGATAACAGCGTGTCTGTGCCTTCTGAGCTGTTGACTCACGCACACACTCACATAATTGAAGAAACTGCACAGCACATAAAGTTTCCCTTTTGTGGCTTTTTATAATGAACCCATTTTTGTATTTGTTTGGCTGTAAGAGAGTAACAATAGGTTAGCATAATGCTTTAAGGAGGGCAGCCTTATCCCCTGGTTTGTAATTATTTTTTCCCCTCCTGTTTTTGAATGCTTTGTGTTTTGCCACTGGGGCATACATTTCAGAAGCAATAGTTGTTCTGTCCAAAAAAAAAAAAAAAAAAAAAACGGTTGCAGTGTGACTGCAGAATGACTTTACCCAAGGCTAAGAGTTGTATTTTATTTCAGAGATTAGATTTCTCAAATGTGTATGAGCCCAGCTACCTGGGGGCTGTGGAGAGCAAACATTTGCCTTCTCGTTTCTCGTACCTTGCTCCTGTGTAGACAAAATGTCAGGGCCCCCTCCCAGCCCTCACCCCCCACACCCCACCCCCATCTCTCACCCCACCCCACCCTCCCAACTGATTTATATGTTGCCCTTTCCTTAGCTGGTCCCCATGATTTTATCATTTTCACCCAGAAAACGCCAAGCGAAACACTGCCGCCATGTCCTTGTGCTTCGAGGTTACATTCGAGCTTACCGCTGCACCCTTTCGGGTTTTGCCGTGCATACGTTGTCAGGATATATTTGGCGAAAAACCCAGTCTGTCTCCTCACCTGCGGTTCTCGAGAAAGTGTACAGGTGATCTGGATTCAGGCCTGACGTTTCACAGCCACCTTTAAAGCGCCGGGCTGTTTCTAAGGCCATGGTGGCTTCACACAGTTACCTCTTTGACAGGGGGAAACTTAGAGGGAAGCACATTCCTTCTGGATTTTTTTGGGACAATGAGCAATACTTACAGACCTTCATCCCAGTTTGTTTGGTTTGTCAGTTCTTTCATTTCCCTCTGGGGAAAGCACTATATCCAGTGCTTTTTGCCAATGCAGTTGCAGTAATGCAACATAGAAACATTTTATAACAATGATCAAACACAAAACCTGATGAATTGCGATTCACCATTGATCACTTTTTTAAAAGATTAAATTAAATTAACTCATCTCCCTTTTGTGAAACAGGAAGCTGGCTGTTAGCCCAATGGCCTTGAGCTAGATTAGCCTCTTTAAGGGACACTCAAACCAGACAATACAATACATTATCTAACATTATCTACAATTTCACTGCCATCATTTGTATTTGGGGCAAACAAAGTAGGTCATCACAAGCTCTCTTAGTCTTTTTGCACCAGCAAAAAATAGTTTTGCTCATGCTAATTGCATTAGCAAATCCAGCCTTAAGTGAGTTTGGTTGAACCTGGCCCCTTCTTTCTGTATCCACCTCTTCTCCTGACAGGACGAGTACCTGAATGAGGATGTGGACGCGAGGATGATTGAGTACGAGGACAACCGCCCCCTGCTGGACATGTTCCTGCAGAAGCCCATGGGTTTGCTGTCCCTCCTGGACGAGGAGAGCCGCTTCCCCCAGGCCACCGACCAGACCCTTGTCGGCAAGTTCTCCTGTTACCGACACGTCGCCTCCGCCGCCGCCGTCGCGGAAACCCTGCCCGAGACACGTTTCGGACGCCTTTTCGCCCAAAGCAGACTGTACGGTGTCTGCTCTTTTCAGCGCTTTATCGACCCTGAGGCATCTGGTGACAGAGGCCCAAAACCCGACAGACACACACGCACACATGCATTGAGTCTCCCTCATCAAACATTTACCACCCTGCTAAGTTTACACCTGTTTTCTCCTATTAAGAAAACAGAACAATGAATTTGTGAAGTGTCACATGAATTTTTCAAGGTACTAATTAAGGAGGCCTAAAGGTAGGTTAAACATAGCTTTTTAATATGGAACACGATAAGTTAACAGGTTTTAGCTTGCGAGGCTAATGTTACATGGACATGTGTCCTCTGTTCCTGGCTTGTCCTGATTTAATTGTACATTTCTTCAAAAGAATCTATTTCAGATTGTCACGCATTGCTTGAATTGAACTTTAGAGGAACATTCGAGTGATGCCGCCCTCTTATTTCGCGTTCTTGCAGAAAAGTTTGAGGACAACCTGAAATCGAAGAACTTCTGGAGGCCAAAAAGAGTCGACCTGGGCTTCGGCATCCACCATTATGCGGGAAAGGTAATAGCTGGTTGGCCTTTAATGCGCTCCCTCTCTGCTGCTGAGCCATGCATCGGCCTCATTCAGTGCTGTCGTTCGGACGTTGTTTTTTCAGGTCATCTACAACACCGCGGGCTTCCTCGCAAAGAACAGGGACACTCTGCCCGCGGACATCGTCTTACTGCTGAGGTCCTCGGAGAACGAGCTCACCCGCAAGCTGGTCACTCACCCCCTCACCAAGACAGGTACATCCGACCGCAACAGACTACATTCTGCTCAACAAATATCTGTCTGCCATCATGTCTATTCTCTGAGGTGAACTAACAGTCCTTACAATTACTTAGACAACCAACATTCCAGAAGCAAATGTGGAGGAATTTTAACCTTTCTTGCCTTTTTTTTTCTGTTGTTGTTCCATAACCCCAAGCTGGTCTAGAGAACAATCACATAATTAAAAAAAATTGAATTCTAATTACAATGCTTGCAAGAAAAGAAAAAATATATACACAGAAAGCAAATGGGCTGATTTCACTTTTTGCAGTGTGTCTTCTTCCCCCTTCGGGGATCCAGCCTCATATTGCGATTGGCTGGTGTCTGCAGCGTGAGTACTGTTCGTCACACGGAGGAGCACAGGAATGCGCAGCCAATCACATCGCCTCTAATCGCTCTCACGCACCTGTCCTGTCCCCTCAGATTCACCTGTTAATTTATTTAGCGTATAAATTCATCTTTGTTTTTTTTTTTTGCATAGTCACCCTACAGTCATCCCCACATGATTCCATTAAAGTAGGAGCGGAAGGGTTTTCAGTATGAGCTAGATTGAATCAAACTCATGTGAGCTCGGCTCATACAATTCAACCAAAGCAGACTTAAATATTTTATTTAAGGGCATGTTCTGTTTATTTTATTAATTTCAAAAAGAGCACATTTCAATGGATATGTTTGTTTATCTGCAGTAAAGTATAACATACTCAAAGACATGTATGTTGCAATGTAAAACCTGTTTTGTTTTAACTGCATGTGCTCTTAAAGACGCTAAGTGCGTTAGATTAAATCCAGCCCTGTCTCTTTCTCCTGGATGGTGGAGAGCGGACAGGTCTGCAGATGAGCTAACGCCCACCACGCCTCGCACCCGGCCTCAAACAGCCCACATCAATTCACACGCTCCGACGCTCACACCTCGAAAAAACCCACGTGGCTAGCAGCCCAGGAGATCGACCACCATCGATCGGCGCTTTACGATTTGCCCGTCACGCAGTCTAAAGCAAAGACAATCTAAGGCCTTATTCTGATTGATCCTTTAACTGTTTGGCGCCCTTCTTTTTTTCGCTGCTTGTCACTTTTGACGCCTCTTTGTTCATCATAATTCTCATTCATTTTGCTATAGCTTTATCTCTGATTCCAGAGTGTTTACCCTTCCCCCCAAGGCCCCCCCACCCCAGCGAAACTGCCCCCTGCTTTGCGGGCTGTGGTCTTCCTGGCCTAATTACCAGTGAGGGCTGGGGGTGCCCTGGTGCTGGGGAGGTCACCTGACACCCTGCTGATGGAAATTATAGGGTTCTGTGACATTTGTCACAAGCTCACATTTCTGCCCCCCAACCACCCCCGGCCCCCACACAATATGAAATAGGTGTGACATTGGCCCCTAAACACCTCCTGAATTCTCTTAGACTTTGAGCGAGGTCGAAGATGACATCGACAAGACACGGAACAGAAAGAAGTAGATATTTTATAAAAAAAACAGTCTGACTCTGCGCCCTTTTGTGTTTAATCATCTGAATACAAACTTGTAGCTGGAGCCCTGGCGTGATGTTTGGTTGGAAGCGACATGCACATAAAACCGGGCCTGATGGATGTTTAGCATGGCGGGCCAGCCGCTGTCCAGGAGTTGTATTTTTCATGAACGTGGAGCTCTGC
Organism: Albula goreensis; assembly: GCA_022829145.1. NCBI lineage: Eukaryota > Metazoa > Chordata > Actinopteri > Albuliformes > Albulidae > Albula > Albula goreensis. The sequence continues at coordinate 4,545,746 of CM040753.1, read as the reverse complement.
ATGCTGGCGCTGAAATGTCCGCCCCCGGCAGCTGCAGCTGGCTGGGCAGCGTGCGTGACAGAGCTGGGGATCGTTACCTCATCACCTCTGCTGGGGCTGGAACAGCCAGACACTGCAACGCAACAGGCAGGCACAGCAACGCAGCAGGCAGGCACAGCAGGCAGGCACAGCAACGCAGCAGGCAGGCACAGCAACGCAGCAGCCAGGCACAGCAACGCAGCAGGCAGGCACAGCAGCACAGCAGGCAGGCACAGCAGCACAGCAGGCAGGCACAGCAACGCAGCAGGCAGGCACAGCAGCACAGCAGGCAGGCACAGCAACACAGCAGGCAGGCACAGCAACGCAGCAGGCAGGCACAGCAGCACAGCAGGCAGGCACAGCAACACAGCAGGCAGGCACAGCAACGCAGCAGGCAGGCACAGCAGCACAGCAGGCAGGCACAGAAACACAGCAGGCAGGCACAGCAACGCAGCAGGCAGGCACAGCAGCACAGCAGGCAGGCACAGCAACACAGCAGGCAGGCACAGCAACGCAGCAGGCAGGCACAGCAGCACAGCAGGCAGGCAGAGCAACGCAGCAGGCAGGCACAGCAGCACAGCAGGCAGGCACAGCAACACAGCAGGCAGGCACAGCAGCACAGCAGGCAGGCACAGCAGCGCAGCAGGCAGGCACAGCAGCACAGCAAGCAGGCACAGCAGCACAGCAGGCAGGCACAGCAACGCAGCAGGCAGGCACAGCAGCACAGCAGGCAGGCACAGCAACACAGCAGGCAGGCACAGCAACACAGCAGGCAGGCACAGGCAGACAGGGCCACACAATAGGCGGACACACAGTCACACTCACACTGACCGAGGCCAGCACATCCAGGCCATAACACACAGCAAGATGTGAGTCAGGAAAAAACTTTCTTGTCACCCAAAGTTAATATCGTAACTCTTACCTTGATGTCGATTTTTCTGAGAAAATATAACTTGGAATGATACACCTAGCAGCAGCTTAGAGGAGTTTTTGTGTGTACCTCCTGATTTTTGTCTCAACCTCCCGTTTTTTTTTTATCTACCATCACTCCAGCAGAGATTGTACCTTGATCCATGTGAACGTCACATGACTGATCCAGTTGATTGCTGGTTTGCAGGAATGTTTTTATCTTTGGGTAAACACAGGCATCGTGAGACAGAGAGCAGCTCCTGAACTTGCATACTAAACTGCTTGTCACCTTTCAGATTTCTCACTGATGTTATTAATACACTAATTCTGATTGCTTTGTGATTTCCTTCTTAGTGTCTGCTGGCACTAAGACCATTTTCTCACAGAGTTGCACAGCTTGATACAGATTTTAATAGAGGGCAAAGTTATTACAGTTTCCATTAGATAATGGTAAATTGATAGAAACTCTATGGTTCAGTGGAATATATATATATATATATATATACATCTATATATTCATGCATATTTTATCGCCATATAACGAGTAGTAAATTTACTGTGAGATGAAGTTTATAAACCCTAATATGCCAGTCTAATATATAAGGCCTGGGTGAATGTTATTGGCTATAATGTCAGTGGTTCAGAGTAAACTATGAAATGCCCTCTGGTCATTGCAGAACGTCCCTTCATTATCTCTTAATATGGTGTGCCCACCCCCCCTCCTCCCCCCTCTTCCAGGTAACCTGGCGCACACCAAGGGGAAGAACGCCATGGCAAACAGTCAGACGCGCACCCCCCAGCGCACCATCAACTTTTCCAAGGTGCGTTCATCGGCCTCGCCTGTCACTGACGTAATTAAAAATGCATGAATGAACCACAGTTTTTCATGTTCTCTCTCTCTTATCTCTCTCTTTCACTCTTTCTCTCTTGTCCCTCTCTCACTCTTACTCTCACTCTCTCTCCTCACCCTCTCCCTCACTCTTTTTCTTTTCTTCTCTCTTTCTCTTTTCTCTTTATTGTTTTCTCTCTCAGACCAATTAACCTTAAGTGTTGTCCCTGTTTCTTCCCCTTTCCTGGCCTCTCTGCGTATAGATGGGAATGCTTGTGTTGTTGAGTACATTATCAGTCAGCGAGGTAATAACCATTCTGCTCCTTCCCCTCCATCTATACTCAGTTCCCCCAGATTAAAAACATAGACAGTAGAGATTAAAATAGAGAGGTGTAAGTAAAAGCTTGTCCTGTTTTTGTTTCTCGCTAGCACATAGAAGCGCAGCCAGAGTAGCCCTGGTCAGTGCTGTCCCTCCAGCGTGTGATTGTAGGTGTCTGTTTGGCCCCGTCTGTCCGCAGACTCCCTCCAGTAGATTGAGAATCTCAGAGGAGAACTCACTTGAGTTTGTTGGTCTGATTACATTTCGGAGGAAGAGCTTGTACATGTGAGAATGTTTGATGGAGAATTTTGGATATTTTCTCACTATTTGTTCACACCATCACCTTCAGTTAATATAACACACATACACAAGCGTGCACAGACGCACTCACATGCATGTAACATATAATAACATAAGATATGAACATATAATGTGTAATTTTATAAAATATGTATATATGTTTACATACAGTGTATAGACACACACACAGGCCAGACACTTTTATGTGCTGATGTTGCTTTTTTCCTCCAGAAATGTAGGAGAGAGACCCCTCCTTACCCTTTAGTGTCTATTCATTTATATACAATTTCAAAAAGAAATACATTTCCAATCATGGGGTTTTTAAAAAAAAAAAAAACAAGATTGAAGACAAATTATGGAATGACTTGGGAATAAGCAGTCTGATGAGGACACGCATACATTAGCATTAATTTGCATATTCAATCACGGCGTTTATTTTCTTAAACGAATGCTCTCATTTAAGGACCCTCCTTGGTACAGTAAATATTTCCACTTAAAGCGCGAGTGTAAATGAACCATCAGATGAGGTTGGAGGTTTCTAAATGGTTGCAATATTTTATAGTGCACGTATGATCGCATGGTTAATTTGCATGTCGTATCTGAACACATTATATGACCTCTTGCCCGTTCTTGACTGTAACTCTTTTATGTCACTAAATGTTTTACTCCCAGATTGCACATACAGTTCACAGGAATGTCATCCTCAGGGAGCAGATCCATTATACTTCAATTTTCCTTTGACCAAAAGGGTTAATAGTCATACTATAGATAGCAAGAATCCTGCCACAAAATCCCAGAGTGCAATCTTTTACTAATATTAACTCCTGTTGTTAAATTCAAGTACCATATATTTAACATTAAAAATGTCAAGAATCCTCTTTTGTCTTCTGGTGAGTAGTGGTCTAAAAAATTACAGTGTTTAAAATCACAATATTAATATTTGAGGTTTATGGTCATTCATGTTGGAGGACCTCCTGATTTCCTAAAATATGGACTATAAGTAACTTTAATAAATCCCTGAGTGTAGTGCAGTATATGTATGACAAAACTGGTGTAGCCATAGTTGAAAAGGGCTGCTATATCTCTGTCATGTCTTGTGAAATTTGACAGCCAAACAACCAAAACAGTGCTTAAATGTGATTTAATTTAGCATATGGATCCATCAAAACATGTCTGCCATACATGGAAAGGTCAGAGAACAAAACCAGTCCCTTTGTCACAATAATTATAGATCAAAAATATCCTACAACATGTCTAAATGCGGCCAGAATTAGAATTTTTCCAGTTTTAAGGATCTTATCACTACTCTTAAATATATATAAATATCCTATAAATAACAGAAACATGATTGATATTAATGCACAGTATTATCTTTGAGTATATGCACATAAACACCCCCACATTTGATGGTGTGTATGGTAGAAGTTTCTAATGTTTTGAGTGTTTTATCTGTGCTCAGGGCGACAGCGGAGAGTCTACTCACCATCCCAGAGAGACCACCAACATGAGAACTCAGACAGTCGCATCTTACTTCAGAGTAAGACCACAAGCCGCTCAACTACACTGACTTTATTACACCTAAGAACACTTCATATGTGCTTTACTACTGAAGATGTTGTGTTGTGATTTGGTTTTGGAACTCATTTTAATTTACTCATAACCAGCTGTAAGATGGTATCAGAGATGCCCCCTGGCTTTCATGTATGCAAAACAGATTTAAAGTATGAATACAGACAGTATTTACTGTTATTACTATTATTCTCTGATCAAATGAGGTGTAATTAACTCCTCAACATTGCATCACTTCCTGGCCATTGATCTTTAAATATCAAGAAAAATAAAGGAAATGCATATTCATGCAAGATAACAAAAAAAGCAGTTTCAAAATTGAGGGAAAAAAGAGTGTATCGATCACTGCATCAGTGCTCTCACTGATTTACTTGCAACAAATACCATTCTGGCCTAATTGGTCTTCATTCGTAATTAGTAGTTAGTTACATACTATATAGCTAGTTAGTAAATCAGTTGTTGGAGTCATGATACAGTGGGAGGATTCACAGTTTATGTTGCAATGCTGGTCATGTGACGATGCCAAGACAGATCCATTCCTCCAGGGTTCTCAGCCGGCCCTGCTCACTGTCTGTTCCCAAACCCCTCTCAGTACTCCCTCATGGACCTCATGTCCAAGATGGTGGCGGGACAGCCCCACTTCGTCCGCTGCATCAAGCCCAACAACGACCGGCAGGCCCACAAGTTCGACCGGGAGAAGGTTCTGGTGCAGCTGCGCTACACAGGAGTCCTGGAGACGGCGAAGATCCGGCGGCAGGGATACTCCCACCGCATACTCTTCGCTAACTTCATCAAAAGGTGAGCGAGAGGACAGGCGAGCGAGCACGGACGGTGTAGCATTATGGTGTGAAACGGTCTACAGCTGAGTGGATCACTGGGTGCTTATCTGGGACCCAGAAGGTTGGTGATTCAAGCCCCAGTGTGGCCACAGTAAGGTCAGGGTCTCTTAACCCCACAGTGCTCCCAGAGGGGATTGGCCCCTGGCTTAGTCTAATCAACTGTAAGTCACTTTGGATTGAAGCATCAGCTAAATAACCAGCTGAGTATTTCTCTCCTGTCCTTGGTGTTTGAAAGGATGTGGAACACTGTAAGGGAGGGGGCGGAGCAGTGAGTGTTGCTCTTCTTCATCTTCCTGGTATCCCATAATGCCTAGGGGGATGTGTAGGAATGGCTACCACAGCCAGGTCAAATATTTTAAGATTCTGTTAGTGATATGACACACACAATACAGCATTAATGCTCAGTATGTGCATAGACAGTAACAATATGTAGAGTTGGCAAATTTGACCCCAATTATTTGGAAAAAAAGGTCCATGACCTAACTTATACACTAATTATGTCTACCTTCATTTCAGCTGTTTGATTATCAAGAGAGTTTTTGGGAAGTTCTTCTGTTGGGTTTGTGATGCGGTCTCATGTGTTTCTCAAGCACTCAGCTGTACTCATTCGGTGATTTGAGGTTGCTTAGTGACGCAACACCACTATTGTGTGTTACGTCACTAAGCAACCTTTATCCCCTCCCACTGTGCTCATTCCTCATTCCCTGTTAAGCTACTCCCACACCCCTCCCCCCTACACATCTCCCAGGAATTGGCTTCAACTGTGCTCAAGAGTATATGATTAGTTTGATTCATTTTATGAGTTGCCATGTCTGAAGAAGTGAGAACAGCCAGCCCTTTTTGCACTGCATTTTCCGAGCGGAGCGTCTACACAGTTTATTGACCGCCCCTCTCAAGTTGTTCAGAATCACTTGGCTGGTCTCAAGCAGCGTTTAGGCCTCAGGGCCAACATCTTTTATTTTCGCATGCTGTCTTGTGCTCTTTATGTGTCTGAATGTCTACACAGAGGTGGTTTTGTGCCTGAACTATCCGTATTGTTGACAGAGGGAACCATCTGGAGTAATAACATGTTTACTACATGTACTGTATACTGGGCTTCAAAGTCAATGAGGACATGTAATAACATGTGTATTACAGGTACTATATTGGGCTTCAATGCCATTGAGAACCTGTAATTACATCTTTGTTACAGGTACTGTATGCTGGCATTCAAAATCAATGAGGATCCACCGGTGAGCCCAGAGACATGCGCTACCATCCTGGAGAAGGTCAAACTGGAGAACTGGGTCCTGGGAAAAACAAAAGTGAGGAAGGGTTATTCACTGCATTCATCCGCTCTCAAACCCTGCTATTTGGCATCAAAGTGGGGGTTCCCTTCTATTTCCAATCTTCATTTAGTAAACTTAAACTATAAATGGGGTTTGTGAACATTGCGGTTAAATTGAGAATGAAGTAATGAAGCAAAGTGCTGACGAGGGTTTGCAGCTGGAGTCATTAGCACAAATGTGGTTCTACAATTCCACCTAATTTTGATGTGTGTAAGTGTGTTTGTGTTTCTGCGGGTGTATGTGTGCGCATATATGCTTGATGTATTTATTTTATTTTTTCATTATCACGTGTGCATGTATGTGTGTGCACATGCATGTGTGTGTGTTTGTGTGTGGGTGTGTGGATGTGTTTGTGTCACTGTGGGAATATGTGCATGCATGTATGCTTGATCTGTGTGTGTTTGTGTGTGCGCATGCATGTGTGTGTGTTTGTGTGTGGGTGTGTGGATGTGTTTGTGTTACTGTGGGAATATGTGCATGCATGTATGCTTGATGTGTTTATTTTGCTTTTTTGTATCTGTGTGTGTGTTTGTGTGTGCGCATGCATGTGTGTGTGTGTATGTGTATGTGAATGCACTCCTGCATATGTGCGTGTTTGTGTGTGTATGCACTCCTGCGTGTGTGTGTGTATATGTGTGTGCATTCGTGTGCATGTGTGTATGTGTTTGTGTTCCCTTGGGTGCATGTGTGTGCATGTAACGCCTGATGTGTTTATCTCACTTTTGCGTTTTTGTGTTCCGGTGTGTGTGTTTGCGCACGCCGCGGCGGGTGTGCGGTCAGGTGTTCCTGAAGTACTACCATGTGGAGCAGCTGAACCTGATGATGAGGAGGGCCACGGATGGGATCATCCTGATTCAGGCCTGCGTGAGAGGCTGGCTGGGGGCCAAGCGATACCGCAGGATGCAGGAGAAGAGGGAGCAGAGTGCCGTGGTCCTACAGTCAGGTCTGTTTCTCCCTCTCCCCTCTATCTCTCCATCCCTCCATCTCTCCTTCTATCCCCCTCTCTCTTTCTCAGCTCAGAAGCAGAGCAGCAAGGGTTACAAAACACTGTGTTCCTATGCTCAGGTCTACTGATCATTTCTCCCCTGAAATCGGAGTTTGCCTTTTACACGTATAAAATGATAATCTGATGGAGTTTAACTGCAAACAGCCCGTTAATGGAACCGTCTTTGAGTGAAGTCAGAGAAGGGAGTGAATACAGGGGGTCCTCGACTTACCAACGAGTTCCGTTCCTACGACTTGTCGTAAGCCGATTTTCGACGTAAGACGGAATTTATACCTAAATTATACCTAAGTTAACACCTTAAGTCACTCACACTGTACACACAACACATGAAGGACATATTAAATACAGTAATTAAATGAAACAGTAATAATAAAAAAGAGAGAACAATTCAACAAATCTTTATTTCTGTGGTCATATTTACCAACCAAACCACTTAGGTCGAAACTAGGTTTTTTAAGTAATTTATGGGAGTGCGTCGTAACCACGAAACCGTCGTAACTTGAGACCGTCGTAACCCGAGGACCCCTGGACATGTTGAGAATGTTGACCTCTTTTTCATAACTTTTTTTTTTTTTTACCACCAACAGACCCAGTCTGTTATCTCCATCCCACAGCTCTATTGTTAATCATTATCTGCAGCATGGTTTTTTTTTCTAGTGTTTTGATTCAGCCATCTTTCCCACCTTCAGCTTACAGAGGCCATAAAGTTCGCAAGGAAGTGAACGATGACAGGACCAAGGCAAAGACTGAGGCCTTCATCACCAAGCTTCAGGCTGGTAAGAAGCATCACATTCTCTTTTCGCAGTATAAGCATGTCTGAGTCCACACAGAGTTACCACTTTGCTCTGTTTTGTGGTAATGTGAACGTAACACTTGCATCATTTCTCCAAGGAAGTCCCAGCCAATCATGGTTGACCAATGGCTTTAATTGTAGATGCATGCAGATTTTACTAAGGAAAAGAAGCTCAGCAGCACCATTAGGATCATGTGATACTTTCGAGTCCAGTTTAAATGATGCATCTCTTGCAAAATCCAATAGATATTTACAGCTCTGTACAAAGGCTATTGTGATGTGTTCTGAAACCACCAAAATGATAAACATTCCTCCATAAACTATGTAAGTTAAGTGTTGTGTTATATTGAGAGCCACATGCAGAAACAGCCAATATAGAAGACCTGTATTCTGCAATGAACGTGTCTGTATGAGGGGTTAATCTGAAGCTGCTTTCACCCTCTCTGTTTGTCAGTCTGCAGAGGTTACCTGGCGAGGAAGACGTACAAGGAGCTGGTGGATGAAAAGAACAAGGCAGCCGCGAAAATTCAGGCGCACTACCGTGGACACAAAGAGAGGAAGAGCTTTAAAAAGAAAAAGTATGTCTCCTGAAAATCAACCTTTCATCCTATTTCAGGCACATTATCATTATCCTGTGCAGATAGAGGGGGCAAAATCTTTAGCCTTTTTGAAATAGCTTGCTACATGAAAGTATCGAGTCAGCAAAATCGTGGCACTGTAATAGCACCCTAATGATAGTATACTTAAGTATAATAGTGTAGCTATTATCATAGTAAATAAGTGAAGTGATGATGTTCCTCTCCTCCTGTTTAGGGAAGCCATGCAGAAAGATAAGCAGGCAGCAGCGGCCGCAGAGGAGGCGAAAGAGGGGGCCCAGGCAGAGGGAGAGAGCGGTGAGCCAGCGGAGGGAGGAGAGCCGGCCACAGAGAAGAGCGTGGAGGAGAAGGGGGGAGAGGAGAAGAGCACAGAGGAGAAGGGGGGAGAGGAGAAGAGCACTGAGGAGAAGGGAGAGGAGGAGAAGTGCACAGAGGAGAAAGGAGGAGAAGAGAAGAGCACTGAGGAGAAGGGTGGGGAGGTGAAGAGCACAGAGGAGAAAGGAGGAGAGGAGAAGAGCACAGAGGAGAAGGCTGAAGGAGAGACCAGTGCAGAGGAGAAGGGGGGAGAAGAGAAGAGCACTGAGGAGAAGGGAGGAGAGGAGAAGAGCACTGAGGAGAAGGGAGGAGAGGAGAAGAGCACAGAGGAGAAGGCTGAAGGAGAGACTAGTGCAGAGGAGAAGGGAGGAGAGGAGAAGAGCACTGAGGAGAAGGCCGAAGGAGAGACCAGTGCAGAGGAGAAAGCAGAGGGAGAGAAAAGCGCAGCAGAGAATGGAGGAGGGGAGAACAGCACAGAGGAGAAGGCAGAAGGAGAGAAGAGCTCAGAGGAGGATGAGACCAAGGCGGCTGTAGTGCTCAGGCGGCAACTAGTGCTCCAGAGCAACTACAGAGGTTACAAGGAGAGGAAGAAGTTCAAAGAGCGTCAGGCGCAGGCGGGAGAGAAGCCTGGTGCTGAGTCAGAGGATGCAGGGGACCAGAGTGAGGGCGGAGAGCAAGGGGAGGCGGAGACGCCCAAGGAGGTCGCTGCTGGTGAGGAGTCGGCTGGTGCTGAAGGCCCTGCAGCCGCCCAGGAGGAGAAAGCACCAGAAGCAGGACAGGAAGCTGCTGAACAGGAAGGAGCTCAACAGGAAGCGGACACAGCAGAGGAGGCCAAAGCCGCCACCGTCCTCCAGAGCAACTTCCGCGGCCACAAGGAGCGGAAACGGCTGCAGGAGGAGGGGAAGCTGCCGGCCAAGGGGAAGAAGGAGGAAGAAGCAGACCTCCCAGGACCCCTCCCAAGACCCCCACAAGACTCAACTCCGGAGCCCGAAGAGGAGCCTGGGAAGGAACCCACTCAAGAGGCCTCCGAAGAACCCCACAGGCCCCGGAGAAAGAGGGGGAGGAGCAGAAAGAGAAAGCGGAGGGAGAGTCTGTTAGGAGAGGGAGAGGACGAGGTCAAAGCTGCCACCGTCCTCCAGAGCAACTTCCGAGGCCACAAGGAGCGCAAACGGCTGCAGGAGGAAGGGAAGCTGCCGGCCAAGAAGAAGCAGGAGGGTGAGAAGCCGGAGGAAGAGGAGGCCAAGACCGGGGACTCGGACCCGGAGCCGAAGCCTGAAGCGGAGTCGTCTGGAGGCGAGGCTAAGACAGAGGAGGCGAAAGAGGATTCGGACGCTCCTGGGGGGAACACGGAGGTGGATGAGGAACGGGCAGCTACTGTCCTGCAGAGCAACTACAGGGGCCATCGGGAGAGGAAGAGGCTGAAGGAAGAAAGAGAAGGCGAGAAACCGTCGGATGGTAACGAGGACGAGGGTGAGGGTGGGGAGGGCAAGGAGGAGGAGGAGGCGGCGGCACGAGAGGAGGAGGCCGTGGAGCTGGAGGACGTGGAGCTGGAGCGACAGGAGTCCAGCCCGGATGACCTGCTGGAGCAGGAGCAGGCCGCCGTGAAGATCCAGAGCAACTTCCGGGGCTACAAGGACAGGAAGAAGCTCAAGATGTCTGCGAATGAGGAGATGGAGGAGCTACAGCACTTTTCTAAACAAGTGAGAAGCCAGGGGCAGAGCTAACACACAGCCTAAGCCCACACAGAGATGCCTTTCCCTTATTTAATCTCTGTTTGGTAGCCTAATATCCACGGCTTTCATTTGATATTTGTTTAGGAGGTCCATTTTGCACTGCAGTGTACTGCGGCCCTTTTGGTGCATTGGAAAATGAAAAATAAATATGCTCCATTACTAAGCTCCAGGTAGACTCAGACTTCCAACCGTAGAATTGAGAGCCATATATTTTCTTTGTGTTTTGCATCATTGATTAGAAGTAAAAGATAAAATGGTGACCTGCCCATTGATATACATTAAACATGGATTTTTCCTGCCCTGGTTTAGGTGAGTGAAGCTTCCGAGCACTACCTGGCCCTGCAGAAGAAGCTGAACGAGATCATCCTGGCCCATCAGATGAACCCCACCAGCAACGGCATGTTCATGAAAGGAAAACAACTCAATGGATACCTGGCCAATCAGCCTCAGGTTCCAGGTGGGTTCCGGAGTGGAACATTCCGGAAGCAGTTAATTTCTCAAGTGTCTCCTGCTGTCTTTCTCACTCTGTTCAGTTCACATCAGTTACTCAATTGCAATTGGTTCATTAGCAGGACAACAGTAATGGTGTTTTCAAAGCAGCAAAGAGGAACATGCAAACAACATCCTCTCGCATTCTTTTGAATACCTGTACAAGACTTCTTTTTCAGGAGTGGGGCCTGCTGCTTTTGGGACAGTCCGCAGCAGGTGTTAAGTTGTGGAATTAAAACGTGTAAAATTAAAAGGCCTTTGTGGAGGTTCGGCTCGGTGCAGAGTTTAAGGTTTGGCCTATATTACGTAAAGAGCACAGTCCCATCGGGCTATACTTCAGTCCAACAGTCTGCAAGAACAACAAAGTGCAATGATTTGTCACTTGGTATTCCTCTGAAGGCACAGGTATAATAATGACATTAAATGAAGCATGAACAATAGAGTAATTACAGACTGAGGGAAGTGCAGAGGGGTTATTTAAAGAAATGTGTCTCCAGGTAAAAAGAAAGGGGAAGAAAAACAAACAAAGTGAAAAAACTGTAGTAAGAGATCGCTGTCCTGATGTTGCAGCAAGGAGATTCCGCACCCTGGGGACTCAGGAAGGAGAGAAAGAAAGTGATTTAGAAACGGTAGAGCAAACTGATGGAGGAGTAGATGGTGAGGAGATGAAGGGAAGAGCAGAAGGTAATGATAGCTGGAAGATAAAAAGCTGAATGATTAATGCAGCAGGAAGCCAGGGCGATGCTTTTTTGCCCCCAATTTTGGGGATTTGAGAGCTTGGTGCCGTGCCACCCCTTCCCCCCCGATGAAGAGCGCAGCTGAGCTTTCAGCAACTCCTTATGATAAACTCACTGAAAAAGCAGCGATCACTCTCACCACCGAGGGCACAACAGTGTCACAGGGCAGAGTGCAGGAGCCATATTATATATTATTATATTTCTATTTACTTACAGTGCAAATATGGTTATGTTTATATTAGATTATTTTCTACTTTTAATTATACGCCTCCTGTAGGTGAAGAGCGGGTATAACTTTATTTGCTCACTCAAGCAATGTTTCTAACCTGACACAATGACTGGGGCTGGGCTTCTCTGGATAGCCTGCATTTTTAGCGAATTGTTGGTGACAATCAGAAGAACGTCCATCGTTTTGTCAAATATAAAACAGCCTGATCTATTTCACAGGCAGCCCACCGGTGCGCCACCGCACCCATACCCATCAATGACAATGATAATACTTTTTCACCCGTTACATCGCATTTAGCGGTTCTCCAGCAGTTTGCCCTTGCGTACCCGACCCGATGCAGGACTCTGCCACAGGAAGGTCAGCACCAGTTGAAAAGGGAGTGTGTTTCCCACTTATGGCGTATTGCTGGTTGCCTTGTTCCTGATCCCCCTCCTAAGGGGAACTAATGTAGTAATCTAAGGCCTGCCAGGGGAAGACTAGCTGTGTGTCAGGGTTAGGAACGGCAGTGAAACAGACCTCATTAGTCATTCAAAATGAAAAACATTGTCTTATTTGCTCAAGGAAAACATTTTACAAGCCCGCTTGACTTTTGACTAAATTTGTCATTAATAATTAAAAACATTGGACAATTTCTTATTTTCTCAAGGAGAATATTTAAGAGCCTATTTTAACTTAGCCTGATTATTTTTTCCTAAATATATCATGTTCTGTATTTTGAAAATACAGTGTCACACAATACAGGTCACAAAATGGAGGGGACCTTTACTTTTCAAACTAGCTTCATGAACTCCACTCACTCTGCTTTCAGTTTGTGACCGATAATAACTCCTTTTGGTAAAATCCTGATATTTAGCCTTTAATTTATACATCAAAAACATACCACCGCCAGAAATGTATCAATTTGGACGGCTCGGCACTATTGGCTTGTTATCTCCAGTTATGTCCCTGCGCTCAATGTCCGAGTAGGACAACAAACCTCTGGGTGCAGCGATTGATCTCCTCTTCGGCTCTTACCTGCGCCCACTCCTCGTGGGTGCCGTTTCCTCTGAACTGAAAGAATCCGGAGAGTGGAGGCTGACTCACAGAAGATGGAGTGCACCTGTAAATTGTCCCTACCTTTCATCAGAGCTCATGAAAGGAAGCGCTTGACCAGGTCTCTTATCCTCCAGCACCGACACACTGATTGTTCCCTGTCCCTGGGTCTCATTAGTTCTTAAAATACTGGGCAGCAGTTCTGCGATAAGGGCCCTATTTCTCTCTGTTCGTCATTATTGCTAGGCCACTTAGTTTTACGTTTATTTTCCTCGCTCTATCACTTAAATCTGTGCATTAGTCTGTCTTAACTTCAGTCCTCACTAGATATTTCAGGTCTTCAGTGGAACAAGGGGGGTGGAGGAAGGGAAGTGGGGAAATTAGCTGAAGGTCCCTCCTGCCAATTTCATTGCTTGGGTTTCTTGAGAAAAAAAAATTCTCCAGCAAATGGAGTGGTGAGAACTCTTGAAAAATATTGCCCCTTGTTTTCTCAAAAACATGTTACAAACAGAACATTTACATTGCTTTTATGGAATAAACAAGAATACACGCTGTGGCTTTGTGGGAAATCATTTAGGGAAGAAATAAGATGATTGAATGTTCCAGCCAAAACTGAGTATTTGGAAATATTCCTTGAGTATTAGAACATAAGAACATGTCATGACGAGAATAGGCCATTCGGGCCAACTAAGCTTGCCATTTCAACCTTAGGAATATCCAAGACTTCATCAGGTCTGGCCTTGAACACAGTGAGGGTCTCTGCCTCAACTACATGACCTGGCAACCTATTCCATGTATTGATAACTCTGTGTGTGAACTAATGCTTCCTTACAGCAGCGTGGAACTCACCCTTAACTAATTCCCATTTATGCCCCCTTGTTCTGCAGAATATTCAAACTGTGCAACACGGTTGTCAAACTAAAGCTTGTGACATATCAGCATTAAAATGAGCCAAGGGGGCATTTAAGAGTGTATTTTACACTGATATCAGGAAGTAATTCTCTCACAGAGAGTTGTCAATGCATGGAATTCTTGCCAGGGGATGTAGTAGAAGCAGCAGGATTCTTATGTTCTTATGTTCTGTACAAACTTAGATCAAAATTGCTTAGCTTTCAGTTTTACTTCATTTGTCGCTATTTTCCATTGCTGATAATTTAATCGGCGAATGAGGTCCTCATTTTCTCTCAGGCACCTGATATTATCAGACCCAGGGATGCCGTGAGACAGGAAACATTTTTTTTTTTTTTTTTATGTGGTGATAGGACATCTGGAATTTGCAGAGTTCCGCAGATATACTGTTCATTTGATTTTTAGATTATCCAGGTAATTGCTTTGGTGTCTCAGATCATGAGCGAGAGGATCGGCGATGGTTGAAGTTCACCATCTTTGTGCCGCATGTCAAATTGCACTGGCAGCTGAGGATCTGTTATCTGAAGTTGCCGTTTGTCCACGGGAATTGTAATTATATTGTCAGCTGTAATTATCTTCATTTCACAGTGTAATGACGGCTTCCACATTCTTAGCCTTGACAGAAGGTTATTCCAGAACTGCTGTTTGGTTCCGTTACTGCTCTGTGTGTGAACCCCCCCCACCCCCACCCCCAACATTCTTTTATCTTTTTTTTTTGTTGAAAATGATTTTGGAATAACCTTTTTGTTTGCTCTGACAAACGCCCAGCAGTGAAATAGCGTTATGGAAATCAGATAGCCTGAAGAAACCTGAAATGTTATTCTAAATGGAAGCATTGCTAGCATGCCTTTTCCCATATCATATCTTGATAGATTGGTCTCACTTAATCATTCGCTGTGTGTGATAGCTAGCGTAATAATAATCATTGAAATCATAATCCATCACTTGCAGATGATATTTTCTTGAACCAAAAAAAACTGATTGCACTTTGAATGGCAATAACATTGTTCTTTATGCCAAAATGTCATTAAATAATAATTGCATTTCATTAGAAATGCTGTAGCAATTATAACCGTTAATGTGTGACTTTTAAATAGCTTTTATTCCTCTGAGCAATTCGATATTTACAATGACCTTTTAAGCGCCACATTCAATAACTATGACAAACGTTTTCAATAAGTACGACAAACCTTTAGCCAATTAGCATATTTATACATTGATAAATGGCCTTTAACATTTGGAACCATGTGTGTGAGTCATGGGGCAAACACATAGTTTACACTCTGTCCGTTCATTTAGAAGGATGAAGGTAGCGGTGCTGCAGCAGTGTGAATTGCTTTTGATTGAGGCAACATTTCACATCTTTGTGTCTGTCCTTCTGTTTGTCTGTCCATTTGTGCGTGTGTGGAAATACGCACACACACACATATGCACACATGCACATGCACTCACATACACACTCTCTCTAGAGAGTGCATGTGTGTGAGTGCTTGTGTGTGTGTGTGTGTGTGTGTGTGTGTGTATTTCCACACATGCATGCACACTCACACATAGTCTCTCTCCTGCACATATACACACACACACATACAAACACACATTCCCAGTGTGCATACTGTAATACTTCCTGTGCTTACAGCAAAAGCAGAGCAGATAACTCTTATGCTCTTGCTGTTCATTAATATGCATCACAAAGCACTTGACATGAGGCCTGTGGTGCTTCTCTTTCACTAAAGACAGTGCTTACACAACAGGCCTGTTCTCATAAACCTTGTTAGCTACAGACATCGCTGTGCATTGTACAATGGAGAGCCATTTTCAAGCACATGTGGCGAAAGTAGTTTTCCCGAACAGCTTTTTAACAATAGATCAGAATTGTAATAAAATAAATTGTCACTCTCTGCCTGCTTCCTTTGTGTGTGCACAATAGCACCTTCAAAAAAAAAAAAAAAAAAACACTGTCTGAGAAATTATTAGATTGCCATAACCCACTCTTGATCTTGGTCCAAATCATTGTTTTTTTCTTGTTCTCTGTGGAAATTGCCAGGTTGTTGAAAGTTTGATTTGCAGTATTGTTTGGTTTTTTTTTTTTCTTCTTTCAGTCGATCAAAAACAGACCAGGACTCCGCGCAGAACGCAGCAGCCAAAAACTCTCAACACCCCCGAAGACTCCACTTACTACAACCTGATCCATGTAAGGGTCACTTCTACAGTATGTCTGTTTGTTGCAGTTACCGGGGAATTATAAGTTATTGCATTTATGTTAGTTAAGTATGTTTTAACCAGTTTCTGGATTAAGACTCTGTGTTGGTCTTACTCTTGGTTTATTTCCATTCTCATAAACACTAAATGTATTATGTGTCATTGTATAACAGTACTGTATCAGTCTTCACTCTGCAGCCTGGTGTGTGCAGTACCATTTGTGTATGTCCCCTTTATGCACTGAAATGTAGAAATCATTTTATGCGGGATTTTGAGGCTTTAGTTACTTCTTTAAGAGAATACTTGTAGTGATGTGTGTTTGACACAGAATAGACATTTAATTCGCATTGTCTTGGGAACCATGTGATACTGTCTGGAATGAAATATGACACCTTCCTTTTAAAGTTGTACTGTTCACTGTAATTGCTAACAATGACTTTTAAGATATACACCATATCAGAAGATCAACACAAAATCATTTTATTCATTTTTATCCATTTTTAATCGTGTTTGTCAAAATGAAAATTTCCCACAAAAATATTCCATAAGTCTTCCTGCAGCCTAAGTTTGCCAAAATCTTAAGTCATTGTTTTTTTCAATGTATTTTGAAAATGTTTTAGTATTTTGAGGTAGTTTAGGACTCATGTATGCCATAAGTCATCCTCTGAAATCTCTCTCCCTCTCATTGCCTGTGCATTTGCAGAGATCAGTCCAGGATGAGAAACGGAGGCCGAGGAAACAAAGGTAAATCGATTTGTTTACGTGTCTTTCACACCTAATGACTCCCGCCTCCCCCTCATCTGTCTGTTTGAGTTTCCCTCATTCAGGCGTGTTTATGTGTTTAAGTGAGTGGAGTTTTAACATTTACTATTCAGAGGGAGAGCGAGGACTTTGGGGGTAGGCCCGTGTCAGAACAAGGCAGCGCGTTCAGGATCACGGCCAGGAACACACTGCATTTACAGATCGGCCAGCAACTGTCAGTTAAACTTCCTCTAATATAGCGCTGAGAGACATGTGGGGCGATGGGAGGACTTAACAAGGATCAAGAATGATAATTTATAGCAACATCTTCAAACTAGATATGCAGGTGCCTACAATCTGTGAAAGGTGAGCTACAACGCACAACCAGGAAGTGCAATTACATAAATGGTGAAGGTTGCAGATAAACCACAGCGGTTGTAACAACCAGCGCATACATAAGGATGGCGTTTAATTGGACGGTGAGATGTAAATAAACAATTTGTTTTTAAATATATGTGCACGCTGCCTTCGATGGCGCAGCTTTTGTATAGGGGAGAGCTTTCGTAATGGCTGATGGTCTGAAACGATGATTTCCAGACTGTAAGTGTTCTGTGGCTGCAAAGCATTGATGTAACCACTTTACATACAGATGTGTGTTTATGGTGGGGAAAAATCCACTGTAGTGTTACATTATAGGCTAACTGAATGCGCCCAACCCCTGCAGCTAAATCCATTCAATTTCTAAGCATGTTGAAAGATGTGTGAGACAGACACCAGGAATAAGAGTTTAAGCCCCACCATTCAGTATGAAAAATGGATGGCAGTCTGTCTCAGTGTGAGTGTGTGTGTGTGTGTGCGAGTGCGTGTGTGTGTGAGTGTGTGTGTGATTGTCTGTCTCAGTGTGTGAGTGTGTGTGTTTGTGATTGTGTGCGAGTGCGTGTGTGTGTTTGTGTATGTGTGAGTGTGTGTTTGTGTGTGTGAGTGTGTGAGTGAGTGTGCGTGTGTTTGTCTGCCTGTGTGTGTGTGTGTTTGTGTGTGTGAGTGTGTGTATGATTGTCTGTGTGTGTGTGTGTGTTTTGTGTGAGCGTGAGTGTGTGTGTGATTGTCTATCTCAGTGTGTGAGTGTGTGTTTGTGTGTGTGTGAGTGTGTGTGTGATTGTCTATCTCAGTGTGTGAGTGTGTGTTTGTGTATGTGTGAGTGAGTGTGTGTGTGTTTGTCTGTCTGTGTGTGTGTGTTTATGTGTGTGTGTGAGTGTGTGTGATTGTCTGTCTCAGTGTGTGTGTGTGTGTGTGTGTGTGTGTGTGTGTGTGTGTGATTGTTTATCTCAGTGTGTGAGTGTGTGTTTGTGTATGTGTGAGTGAGTGTGTGTGTTTGTGTATGTGTGTGTGTGTTTGTGTGTGTGTGTGAGTGTGTGTGATTGTCTGTCTCAGTGTGTGTGTTTGTGTGTGTGTGTGATTGTCTATCTCAGTGTGTGAGTGTGTGTTTGTGTATGTGTGAGTGTGTGTTTGTGTGAGTGTGTGTGTGTTTGTCTGTCTGTGTGTGTGTGTTTATGTGTGTGTGTGAGTGAGTGTGTGTGTGTTTGTCTGTCTGTGTGTGTGTGTTTATGTGTGTGTGTGTGTGTGTGTGTTTGTGTGAGCGTGAGTGTGTGTGATTGTCTATCTCAGTGTGTGTGTGTGTGTTTGTGTGTGTGAGTGTGTGTATGATTGTCTGTGTGTGTGTATGTGTGTGTTTGTGTGAGCGTGAGTGTGTGTGTGATTGTCTATCTCAGTGTGTGAGTGTGTGTTTGTGTGTGTGTGAGTGTGTGTGTGATTGTCTATCTCAGTGTGTGTGTGTGTTTGTGTATGTGTGTGAGTGTGTGTGTGTTTGTCTGTCTGTGAGTGTGTGTTTGTGTATGTGTGAGTGAGTGTGTGTGTTTGTCTGTCTGTGTGTGTGTGTTTGTGTGTGTGTGAGTGTGTGTGTGTGTTTGTCTGTCTGTGAGTGTGTGTTTGTGTATGTGTGAGTGAGTGTGTGTGTTTGTCTGTCTGTGTGTGTGTGTTTGTGTGTGTGTGTGTGTGTGTGTGTTTGTCTGTCTGTGAGTGTGTGTTTGTGTATGTGTGAGTGAGTGTGTGTGTTTGTCTGTCTGTGTGTGTGTGTGTTTGTGTGTGTGTGAGTGTGTGTGTGTGTTTGTCTGTCTGTGTGTGTGTGTTTGTGTGTGTGTGAGTGTGTGTGTGTGTTTGTCTGTCTGTGAGTGTGTGTGTGTGTGTGTGTGAGTGAGTGTGTGTGTTTGTCTGTCTGTGAGTGTGTGTGTGTGTGTGTGTGTGTGAGTGTGTGTGTTTCTGCCTCAAGGTGAGCTCCCGCACAGGGAGATGATGGAGGGTCTCACACACAGGCAGGAGATTGACAGAGGGGTCTGGAGGTGCAGAGGAAGGCAGAGCCGCTTTATTACCTCGGCCCGAAAACGGAGCGCAGCTCGGGCTCGGCGGTAGAGGCAGACGCAGGCATAGATTTCCCAGCATCCGGGACGATAATTTGTTATCAGATAAATAAAAGCTGGCGGTGGAGGGTGGTAGTTTACATGGATCATTAAGAAGGAGAAGGTCACGGGAGAGATAGCATCTCTGGCCGGCTTTGACAACGAGGCAGGAAGGGTGCGGGGTAACTACGGCGACCGCGTCTGTCCGGGCACGCTCCGTCCCCACGTGTGATCAACCCCACGGAAATCAGGAGCTGAGGTCACTCTGACAAAGGCCTGACAAAAACACGGGGCCAACGAGGCAAAGCCTCCGCGACCCACACCCGCTATCTAATCAATGGAGTTACAGTGTAGATCATGAGAAAATAAAACGCGAGCGCACGTAAATGCGTGTCTTTGCAGTCAGAGGATTAGTTCGAAATACATGCTGGTGTCAGATGTTTAGATCTTTTCAAGAAGAAAAGGAATCATAAACTTGTGAAGACCCAGCGATGGAGGAAACTGTCTTTGGCTCACAGCGTTATCATTTGAAAGCTGCCCATCAGTTCAGATGCTGCCACTGGAAATTACAGTAATTGTTTAGCCCTCTGAATCCATGGCATTACGTTAAGTTAATCAGAGACTCTCGCTTTGCAGTTTGGGGCTTAAGCATCTCAACAGTGCATTTAAGTATGCAACACTGGCACGCTGTTTACATACACACGGTTTATTTCATTTGGCTGTTTGTTTTACTGGAGCTTGATGAAAAGGAAAGGAAAACGTTCAGCTGTTGTTCTCATGGTGAAATTGTTCATTAAATTGTGAAACGCAGTTGCTGCTGTGTGGAGGTGCACTCTGATTTTTTTAAATAACAGACATGCCAGATGTCCTCCATTTTGAATCATTCCGCCACTATCGATATTGTTTGATTAGTTAAGCAGCATTAGGAAGATAAAACAGGGCTCACTGGTTTCCCAATTCCCGGTAAAACACTTACTTCGATATGCGTACGAGTCTCTGTGGGGTGATCTGCTTTGTCTGTCTTCAGACATAAACCAGGAACATTTTATTTCAATCGCAAGGCAAATCGTATGAAGAAAATGAAGTAGAGGACCAAATTCTTTGGTGGGGAAAGGAGTTTTGTGGAGCTGCCACAGTTCAGATAGTCTGAATTGAGTGATATAATACCTTTAGAGACCCAGTAGACAGATTGGAAGCAATGGGGCTTACTAGTAGCAAAGATTGCTTTTTTTTTATTATGTAATGCTGCCAATGGGCCTAAAGAACGGAGATGTATAAAAAAAAGGAGAGAAAAAAGCACCAAGGGGAAGGATTCCATCTTAGTCCATCACAGGAGAGTGACTGGCTTTATGAATCGTTGCGAGGAGGGGAGAGGTCTACCGACGGGCCCGAGGGAACGGGGGTCAACGCAGGGGGCGATGCCTCATCATGCCTGCACAGACTCCCCCCCCCCCCACCCCGCCCCCCACCCCCCCCCCCCGCCAGTGCTTCCTCCTCCACTCTGACTGGAGTCATCAGGGTATTCAGCTGTAAGCTCAGCTCTGCTGCAGGATGCATGGAAATAACTAGCACCCTAATGGAGGGGGGGGGGTTGGGGGAGGCATTACTTTGGCCCGCTCTGGCCCATTTAACACTTTGCGAATAAATGACTCTTAAACAGCGTGGACCATCCCATCGGCTCTCGTTAAAATTTACCTATCAGAACTTTTGCAGATCCAGCTCCTGTTCTTCAGACTTTTAATTTCACCCAGAAATTAAATATTTGTGATGAGTTTACAGCATCGTCAAAACATCAGAGTTTGTGAAGCAGGTGAGCTGCAAATTCTTGGCATAAGGTTTGGAGGATTTACCCTGATTTAGCAGATCACCAGCTGGAATAAGAGTGCTCAGCTGTAAGCTTAACAATTTAGCAGGGTGCAGGGAAATAACGAGCATCCTGACAGAAAGATGGATTCTGGGTTGCTCTTGGCTCATTTAACTCTTTGTTAAAAAATGCCTTAAACAAACTGGAGTATTATTTAAAAGAGGTTTGTATCAATGCTGACTCAACAGAGATGTGTTTACTTAAAACTTTTGGAAAACCACAGCCTTTTTTTGGGATATTTTATGTCTCTTTATCTTAGTAAACATTTACATAGACAATCATTATATTGTTAGCATTGTTAAGGAGGTGTAGCATAAAATAAACTGGCTCATTGTGAATATTGATGTCTTAGACCACTTGTTCATTGTGTTAAATATTACAGAAATATACAATCTGGGTAAAATATTTCTTTAATAAGCGATAACACCTTCTTTACTGCCCCAAGTCTTATCCATGGTTTGCACTTTCAATACGGAAGACATCCCTTCCCTGTTTGAATCCCGTTAAATGCATAGTAGCAGTTAAGCCTTTGCTCATTTCATGCTAAAAAGAAACTGAAGAACAAAATGCTTTCTTCCTCATTGACCAGTGGTCCCATCATTTTCGCAGGCCTTCTGAAACTGCTTGCCTTGTCATATGAGACAACGCTTGAGGGATTTTGCGCTCATAATTTTTTTGATTATCGATTTTCTTCAAGAGTCGTTCACCCACCTCACTACTTTCCAAGTGATTGTTTTCTTGTAATTTGGGCATAGCTGTCGTTACCTAAAAGTTTGCTTCTCTGTGTTTCTGCAAACCAGCCCGGGGAAGCTAGAGGACATGGATGACCCCTACTACCAGGGCCTGTCCACCAGCAAGTCCATGGGAAGCATCCCCAGTGAGAGGAGGATGTCCAGCAGGAGGGAGTCCACCGAGAGGAAGCTGTCCATCGACAGGCCTGCCTCCGAGCCGGACGTGCCCCGCCCTCCCAAAGACAAGAGGTGCGCATTAACTTTAGCCCAGCGAGACAGGCAGAGCTCCCAACTTTAGGCTCGGTGGACGTTCCTTCGGGGGCTTACAAACGAACGTCAGCGTTCACATGAAGGACAGTAGACAGCAAGTCGAATGCTGTTGTTTTCAGCGAGAGTACGATTATACGAGTGTGGCCATCACAAAGTAGCTAAACCAGATGGTGGTTGCCTGAGAAAACATGGTGGAAAACATATTATTATTTCATTCCAAAATTTTGTCAGAACGTATTTGTCAGGCTCATATCACAATCAATCATAACACAATCAAATTAATTAAAATCGATAACAAATTAATTAACATAAGTGAGCTCAGTTCAGCAACCAGTGTTGGGGTGAAGAACCTTGATGACCTCCTGAACTTGTACAGTCTTAAGTCCTAGAACTGGTACAGACTTCTGTAGCAAGCAGCCATCGTCTCGCCAACTACTAACCACGTTCAGACCTCACGCCCAAAGTATAGTAACATGAAAACTCATCTTTTCTCCATTTTCTAACCCCCGCATTATCTCTGCTCCACCTTTGACTGGCTCTGTCGTGTTTTGTTTTGCCCTGAAATTTGTAATTTCCTCTTTTGTGCTGTGTTTTATCATCGTTTTTGATAATATTCTGTTTGATTTATTGCTATTTGTTGCATATTGGAAAGCCCGTTAAGAGCAGAAGATGAGCTTTTCTGGCTTGAGATAAACTGAGAGGATAAACTCAATTTCATCTACTTAAACCAGTTACATTTGTATTATAGAGACATATTTTATATCTCTATGCCTTCTGAAGACTTTGTAAACTTTATTTAAAACATCCTCAGTTTCCTTTAGCAACATGCTATGTAGCTGGGGCTACATAAACAGCCATTAAATTGTTAGCATTGTTAGCATGAGATGGGAACAGCATAACACAAGGCTCTCAACAATGTGGTAAGCACCGTAGAAATAAAATGCATTAGAGGCGGTAGTAGTAAGAGTGGCAGAATCAGCAGAATGTAACCCAGATCTGTTCTGTGAGAGATCAGCAGGATGTTTTAGTCTTCTTTTCATTAGTTTTTTTTTATTCCCAGGAGGACTTTCTTCTGTCTCTGGCCTGCTTTCTTTCACAACTTCACATCACCTTCTCTACTCTCTTCCCAGGCACTCGTTACCCAGAATGCCTTCAACGGAGAGCCAAGCCGATGAGAATCCGTACGACTACAGAAAACTGCTCAGAAAGACATCCCAAAGACGAAGACTCGTAACATAATAGCACATTAGCACTGATCTGGAATCTGTAGGTCAAGGGGGAAAGGGAGGTAGGAATACAAAGCAATATTAGCCCTGATCTGGGACCTGTATATCAGTAGAAGTGGGTGAAGATGCAAAGCAACATTAGCCCTTGCCTGCAGGCGATTAAGGGCATGAAGTGGGGATTGCTGTGTGTTTGTGTGTGTACTGTACGTGTGTGAATGAAACGTCCATTCCTAGACTCTCACACTTAGACGCTGATCCAGGCTAATATCATGATCTGATCAAGGCTTGTGGACTCGATGTTAAAGACTGAGAGGAACACTGAAATATGCATAATCGTTTGTGACAGACCGTGATGACAGCTGAATGTGATGTGTTCAAACATTTCTGACTGTTTTAACACAGCGGAATGAAAATAATCTCTAAGTATGTCTGAATGTACAATGCATAAGCACAAACTATCAGCTATTTTTGAATTCTTTTTACAGATACATATTTATTTAGTGTTTGGTTCTCAAGTTTAAGCTTTTGCTTCTCTGTATCAAAAAAGGTTATATTTAAAAATATCCGTGTTTACAACTTTAACTGTGTATAATAATAGAATATATTTCTAATTATTGGCAAATAGAATGGGACCCATTCCAACAGAGTGTCGTTTTTTTAAAGCAAATACTTATATCAGGGCAAAATACAATATTTTAATTTATTTTGACCGCCGTTCAAAAGAAAAATATGGCCTCTGGATTTTGTATATACTTAATATGTGTCTTTGTAAAAGCCAAACTGGACTGTGGCAGAGTTGATTTGAAGACAGGCAGTTCAGTTGTGTTCTGAACATTTCACAGCTGTACTGTAATGAATCTGCATTTTGACACAGCTCTTGAACTGGACTAGTTTAATGTTCCTGGACAGTAAGGAAAAATGACTGCTTTATCACATTTGACTTGAATGTCCGTCCATATTTTTGTCCTTTAAATGCATAATCTGCTATATTTCTTAAACTGGTTCTTTTTATAAACTGAGTAATAATACAAGATCTTTGTGCCCTTGCTGTTTGGTGTGATGGTTGCTCATTGGTGGGGGGCAGTTGACGGGCTGTCACTTTTTAGTGTATCCTTTTTCCATATTTCCTGATTCTAAAGTGTGTTGTTGGCAGCTGGACGAACTTCAGCCTGTCTATCACAGAGCTGTCCCCGGATCCTAAATCGGCCAGTGATTCAGGAGCCCTTGAGCCTCTCATAGTCTCCTGCACCAGGGGACACTTTTTCTTCTGTTTTTTATCCTTCAGGCCTTTTGAGAGTGCTAGCTGTACATATCCACACAGCCTGGGATATGCAGGTACTCGTCATTTTGAACAGGATGTCATAATATACATATGTGTGTGTGTGTGTGTGTGTGCGTGCGTGTGTATGTATATATATATGTGTGTGTGTGCGTGTGTATGTGTGTGTGTGTGTGTGCGTGCGTGCGTGTGTGTGCGTGTGTATGTATATATATATATATATATAGAGAGAGAGAGAGAGAGAGAGATTTACAATAACTTTTCTTCAAGCAGAAATCAGGGGTCCAGAAGACAACACAAAAAGGCTGCCAGTACAGATTGCAAAGATTCAAAATTACAAATGGTCTGCCCTGTGGAAAAAAGAAAAGATATTTTCAGCTACTAAAAAAAAAAAATGAGCGAAAACATCCATGGCAAATAATGTATGTCTCCTGGTTTTATAGTTATATTGCCACGGTCTTTCCCCCTTTATCCCAAAGCTTTGCGGTGTTCTGTCATATACCGCCATTCCCCTGTACATGGTAGTGGTATCACAATGATGAATGAAGCTCTCCAGTCCACGAGACTTCAAATGGATGGAGCCCATTACCTGAGATGACCTTATTAACTCCCCTGCTCACTGTTTCTTGTATCTCTGTGATTTACTTATATTTGTCCAAATAGCTGTGTTCTATTTCCTCTTGTCTGGTAATGGTCCTTCAAACAATTACAGACCAAACAACCAGAATAGAACTGATATAGAACTGGGGAAAAGAGGGCTGTGTATATATTTTTTTTAATTGGCAGGTTAAGACATGATGCTTACTGTGTGCCCAATGTTGAAAAGATTATTTATTTCTTTTTTTCCCAATAAACATATGGGTCATACAAATACAGTGAGAACAAACATAAGCCGCAACTGATACAGCCAAAAAGTGATTTTTCCTGCTCAAAGCCTCTATAATATGTACAGAAAATGTACAGAAAAAATATGATTTTCCAGTTTAATTTAGCTACCTTTCACAGCATACAGAATACATAAAAAATACTATATATTTGTTTGACAGTATATCTGGCATAGCCTCACTCCAGACTTTGCTGAATACAGCATGGGGAAAACCTAGAGCAAAAAAGAAAATGTATTTGTCTTATTTCATTTAGTTACTTTTTACAGTTTACAAAATATAGAAATGATGGATACACAACCTATTCTTTCCATATTATCAAACACAACGTTTCGAAGAAATGGGCCCTTATGTAAAAGAATGAGTATAGCTGGTACTTGGATAACACACAGCATTTTGCATGAGCATTATGTAGAACAAAGAGGTTTTTTTTTTTTTTTCCGAATGTGGCTTGGCTGGCAGCAAACATTAGCCGGCCTGCGCTGTCCCTCTACGCCGGGCAGTGTAGTATTATATAAGTACAATTCCAAAGCACAAAAAAATCGAATCGGTAATTGAAGCCGCCAATCAAATAATTTTAAATAGATAGAGTTATATCTTTGGGCAGTCTACCTAAGAAATGCAAACACGGCCTCTTCTGTTGATGACCATATAATCCATTGTGTTTATCAACTGTATTTTCAGATATAATTTGCTTATTCGGATTAATGTTTGGCACCAAGGGTGCATGGCGTGTGAGCGCGAGCTGACAGCAAAAAAGCAGAATGGCCTTCGGAGTACAATCACAGTAAATGGACCGCAGATTTGAACGCCACGCTTCACAGAGCTCTCAGCCTGATTCCGGGACCTATACGTTATTACTAATGATGTCTGCGCCGTTAAGTTATTTTTTACTTGAGGGAAGCAATTATGACTGTTGTGGGGAAATACAGCTGCGCTGAGGAGAATTTGTGAATTTGGAAAAAAAAAAAAATCCAACGGATTTTTCCAGTTCCGTGAAATTTTCCGAAGACAAAGGAGGGGACAAGAGTTGTGGATTAGTGGTCACGACTCACGACGTAACCCCGTCCGTCACGAAGTGAATCACCCTGCAGATTCATGACGTGAAAATAGGTTAGCGTTACGTTGGGCACGAACCTTTCATAACGGGCGAATACCATTATAAACTCTGGCACTACTTTCCATGGTGGATTACGGAGCATAATTATAAAAGCATGTCGTCATTCTCCCACCCAAAAACTAAAACTCTCAAGCAAAACACTTGAAGTTATTTATCTTATTCACTTAACATTAGAATAGCCCGTTTAAATGCACGAGACTGTTAAATGCATGCCTGGGAGATAGCTGCCATTCACGCTAGCATTAGTGATCCTCTTGAAATGAGCACGTGTGGTTTGGAGTGAGTAATTGCTTTCCCTCCTAAATGCGAGCAGCAGCGCTCAGCGTTCGACTGCCTCCGAATTCGCCGCCAGACGTTGCGCTGCAACATTTCCTACGTTCTGCGTTCCGACTGCACGGTACCTGTGGAAAGTCCGACCAGAGAGGGGGAGCTCGTTCTCCAGTAAAGACGGAACCCTGGTACGTATTTGCAGTCGTCCGGCCGCAGCAGTGAACGCTCAGGTGGATTTCTTCGACCTGCGGAGAACTCGAGGGGACACGATCAGCACCACGTCTGCGAACAGCACCCTCTCCCCCTCGGTGTGTTTTTCTCCGTCTGGATGGGCGCTATTTGTCTCCGTCTGTGAGTGCTGATAACCGCTTGCGACTATCTCCAATGGCAGCACAAGGCTTTTGGTCTCTTGGAGCTGAAAATGCGGGTGACAACAGCACCCAAAGCCCCAGCACACGTAAGTGACACTGTAAATATAAATATGATAATAAAAATGGTATTTTCCTTTTTAATGACCCGTGAAGCTAACGGTTTTATACGAATAATTAAAAAAGGAGCACATCTGTACGCATCTGTATCTTCATGATAACTATACTGTTTTTGTTCTCAAACCTTACCCCTCAAATAGCAGAGGAGTAGCAGCATATTTGCTGATTGTAAAGTATTTTAAAGTCTTCCGTACATTTGCACAACAGATGTATTTATTGGCTACGTTTGAGACTCAAATCGCATGTGTACAAAGACTATTATGAATAATTACATTTCCATCATGGTACCGATCGTAAATGGAACTGGGGAAATTAAAATTAGAATAGTCCATAACTATTATTGTTGCTCTTATTTTTTAAATATATGCGACAGGCAATGTCCAAATAAAAGTTTTGTTTCCCTTTGTTGCATTTATTTATTTAAATGTTATTTAAATGTGATTTTGTTTGCTGTGTTTAGCGAGAGCTTGGTGTCAGGCAGCAGCGCAAAAATTCACAGGAGGCATTGGATCGAAAATTTGTGGTATGTTCGATTTAAATATACTCAGTTTTGCATTTAATGTTTAATAGACTCACAGCTAGCTATGAAAAAACCCTGTATCGGGTGGGTTTATATCACATATAATGATGCGTCTGGTAATGTAATGAATCTGACGTTTTTGTTTAAATTTTGTTTTAATTTGTACACTTTTAACTTGGTGTATTTGTTTAGCTCTGCTTAATGTTGGGGAGGCCGAGAAACCAGCGGACCCTGTCGCCAAAAAACCCGAGGCTGAGGCAGGGACCTGCAGCTGCAGCAAACCTTGCAATTGTTCCAAAACGAATATCGGTTTCTCAGAACTCTATTCAACAGGTACACGCGCGTGTTTGTCAGCCGCTGCTTTGGATTTTAAAAAAAAAATGCTCGTGCAGAAATGAATGAGATATGGATACAGTTCAGTGGTATTTCTATGTTACCAACAAATATGCTAAGATATTGCATAGTTTTAAAACATTAAATGCATATAGGTATAGGAATATTCTTTTACTTATAGTACATTTTATAAGTACAGAATATAGGCCTTTTGTTAATTGCTTTGTTTTTCC
Source organism: Albula goreensis (assembly GCA_022829145.1). Classification (NCBI taxonomy): domain Eukaryota; kingdom Metazoa; phylum Chordata; class Actinopteri; order Albuliformes; family Albulidae; genus Albula; species Albula goreensis. The sequence continues at coordinate 4,517,185 of CM040753.1, read as the reverse complement.
AGTAATTCAAAATTAAAGTGAAAATACCAGGCACTATTTTCCAATTATATAAAGAATGATTTTCTTTTCTTTAAAGAAAGGCTTTGGATCAATTATTTTTTCCACATGACTGTCTTTAGTTTTGACCAGTGTCGGCTCCATTAATCCCCCTCACCCTCACAACTATACCAAATTTACGATGCCATCAGTAACATGATACATTATTTTGCAAGGTCGAGTCAAATGCTCCATTTAATTTTCAATGTGACCTTTAAACAAAACTCCACATTTCAACATTTTCTGTATTTTATTTTACAGACCTACTTCCCGCAACGAATGGGGATTTGAAGACAATGACTTTTCTGCAAGAGGTTGTGGACATTTTACTGGCATACATTGTCGAGTCCTTTGACAGGTCAACGAAAGTCATCGATTTTCATTATCCAAATGAATTGCTTCAATCAAACAACTGGGAGCTTTCGGACGAACCAGAGACGCTGGACGACATTTTAATAAGCTGTCGTGCAACTCTGAAATACGCCATCAAAACAGGTAGGTCCGTTGTTTCAGATCACAGCGCGTGTTTTCCTTTCACGCGGTTATTAGGCTGTTGCCTGCATTTTAGTGCCATCCTTTTTATAGTAGCCCAGAGGTGATAAACGAACAGTCCAATGGATGCCAAAGGACGAAAAGGCCAAATCGAAATAAAAATGTTTTTGCTGTTGTTGTGTATATCAGTTGATGATCGAAAAAGTAATCCGTTGCCAGCCTTATATCAGTAAAATGTATGTTTTAAACTGACATAATTTCCCGCCTTGAGCAGTGCGACGTTTAGATTTACTTTAATTGAGCTGAGCAAGAAAAAAAGGCCAATTCGTTGCCACGCTGGAAAATAAAAAATAAATGAAACATTGTAGTAAGTGTTACTAGCGAGCTCACCCCCTCCGTCAGCACCGGTAAGTGCTCGGTTAAACCTGTTACTTGCGCTGCTGAGGCGTGAAATGATCAGCTGCCACCGCTGGAGAGGAGACTGGTTCCCCGCCGCACGGAAGCCTGGTGTTTCGCCATCATAATTAGTCCATATTGAAGAGAAAATGGGAAATGGCAAGATGCCAATTTAACCTCTTTCAGCCTCCAAGCCCAACCCCTGAGAGTTTTGTTTTCAATATAGTGAGTTCTTTTTGTGAGATGTTCCTTTCTACGTGCACCTTAAAAACCATTAAAATTACAAAAAATGTATTATTATTATTATTATTATTATTATTATTATTACTACTACTACTACTACAAGACGCTTCGTGTCGATAATAATAATTATTATTTGTATTATTATTATTATTATTATTATTGTTATTATACTTATAATAATAATGTTATTTTTCAGCAATTTATATTAAGATTAAAACCCTTCTTCATACACGGCCACTGCACAATTAAAAAATGGCAATTATATGCCAATCGCTCCATAGAAATGTTTCGGTTCATTTTATTATGTGTTGGAAATGTATACAAATGAAATGTCTTCGTGACATTTTAGTTCTAAATTATGTTACAGCCTATCCTCATAATTTAAGTGAGATGTTAGTGACTGAAACAGCCTGGGTTGCATGTGATGTCTGGGACACCAGACAGCCGTTCAAGGCCGAGGAATCGAAGGGATGTTAGCTACACAGGGGTTAGTGTATCGGTGTTCACAAACAACAGAATGTACATCAATGAAGAATTCCAACATTATCGACACACGGTACCCCACGAAAAGTATATTAATTTCACCCTATTTTTTCTGATGTCTATTCATAGCCCATCCGAGGTACTTCAATCAGCTTTCTACCGGATTAGATATGGTCGGTTTAGCAGCTGACTGGCTAACGTCGACTGCTAACACAAATATGTGAGTATAGCCTGTCTTATCATCATGAAAGCTTATTTCCTTTTCTCCTCACGGGCTACTAGCATTGTCTCTGTGCCTGCACCGACAGATAGTAGCGAATCTCCATAGCAATAATCTGAGGGAAATAATAAGTGTAAGGAATAAAACCATTAATTTGCATTAATTTACTTATTAAAATGCATTAATTTCCTGACGGCCTTTTGAGATTAGAAAATAAAAATGGAACTAAAATTCAAGTTTTTAAGGCTGATGAAAGTAGTCATGATTGATTCTGAGATTGCTGAGACTATTTCATATTTTCACTGGTATATAAAAAGAACAGATGTATTTATATATTTACTGAAGACTCAGAAATAAATGTTATCATAAAACCCTTGATTTAATTAAAAATTATTTACAATTACATATCAAAATGTAATTATACAATTTTATTTGTGACAGTTTAATAAAAAAAAACTGTCTTGACATTTTTGTCAAAAGCAAATGAAAATAATATTTCTTCACAGCTTACCATAATTTTTAAAAATGCAAATGAGAAACAGATAAATAATTTTGAAAAATATTCATGAAATGATATATTAATGCAATCTAGTTTGAAACAGGGAAATATCATATCTACAAAAAAAAAAAATTCCCCCTCCCACTGCAGAGTGCAAAGTCTGTAATCAAGTTGGACTGCACAGACACAGTGTATATAGACCTGTCTGAGAGCTGTAATACATCCATAGTGTTTGTGACCTACAGCACTCATGCAGTTTACTGGGTGGAACATGTAGCCATCGCTAAGAGAAGCACACATGCCTGAGCTACCATTTGTCAACCAAAGAGAAGCAAGACAAACCCACAGAAGTGACAGAATGATTGGCCCATGGGCCCCTCTAAACAGCCATGTAGTCACGGTCCAGTCTCCGGGCAATTAAAGTGACCGTTTATTGTAAGGTTATGCACACAAGTGCCCGTGTAGTCGTGAGCGATGGCGCTAAAGCTTTCCGTGGGATCCATCACTAGAGAGCAGCTGGACTGCGAGGACCAGGCCTGGCTGTGACTGTGGGTGACATTAGTGTGGAGAGGGAAATATTACTCTGGCTTAAGTGGGAACAGCAAATACTGACGGTCAGACCTCTGCTTCCTTCCTGCCATAGCCTGAGGAACTGCGTGGGCGATGACAGAGAACGAATCAGTCAGATGATGAGAGGATGTTACTGCAAAGGTCAATGTGACCTCTAGGCATTTTCTTAACTAAGCAGTGTTTTTTTTTGTTTTTATTTTTAGGTTTTTAGTTAATTTTTATATTTTAGTTTTTAGGTCCAATTATAATCAATTTCTGTCACAACAGAGGATACACTTTGGTCCCAATACTGCCTCAAATATTGACATTCAGTGACAATTGAAAATCCCTTTGTTTCAGAGTGTATATGTTAAAAATGGTCTTGTGACTCCCCACCCTGGTTGTAGGTTCACCTATGAGGTCGCGCCCGTGTTCGTGCTTCTGGAGTACGTCACCCTGAAGAAAATGAGGGAGATCATTGGTTGGCAAGAAGGCCGGGGCGATGGAATATTCTCGCCAGGTTGGTGGTGGACCTTCCACACTTCACTTCCCTCTTTTCGGAATGTGGGAGGGAGGGGCGGGGCTACTTCTTCCACTGCAGTGGGTTGTCATGGTGTCGCCTCTCATTGTGATGTCACTGATTGACAGCTCTCCTAAAGCCGTGTAGCAGGGATATTTTTAATGCTGTGTTTTTTTTCTAAACGCTTTTAATTTTCAGATACTAAGCATTAGTCTGTAATTATGGTGCACACACAATATATGTTTTAGAGAAACGTTTTTATGTAGTGAAAATAAGAGTGAATCAATTCAGTATGCTGTCACTGGTAACACAATACAACCCTCCTGCCAATCACAGCACCAGGCTCCATCATAAAGTATGGCATACTCAGGGTACATATCTAATTGTAAATCTGACTGTGTCTTGGGAACTAAATGAATATATAAATTAATAAATCAATAGCAGAGCTCATCAAAGTGATGAACACCACTTATACTGTACCTGCCACAGTGAATGAATATGTAAGCATTTTCTGTGCTTTCAATAAAATCTGCAACACAGCATATCATACTTATACCCAGTGTTTGTAAATGAGTCATTTAATTATTATGTACCATAGGAATGTTCAGTGCTTTATAAATTACAGTGATAGAACCTCAAAAATGGTACACACTGTCCATGCCTGCATTTTTATAGCATATAGGAGGACCGGGCAAAAGAAATTCAGTTATCAGGGTCATCAATGTTGCATTTTCCCCACAGTAGAAATAAGGACAACATCTTAAAATTAAAAAGGAAGAGCAAAGAAGTGAACAGTGGGAGGTAGAAAAATGGCCACAAAATGATTTTGACAGTGAGAGACTGAGAGCCTGCTGCACTTATTTATGTTTTATTTTTGGCCTCTAGGTGGCGCCATCTCTAATATGTATGCAATGCTGCTGGCTCGATTCAAGATGTTTCCTGAAGTGAAGGAGAAAGGAATGTCGTCGGTTCCGAGACTGGCTGCCTTCACATCTGAGCATGTAGGACCCTTTATTTTACCTCCAATTAAACTGAATGTTACATCTAGTGCCTGCCTCATGAACGAGGACTGGATAATCCTACTGTCTGCATGAGACAGGGCATAGTCTGTCTTAATTTATTCAGCTAGCAGACAGCATTTTCCAGAGCAATTTACATTTTCTTTCCTTTTTTTTGAAAAAAAAAAAAAAAAATGAAATAAATAAATCTCGCTATCCATTTACACAGCTGAAGCGATTCAGGTTAAGTACCTGTCTCAAAAGCACAGAGCCTGCGTCCCGCGGGGGATTTCAACCTATAGCTCGCAGGTTACACGTTCCACCCCATTTACCTCTGCTTTACTCTGCCACCTTCGTTGGAGCAATAATACAAAAAATCATTTGAAATCGAATGGATCACAGAAGTAAAAAGGCTCGCGTCTGAGTGCCTGGGAGGGGCGTGTCAGTGCAGCACTGCGTACGCTCACCTGTTATGTACCAGCACCTCGTCCTTGAGTAGCCCCCTACCCCTGTCTCTGCTGGCTGTTGTCCCTCCCGATTTTTCTATCACCTGAGGTTGTGGAAACTGTGAGTTTAGGTTACGTAAAGTTGTGCTGAAACGGATTTTAACCCCGCGCCATTCTGGCTCAGTTTGATTCGCCTTGAACAAATAAGCTTTTTTCAATGACCATGTGTATGCAATAAGAGGATGTATGACTTTATGGTGCGGGTATCTTAATTAAATAGCACAAAATGTAATTTTTTTTTTTCAAAATCATTTTATGAATCACATTATGAAAAGCTAAGAAATAGTTATCTGACAACTGAGCTGATTTATTTAGCCGGCTGAAATGAATATTTTTCATCTTTCATCTTTTGTATCACAAGTATCTGTTCTTTACCCAAAGTGGCATGTAAAGGGTAAATGATTGCTTGGTGGGATTAAAATTATTTGTTGTTTAAGGGACTGCAGTTCAGTTTGAAATGAAACCCAGTGTGAGCCAGTGTAGACCAGGACTAGGGCTGTGCTGGGGAGCCCCTGTAGTCTAGTGGCTAAGGTACATGACTGGGAGGTTGGTGGTTCAAGCCCCAGTCTGGCCATAGCGAGAACATCATCGCTGTTTGGCCCTTGATCAAGGCCCTTAACCCCACATTGCTCCCAGGGGGGACTGGCCCTTGGTTAGCCTAATCAACTGTAAGCCGCTTTGGATACAAAGTGTCAGCTAAATGACTCTGATGTTATTTAATGTGGGATTTGCTGCAGCCAGTACACAGGGAGCAGTTTGGACAGGGTGTCCCTTCGCAGTTCATGCTAACGTAGCCGCTGCTGTTCCGCCGTGTTCCTGCGTTAAATGTCAGCGTGTCACATCTGCGCTCTTACCACTAATGTGAAGCTGACATTCAGGTCTGGCGGTCTGGAGGACGCCTAGCTGTCATTTCTTCCCTCCCGGCTTTCACCTTGTATATACCACTTTTGAGACACCCTGTGAAAATCAGCCAAATGTTTGGTCTAGAATGCATGTCCTTGCCATGGTCAGATGGTCAAGATTTACCCTTGGTATTACTGGACATTAATAGTCACTCAATCAATCATGAAGGCCACACAGAGTTTCAGCTTGGATCTTTGTTGGATGGTTATAAATTAATATTTATATTCATTTATACAATGTTATTTACAAGTGTGATTCACCACTCTTTGTGGTATTTGTTGTATGCAACAGTAATATGGCCATATTCAATTTATGCATTTATTCATTTATGCACTAACAAGTGAATTAAAACCTACAACTGTGTTGATTTTAAGTAGTTTTTGTTTCCTCTCTGTATCTCAAATGGTTTAAGAGAGCTTCAAATGATGTCAGCTGCAAAGTCTGTCTTAAGGATTAATGTTTTGAGAAGACATTTTTCAGCCGTTGTCATTTTGTCCCTTCACTTCCATAGGGTAGGAACAGGATGTACATATGAACATATGCAGCAGAGCAAAGCAGCATGAGAAATACTGTTATGTTTTTCTCATTCATCGCAACAAGCTTGGCCTTGGCCAGTCTCTTGACTGTTGGAAATATGACTATAAGTGTTATGGGCTGAATGGTCTATTCTGATCCTTAGAAGTTTATGATGCACGTTTTGTTTGCAAAACACACAACCTCCTCCCATCCCCCCCCCATAGCCATAACGCTGGTATGATATGCGCGGGGAGCTTGGTCTTTAGCTCATCGTGCTAACGATTTCGATATGACAAGGAGCTGAGGAAGGAGATCATTCAGTACCGTCAGCAGATGCACTTTCTTTTGTTATTCATGACTGAGGTGATTTACTCCTGCCGATGACAGACAGGCCAGGGTTTACCTTTGCCTACCTGTGTCTTTCAGAGTCACTTCTCCATCAAGAAGGGGGCCGCAGCTCTCGGGATCGGCACCGACAGTGTCATTTGCATCAAGGTTGACGAGAGGTAAGGTCCGGAGTCGTGAAACGCAAGCGTGACTTCAGTACCGAGACCATGATATGTCTTAATGGGGAAAGCATTCAAGCAATAAAACTCAGTTTCCTTCTCCAGAGGTAAAATGATACCATCTGACCTTGAGAGAAGAATAGTTGAAGCCAAACAAAAGGTAAATCGACCAACCACAAATAAAGAAAAATAAATAAACAAATAAACAAAATCATGCACTAAAACAGCCAAACTGTGTGCATCCCATCTTGCTTTGCCTGGTTGTAAGTGTCTGTAGTCATGGTAACAGCCTTTCGCCGATCTTGGTGACATGTCATCCATGGATAACCCCAGGACTCTGGCATTCACCATTAAATGATCCCAGTTTTTCGTCACACCATTCCTACAAATAACAACGAGATCATCTGGCTGTTCTCAGTGGGGGTAGCTTTGGGCTTTTGTGATATCCCACAATTCCCTGTTGTTGTCGTTGTTGTTTTCTCTGAGGCCCATGGGAAGTTTGCTCCTCCAAACAAAAGCACACCCCTCCCCCCCCCCCCGCCCCGTCCCAAAAAAACCTTTTGATCTGTTTCTTGTCTGAATTATTCTCTTTTCCTACCATTCATGCTTTCATTTTTGCTGTGCTGATGTGTACTACTGTTTAAATTGTCACTTTACATGCGTTCCATTCATAAGCCATGATTTATCAATGAGAAAACCACTGAATGCCGAATCAGTCCGTATTCATTCATTAAACCAAGTTCGATGACCAGATGCACCAGTGAAGTAGTTCAAATCTGTACCCGAGCGGTGCAGTAGTGCATTTTTCTGGCTTCTTCCTAGCGGAAGCGTTTAATGACATCACAATGACCTCCTTACATAACAACAGCATGTGTAGAACACTCCAAACACTTGAGTAGGGAACACGTTTTCTTGATTCCGGTGCATCTGGGTCCCGCTCTCCCAATGGGACGGCTGCCATCCACTCAGCCCAAACGGCACGGGTGGATGATGCAGGGAACTGCAACATTTCACCGACATTTTTTACGGTACCGCCCATGAATGTGCCTTTTTCTGTGAGAGGCTGTCAGGAGGGCTCACGTTGGTATTCTTCCCCCTCCCCACCCCACCTCCCACCACCACCTCCCACGCCCCCACGCCCCCATAGGGCCTTGTGCCGTTCTTCGTCAGCGCCACAGCGGGTACCACCGTGTATGGAGCCTTCGACCCCCTCATCGCCATCGCTGACATCTGCAAGAAGTACGAAATCTGGATGCACGTGGATGTGAGTTTCAGCCTGGGGTGGGCGGGGGGGGGGGGTGTCATAATAGCCAGCGGTCATAATATCGAGCCAGACAGGCGGCACTTGCCCCAGAGCAATTTGAAAATAACGAGAGAATTTAGTTTTTTAAAAAAAATTTCAAATGTGATTTTCATTATCTGAGAATAATCGTCACCATATTTCTCTGTAACACACTGTAATTTAGGTATGTGGTTCTTGCCCAGCGCTGCCTCACTGTTGCTTTCTATGCAAGCTGCAGCGGCCTTGAACTTGACCCACGGTTTCTTTTTCCGATCGTAACGCTGAGTGGCTGTGGCAAGTGGCCGCTGGCTCTGCTTGTTTCATGCATTCATGAACTCTGAGTTCCTCCCAGTCGCTGGTGTAGGAGAGCTGCTGGTCAAACGCTGTATTCCTGGCTTACTGTGACCACTGGCCTGCGCAGATCTTTACACGGTGCAGGGTGGGGGGAGGCTACTTCTGCTGCCTGAAGCGTGCCTCCCAGGGGCCTGTGGTTCACCATTAAAGCAGTGAGTTTAGCTCCATTTAAACGCCTGTGGAGTCCACAGCCTTTGAGCTTTAATTGGGCCGTTGTTGTTTTACAAGCTGGTTAGTAACGTCTGGCCACCCAGTTTTTTTTGGGGGGGGGGGGTGAGGGGGACAAGCACACAAGCATGGAGGACTCCAGTAACGTTCTATTGGAGTCAGCCCCCTACGCGTCCGGTTCGCTCTCTCTGATTTCATCTGACCTAAATACACAGTGAGGTTGCCCATTTCCCTCAGTGCAGATTAAGAAAACTGGAGCGCAGCCCATAAACCCTTTTCCTCCAAATTACCCATCATCCCTTTTGTCGCCACGTCCGCGTTCTTTCTCTGCGGCGGTGTCTATTAAAGGAGTGGACATGCTGTGGTGGAGAGATGGCTCTGACGGAGTGGAGCAAGTAGGTCATCGCCACCTCCCGGTCTCTCTCATAAAGAGCAAACCGGATTACGTCTCTGAATCGTGTCGGCAGAGGATGGGAAACGCTCAAAAGGAAGGCTGAGCGTGGCCAGAAATGTCAAAATATAATGGTTAAAAATCGTCAGCTTTGTCTTCTGCATGTTATAAAGGGGACATTTGGACTCCTCGTCTGTCGAGGAAGCTTCCAGTATTTTCTTTCAGTCTGTCTGAGGAATGCAGAAATGAGAATCATTTGTCCATAATAATTAGCATTAAAATATTGAAAATGCGTTTGATTTTGTTCATATTCGGAGACCATATTCTCTCTCAAAATAAAGGGCAATTTCATTACAGTTTTGTGGCTATGGCACATGATGGGACAAAACCTACTTCATTTCCTCTCTCTTTCCATTCACTGAACCATAGAATTCTGCTCCAATTTTCATTTAATTGCTAAGAGCAACCAATTAAAATGCAATATTCTTTTAATTTTTATTGCCTATAGCAATTTATTTCTTTCAACTTCAAAGACCAACATTCTGTCTATAAAACTGGCCAAAGCAGTCCCCGTAATAGTAGAGAACAAAAAAAAATATATATATATATAATTAAGTGTGAGTGGATGACGTAAAAAAAGGCATTTTAAAGGAGAGTTGGGAATGCACTTATCTTTGAGTGTTTCTGCAGTGACCAGCTAAAGGGGGAGGGTGCCCAGTTATATCTGAATGTGTCTCAGTGGGGGTGGAGGGGGATGGGGGTTTGTTCTTTTCTAGTACCAAATCACAGAATAGCCTAATATAGCTAATGAACTAATCAAGCCCTTCAGTCAGGCTGCCGTTGTGCTCACTGTGAGTCTCTGCTACAGGGAGCCTGGGGAGGAAGTCTGCTCATGTCACGCAAGCACAGGTGGAAGCTCAACGGAGTGGAAAGGTCAGTGTATGATCTCTTTTTCTGTGTGTCTGTGTGTGTGTCTGTGTGTGTGTGTGTGTATGTGTATGTCTGTGTGTCTGCGTGTGTGTCTGTGTGTGTGTGTGTGTGTGTGTGTGTGTGTGTGTGTGTGTGTGTGTTTTCTGTGTGTGTGTGTATGAGTGTGTGTGGATGCATTTGTGTGTGTGAGTGCATGTGTGTGTGTTTCTGTGTGTGTGTGCATGTGAGTGTGTGTGTGTGTGTGTGTGAGTGTGAGTGCATATGTGTGTGTGTGTGTGTTTCTGTGTGTTGTGTGTGTGTGTGTGTGTGTGTGTGTGTGTGTGTGTGTGTGTGTGAGTGTGTGTGGATGCATTTGTGTGTGTGAGTGCATGTGTGTGTTTCTGTGTGTGTCTGTGTGTGTGTGTGTGTGTGTGTGTCTGTGTGAGTGTGTGTGGATGCATTTGTGTGTGAGTGTGTATGTGCATGTGAGTTTTTGTGTGTGTGTTTGTGTGTGTGTGTGCGTTTGACATGGCATCCTTAAAAATTCAATGTTTAGATGCCCTTTCATCATTTACAAATATTTATGCTTGAATTTGTTCTTACTTACCTAAATGTACGTATGTGCATGTGTACATTTGTGCACTGATGCATGTGAGTGTGTTTTATATTTCTGGGCGTCTGGGTGGCTCAGGCTGTAAAGACGTTTGTTCTGAAAGCAAAGCAAGAGTTCTGCAGGCATCATGGTCTCCTCCTGTTGAGGTTGACAGGCACTGTTTCTCAGATCAATTACTTTGCTTGTAATACAGGCTGGGGGAAAAAGGCGTACCATTTTTTAAAAGCAGCTTATTTCAAATTATTGTCATGTGGCCCATGCAAAGTCTTCATCATCTACTTGCTGTCCAAAATAGTTAAATAAATAAATGCTGATTTGGTATCAACGTACACGAAAACACCCTCGGCCTCCCAAATTTCTTACTGTATGTTTACGGTCTTTCAGGGCCAACTCCGTGACGTGGAACCCTCACAAGATGATGTCTGTCCCGCTGCAGTGCTCGGCCCTGCTCGTCAGAGAGGAGGTGAGAGGCTGACCAGCACATTATTCATCAGCCATTTTAAAATTAAAATTAATTAAAACACTGTGGTGCTCTCGTCTCCTACCCGTGAGTGATGAGGGGAAAGACAGTGAATGTTCATTGATTCAGGAAAAAAAAAAAAACAAGGGCAGGCTGAGGTTGTAATGTGTGATAATCAAAAAGACATTTTTTTTTGCTGACTTCCTTCCATATTTGGTCCGTCGTCTTAAAGACAAAGCACCATAGAACTTGCGGGAAATATAGGTCATCTTAAGACCAAAAGAGCATATATGATGTACTGACATGTTGCTAGCGTTTCACTATATTAGGATCGTGATAATATTACTGAACTGGTGATAATTATAATGATGTTGCTGAATATGGTGAAGCCGGTGACCTCTGGTGACTGTGACTGGGTAAATCCGCAGCTTTTATGTTGTGATTCCTATCTTTAATGTATGTCTTATGTCTGTTTTTTTTTATGTCCACACAGGGCTTAATGCAGAGCTGCAACCAGATGCACGCTTGCTACCTGTTCCAGCAGGACAAGCACTACGACCTGTCCTACGACACCGGGGATAAGGCCCTGCAGTGCGGCCGCCACGTGGACATCTTCAAGCTGTGGCTCATGTGGAAGGCCAAGGTGGGCACGGTGCAGTGGCATGCGCGCTCGGAACGTCGGGAACTGGCTCAGCGCACTGACATACAAACTCAGAACGTCGGGAACGAGCTCAGTGCAATGACATATAAACTCAGGTTGTTGGGAACAGTGCAATTATATATAAACTCAAACATTTTGACAATGGGCTGAGTGCCAAACTGACACTGAATGTTGGGAATGGGCAAAGTACAATGATGTATATACTCGGTAATTTCTGAAACACGCACACAGTACAGTGACATATTGACACAGAATGTCAGGTACAGGCACAGCGCAATGACTTGTACATTCAGGAAATTTTGGGAATGGGCACAGTGCCATGATATATTGAATAAGAGCGTTAGGAATGGACACAGTGCAATGATATATTAAATAAGAGCGTTGGGAATGGGCACAGTGCCATGATATATTGAATAAGAGCGTTAGGAATGGACACAGTGCAATGATATATTAAATAAGAGTGTTGGGAATGGGCACAGTGCCATGATATATTGAATAAGAGCGTTAGGAATGGACACAGTGCAATGATATATTAAATAAGAGCGTTGGGAATGGGCACAGTGCCATGATATATTGAATAAGAGCGTTAGGAATGGACACAGTGCAATGATATATTAAATAAGAGCGTTGGGAATGGGCACAGTGCCATGATATATTGAATAAGAGCGTTAGGAATGGGCACAGTGCAATGGCTCACTGAATATATGGGTAACACAGGAAACGATGCTTCTCTTTTTTGGTGAGGGAAGTGACTAAGAAATTGTTAGGCCGGCTCAGCTAAAGAAACAAGGAGAAGCTAAATGATGTGGAGGCTTGAAATGTGCTTTAATTTCAGGACTCACAGATGGCATGTCGAGTTAGCTAAGCGTTAGTCCAGGCCAAGTGAAACGCACCCTGTGGTTCGGAATTTAACTCTGTACATCAACAGCGTTGTAGGTGGGAAGGAGTTCCTCTCGATGACATGAGGTTGGTCGTAGTGTTTCCCAAGAAGGTAACGGTTCATTCAGTCGGGCTTTCCCCCCCCCCCTCCCCGTTTCGTTGCATAAGAGGCGTTTCTCAGGGCTGATTGGACACCTGCAGTGAGTCTGTTCCGGCTGCGTGGGAAGTGCGGTTTGCGCGATGCAGCGACTGCTCAGCTGGTGGACTGCATAGTGACAGAGGCAGCAGCTGGCAGAGCGCACATCAAAGGACACACGTGCTCGCCGCAACCCCCCCCACCCCCGGAGCGACATAGCAGCAACCCAGCAGCCTAGTTTAAACACACCAAACAGGTCCTCCAAACAGGCAGAGCGCATAGTAAAAGGGGAATATAAACCAGTCCAAAATGGATACTTCCATTTGTCTCAATATCTAGATCACTAAATTGCCTTTACATAATCAATTTTGATTACCTGTGCTGCAATGTGTGTCTGTTGATACATTAATAATTTCATCATTGATGCGTAGATTGGCCGAGCAGCCTTATCTCAAGCGCATCTCTCCTGGTTTCTATTGTCCCTGTTTTTGAGTGTCATCCTCCTTCACACAGAGGTATTAGTTGTCTGATTGTGGGCCCAGTGCTGTTGTATAATGCCCCTAGTGCATTATGGAGGGGTTCTTTAACATCCCTAGGGTATTTTCTTTACTGCCCCAAGCGCATTCTCTTTACTGCCCCAAGTGTAAATTCAAATTCAAGTTTAAGCTGCTCCTCTCCCTCCCAAAAACGTGAAACATGACCCACGTGTGGCGCCGCTGCCCGTAGGAAACGAAGCCCTCCTCCGCGCCGCCCGACGGCGCGGGTCTAATGTGAAGTGAGTCCAGATCATCCGCTACCATGCTTGATTCATTCCCCCTGACAGCGGAGGGCCCAGGTAATTGCTTTTGTTACAACCTGAACTGGCAGCAATCCGCAATGCAAGGACAGGGGTTTTTGTATTTTTTTTTATTTCATTATTTTATTATTTTGCTTACATAGCACCCAACTTGCAGATGTAAGCACAGGCTAATCTGTTTCTGTCCTCTCTTCGGGCGCGTTTATTTTTCCTTACATTTAACAGGGCATTTATTACTGACACCAGGTAGTGTTTTTGTTGACAGAGAGAATTATTAATGCATGAAATGACATGGAATCAGAGCGGCTCAGGGTGTTAAAGACCAGGAATGACGGAGTGCTGGAGGCACGCCAGACAGCGGGCAGACATCATTGAGACAGGACGGGCCGAAGAGCCCGCTCTAATGAAAACACTTCATTCTCATGCTCCTCAGAGCGTTTTAGTATAGAGCACATCTCATCAAAATCCAGCATCTTTTCCTGGCCATCATGTAGGTGTTTCTTGCATTTCAATATTTAGGTTCTCAATGCTTACATGGATTTAACAAGGTTTCACGTTGAGCTCTATCAACAGAACAAGGAGGCAAGGGCTTGATGCAGTGCTGGATACTCTGTAGACTGTAGGTGAATGGGCTTCATGCAGTGCTGGATACTCTGTAGACTGTAGGTGAATGGGCTTCATGCAGTGCTGGATACTCTGTAGACTGTAGGTAAATGGGCCTGATGCAGTGCTGGATACTCTGTAGACTGTAGGTAAATGGGTTTGATGCAGTGCTGGATACTCTGTAGACTGTAGGTAAATGGGCTTGATGCAGTGTTGGATACTCTGTAGACTGTAGGTAAATGGTCTTGATGCAGTGCTGGATACTCTGTAGACTGTAGGTAAATGGGTTTGATGCAGTGCTGGATACTCTGTAGACTGTAGGTAAATGGTTTTGATGCAGTGCTGGATACTCTGTAGACTGTAGGTAAATGGGTTTGATGCAGTGCTGGATACTCTGTAGACTGTAGGTAAATGGGCTTGATGTAGTGCTGGATACTCTGTAGACTGGCTTGATGCAGTGCTGGACGCTCTATAATTTGTATGGAAATGAGGTGCCTAGAATGGTCTATCATTACAACATGTTTGTATGCTGTTACTATTACAATTACACTTGCAATATGGTGGCTGAATGGGAGAGCTACTTTAAATCACATGCATGATGAAATGGAAATGGCTGATCTTCAGTAGGGGTTGCTGAGTGGAGTATAGATGTGACTGGCATACAGTATTGTCCTCACATGTTAGTAAATGCACATTTTAAATATGTTTTGGAAATGTTTATGCTCCTTGACTCCTCAACACCATGACTGCTGTTAGTCCTATTTTTTCAGACAGGAAAAACAATCCTAAAATGTAACTTGATTTTTAATTGTACCTACTATTTACTAAACATGGTGGCATAGTGACTTTCATCAAGGATTGTTAGTGATAAATCACAGTTCTGTGATACATAAGTCTTGGGCTCGTGAGTTTGGCTGCAGGACAGATCCGGACACAAACCACGGGGAGTGAGTGGCTTCCCGTCACTCAGTTTTGAATTTCCACAAACAGGCAGACATTTTTGATTACACCGGTAAACATTTAGAGTCTCGTACTTCTCTACCCCAGAGATCCCTGGAACAGAGGAAGGTTCCCATGCAGGCCAAACCTCATCTTTACCTTCCATATTTGCGTGTTTCGCTGAATCTGACATGAGCATGGGAGAAGCAGGCTGTGCTCCAGCTCACCTCTGAGATAGGTCCAACAGAACTCCTCATCAGACGTCTTTATTATTTTATGCTGTGCAAAGCATTCAGTGCTACTGTTCAATCAATGAAGGTGCTGAGCTGGGGTAAATGTTTATGCCTTGGTTTTTGCTAACTTCCATCTGTCTCGGTGACTTGAACTGAAAAGCCCTGAGTTGTACGGAACTGCTGAAGTGACTTGATTAATTTAATTATGGACATACTGAACGTTCCTTTCAGCTCCTTTTCTAAAAATAGCCATATAGCAGATAGCAGAATATCTGTGAAGTGCAGCACCAGGAATGGCCTGTGCTGGAAAGGAAACTCGGAGCTGAGAAAAGATCAGTCCAGACTCTGTACATTTAAAAAAAAATGGCCCTCTCCCATTACCTTTTTAATGACTTTGTGTTGTCTTCCATCACCAGGGCACCATTGGATTTGAAGCTCAAATTGACAAGTGTCTGGAGCTATCAGAATACCTGTACAATAAGATCAAGGACAGGGAGGGCTACGAAATGGTGTTCAATGGAAAGGTAAGTGAAGTGTCCAGTCACCCATTTACTTTTGAGTTTTATATCTGGAGTCATTTGTGCTGTAATTAATTTCAAAGTAAACTTTTCTACATAGGGAACTGGGTATAAAAAAAGCAATGAATGATTGACTTCTCAAGTATTGTGGATAAAATGTTTTGATTGTTTTATGTCATAGCATTTGTGCACCACACACAGTGTCTGCACTGAGTTTTGAATGGCAGTATGTGTGGAGTAGCTCCATGTTAAAGGAAAGAAAATGCCTGCTTTTGTTTCAGAAGTTTGTGCTGTTGATACAGAAAGCCCTAATTATACAATAATGCAGATATAATATGAGTGGTAATTACATGGAGCTAATTCATCAACAGCTTGGTTTTTTTTTAGTTCCAACATAGACAACGCCAAGAGTCTATACTCAACAGCAGGGTAATGAGTATAGAGTCCTTGCGTAACCTTGTCCCTCTGCGTTGCATTCATGCAGCACGTTATTACAATATGCTTAATGGTGTTTTAGGGGCTGGTCCACATACGCTGTACACGACAGGCCAATTAAGTATCGGATCCTGTAACAAATGATCCAATTTATTTTATAAATTGACCTTTCACCTCGTCTCAAAGGACATTTTAAGGTGCTAAACATGTATACATTTTTTTTCCTTATAATGGGTTATACTGAATTATCCCTGTTATAGACATGAGTGACAGGCCCACCAGACATGGGCGAAAAAATAAGGATATGTAGATTTTAATGAGTTTTTTTGTTGCTGTTGTTGTTGTTGCTGGGCCAAAAAAGTCTTGGGTTTCCAAACACTGCATGTGCAGAGCAGGGTTTTGTGGAGAGAGTATAATGTAACATAATCAAAGCAGTGAGCAGATCGCAACAACATCCCCACACCCCACCCCGATCCTCCGCTGGCTCACTCCCAGGTGAGTGAATCGGTGGGTGAACTCAAACCGTGACAGTAAATTGTGACTCAGTGCCTGACAGTAAAATACAGCCCCTAGTATGCATTGCTGACCAAGAGAGCTATAATTATTATGCACCGCTAGCAAGATGGGCCTAGCCGTTTGTGGCTAGCGAGCCGGATCTAGCCATTTGTGGCTTGTGAGCCGGGCCTAGCCATTTGTGGCTAGAGAGTCTGGCCTAGCTGTTTGTGGCTAGCGAGAAGGGCCTGGCCGTTTGTGGCTAGCGAGCTGGGCCTAGCCGTTTGTGGCTAGTGAGCCAGGCCTAGCCATTTGTGGCTAGTCAGTTGGGCCTAGCCATTTGTGGCTAGCGAGTCAGGCCTAGCCGTTTGTGGCTAGCGAGTCAGGCCTAGCCGTTTGTGGCTAGCGAGTCAGGCCTAGCCGTTTGTGGCTAGCGAGTCAGGCCTAGCCGTTTGTGGCTAGCGAGTCAGGCCTGGCCGTTTGTGGCTAGCGAGTCAGACCTAGCCGTTTGTGGCTAGAGAGTCAGACCTAGCCATTTGTGGCTAGTGAGTCGGGGCCAGCCTTTAAAGCATCCCGGGCTCCAGGCTGGTGGGAAAAGCTGGTGTTTGAGAGAGCAGAGCCCCATGGCTGGTGGGAAAAGCTGGTGCTTGAGTGAGCAGCCTGCCGAGCGGGCCTGTGCTCCAGCAGGACAGGATCCGGGGGCGGCGGTGTGTGAAATATCAGCGCCTGGGCACACATCTGTACGCCACACCACATACCCAGGAAATTTCTGCAGCTGGGATGTTGCTAGACTTTTAGCACTTGGGGCACAGGCCCCCTGCCCACATCCTCACACATGCAATTTATGATACATTTTTAAAAACAAGTTATTTTTCTTGATCATTTACTGGGGCACAACAAATTATTACTGAGGCACGAGCCCCAGTACATAGGGTCTGGTGACGCCCCTGTTCTGCACATCTACAGGGTTTTGTGCAATGTAAAAAAAAAAATGTAACAAAACATGCTTGTGTGTATATGTGTTTGTGGGTCTGTTGTGTATGTCTGTATATGACTGTGTATGATGTCTGTGTGACTGTGTTGTGTAGGAGAGTGTATTTGCATGTGATTGCATATGATGTCTGTCTGCACATGTGGTGACATGTATGTGTATGAGTGTGTGTGTCAACATAAACACGCGCAATTATTTGTGTGTATTTCTGTGAGTGTGTATGCGTGTTTGTATGCATGTATGTGCTTGTTTGGGTGTGAATGTGTGCGTGAGCGAGTGTGTATGAGTGTGAGTATATGTGTGTGAATATGCTTGTCTATGTGTGCGTGTGTGTATGCATTTGGCTGTTTGTATTCAATGGGGATAAACTGCAGACAGTGAGAAATGAACAGCAACTGTGGATCCAAACTGACGAACCCTTTTCTGCATTCCATTTCCCTGCAGCCCCAGCACACCAATGTCTGCTTCTGGTACCTTCCGCCAGGCGTCCGCTATCTGGAGGACAAAGAGGAGAAGCAGAAGAGACTGCATAAGGCAAGAGCGGTTACTCTGTTATTCCCTATCTATATTTTCATATTTATCTTCAGCTATTTCGCTGAAAATTAATGCCGAGGCTACGCATGAAGGACCATTCACCCGCCCACCCCCGTGCCACCGTACAAAACAAAAAAAAAAAAAAAAAAAAGGAGAAGAAAAACCCATCTGGCTGTAATGTCACATAAAAAAAAGAGAGAGCGCGAGGCAGAGAGGCAAAACAGAGACAATTTGCAGAAATACGACCGTTTCACATTTCACAGAGGGGATGGGGGGTGGGGGGGATGAGAGGGCACATTATCAGGAGGAGGGGGTGGGCTGGGGGGGTGTGGGGGTTCGGGAGGCTGGGGGAGTGGGGGCGACACAGTTCATGAATTCAATCATTGGATACTGGCTGTTTTGATGACAGCCATTCAGAGGCACCGGGCCCATAGAAGTAGGCAGGCTCTAATCAGCAATTAGGACAACAGACGGCTTGCGTGCCATCCATACAAAGAGCCCTGCCTTTCAGACCGCTTCTCCCCTCTCTCTCTCTCTCTCTCTCTCTCTCTCTCTCCCCCTCCTCCCTCTTAGCCCGCCAGTCCGCCCCCCCTGCAGCAGACAAGGGGCCTAAAAATAGTCAGCCATGCTTTACCTGTTACACAGGCACCTAATATGGAGGCAGACTGGGGACCTTGGAGCTCCAGCCACTCTCCTCCAGTCACCGCGGTAACCCCTATGATCACCACGGTAACCCCTCTAATCACGCTCGTGATCAGAACGCTTACGCAGGGTCGAGCAAAACGCTTCATCAAGGAAATGCAGGCGGCTATTTAGCATACATTTATTTCCTGTCTCACGAAGGAACGTTCTGGTGGTTAGACACAAAAAAAGGATGCACAAAAATATAAATAGTGCAAGAATGGCATCTTCTTTCTTTCTTTGTCTTTTTTTTCCGTAAACGACCTTTCATCTGTTTGAAATTTTCACCCAGTAGTTTTGTAATTATAAAGAACACCTGGAAAACATGTGCAGAAAGGTGCTCTCATTAAATTGCAATGAAAGTTTCGAGACGGAAAATGAGCTGTCTGCGCAGCGGGGTTTGAAATTTTCCATTGTTTAACACGGTAAACATAAACATACAGCAAATATTCACTTCATTATACATCAGATATTTTTCATCGAGTAAGGTTGTTTTTGGATTTTATGAATTATTTATATGCAGAAGCTAACGGTAGACACATGCACCTCACCTATCTTTCTTTCATCATCGCTGTGTAGTAGGGGGAGCTGTACTGAGCACTCATTAATTCATTATGCTATATTGATATTCTTCTGTATAAACAAGACCAACAAACCAAACAGTGATGCTGTGATGTATGTTTTTGCATATATTATGCTAATGAGGCAGTTTTACATTACATTAGCCAGCTACAGCAGCACTGTTCTATCTGGGGATGGAACGTTGAATGCACATTCCATACTGATGCTTCCATTTAGACAATGGGAGTATCACATACTGTGCAGCCTCTTCCTGTATGCTGCCCCTGCTGCAACATGGGGAATTGCATGCATGAAAATGCCTGGTTAGTGACACATTTGGGAACACAACGTGAGAAATTGACTTTGCGTAACTAGAAGGGTCAGCGCTCATGTACTTGAATAAAGTATGTTTCAGCCCATGCACTAAACTGCCAGCCCCAGTTAAAACTCATCCATCTTACTGCAGCTGGCAGAGAATCCCAAGAGGAACAACTGGTTGTTCCAAACTGAAGTGAAAATATGGAATTTTTATAAAGTCATGAAAAGGCTTGTGACCTCTTTCACTTTATATAGCCACCCTTTCAATCATACATTGAGGTTGATGATTGTTGCGGGGCAGCTGCGTTTATTTCCCACCCACGGTGGTCCAGGGGTCTACTCATGACTAGAGTGTAATGCATTTCTAAAGAAAATATGTACATTTAAATACATGTTTTCTATTCTAGATCTTTTAAACGACAGATTACAAAACATGGTGACACCCAGTCCAGCATCTGGGACCGACAGATGATGTAAATCTTTGATTCTTACACCGTCTGAAGCAAGGAAACATAAAATGTATCTGTGTTTCAGAGTAGTTTATGGAGAGTTCATCAGAAAGGGAGCAAGTCCAAATAATTAATGCCTTAGATTTATTTTTGGTCAGCGGTAAAGCGTACGGAGTGGGAGACTTGTTTTATAGTGAGGATGTTTTATCTCCGTTTGACATGTCTGTCATTGAGTGGTCTAGACCATGGGCCGTGGCTGGTTCTGTAGCTGTCATTGCTAGGGAGGCGGTGATGTTGACAGTCGTAACATTTGAGTTTCGAAAAACATGGCGGACAGAGAAGCACTGTCATTAGTTTCTGTGACAGAGTGCCACTCACGGTAACTTTTGTTGGAAATAATTGAATCAGCCTCCGAGTATCAAAGGGAAGATTTCGCTCGGCCAGAGGTAGCGAATTGAGCATGAAATAAATGACTTTGCCCGCGACTCCCCGGCGATGGCGCCGTAAACTTCGTTGCGCAAAGATGAACTCCGGCGACCTGGCTTGATTTAGCTGTCACGCTCCTCGTCAGCTCTTGTCTGGAGGGAGTTGTCATCCCTCCCTTGGAAATGCAATTTAGCTCATCTCCAGATAGCCCGACCGGGAATCACGCGGCACAGAGGAAACAGCGACGGTCTGACGAACAGAGAAAGCACCCCATTCGTGGACTGTCTGATTCTCCAAAAACACCATCCACAGATTTATATCGCGTCTCACATGGGGAACGTTTTGAGTTGTCAGCACGGTTAAAAGGCTACACAGGCCTTTATAAGGGTTGTTTCAAAGAGCAGACTAATTGTACCATCAAATGGATAATAGGCTACTTCTGAGTTTTTTTTTTTTTTCAGGTTTGATGTGTTTAAAGGTTAATGGGGGTAGCGAGAGCCAAAGCTGGATATTGCCACAAAGATTCCCATTTCCTGGGTAATAAGCCTGAGAAAAAACACTGAAAATCTCTTTTCTTCTCCGTAGGTTGCCCCTGTTATCAAGGCTCGAATGATGGAGTATGGGACGACCATGGTGAGCTACCAGCCCCAGGGAGACAAGGTCAACTTCTTCCGCATGGTCATTTCCAACCCCGCGGCCACTTTCGAGGACATTGACTTCCTCATTGAGGAGATCGAACGTCTCAGTCAAGACCTTTAAGGCCACTCGGCCAAAACATATCACACCTTTCCTTTAGGCAAATGAAATGTTCGTTGTGAATGTACCAGTATTTCATTTTCTTTCCCTCAAAAAAAAAAAAAAAAAAGCTACATATAAATACATATATAAATATATAACTAGAAATATGTATATTTCCGTATAGTAGTGTTGATGTGAAGAACATTGTCCAAAGCCCTGTTAAATTGCTTCTGTCTGCCTTCCGTGTCTAGGTTAGTGTACTTGATGTGACTTCATCCGCACAGTATTTACATGTATGATATATTCTGTATAGGACGTGTATTTGCTCCATGTTGGTGCAATAGGTAAAACAAAATGAAACTATAGTTTACATTCAGTATATTTACAATAATAGTCTAATTCTTAAAACACGAACATCACGCAAGGCATATAGTAGGTTTAAGAGGGCGTTTCAACTTACCTCAACTTAATCCACTGCCTTTACGTAAGCAATGTCCTCTGCAAAGATTCAGTTTCACCTCGTAAAGCAATCTCCCTGCACAACTGGCTGGGCTGAATTGTCGTAGGAGTCAGTTGTTATCAGACTACAAGGAAAAGCCCAACAAATTCAGCGCTGACAAACTCAACCAACTGGTCCCCCAGATTCCTCCTCCTTTAGTTCTGAGCATTTCTGAAAGACCTTTTAGAGAAACTGCATCACAGGTGAGAGTTGAGGGCAAAGGGATAGCACCTCACAAAACAAGTTATTTTTCTTTACTGGTTTTTGGAAATCAACAACTTATTACCACTAGATTTCACAATCCTCTGGGGTTCAGTAAACTCTGAGCCAGTTTCCATCATAAAATAACTTATAAAAGACTGACCCACTCTTCTCCCTTTGTGTTGCTGTCTTTTAAAGTAATTTTTTGAGCAGCTTTCCTTTGTGTACAAAAAAAACATCATACGCAACCATGACTCTCAGTTCTTTAGATACAGCAGCTAAATCTTGTCAAAATGAAAGAACAGCAAATCAGCCAGGCCAGTCCTCTGGAGGGCTGTGTCGGGCTGCTTCGTATCTTCTCAAGGTTAGAGGCAGCCTTATCACACGACGGTAACGTCCCTGCTGTTTAATCGCTCAGTGACGCACATCAGACCTCCTAAGGACAGGAGGGTAGAAACTTTCTAACGGTTGGGGAAAAAAAAACAAGGGATTCTGGCAGTTGACCCCCTTTGTTGATTCCTTGAACTCTTCGTAGGGGTTCCAGGAGCCTGAGCCGGGGGAGATTTATAGTGCTTTGGTAGAGGCTCGGCTCTCAGCAGAAGGCCGACTTCACTCACGTTAAAAAAAAAAGAAAGGGCGAGGCGAACATCCTCTGATATGCTCTTACCGCATTTACATTCGATGTCAAGCAATATTACACATCAGGCCAAGTATTGCGAGCACCACCATTAGAATTTACAAAAAAAAAATGCTTAAAAATGGATGATCCAAAAAGCACAATTATTTCAAAATGGCAATCTCACTTGGCCTGTATTAGCTACTGATCACATATTGTAAATAAGATTTTCAAAATGTTTTGACATATTGCATATCCATAACATTTACAACGTGTATATACGGCACAATACCAGAGACTATTTGTGAAGTATTGATAATTATTTTTCTCTATTCTATATAAATACCTAAGTTCCACTTCCTCTATTAGTAAGCTTTAGTGCGTGTTTAAATACTTGAAATGGTTATATAAGATGGTATACTTTCGATCTTACAGTGCAAGTTCAGGGATTGGCTTTACACGTAGTACATGGAAATGTTTCCAGCATTTTTGTCAAACTACTTTTGACTATCTTTAAAAAAGACGGCGTGCGGGCATACACGGGAGTGTGTGACAGGTTTCAAATGAATATGCAAAGCCATGTCTAAACTGAGCCCTGTGTGGTTCTTTTCTTTTGTGTACAAGTGACGTACTTGATGGTACTGTATGCGCCAAACTTTCTCGGGCCAAATGTGTTCTTTTGTGCATTTGTAACTGTGTTGCCTTAGTTTCAATTGCCAGTGTAGTCTAGTTCTCCTCAGACTTGAGGTTGTGCACTTTAGAGGTTTTTTGCGTACAATGCCTGAGTGTGTGCAATGTCCCATGGTTGTTTCATAGTTTGTTGTATAAACTGTGACTGGTTAAAGTCTGGTACTGAATGTTCCGCCACTTCAGCGTCCCTTTGAAGGTCAAAGCCTGGGTTTAAGTTGAAGCCTCGCGTGTTTGTATTTCGGTTGCTTTTTGTAGTCTGCTGGTCAAATCGGTAGATGCGATGAAGCCGCTTCGTAACCTGCGCGTGGGAACACACGAAAAAAAAAAGAAATTACGTACTCCCTTTCTGCTTTCTTTCTTCAAAAGTGGATGCATTTGGCTGTCTCTGTCTTAAATTGGCAAGCACACTGTGAGCCTAATGACTTTGGCACTTACATCACTAAAGAAAGAAGAAACAGTAACTTGCGTTGTCTCCGACGTCAGCCATCTTTCTCTTTCTGCTGCTGCTTCTGCCGCTGCTGCTGCTGCTAGCTACGCTTGTTTTGCACTTGCATGATCGTCGCCTTGCCTTTCCAGCTCGAGGACGCAAATCCCTTTAGACGCGGTACCTAGAAGTAGCTCTCGTTAGTTTTAGCAAAGGAACAGCATAGCCAATAGCATGATAGCGTAGAGTGCCGACGCGGCACCTTAGCTTCTCTGTGAGTTCTTCCTGTGATGTCACACCCAGTTTAAAGCATGCATCTATATAGCTTAGCCACCCGCGGCCTGCTCTGCCCGCGCTGGTATTCCCTCGTAGTCTTTCGCTTTCTCTCTCTCTCGATCTCTCTCTGTCTCTATATCCCTGTCTTTTATCAGCTGCAGCTAAGAAAGCAGACTTTGTGTGGGACATAGGCATGTCCCCTCTTTCAGCATCTCTGAGTATTTTTTTATTGAACCTCTCGAGCCTTCTTCTCTAGTAGCCATAAAAAAAAAAATTCTTGCTAAGCGATGCCACCTTTTAGCACGTTTTCCCAGGATGCCAGCCATTTTCAAGACATCTTGGGTTTGTTTTTTGTTTTTTTTTTTTTTGGGGGATATACAAACCTTGCACAGAGGCAGTATCACTTGTGTCAATTCATAACGTGTTGGTAACCTTAATGTAACATGTATGGGAGCTCATTAGGACCAAAATAAAGTTGTCAGTAAATGTTGATGAAAATTCTTGTTTTTCTGAGCCACTGTGGTGACTTGAATTGGACAGTGAAATGATTTTTTGGGGGGGTGGGGTGTGGGAGCGGATGCCATCTTGGATGAGTTTAAGACGAAGGCCCCTACATGCAGTGGTATTTTGATTTTCTCAAATGTGTGTACTGTATTGGGAAAAAAAAAATCTAATAAATATTCTTGCCAAACACTTTCCTCGCATCCTTATGTTATACATTTTTTCTATTGGGATTGTACTTGAAATGATAACGCTTGGTTTGAAAAGGCACTAGCTTTAAGGCTGGCTTTGTCAGTGCCTGAGGACAGCTGGACATCCACACAACCTCATTCTTCCAGGGGTAGGGTGGGTTTGAGCTGACCAGAATGTCTTAGAATTGTTATAGCGCTGCATTTAGTTCACTCAAACACGGTGCCAAGCACCCACAAGCCTCCAGCTGTCATCAACGAGACACGCACCTCGGATCCAACTGGCACGGGCTCTCTCCTTTAGCTGTCCTGTAGTACTGCTTGGCCTGCCGAGTGTACGATACGTAATGACATGCAGGTGGGCGCAAATGCTTCAGCTACAGTTACAGCTGTCTTTGTGACGGTGCAGGTGGCAGTCCAGATTAAAAAGCAAAATTAGCAAAAAAGGAATTGTGGGGGGAAAATGGTCCAAGTCACTCTGCAGCAATGTAAGACCCTCCAACTTGATTTCTTAAAAAAAAAAAATGAAGACTAAAAAAACTATTTATTTCTATTTTCAGGCCAAATAAGTACAATAAAATGAGCAAATGTGAATTAAAAAAGTAGAGTACAAATGTTTCAGTCAAAAGACAATCCTCAGTGCAAGTAGACAATGAAACAGAG
Source organism: Albula goreensis (assembly GCA_022829145.1). NCBI lineage: Eukaryota > Metazoa > Chordata > Actinopteri > Albuliformes > Albulidae > Albula > Albula goreensis. The sequence continues at coordinate 4,491,693 of CM040753.1, read as the reverse complement.
CATATACTTATGTTGAAAAGGTCCCATGTAAAATGGCCATTTATACTGAGGACTAAACTGATCAACATTCTAATGCCTCAGACAATAAAAGGCCCAAAAATGCTTTGAAAAAGTCAGACGTTACATAAAGCACAAAATTGCCATGGTTACATAATTGCTCAGCGGATGGGGCACTTTGCTTTGAAGTGGCGCGCTATGAAAAGTGCTCCTGAGTGCAGCGAGCAGTGACATCTTCAGTTCCAGGGAGGGGGAAATGAATTGAGTCCCCCCTGCTCATTTAGAACTCACCCAGGCAAACCTTTTGATGGAGAGCCCGCTGTCAGCAGACCTGAAACTTTACCGCAATACATCATACGAAAAAAACGGCTTATTTATTTGCCATGGGTGGCTCACAGCGAAAGGGTACACTTTAGACTGGAAAAAAAAACGTCAGTCCAAACGAGGCCAAATATTTCTGATTCTGTAAGCTTATGAGTGCCAAGGTACTAAGTACCTGTATGTTCCAAGTTCCTATTCTTTTTTCTGCCCCCTGGCTTATTTTAAATCTGTGGTATCATTTTTGATATTAGTTGTAGGTTCAGCAATTTTTCGTATTCTTCTCTGCCTGCTTGAACAGTGGTGAATCTTTTTTTCTTGATGGAAGGGTGCACTGTCATCACATTCTACCTCTCCACTCAATTTAAAAGTAGGGGGAGCGCTCTTGATTGAGAGTTTGCAGCAATGAAACTTTTCATTTCAGCTCCATCTGAGGAGCCTGTGAGACGCACAAGCGCTGCACATTGGGGTCACTGAGAGTCTGACGACAGGGGACAGACACAAGCAAAAGCCAAGATGTGTGTGTGTGTGGGGGGGCTCCTGAAATACATACACCTCCCCACAACCCCTCCACCCCACACCATCAACCCAAATCCACAACTTTCACCACATATAAAATACCACTCTAAGATAGCATACATGTATTTCTTACAAAAAACATTACATAAAAACCACAAACATGTAGATTTTTGTAGATCAGGGTTCATAATATGGGTGTAAATCACGAGGAGCCCTCCAAACCTATGAAATTTTAGCAATGTTGCGGAATTTAACACACCAACATCAAGATGCTTGGAAACTAATTTGTAATCGCTAGATGGCGCTGTGTCCTTATATGCACTAATCTGTGTAAACTGCACTGAGCGCCAAGCTCCTGTCACCGCTTTTTTTTTTAAACTGTGGGGTAGACGACTAACATCATATCCCAATATTAGACTAATTGATTAGCCCGCTACGGCGTCAGTTTACCCGCTCACTTATTTTCATTTGTGTCTCGACGGTCATTTGTGGACAGTTCCACAACCTCGCGCATTTTATCATTAGACAATTCCCTATTCGAAACATCCTGTTAGTGCATGGAATGCATGTGGTAAAGGAAAAAAAGAATGAGAGGGAGCTTACGCAGACCCACTTCCCAAACGCTGTGAACTACTTCCAGATGGTCTGCATCATCTCCGCCTCCTCCCCGACCCTCCAGCCACCCATCCCACGAAAGGACCAGAGAGAGCGCTTCCCGCCAGACAGAAAGCTGTCACCATGCGCTCCGCAGCCCGGCCGCCTTATGGCGCTGGCATTTGAAGAGCGGAGAGTGTCGTTTGTGCATATTTGTTTACAGACTCAAATCTGTTCTTAGGCCCCGAATTTACTTATGCGAGACATTTGGAGACCACATTATCCACGATTCCAGGCATTCTGCGGTGAAGACTTGATCTTGTGCATATGATGGAGATGCTAATTAACTCCTTCCAAGCCAGGAAAACCTTTGCAACTGTCATACCCCCCCGGTGACCCAGATACCGTACGCTACTGGAGGGGCATGTAATGGTTAGCCTATTTAGTCGGGACTGTTTCAGAAATGCCAGTCTATGTAATAACGGTGTTCCACCGAAATATACGACCTTCTTGAGATGCGTGACCCCTCTACCAGCTGACCGCTTTGGCTCCATTATGATAACTTCGTAACCGGAAAGATTTACGGGAGGGCGAAAGAGATATACTACCTGACGCGCATTCTCAATTGAAAAACGCAAGGCAGCTGCCCGAATGGTCATTCAAGTCAATGCGTCCCAGGTTTTGGTGGAAAACCAGAACCTATACCGCCCTTTCATCCTCTCTGACATGCCCAGCGGTGTCAGGGAAATTAAATTCAGTTCCCGTGTAAGTTTACACTTTCAATCAAGAAGAACGTTATGTTTTTATGACATGCCAGCTATATTTCCGGTATGCCAGTTTTCGTTAATAGGGGAAACGAGACGGAAGACTTCCTCCGGTGAAGGTAACCACATCTTCCACAAACCGACCCTTACTTTTCGACATTCTTCTTTTTCATCAAAGGCCCCCCTTTAGAGCACAGCTTCAAATCCCGCTTTGCTAATTTAACTACGCAGTTGCCCGAGGCCACAGACACCCAGAAAGTTAACCGCAAACACCTGCAGCATCCACCACCTACAAATGCTGTGCTTTGCAGCAATAAGACTGAAGATATGACATCAAAAGAGCTGGAAACGCGGGCTTGTATGGAAGCAGGTAAGTATGCGTGTGTGCCCGAGAAAAACAAAGAGGTCTCCTGAATGTTCACTCTGCCAGACACGCACGGGGTTGTGCAGCGTCGTTCAGACTCTATTCTCTAAGGCCGTCCCATTCCTCAGCTTAATCACTGTCTCCCCGCTGCTGCTCAGATGAACCACAGCGCCTATGCGTTTATGGCTGCCTTGTTAATAAGAGCTGTTTCTCCCTAGGAATAACTTGATAATGGCCTTGTACTTCCTGACAAAAAGAGTAATGCTTACTTTTATATCAGCTTGAGTAAACATTTTATATGGGTCCAGGATTTCCAGACTGAGAAATCCTATACAAGGTTACAGTGTTATGTTACAGTATAAATTCTGCCTTTTTAAATGTATATTCGATGCAGTATCTTTTCCTGCAGGATCAAATATTTATCATATGAGTGCAAGCATACAGGAGGGGTATTGTTAAAGGTGTGTCCAAGTATAGCCGTCGCCATACAATGGCTTCATTGTCTTCATAAATCCAAAAACATAGATCTGTTCCCCTCCATTAACACCATTTCAGTAAGAAAGTCCATCCGTTTCCCTCGCACACATATTGATATTTAACCCCAGCCCCCACCCCTGGTCCTAATCCATGAGTAATCCATCCATTTTCCATGACCACTACACCCGATTTCACATGGTGCTTTTACTGACTTAATTTAATGTGAAGTCCCTTTTTTCATAGGCAGGTAAAGTTGGGCATTGGGGTTGCTGTTGGCAGAATCCCTTGTCACATCACACAAGACCGGCTAGTCTGGTGTCATGACTGATCCTGCTGTTTATGTTTTTGCAATAGCTGCTTTTATGACCCATTTCTCTGGATCCCAGGGGCTATTCACTGACTGATGGTCCGTCTGCTAAAAGGACCAGATCTCACAATGACCTGTGTGTGGTGAGCATGTGCAAAAGAAACAAGATGAAGGTGGACTCATCTCAACTGCAGACAGCTATCCTCAGGTTTGCACTACACAAGTCTTCAGGCCACTTCCTTGAACCTGGAGCTATTTTTGTGACTGCATTTCAGGATGCTTTGTGAATAATGTGAATGATTGGCAGGTGAATAATGTAGTCTACAAACAAAACACAATACAAGTGATCGAGTGATGTAGCACTTTGGGGCCTTCCAGAAGAGTTTTGAAAAGGAGCAGAGATGTTGAGTTGTTCTTAGCATGCCCTCACGCTCCCACTCTCCATAATTCCTACTCTTCTTCCAGGTGAAGCCATATCTATGATACCTTTTGGATAGGAAGAATAAACTAAAATGTGTGTGAGTGTGTTAATGCAACGTGCTAGTCCCCTAACCAGAAACAACACGTTGTCCCACATCATCATTTTAGCTGTTGGGTAATGGGAGTCTGACTGCATGACCACATCTCTTTTTAAAGATATGTACACAATATCTAGATTCAAGATCTCGATCTGGTTTCACCACACATTCGGTTTCAGTCTTGACCAAACCAAAACGACTTAACCACTAAAATATCTCCACAGAGCATCAAGAAGCTGAGAAGCTGCACACTAGTCAAAAAAACAAACAGTACTACAGTAGAAATGAGAAGTCATTTTAGAATACTGTCTGTAGTTATGTCTAAGAGCTATGCTATGCAATGAGAAACATAAGAATGGTAAATGCGAGGACCACATTGTAAAGTAGAGCTGATCTTGCAGGGGGGGTTGGGGGGGGTTAATGACTGTTGTATAACTGTATATGTGGATGCTCAGATTAATGCAGTAAGTCAGTCTTTATGGGCATGCCTGGTAGGCCGGAGTGGAGACACTGTGAAGGACATGGTAAACAGAACAGGCCGTAAAAGAGTTTATTTGTTCTTTTAATTTGTTTTGTGGGCCTGTAAGTAATAGTGTGCCCCTGTCCAGCTCTTCGTATGGACACTGTAAGCAGCATCTTCTGTATTTACTCACATGCCAACGCTGTATTAAGCAAAGCTAATGAAAATAAACAGGGTTTTGATGTAAAATAACATTGAACAAATAAAACAAAGTGCCTGTAAGAGTCCAGATGGTGCAAGCTTGTACATCCAAATCCATGACCAGGAGGGCAACAAAACAGATGCCATGTTTTTTTTTTTTTTTTGGAACTTGTCGGAGGTCACTTTAGGTGGTACACAAAGACATCCTGCCCTCGGAGACCATGCTGTCTAGGCCATGCCATAACTGCTCATGTGAGGGTTTTTTATGCCATCAGCTTCACATTACTTTAACAACTTCGTTAGAAAATCCAGTCCCTCCAGGGCCGGTGGTGAGTCATACACTGAATATCAGTGTAACTGTGTACTCTGATGTAGTGACCTAATCTCTGTCCATAGCACTGCTTTGGTAATAAACTTCGGCCTGTAGTTTTACATGGGTTTCATGGAAAATACATGTAAACATACATATAAATATATAAAAATACATATATGTCTACAGTTATGTAAGTAAATATATGATACTTACTATTTATCTATATATGTATACATACATATAAATGTATAATTTTTTCCATACAAATCTGTTTCATGATAAAAAACATTTGTTCACATAAGGAATTCATCATTCTTCTTATATATACATTTTTACATTTTCCATGTAATCCTCTATATGATTACTAAAAAAGAAAAAAAGTAGACTAAACATAGTCTTGAAAAATTAATGGAAAGGTATTTCACTCAACAATATATAATCATGGCAAAAATGCAAGTATATTAGAATGACCTACCTAGAGGCCTCATAATGTAACAGAATATTGTGTTGTATGAGAATATGCGAAGGCAAAAAAAAATGTAAGGTCATCGTAAAGACCTATTTACACACTAATGAAAGACTAAATGCTCCGTATGCGAGCATTTTTTTTTGTTCACGTTTCCCTTCTGTTTCACCACCTTTTTCCGTTAAGCTAATTTTGTTGGCTATGTGGTCTCGCCCATACCCCTAAAGGGAAACACACCAGAAAACCAGATGCTCAACACGTTTGGTGGGTGTTTTTGTCTCAGCGATGCCCCCCAGAGCTAATCCTTACAGAGCAGTATATCTGCACTTATGTCACCCCCCCCACTCCCCACCAGGCCTCCACCCACCCCCACCCCTCCTGAGATCCTTCAGGGCCAGCTGCCTCTCCTCAGCTTCCCCCGCTGACCCCTGTTCACCCTCACACAGGACAGTGCTCCCACATGTTTGAGGCGTCATGCCTCCAGGAAGGTAGCGGGAAGCGGCACTACTGGGGTTTTTTGTTTTTTTGTTTTTTTTTCAGGAAAGTGTGCTTTATTAACTTGCCCGATGGACTACGAAACACAGACACCACACCCCTGAAATCCACCATCACCACACTGGGAGTCGCGCAATCGTGCAACCGGCGAGAATGTCATCTGGAGCGAATGGTGCTCAGTCCCTTCAGGCACTTTTGTTTTGGCTGCGATAAGTCCTTCCCTGATTAAAGTGAACTGTTGGCTTGACGCTTTTGCCTTGGTGTGGATACATAACAGACAAAGCTCCTGGTTGTGGGTGTCATTCCTGGGGGCTGGAGGGTTTATGGTGCCCTTTTAACACCTCCAGTACTCAGTTGCCCACCCATCTTTCAAGGAAAGGTTCAGCTTTATGTCTTTTACTGCCGTTGATCTCGATGTGTTTCAGTTTCGAAATAGTATTCACTTCCACCCCTTATTTCACACTGAAAATCTTTCTTCTTATCTTACCATACAGTAGCTGTGGTTCAGCTATTAGTTAAAACTGAAACAATTATTCTCCTTGCAGTTAGGCTGTGCTCACTCTCTGTTTATATCTCTGTATTGAAATCCTTTTGGTGCTAGTCTGCATTAGTGTGCTCTATAAAAAGAAAAATAAGTTTCAAGGTCTCTGAACAGTTTTATAGATTTTTAATATATACATAACCATGTCCAGAACCAAAGAAGGTACTATGACCTACTTTATGCTCATAGAATAACAGAAACCAAACAAATGTAGTCTCTGTCGTCGACCACGGCTGAGGTCTTGATAGTTGGAGCCTCATAGCCGTGTGGGGTTCAGGTTTGTTGATACCTTCTTGTCACCAGATGGGGCAAGGGTTCATTATTGTTTATCATGAGTTTCGCCAGGCCCCCACCCCCCGCCACCGCCAGCTGTGCTGAGCCTCTACATGCGCGCCATGCTTGGCCGCTCTGGCAGATTCTTCATTTCGGTCGTGTCGTTATCGGCTGGGCCGTTTCAAAGCTGAGGCTGAGTTCCAGAGAGCGTTTCGGCTGGGGGAGGATGGGGGTAGGGGGGTGGGTGGTGCGTTTGAATTTTAATCGGTTTCAATTTAGGTCCCTTTACTGCGAGCAGGAACGTTTCAGTCTATCGGTGCGCTACCCCATTAAACCATAGAGCATCTCCTCGTATTTTTATGGGGTGTAGGAGACACAATCGTGTATAGACTGACTGGCGTTAAGTCACTGAAACCGCAAATGCTCTTGTTGTCATAGCAACAGTGTATTTAACTGTCAATAGTCAGGAGTACTGGCCTACAAAATCCTAAATGAAGTTAAAATTTGACTTGCGAACAAATCTTTGGAGATGTGTCTTTCTGTATTAAGGCTTGTATTTGGCATGGATAAGAACAAGAAATACATTTAAAGTGAACAAATAAATACCATGTAGAGCTCAGTGAAGTGCACTTGTAATGTCATACTGTAAGATGTTCCCTTTGTTGTTAGCTGAGCGATACCAGAGCTATTAGCCTTTCCGACAGTATGTTTAAGCAGAAGTGGTGTATTTGAATTTTAACACTGCATTGACCCAAAGCCAACTTTTCAACCACTAAAAATGGCAAGATCGAGTGGCAATGATTTACAAACATAGGATGGATTAAATGTAACTTACAAACTACTAATGTATTTTTGCATTTTTTTGCAAAGGACAAATTCAAAAATCAATGCCACCTTTTTAGTGGATAAAGATTTAAACATTTCAGCAAGTCAAAGTTTCATGTATCCAATGAGCTGCCCTCCTTTGTTTTAATCCGCCATCAGTCTTAGCCTAGCTCATGCTTATAACATCCACTCACACACGGTGTTTAGTCTTTGCATCAGCTTTGTGTTGTGGCTCAGCTGATGCCTCGGTTTGTGCCAGTACAGAAGTACTGTATGTAAAGGAAGCAGAGCAGTGAGAGACCAAGCATGTGTGTGACGTCACTGTGCCCACATAAATACTTACTCATAAGTTCTTGCCAGCTCTTTTACAGGTCCTAACTTTGTCCTGCTGGGGGAACCCTAAAAGGTTCATCTTAGATACAGATATCTCTACAGGGTTCTTTATGCAACCCTCAGAATAAGGTTCTAAAGAGAACCCTTGAGAGATATCCACATCAGAGAAGAACCTTTAAGGGTTCCCCCAACGGGGACAAACAAAGGACCCGTAGGGAACATGCTGTGGTGGAAAATGAGAACCAACCTGATATTTTTCTTCTCTATCTCTGTTTTGACCGTTTTAGATATTAGACTTTGTGCTAGCACAGATATCTTTAGAGTTACTCTTCCTCATATATTTCACTTCTCGTCTAAGCCTTTAGTTACTGATTGTAAACGCCTGTTTTCATGTTTGGTTTGAGCAGTGGAAAGCTTTCCGAAGAACAGAGGGCTTTGAGCTGTCCTCCACCCCTCCTCTCAGAATCTTACTGCCGAATCATCTTTGTAAGATGAATCTCAGTTATGTAGCTATGTCATGTATGCGGTAAATAGTAAATAAGTCGCCGTTTCTTTAACCACCAGCCATTATGTGGAATTACGGTTTTCCATGCTCGAGTTATTAGAAACAGTAACATTATCGTGTGTCCAATGACATCCATCTGTGACAATGGAAAGCGCAGTCATGCCATATGCATGCAGTTTGTGTTGCACTGAGTAACGCAGTGCATTCACCCAGCTGCAGTCTATCCCAGGCAATTGAGCGTCTGTATTTTAAAAAAGGGTTTAATCTCCGTGCTCCTTGCAGAGAAAGCAATTAACCTCAGCAGTGCACATGAGGGGCTTCTGGGATTGGGAGCGCCCCTCCCTCTCGCTGATAGGAATACACCAGGGACCCGATCCCTCGCATCTCGCTCAGAGCGGACGTTTCTCACTGTCACTGTTTCCGACTGATCTGCCCTCAACACAAACACACTCCCACCGACACGTCTCCCTCGAAAACGACTCTTTATTTCCACTGCCCGGACAGATTTAGAGCTCGCCGTATGTACTGATCTCGATAGACATGACAAAGGTCGAGGGAAGGAGGCGCTGAATAACAACAGTCCTGTCTTAGCATTCGCAAAATTTGCCAAAATAAAGACATGCAAAATATGTGTAATTTTAGCCAGCAGCACAAATAGACCCATAACAAATCAAACACCAGCACTTTTACAGTATAAGCTGCTGTTTGACTGGGAGGGTATTTTTGATATTGCACATAGTTCTTGGCACAAACGCTATGTCTGGAAACTGACTGAATTTACTTTTTTTTTTCTTCTATTGCCCCTCTGTAAGCTCTGTAAGGCCAGCTGTGTGAACCGAGCCAGGGTGCAGGAGGAGGAGGAGGAGGAGGAGGAGGAGAGGAGGAGGAAGAGTTGGCTGAAGGGTTGGGGGGATTTTTGTCCTGAACCGAAAGGTATTTGGTAACTCCGTAACAGCAAAGTTCACAGACGTTTTGAGGGGCTGACCCTGCGCTCCGCACGGACATGCCTCACTTCACTCGCTAATGAGCCGAGAGAGAGGCCAGGGCGGCTCCAGGAACGATGATCCCTCCCAGCAAACAAAGCCGCGACCCCTCCTGCTCCCCGGGGGTCACCTCTCTCACCCCCCCAGGCCGGCCGTCCCTGTCCCAGGTCACTCAGCCCCTCTAATTGTCATACCGGTGGTTAGAAATCAGAAGGTGGGGGGGGAGCTGGAGGCTGTTTTCAGCAGTATATTAACCCTCCCTGTTTGGATATAACAAAATCATGTATGAATGATTTAACTCCTGACAAAATAAAGATTTTGACTGTAGGGGGCCTTTAAATGTGAGCTTACCTTTATGCCTTGCACATACACAAAGTTAAGATCTGATCTCTGCTTACATTGCCAGTGTCCCTACTTATGATCAGAGCTTGTGAGCCCGTGTAATTAGCTTGTGCACCTGGCATGAATCATTGTGACATCACAAACATGCCTTGAAGCATAATTATTGAATGCAACTTTTGAACAGGTAAAATCATTTATTTCATAATCTTTCATTTTTTTAAAAAAATGCTGGTTTGGGAATGTTATTTACTTTGTAATTCGTACGAATTGTGGACACAACCCTGGCTCATGTATAATGTATGGGGTAACACAAGGAAACGGAGGTTTGTATTAGTATTTCAGAAAATGTAATTGCATCAAATAAGCATCGGAATGATATTCCAAAATAATAAATAATCCGAAGAAAAATAAGTTTATTTTCCTGTGAAGGACCAGAACTGATTCAACAGTAACTAAACACACACACACACATGCACACACACACACACATACACACACACACACACAATCACACACACGTACAGTTTGAATTGTGAGTTTTGCGAGGCATATTTCGTTTCCCCTGCGGGCGCAGATCTGACACATACAGTCTTCCATACATCGCATTTCAGTGAACTGGGGCATTACTCTGGAATTCTGGGATTGTTCTTTAAAGTCACATGTGGGGCCAGAAGGCAATTTCAGATCAGGCTGATATCATCGATTTCTCAGTCACAATTCATGGCACACTAGTGCAGCGTGTCCTTCTCAACACAGCGGCCCTGTTTCCTAACGTCTTTAACTCTGTCTGAGGGGAAAATATTTTCATATTCTTCTATTCTTTTCCCCACGCTGTCATTTTTTTGGCCAATCACAGAGAGGCTGTTCCCTGATTTTGACATGATCCCAAGTCAACGAAATGAAAGAGCATTTCATTTGGAAAAAAAAAATGTAAACCACAAAAAAGCAATTTTCATGAGTGGCAATCGGGATTCAATCAATGTTTGTTCTTCGATTTGAATAATACATATCAGTAGTGTTGCTTTTTTAAATTGCAAACATGATTTTTCTGTCAGTTAACTAAAATTGAACTTTGAATTGAACCAAAAGAGCAGGAAGCTTAGCAGTCCAAACCCACAGCACCATGGCCAAAACAAAGCATGTTACCTTGTTATTTTTGCCATGTATATATCAAAACTATCCCAAAATTCTGCCATGTGCATTTAAAACTATATTCAACATTCATGGCATGAGACAGTCACAGTTGACTGAAATGGTTACATTCCAAACTACTAAAAAAATGAACAGATGTAGACACAGATATATAAATCTGGGTTAAGATAAATCATGAATCCTATTACTCAGTATACTGTACTTTTTTCTAAATTTCACCTTGGGTTTAGACTGTCATAACAGACTACCGTTGCTTAATTGTTAATCATGGGTAGGGATTAATGTGGGTTTAATTCTGAGAAATGACATTAAGTCTCATCAATATCTATAAAGAAATGCAAGTGAAACTTCGTTGATTACTTGATATCGATTCCTCCCTGCCAGATATTCTCCAGAATGTCTTCCAATCATCTCAAGATGTTTGGAAGAAACGTCTGAATCAACAGAAGACCAGGAAAAGGGGCTGGGGGCCAAAGTGGGCGTTTAAAGAAAGAGCCCCAGTTAAAGACTTAAAGTTAAAAGTGAAAGCAAACACGGCAAGCAAAAACCGAACAGCGCAAATAAACACTGTGAGTGTGTCCTCTCTGAGAGATGATTTATGCCTCCCTCGAGAAACAAGACATACAAACGTAGTCAAATTGAGAAATGAGTACCAGTCATCCCTAATGTCATCTTTAGAACTATCTAATTTGATTAAATTCACCGTTCTTCCCCTTCACAAGCTTGTGAAGTCTTATTTTTTACTGGTATTGGTTTATCAAGTTCTGTCACATTTTCCAAAAACAATTTTCCTTGCAAATATTAATTGATTATTACAGTAATGGTAATAATTACTGTAAGTATATTATTGCTTTTATTGGATCAGCTTCCATCATCCGTATTATTGATATGAACTATCTGGGGTCAATTTGTGAGCTTTCGTTAACATTATTCATTTGCGTCTGTGAGTTGACAGATTGATTGAGCAGAGCATAGCAATGTTGACGGCTGAATTAAAAAGTGAGGCTGTTTCTAGGCGGAAAACTGATGTGTGACCCCTCATCAGCCGACAGCCCGCTGAGTCAGCTGACCCTCTGTGGGAGTTTATACCAATCATGTGGCAGCAACACTCCTTACCTCACGTTTAGCAGTGTACTTACATGCAAGTTTAAGCGAGCTCATTACTCCTGCCCAAATCCCTGCCATCGCTATGCGGTAATGCTGTTTTCCCATTCGTTTGTGTTTGGCACTGCCTTCCTAGCTCCATAGCGGTTTAGCTCTGCTTTTCTACCTGTCATCAGGGGGTTTGACAGATTGTTGCTCCTAGCATTTTTTTTTTCAATTCTTTCTTGTACTTCCTCACCAGGGAGCATTCTGAGAAGCAGAGCCTTCCATCAAAATTAGTGTCATGATACTTATTTGTCAATAAACATTATAACCAATTACATAGTAATACAACCAAAAGCAATTTGTGACTGAAATGACATAACTAGGATTGATTACTTGTGGCCTAGTAAGGACTCATGAACTCTAAAATGGGTGGAGCTCTCACCTGCTATGCATGACTCACTGACAGTCACAGTCACTCACAGTGTTTTGTCATGGAGAGTAACAACTTTTGATTGATCAATACTAACGATTTGATTGGTTGCACATGGTAGCTCCACCCTTTAAGGGGTTCATGAAACCACTTTTTGTCATCCCTCTGTTTTGTCAATTGCAAAATAGTGACAGTAGCGTAAACATGGACAAGTTAAATCTTGTCCGGTGAATGTGCTTTTATCTAAAGAACATGTGTTTTCATTTTTAAAGTGGTGTGTGAACCAGGTACACAGAATGGTGGTTTATTTACTTTTATTGTTTCTGCACAGAAACCCTTATCTGCAGCTCCCATATGCTTTGAAGCTGGGTAACTCCATTATAAAATGCAAATGCTGTTGACCACATCCTTTTGGTGAAATATGTCTTGACTAGAAGTTATTATTTTTTTCCAGGAAGGAAGAAACTATCTTCTGTTTTATCTAAATGTGCTCTGTGACTCAACCTCCCGTCTCTTTCTCTCTCTTTTACTCACCCCCTCGCTCTGTCTTACACCCCCTCCTCTCTCTTAATCCTCTTTCTCTCTCTTATTCACCAACCCCCCCACCTCTCTCTCTCTTATTCACCCACCCTCCTCCTCCTCCTCTCTCTCTCTCTCTCTGTTTCAGAAGTGCCTTTGATATTTTCTTCTTGCCCAAAGATAGGATCTCATTTGATCTGTAGCATAAAACATCTGCATCGTTACTCCCCGCACACCTGTTTTTAATCCAGATCGCAGACAGGAACTGCTTTCCGTTTCTCACAATCAACGTTCTTTTTTTAACTTCATTTAAATGCTATAAGTCATGTCATGACAGAGTCTGATATTTTACCAATGCATGAAATATGAGTCACATTAATTTTTCCATAATCAAGATAAATGTAAAAAATCGCCGGTTCACTGGCTGGTGACAACTGGCACCTCCACTGTATGCGGTACACATTCCAGATGGGTTCAGTATGCCTCTACCTGTTGACGTGAGTAATATCTCAAATTACAGTTCTGCGCCATCATATACTATGTAGAAACCATTTTAAGTTTCTCGTTTGGAGATTTAACCGTTCCATGCACCAATTACATTTAAGATTTAACCATTCATTCACACCTTAACTATTGTTTTCCTCCTGTTCAGCAGCCTGAAGACACCAAATTTTATTTTTTTATTTTATTAATTTTATTATTGTCCAAAATACAATCCCTAAATCCCCGTCTCCATTGCTCCTGCAGACTGATTCTTGCCACTAATATGTGTTTAATCACTGTTGGTGATCCTAAATAAGATGGCGATCTGCTCAAGAGAGTCTGTGTCTTTTCGCACTTCTGTCCATTTATTGCTCGTCAGTGTGTTTAGTACGATTTCTAGCATGCTACATAAACATGCAAAAATTCAGGTGTGCTACATCTGGCAAAATATATGGGAATTTTTATTTGGCTAATTAAAAAAAAATAATATATATATAATCTGCTGTTACTTTCATGTAAACAATGTCCAAACATGACCTGGTGAAGTGCGGGAAGAAAAAGAAAAACTGTCAGTGAATAATATGGTGGTTTTTTCTGAAACACATCATTATTTTAAACAGTTTTTGGAAAACTCTCACAGAAGCAATTAAATATGGTATTCTAAGCAGCACTTACTCTGGACATACTGTATGGGGAACTAACACAAAACATATGCTGTTACCAAACAGACAGTAAGACCCTATTAAATCAGGAATACTATGAATAAAAGCAATACACAAAATGTACTTATTTCTCACTATCCTTACCTAAGGCTTCACTATCATAAATTAAACAAATAACTGAAAACAGGTACAGTCATTCTCTAAATATATTCATGAAACACGTCTGTGAATAGACATGGCAAGTAACATCTGTGATCACACAGTAACATTTTCAGGCCAGAATGTTCATGTACAAATGTTTACAGCCATACTCTATTTGTCCTTGTATTTTTTTTTTTTTGGTAAATTACATACTCAAGTGGTAGTTATGAAGACTGAACATTTTCAGACCAAACAATTTTGTTTATATCAGGTTATATTAAATACAGGATTTTATTTATAAGGTGGAAGAAATGCATTTTGGTAAAAATTAATATCCACTATATTACACATTATTGCTCATTTATCAAAAAAAAAAAAAAAACGCAAATTAAGGTTTTGGCATTTCAATTTCAAATGAAAATGCATACTTGAATGCATCAAAAGGTACCAAAAATAGAAAAACAATACAAACACAAAAAATAATCATGATTCTATTACAAAATAAAATATTAAACATTCTGGAAGGATTGGTCACTGTTCAACCAGCCTAAGTACTTTTCTGAATATCAGTACTCATGATTAAGTCATTATTTTAAAACTCCATTACTTCAGATACAAAAACATAATTATTTATAAAACATTACATCCTGGGGATGATTAAAATGAACACACCAGAGGTAAAATAAAAATGCAAACAGCGTATATATTTATAGAATATACATATGATAGTTGACAGCTACGCCATTAAAATGTTGAAAACATCTTGTTCGCACCTGTTAAGTTCAGCAGTGTATTGCTAAACTTTCTTATTGAGTATTGAGAGTCACCTGCATTTTATTGTTGTACAAGTAGCAAAGAAAAAATGGATGCAACAATGTCCTGACAGTGAAGAGTTCTCACGGTGCGGGATGCATTTTCGGTGCAGCAGTCACCTCGGAAGAGAAAGTTGTTGGAAATCGTAACACATAATGGCATTAAGTGGTCGTCTTTAGGCCATGTTGAAAGCCTTTCTCATCCTGCCGAGAGGAGTGTCTCACAGACAGTTACACTTCCATCCACAGAGTCGTTGCCCGGTGGTTTGAATTTACCTTCATGCCAGCATAGCTTTCTCAGTCATCAGATCAATGTTCGGCAACTAAGGGTGAGTTGATTTAACCTCTCATTGAAGAATGGACATATATTCCTTTTACAATGTAGAAACCTACGCTTTTTCGTGCATGGTTCATCCTGGCAACGTATGGATCTTATTTGATCTGTCGTATTAAAACCCTTGAAGTGACCTTACATTGGTGTTTCCATTTTTTGTTCACTTTCTGCTATTTTGGTTACCATTAATGTTTTTTTTTTGCTATTGTTTTCTTTTGTAGCATCAGGAGAGAGAGGCTCTAAAGATTGGTTAAAAAATCAGGGACTCGCTGATGAAAACGTTGGTTCCTCCCACTTTGAGATTCCAGAAGCCTCACACTCCCATAATTACCCTGGCTTTGTGCAAAATCGATCATGGTTCTGTTTTTTTTTTTTTTTTTTTGTGGAGTTGTGAAAGAGGCAGAATCACGACGCCACCCAGAGGATGGAGATGTTGGTGCCTCCTTCGTGCGTAATCTGGTTGACGCGTCCGCGAACACAGTCCAGGGTGATGAAGATCATGGTGCCGTTGTGGACCTCGAAAGTGGCGCGGAGCCCCACGCTGGTCCACTCGGTGCCCTCAGGCATGTGTCCACCCACCTGCTGGGCCACGGGGCTGGACTGGGCCTGCTCCCCCTCCTGGCGTTGGAGGGTCACCTTCAACACGTTGCAGGAGTGGATCAGCTTCAGGTTGAAGACCACACTAGCCACCCCGCTCTCCCGGAAGACGAAGCTCTTGCGGGCGAAGTGGCCGGTCGATACCAGCTGGACCTGGGGCACACCAGAGCTGACTTGGTGGAAGCTGAGGGCCTTGTTGCGGACGGCTCCAGTCGGGAGGCCAGTCTTAGAGATGGTGGCGGAAAGGGAGGAGCTGACGGCCGAGGGGATCCAGATCAGACTGAGCATGCTCAGACCGGAGCCGTCGCCGAAGTAGCGGACGTTGCACTGAACGGGGGAGTGGATCTCGAAGCTGAGCATGTCCCCAGCGTCGACGCTGACCGCGCCGGACAGGGAGATGGAGGTGTCCCTGTAGTTCACCCCAGACTTGAAGGCCTGCATCAGCTCTGTGTTGGTGGCATTCCTGTTCAGGTAGGAGACGAGGGAGTAGCCCTCTCGGATGCAGGTGTGTCCCATGGAGTAGAGGGCCTGCTGGAATACGAACTTCACCACCCCGCTCTCCGTGAACCTCACCGCCCTGGTGTCGTGGGACAGGCTCACCATGTACGGGTCCGAGACGGAGATCACTTTGAAGGTGGGGCGGTAGGTGGTCTGGTAGTGGACGGACACCGAGGTCTGGGCCGTCATGGCAACCGCGCCCGTGTCATGGGAGAGCCAGAGCAGACTGAAGGGCATCTGGAGGTCGTAGATGTTGACGTCCTTGCTCTGGTTGCAGTGGTGGTTTGGGCTCTTCAGGAAGAGGGACAGGGTGTGGTTGGGCTCCACTTCGGCAGCGCTGCTAACGCTAACGCTCTGGAAGAACTTGCCCTCCGGCTGCTCCACCCTCAACGCGCTCAGGTCCCACCCTTCCTCCTCGCTGCTGTTCATCCTGAACGACACCTGGAGGAAGTTCCTGCAGCTGTGCTTCAGGGCGAAGTTGTGGTCGGCCCATATGAGTCCGTGCAGCCGGAACACCATTGCCCCCTCCTGGCTGGAGAGCAGATCGCTGTGCTCTTTGCCGCGCACGTTCAGCCTCATCCCAGGGTAAATGTGGCTGGTCTGGGCCCTGGATTTGGGCAGGGAGACCGTGGCGGACCAGGCCTGGGACAGCTTAGTCTCGGACGGCGTGCCACACACCGTGTCACTGGTGGGGGTACAGGGGTAGATCACCGGCTCCCCCTCGCAGTCAGTGCAGGCCTGGCACTCCTCCAGCTCGCGGTTGTAGAAGTAGTCATGCCCGCACACGTTGGCGGAGGCGTCCCTCTCCGAAACTCCCAGACACCTGAACCCACCTGTTCAATAACAACCAATCAGCATTGCAAACTCTTCCAGCTGTTTCTGAGTCATGCACATAGGCGTCATGCACATTTACGCTGGGGACATGTCCCCACCGCTTTTTGTCGGGGCCCATTTCCTGCCCACCACTTTTTGAAAGCCTTTGGTTAGTTGAACCCGTCGTTGTCCCCAGCACTTTTCTTGGTCATGCACAGTGCTTTTTTCATTCCTTTGCTCTACATGTACTGCATATGGCTTCATTCAATTACTGTTACTAGCTGGCAAATGGAAGGACTGAATTCCATCAGATGTACTTTGTCTCTTGAAGAGCATATGGTATTCTGTTTTATAATGAAAAGGACTCATTCAACAGGACATGTTTGCTTGTTTCCAATAACATATAACATACACAGAGAAAACGGTGCTGTAATATAAAGTCTGTTTTGATTAAATTACATTGAAAGAAACAAAATACATTTCATTGAAGCATGAAATATTTTTATGAACTGCAATTGTTTTTTTCCATAGGATACAGTCCTGAAAAGTATCATATTACAGGAGTTTGTTTATGCATACTCAACAGCATGAACCTGTTCATATTGACAGACAAAAACCACAAATAGCCATGCCTATATCTGCATAAGCAAAGCTCACACCATGTTTCGTGAAGAAAGCACAAAGAACAGGTCAGTACGATGTTCTTTTTCCACTATTGTTCTTTTTCCATTAATATTTTTTTCCAAATCCACTTTCATGTATGTGAACTGGATCTGCTGTAACCGTAAAGGCAAAATTAATGACATCATCTGTTATTGAGGAAAATTTTTCCAAATAATTCCTTTCAAAAACTGTGTTTCTCAAAGACATTAAGACATGAAATGAGCCGTATAGGGCCTTGAAGTTCTTTCGCACTGCTGTGAACGTTCCCGCATGTGCTTCTGACCTTACCTGGAGTGTTGAGACACTTGACTCTCTCCCCGCAGAGGTTTGGAATTTCGAGGCATTCATCCCTGTCCTGTAGAAAAAACGTCTTAATTAATCACCTTAATTACCTGTGGGGGACTGAAAATTGTCTCTTGTTAAAAGGGTAAAATTAATTATTTCTCACTTTCTTGTGACAAATAAGAAGTTTTAAGGGTAACACCTACTCTTACAGTCTAAATCAGATGACAGAGTGTGTATTGCTGTTTTCAGTTACTGTTTGTAAAAAATTCTGCATTCTTAACATCAAGCATTTGTTTTTCTGGCCCTTTACAGAAATGCAGTGCATCTTCTGTTTGGATCCTGGCCTAAGAAGGATTTAGGAGAGAGAAAACTGAGTTATGTCCTAAACAACACCCAAAGCACCAAAGCAAACTCTTCCACATGGCGCTGAGGGACTGAGTGTTACTTTTCGGGGAGCTTCTCTGCAAAAGAGAGCTAAAATGTTTCAGTTCAATGCGTCTTACTCATTCATGAAGAGATATGGCCAAGAACAATACTGATGCCAACAGTCTTTTCATGAATGTTCATAAACAGTATCGTAACACTGTATTTTAATTCCTGATCCCAGCCACCCTGTAAAAGCAAAAGTTTTGGTTTTGAGGAAACTCATTTCCTCAAAGAGTTTGAGTAGGGCAACCTAATCAATTTACCAGTAGTCACCAGTGGTCTTTAATACTGTTAACTTAAGGTGATTAAGTTATTCTACTCAAATCATTGGTCATGGCAATGGCATTTTGGTGCACTTATCTTCTTGACTTTTACAGTGCTTCTCGAGAAGTAACCAAGATGACACAGAGGGAATGCAGAAGACAACCATCTGGTCCCTACACTAAATCTGTGTCTGCTTTGACAGCTGTGAAAATGGTGATTTTACCTGGCAGATCCGGTCAGCGTTCGGGGAGCACTGGGAGACCAGGAAGAACCCAGAGGGGCACATGGTGCACCTCTCACAGCGCGGGGTGTCCCTCTGGAAGTCGCAGTACTCCTCTGGACCACAGGATCCGCAGTCCATCATCACGGGGTGCCCTACGTCCATCACCTTGGCGTCCACATCCACCTTGTGCACGGCGTAGGACTTCTGCAGGTGGCTCCTCACCTGGTTCTGCAGGCCCTGCAGGTGGCTCTCGAAGTAGCTCTGGATGTCGCCCTGTAGGCTCTGGAAGGACATCTGCTTGACGGTTTCGGACAGCATGCTGTACTGCACCTTGATCAGGTCCATCTGCTCGTACATCTTCCGCTGCTGGTCCAGGATCTCGTGCTGCTGGCGGATCAGGGTGTCCTGCTGCTCGGTCAGGCGCTGCTGGAGGTCCCGGATCACCACCTGCTGCGCCCGCAGCGCCTCCACAAATTTCTCCTGCCCCTTGGCCAGCTGCAGCTGCAGGATAAGGGCGTCCTCGGAGGGCACCTCATTCTCACCTGGAGGAGGACCGAGAGCATGGCGTTCAAAATAGGGAATTACCATGGTGACCTGAAACAAAATCGTGCCCTACGCCTATGCCTTATGGCCCTGTCCCCCTCTCTCCTCAAATTATTTCTGTCATTGTGATTTAAATCACTCCGTCAGTTCGTCTTGTATAACTTCCTGTGAGGGATGTATTGATGTCTTCTCACTCGAAAGGGAAGAATCTAATCCTTCATTCTTCCCTCAAGGCTAGCACTTAATGCGTAAACACTGTGGGGGACTCTAATGTGGGGAGTTGGGCAGTGGGGGTGTGGGGTATGGGTCTACATTTGGAGTGTAATGAGGGGGATTTCCTATGTATAGCCTTTGACTTCAAAATCCGTCTGCATTTTCTAGACAGTGTCCTGCCAGGGATTTTTCCTTTTTTTAATTCAGCTGCTCTGCAGACTACGTGTAACCAAGCAGATGTGCTTGTCTGGAATATTTTTCGGGCTGACCGTCAAGAAAACCTCCCTATTGTGTGTGCATGTTAACAACCCAATTTTGTTTTGATAATATAGCGCGGGGTGCTGTTTCACGTTATGCTGTTGACTGGTTCCCTGCTAAAGTTTACCTGTCTTTACTATCAAAACAGGTGAAACAGCTTTTTTTTTTTTGTAATCTGTATTATAACGGGAATTACTGGTCTGACCAAAATAGAGTAATAGAGTCACAGTAAGAGTATAAGATCAAATAGCTGGATGAGACCAGATGGTAAACATTGTCTACTGCCTATAAAACTGCATTTCAGAATGATCAAAACAACACACTGGCGTCTTCTTTTCTCATGAGTTAAACATCAGTCATTCAAATCTAATTGCATTGATTATCATGCAGCCGGACTCGCTTGTTTGGGCACGTGTAATTAACCTGGCTTTATGTCGCACGTGAGCTGAACTCCCAGAGGAGCGCCGCCGAGTTCCGACGCAGGATATCCAAATTCCGGAAATTCCCCCAGAACCTGAGCCGCTCTGTCGGGCATGTGGACCAAAGTGTCCTCGGCCTCAGCTGTACAGCCTTCCCCAGCACACTGTCTCTGTCTTGGCTTCGGTCGTATCCTCAGCGGTAGTTTGCATTCAATGCCCCGGCACTCTCTAGAGTCATTGGTGGCTTGCCTTTGAGGTGTAACGCAATCCGCCCCCGAGCATCCATAACCAACTTCAGAGGGTCTCATCCTTGCGCTTTCCCTTTCGACGTCGCCTCCACGCTGTGGGTGAATTACTGTGTATGGGTCCGATACAGCCCTGGGTGGCGAGCCCTGTTGGTGGGGGTTGTGGTGGCTGGGTACGATGTGTGGTGACCTGCCCTGTGTCGTGGGCACGAACTGCCGTGACGGTCTGGCAGAACGCCCCGGGCAGTGTGTCCCAGCACAGGGTCTGGAGTCCACCGTTTCCGCGGTGAAACAGTGCACCCCTCTGCATATTTCTGCAACACCTCCAACAACCCCAATCAGTGCGGCACACAACAAAAAGAACAGCGCTGGTCTAGACACTATCATGTTATGCATGTCTGTCGTTCTGTTGGAGAACATAGAAAGAAAAAACAATTTAGCAACACTTAAAAGCAAGTACAGCTGTACATTGACAAGTTATGGGCGATGTTGATTTTCTTGACACAGAACACGCAGTCCAAATCATTTTTTTTCCATCTGGAAAGCTTCGCACAGTCACAGTAGTGATTCCAATTAAAATAATTCTGCGTTACTTTCTAGCAAGCTGATAAACTCACCCAAATACATTTCACTTATTTGTTCCAATATTACGTTTCATGTTTCTCAATTGTGACTTATGAATATGTAAGAGTTTAATGATGTTACAGTGCGATGTAAAAGCATCTGTGCGAGGAAGAAAGCAGGACGCGCGCTGTGTTGCCCAATACAATGTATAGTAACGCAAAAAATTACCTGTAGTCCTTTGATTCAGTGCGTGTGACCTGTCGGTGCGTCAGTAGTGGCAGGAACAATGCGACTCGTGCATTTCTTCTCCCCTACAGTTGTTTCTGACCCACTCTGAATGGTTCTGGAGAAAATGTCAGTATGTGGCATTCCTAAGACTTAATTAGCATCAGGTTTCTCCGGAGCCTCGCCGATTAACCCTTCGCGTTCTTCCAATCCTCCGAGCCTCCAGACGATTCCTGTGATCCTACGTCTCTCTAGTCTAAGTTCAGCAATGTCCGCTTATATGCGTATTTAATCTGATATTTGAAAGTGTTAACAATACGACAAAAATGTATGTATTTAAGCCAAAACAAAGCGATCGTTTGAAATGAAATGGAATTGAGTCTGGGATCTTTGCCAAATCCACTGGATAGATCCTTTCCCCAAACGAAACTGAAGTCGTTTAGGAGAGTCATATTGGTACAGATAAAGAACAAATGCGTTTTATATTGTTATAGATCTCAGCTCAAACATTTCCCTGCGTTGTTCGTCTGTATGGGAATACTGACCACCTACTGCCGCGAGTGAGGAGTCAGATGTTTTTGTTTAGGACGTCTAGTTTGTTGGCACAGCTGTTGTCTTTTAGCCAATGTCTGTCCATCATGTAATACGAACGATGTCAACACAGAGGTAGAGTTCATTACACCCAGGAGCTAATGGTGGGTCTGGTCCAGTCCCTGGAGACTTGTGGTTAAACTCAGGAATGTGTGCCAGTCGACCTGTTGATAGGTACTCCTTTACTTTGATTTTATCAGCTGTCAAGTAGTAAAGTGCAATAAGCCTCAGCGCTATCGGCTATGCGTGCGCGTGATATGGTAATCATTTTTGTTCCAGAATGAATAGTTCGTTGAAGCTCTGCATTTTTCCAAACAGACTGTGACGAGTTTGTCATCTTTCGAGTAATCAAGTCGTTGCTATGGAGGAGAAGATAATAGCTGAGACTGGACCTGGTCAGAATCTATTCCTGCTTTTTATCCTGTGTAGCTGTCCGGTCCCACTGGTAGAAGTCACAGGGCATACATGTTAAAAGCTTTGTTCGATGTCTGGCCTAACAATTGTAATGCTGATTTTTGAGTGTAGGGGTGAATGCCTGTTTTGAGTGCGATGAAAAGATAAAAACATTATGAAAAATAAAATTCTAAAAAAACAAAAAAAAAACTCAAGACTACAAAAAAGTCTGTATTGTCGCTAACCTTGATAAATAATGGTCTCTGAGGACAGGACAACAAAATGTTGATATACAGGGAGGGATGCTCGAACGGTTATTAGTTGCGTCATTGTGCACTAGTGTCTCCTCTGGTGGGTCGGGGTACTACAATTTACTCATGTCATCTGTGTAAAATGCATAAAATGCGCTGTGGTCCAGTGGAAATGAGATGCCTGGTCGCAAACCTTTCAGATCCTTTACAAATGAACAGGTGCTATGGTAGACAGCGATGTGACCTATTTACCATTACGATTGGGTAATCCAAGCTAAGAGTAAAAGCAAAATGTCAAGGTTACAAGGTGTAAAACAAACAAAAAAAAAGATCATATCTTTTGCAAGAGATGCTTTCGCTATCAGCAGCTGTCAGAGAGAAGTTGGCTGACCTGTGCGTTTTCAGACACTGACAGGAGACAGGCGTGTTAAACATGCTCATGCGCAGATGTCCTGTTGCTCAACTTTCTCAGGAGTGCCGTTAATACTGTTTCTTCACGTGGCCCGCAAATAGCTGAGGTCTGCTAATAATTTATTTTTTAAAAAAAGTTCAACATATCATGCTAAGTTGGTGGCGGCACACCACCCACAAAGTTCATAAGGATTCAGTTTTAATAACGACTGACGCATCTATCTTAATAGTTCAGTAGAGGGCGATGTTGTACTCCTGTTACTTTAGTAAGGCTTGCAATCTGTCCCTCGATGTTGACTTACAACACCATTAAAAAACCTGGCAGTTGAGTGAAGTGACAGAACGATGCAATGAGTTTGGTATCGCTGTTCATCCGTTAAAACAATCAGGGTGCTTTTGCGCAAATAACTGGAAAGAAAGTCTTCAGGACATTATCAGCACGAAAGCCACATTTTCTTGCATCCACCGCGATGTCTGCTTTCACTTAACCTCTTCCTCAAATTTTCCTTTAAATTAGCTTGTTAGTACACGAACAGTTTGCCAATTTCAGTGATTACCAAATTGTAAAACAACGCCTTTGAGAAATTAATGAAAATTGTTGTTTTGTTCTGCAAATAAGTAACATTGCCTTTATTTTCCTGTCAACATAACAACAGAGTAATGCAGATTTAATCCAGTCCATATTTTACCTCCTGTAGCATGACCAAGAATAATTTCTTTAATAAACAGAAACACGTCAAACCCCTACATATTTAACATAAAACACCACAATTCGACAGATGGACTTTGAGATAGCATTTCGGCCGTTTTTCTTTCTGTCGCGCTGCATGCCACTATTTTATGACGCAACTGGCTGAATCTTGAGTCTTCACCCCGAGACAGTGAATGTGCGTGCCTGCGCCTAACGACACTGCCATGTATGAGCTAGAGGAGAACACCTCTTTGGGGAGAACAGTTAATACTTTTGTAACTCCCTTGTTCCTCTTTCTCAAAGGCACGTCTGCATTTGTTCTTTGCATAAAACTCTTCCTTATTTCCTGTCATTGATTTAAAAAAAAAAAAAAAACAGACTGCTTTCACTGGGGGAAGAATACTGTGTTTTTTTACATTCTAGGACGTGATGGTCAGCAAATGTTAGATATTAACCATGGGGGGATTTAAAATTATGTGGTGAGCTACGGCTCAGATTTCCCCAGGTCTTTTATCTGTTTTTTGAAGATGATTGCACACTCTACTGATATAATTTGACAACACTGAGAAGACCATACCACTGGCATAACAACAAGGCACATTCCCTCATATAGTGACATTGTCAGTTGGAAGTGAAGCAGTAAAAACAAACGATTTAACATCATGAACTCTCTCTCTCTCTCTCTCTCTCTCTCTCTCTCACACACACACACACACACACACACACACACACACACACACACACGCACGCACACATGTGTTTGTGATCATTGTGTATGAAATAATTTATTTTTCACCTCTTCACTTACATACATAAACATTACACCGGTTTCTGTCAAACTTTTCTGGCAAACGAAACAGCAATAAGAATAATGAGTGCACTAATTAGTATGTTTTTTTGGAAATGGGCCTGAAATATGTTGGGTTAGTAATGGGAGGACACATTGGCGCACATCTGTTTGTCAACCTCAATGAAGGGAAGTGAGGGCGTCCCACCTCATACCACCCACCCCCACCCCAAAACACACAGACTAAGTCACACTGTTTATTTAATACCTCACAGTTCATGAAAGCTTTGCCGGAAATCTTTGGTTTCCCCCAAGGACTGCTGGAGCACAACATGTTGACAACCTCTGGCTACGGGGAGGGTGGTCCCACAGTCCCGTAGGAGATCAACTGAAAAAGAGAAAGACAGAGTGATGAAGGAGGAGGGGGAGTGAAACGGCAGGGGTGCGGGGGAGGCGGGGGTGACTGCTGCGGTGCTAATAACGGCAGTTTAATGGACAGCAAATGTTCAGACTCAGAGGTTTTCTTTTCCTCATAATTAAGCACAAGTATTCAGAGATTCATGTTTCCCAGCAACCCCTGTAAATGAATACTGACTGACTTCAAAGCTCACGGCAGAGAGGACATGGCTGGAGGTGGTCAGGTCTAGTGATGTCACCTCAGGGGGAGGCCCTCACAGTGATGTCATCGATGATGACACATCCCTGTCTCTCTCCCTCAGTTTTCTCCTTTCATCCTTTCGTTATTGTATTTCATACTGGGATATCACATTGTCTTAAACTGGGATATCACACTGTTCTTTGTGATTGTGATCTATTTGCAGGACTGCGCAGCCATTTTCTGCATGGCGTTCATGGGCATTTCAGAACAGAATTAATGTGTGGCTGTCAGGTCGCCTTTCCTCGGTAAAATATAAAGGTGAACCGTCTGAAGATAAGCTGCTAAAGCCAACCCTTGGTTAACCCGTCCAAAAAACAAAAATCTTTACCTGAACTTTAGAACTGCAAAGTCAGTGTCTTCTTATAACTCTAATCTGACACATATTCAAACATTAGCTTTTAATGTCTTTCAGTCTTTTTTCTTTTCTATTTGCCTTTATCACTGTTTGTATTTTGTACTTATCAGTTGTTTTCTGTCATAATTCTTGTATTCTGACGTGTTTACTTCTCTCTTGACACACCTTGTGCCTAAGCTTGAAAGGAGCTATAACTAAACTAACTAAATGAATAAATAATACCAATAACCCCTTTGGCTAACGGGCTAACGGAGAAGTCGCCAAATTTGTTGCTAGTTGCTACATATGATTTTTAGTCACTTGGGAAGGTCAAAATGTTGTTAAATCTAGCAAAAAAAGTCACTAAATTGGCAACACTGTTGCTAAATGGCTGTAATGTAGTGTACACACAAATATACACACTGATCTTTTATAACTCATTTAAAAATACACTGACAATTCATTTTTAAACACCACAATGCATCACGAAGAAGTCTCAACTGTTTAACGTGAGGAGATCAAAATTTGTGTTGGATTTTAACATTTTAATTTTGGTACTGTACAAAAAAACTTCTCATACTGTAATCATTTAGTCATAATTTAGTCACCAGAAAATCCATTTCTTAATAAGTTTGATTTGTTTATATGTTTTTAGTAAGTGGAACCGTCTGTGGTTGAGGCAAGTTTTTGACCACAATTAGTCACTGGTGGCAATTGATCCGGTGCTGAGATCAACCTTTCAAGTGTATCACAGCCTGTCTGAGAAAGCAGGGAACAGGCAATAGAGGCTACCATGAACAAATCATACATAGCAGTTAATAAATGGATCACTAAGGATTAAAAATATGACTTAATAATGAGTTTGTGTATCGCAGTGTATTGCAGCACCCAAACTCACGTGTTATAAGTGTTTTTCACACTTCTTTAGCTTTAAGTAAGAACACCCTTAAAACCAGAGCTCAACAAACACCCAGGTTCAGGCAGCTATGGGCACAGCTTTTTAAGTCCTCAGTCCCGCCGGACCAAAATATTATGGCCTGTGCACATGCTTTTCTCCAGGGTACAAAGTCACCTGGAGGGAGGTATTTCTGCCCTGCCCAACATGCTGCACTTTGTGTTTGCGCAGTGGAATGCGGTGAGCAGGTTGAGACCTGAGCTTCCGCAAAAGGCAGGAAGCGAAATGCAACTGTCAGAAGCAGCGGAGTCCGCACACCCTGCTACGTGTGCATGGCACTCCACGCGTTATTTAAAAAATAAAAACCCCTCACAGGTTTGGCCGCTTATTACTTCCGTGTAACTGTCACTAAGGCTAGTGAATTTCAAGGTAGGTTTTCGTTTGTTTGTGTTTTGTTTGGTGATGTGAGTTTGTGTGCATATCTGGATGGAAATGAGCTGAACTGTGAGCTGCTTTATTTTGTTAAGTTTTAATCATTTACATAAGCCTCAGTTTTGTCTATTTCAATTACAAAATGATTGGTATCCACAGATTATCAACATAATTTGTGTTAATTGTAAATGTATTTGTGTCTCTCATCTCATATTTGGATCTTACATTTTATTAATGTGACTTTGTCATGGGGAAAACAATTCAATCTTTAAATGAAATCACTATGATTTTCTTGTTGTGATAATTATTTTGACGAAGATTGTGTTTCCAGTTTGCCTGTTTTCTATTTCTTCAGAAACAGATATAATAGAAACAGCTACAGAAGTTCATTTCTTCTCAGAAAATGTTATTCTTTTGTTAGTCTTGTGTGGTGTGTAAAAAGGGTCACATGACTAAATTAAAACCACTCTGAACAGTATCAGAAAAACTCTGGTGTATGAAGAGTCAGACATTTCTGGGGCAGTGGAAATCAACTGCAAATCAAAATCCGTGGAGTGAATAACAGCAATAATTGGTGCTCTGTAGTAAACATAACAGGAGTATGAAAGATCTCTCCTCACCTGTCATTATCCATTACAACAGCGGTATTTAAAGATTAAAATGATTTTGGGCGAGGGCTTGGCGGGGGACAGGCCCCTATATTTGTACAGTATTTGTAGCATGTACTCTCAAACTACCTGCTGACTTTGCAGAAACACTGTGAGCGACAGTTGCATGGTGTTATAACCTTATTGGTTGATGGTGCTCAGCAGTGGCTGTTTAAATTAATGCTTGTTGCTCAATGACCTGAGTGCAGAAAACAGTCATGCTTGGCTCACATTTGGCCACTAGCGACAGGCCAGAACTGCGATGATTTCGGTTTCAGCCTGCTGTGAATCTTGAGAGAGTTTCCCCTAGTGAATGGACTGAAGTTACAGTAATACACATGCAGCTCCAGGTGCTTATCTGTGAGAGGCAATCAGGGACGCGGGCCTTGACAGAGAGGGGGAATTCAACAGAAACGCCACCGATATCTCTGAGAACATTGAGAAAACCCTGACCTCTGTGGGTGAGAAAATGGCATGATTAGCGTCAGACGGGAACGGACAGAGAATAAGCGCAGTGCCCTCAAAGCCAGTCTGAGAGATGTGGAGCCCTAACACACCCCATCTGCATAAAAACTCCAGGTGTGGGCACGCACGCGCAGTTCAGGGGGTAGGAAATATTTGAAATTCCAGGAACAACCACCTGTGGCCGGGACTGAAAACACCCCACTAAGTCACCGTAAATGCCACGGCTCTTTCATCGCTGATGCCAAATAGTATGTGTTATTTTTTAATTCCTCATTTCTGATCTCCAAACTTGAACATTCTCTCATTGTAAGTGTAGCTAGATGCCTTTGCTGGGTGTGTGTGTGGAATCACACGGCCACACATTTTCTCCTGACACACCTCTGCTTTCCCAAATTCAGCACATTAGTGTGTCTGATACTCTCAAAACTTCCAAAGGTGCCAGTGGGGACTTGGAATAAGACATTCTGACAAACTGCGTACATTCTGTTTGTCCACTTGCACATGTAGAAGGTGTATGTAATGCATCATTTTTGGATTTAATGTTTATGCAAAAAAAATCTTTCCAGTGTTAATTTTTAATTTAAAAAAATGGAAATTGGACTAAAAATATGACAGCCTAAAAATGCAGGAAAACTGGATTACACATTTTCAGAGTAGACTTTGTTAATGGACCATTGATATAGTGCCTTCAGGACAGATCTCAAACCACAAGCCACTGCGATGCTCTGTTACTTCCTGCGTCATGAATTCACCATAAGAGGATATCGTTTACCAAAAAGTAACAGTAATCTCACATTAACTGTTAGCTTTTTTTTAAATCAATCAAAAATATAAAATCAGGGTAGAAATTAGACAACAACAATTTTATTTTTTAAAATTTGGACATTTATTTGGGGTAAATCTGTTAAAAGTGTATTATATTGCTGGTGCATCGTTGTGCATGTGTAATACAGTATGCTATAAATGTATTTATGCTGAAATTTTGGTATATATCAGGTTGATACACTATCTATCTATACTATTATAATAATAAAGGAAAGTCGATCCTCATTCAGTCACTCTCATGGCTGGCATTAAAGTACACACTTACGTGGTTCAAGCTTTTTGTTCCAAATCCTGCATTCTGACGGACAGCATTCCTTAAAAAAAATGTTTTTATTGTAACATGCTATGAACCTTTTTTAATGGCGGAATGATTTGGTGGAACCGTATACATAAACTGTGTCCTAGCAACAAAGAGAAAACAGCGCCAGTTGGAAAGATGAGCCACATTTCATGACCCAATGTAACAGTTGTTATGACAGAAGTTGGGGAGTTTGTTTGGTTTGTGAGGAAATTAGATTTTCTTTTACAAGATAACTCAAGGGACAGGGCCACTGGTGACTTCAGTACCATGGTTAGCTTATGTGTGAGTGCTCATAGCTGTGTGTATCCCCATGGACTGGAAAGGCAGTGTAGCCCTTAGCAGCCTGAAGCCCGTTAACATTATGACCAATGCTTTCTCTGCTGTGCAGAAAGCTCATTGCCATCACTTCTGTTGAGAGGACAACGTAGAGAGATTCCATATGCCTGTCTGTATACCTGCTCTGGGTGTTTAATTTCTCACCCATAAACAAAACATTGGCTAGAATTTCACTCCCCCCCATGTCATAATCCATACATGTAATTTCAAATTTTGTTACAGTTGTGGAATCGGCATCACTAGTACGACTGGTTTCACTCAGTCCTTGCTAAGGCCTTAGATGTGGGCAAGAACCATTGCAAACTAATGGTCCTGGAGACCTTGCCTGGTGTGACGAGTTTTGGATGAGGGAGAGTCGAGAGATATGTTAAACTATATTACAAGTCTCTACATCAGCACTAAGAGGAGTCACAATTCCCATGGGTAGAACAAATCTGTTTATCTTTTTAAGTTCTCAATATTGACAGTACCTGACTTGGGCATGTATATGGCACACATGTTTATACGAGGTGAATTAAGGACATAGCCTAACCACGCACTCACACTGCTACTGTCGCTTGAGTTATTTTGTAAAAGAAAATCAAATTTTCTCACAAACCCCAACTCCTCAACTTCAGTCATAACAGCTGTTCTTTACAGTTAGCAACGCTTGAGTCATGAATTGTGGCTCACCTTTCCAGGACAGATAAGCCCTTTCTCTTCGTCGCAAGGACACGATCTGGTGACCACCTCCCTGTGAGATCATGAACCACCAGCTCTTTCCGCAGTGCCATCTGCACAGATCTTATCGAATTTCTTTTGATTGTGGTGTCATCTGATTGTGACAGTAAATGTCAGCAGTGGGCACACGCTATGGGCTGAAAGTGTCATATTGTTGCGCATGCACGATTTGGAGGGACTTGTCCGTAAGTTGAAGCTAAGCAGCGGACTCACATTGGTCAATGATCTACACAGTTGTCCCAGCATTGTAATTTGTTCTGGATAACAGTCATTTGTGCTCCACTCATTGTCTAAGCAAACATTAATTTACATTCAGGATTATTAGTCAGCAAGAGAAAGCCTAAAAATGAAGCATTGACACCAATCCTGTCACACTGAAAACAACACGCAACCTGACAGTGTTTCATAGCTCTTGATGGTGCTTGTGCACCGTGGAACCGACCGCATTAAGAAAAAAAAAAGGTGTTGGCTGAACTTTGGGTGGGACCACAGCATATGTGTGCCCCTTGCTGTATGTTCAGCCTCTTTAGGCTCATCAACGCACTCAACCTCTCAGCTGCACATGAACGCATTGAGTCCTACTTCTAATGAAACTGGTACATGCAGTCTACAGACCTTGAGTTCCAGAAAGCACTCTGAATTAACAGCCTGGATGTGGAATAGCTGGCCTATACCTCTTTACCATTTACATATTACATTGTGTTAAGCTGATTGGGATGTAATGTTTCTCTTTTGATGGCATAGTTCAGTGCAGTGATTTACATGCTAAATACCAAATCACCATCACTGCTTCTCTAACTGTTAAGCCATTAAAAGTGCCCCCATGTGGTGTTTAATTTAAGTACTAAAAATCCACAAATTCATATAGTCTGTTTCCTTTGAAAGGATCTTGTGGAGATTGCAAAAAAGGTAGCTTCCGTCACTGCTTCCTGTTGAAGGCTGCTCTAGCTACAGCTTTCAACAGGAAATGGTTGCCACAAGCACTTCCTGTAGTCAGGGGTGCATCCCTTTCGAAAAAAGGAGACCATATTATTTAGATGATGTGGCAAGGACACTTTGTTTACACTCCATTGGGTGCAAGAAGTCAATAGGCATCTGTATGCATGTTAGGTGTTGGCTTTGTTGCAGTTTGTTGTCCAGGGCAGTCTATGAGGCATGTCAAGTTCATATGTCACATTTATTTCCTTTCAAAACAAGTGTTAACGGTTCAGCCGAACACACGTTATTGTCTAAGGACCTGTTTTTGGACTGTAATTATTTTGACTTCACCAGCTCAAATTACATTACAGCACAGGATCTCCAAATACAGCGGATTTGCACTTGCATCACATTTCTTTAGCAACACTTTCTGAAGTGACAAATGTCAAACTGGTTTAGGATTTGTCGACAAAACAATTATTGTGGCAAGAGGTTTGTATTTTTCAATGGTAGAAACACGGTGAACTTTTTTTTTTTTTTTTGCCAGTTCTTTCATGGCACATGTTGTTCAGATTTTACAAAGCCGAGACCGAGCGTTATTGCAGAGCGTTCATCATAGAAAATAGGCCACAGATCCCTCCGAAAGATTTCTTCGATGGGCTAATCTCATCCTGTTACAAAACACCCGTCTGACTGAAAGCACCATGACGTGAAGACGGAGAGGAGGGAAAGAGGATAAAGTG
This sequence comes from Albula goreensis, assembly GCA_022829145.1. Taxonomy (NCBI): domain Eukaryota; kingdom Metazoa; phylum Chordata; class Actinopteri; order Albuliformes; family Albulidae; genus Albula; species Albula goreensis. The sequence continues at coordinate 4,459,842 of CM040753.1, read as the reverse complement.
TTTCTCAGAGCGCTCAGAAGCCGTGCCAAGTCATTTTGTTCCAGAGAATAACTTTACCGAGTTCCAGCCGGTCTTCCTGCAAGACAGCGCTCTCGCGCAGGACCTTCGGCACAACTCGGACCTCAGGAAGTTTGAAATGGCGGCACAACGAATCCCGAGGCGGGCCGCTGGTCCCCTCTCGACCAAGACGCAAGCTGTAACCCGAGAGATGTGGCCAGGGTAGCAATGCAACCCACCAAAGCCGGCTGATTCATTCCATTATAACGGTCCAAACATAAAGGCATCCGTACCTCAGCACAATACAAGAGCTCTGTTATTTAATAAGAAAAAAATAGGTCTGTGTTTAGACTGCGTACCCAAGCCATCATAACATTTTTTCTGCAAACTCAAGCATGAGGGGCAACATGCTTCAAAATGTTACAGAAACCTTGAAAGATTTTCTGTTGTTATCTAATTTTAGGATATCAGATGGTTACTGGTGAAAATGTTTTTACTACAGGAAAAATCTTAGTTTTTTTAAAAAGGGTGATAACTACAGGGGAGTATGGAAAGCGCCCTTTTAGTGGCACTTCAAAAACCACCACACAACCTGTTCCATACACAACCGATCCCCAGCCATGTTTTGCAGGCTTTTCCTGCACAAAAAAACTAGGTTAGTGACCTGATTCCTGACTCGCACAACACATCCATTATGCCACAACGTACGTAGATATGAACAGGCAGTGTTTATGGCTCATATTGTAACCCTTCTGTTGTTGGTCGAGGCCCTCAGGGGTCAGTGTTCTACATATTCTTATCTTTATAGCATCCAACAGGATGGACTCTGATAGCAATATTTGTTAGGGCTAAGGGCCCCACCTACATGCCAAACAGCTCTCAGATACTTGGGTCCAGTTCTCCAGGGAAACAATGGGTGCAGTACTCAACAAACAAAAGATTTTTTTAAGGTTACATATACATATCATAGAGGACTTGTCCTTTGTGTACTATATGTTATTTTACTATAAGGTGCACATTCTTATGAAATAAAGTTTCAGATCTTGGCAGAGACTGTGCTGTTCACACACTCACTGCTCACTGAGTTACATAGAGCGGACTTTTAACCCCCACACTTATTACAACATGCAACAGCAATCACAAGTGAGAATTTTCTCAAGAGCAGAATATGCTTTATGAAAGTGCAACTGTTTTGAGGACGAGGACATGCAGTGCAGTATTTTTCAGAAGAAATCGCATCGTGGTGCTGCCTTATGGTCACTGGTTCACCAACCACAAACTCAGTGCACATAGAAAATCGCTAGTAGTTTCTACCAAGCCACTCAACTATATTTATGCCCTTGTAACATGCCACTGTGACATGCCTGTGACATTTGCATAATTTAGATTGTACAGCAACTTTCTTTTTTGGACCTTTTTATGTTTTTTTCTGTTGCTTTGTAGAGCAGATAAAATGCTTTCATTAACTGCCTCTTGTTGGCCCATTAACCGACTGAAGGGCTGTTTTGCAAAGCTCTCAGCCGTCCCCCATGAAATTTGGAACCCAACAACAAATTAGATTCAGTGACAATTTCTGGTCTGCTTTTATTCTGCATGACCCAAGGTGTGACACTGACCGATTTGCATTAAATTCCATTAAAAATTATAAATTTTAACAAAGTTAAAAGCAGGCAAGAGGGTAATTCTTGTATCAGTGTGTCCCAAATGGCTCATCGTGTTAGTGTACAGTGAAACAGTCGATCAATAAATCAATCAAAACAAACTTAGGGAAAAAAAGGTTTTCACGGGTTCCTCTGTCAGCCCCCTGGGAGAACCCTTAAAGTTTCTTATTTGATGCTGGTATCTCTGAGAGGTTCTATGTACAACAATTCTGAGGGTTCTACAGACACATTTTAGGGTTCCCCCAGGGGGACAAGTGAAGAACCCTTAGAGGTGCTACATAGAAACTTTTTTCTAAGAGTGAACAGCTTCATTCAGAGATTGCTCTTTGACTAAAGCAGAAGTTCTGCCAGGTTTTCCCTCCCATTTTTCAGTGAGGATGCCCACAATTTCCTCGCAGACAGGAACTGTGAACTGATTTTCTATGGGTTAATGTACTGCTTAGTCACTTCACTTTCAATGATAAAGAATTTTTATGATTTTAATCAAGAGCATAAGAACAAAACAGAAATGAAATATTTTTCTTCAGCCAACCACAGTAAACCCCATTAACCCAGATTAATAGAGAAAGATTTCCCTTGTGCCGTTTTCAACAGATCTCTTTAATTTTAGTTATCTCAGGACATTTAGTTGGGTGCTGAATTCCACCATATGGTAGGAGGGAAGAACTTACCGAACCATACGTTACAAAAAGTGTGTTTACCATGTAATTAACTATCATGAATGATACAGTCAAACATAACTGTTCAATGAGCAAAAGAAGAATATATAATGAAACAGAGATGAATATTTATGAAATAATAAGAAGAGTACATTTAGTTGTAATATGACATATATTACAACTATATATATATATATATATATATATATGTGTGGCATATACATATATATATAAACCACTGGCAGTGGGATCTCTTTCCACACCTGATGTGGTGAACTGTATTGTTGTAGCCACATGTGTTTGATTCGGTTCTGTTTCTAGATGTTCCCCCAGCAGCAGTGACATAGAATCAGACCGAAAGCCTTGTGGTTGTCTGCATTTGTTAGCTTTACATGATCCATGAAGAGACTGAAATCTCTGACTGTAATCTCAGCCTCCCACAAACACGCTTGCAGAAGGGAGCTTTGCAAGGTGTGCATGTCCTGACAGAGAGTGAACGTTCAGAGAAACTATGCAAACCATCTGTGATTCACCACCATTGCTCAGGGCTATCTTTTTAAAAAGGCCGCTGAATTGCCTACAAGAGGTTTATTTTTCATATGTAGCGTGGCATGCTTGAGTATGGGCATGTGTGTGTGCACATGTGTGTGTGTGTGTGTGTGTGTGTGAATGTGCGTGAATTTGTGTGCTCATGTTTGCATGGGGGCGTTTGTGTGTGTGTGCGTGAATTTGTGTGAATTTGTGTGCTCATGTTTGCACTTGGGCATGTGTGTGCGTGTGTGTGTGTGTGTGAAGCACTTCATGTATTTCTGAAAAACACTGTGCATTCTGTTAATGCTAAAGATTTACATTGAAAGACTCACATTGTGGAGACTATGTTGCCAAAACTGTACATATATGGCATTACGCTTGGACTAGGGAATGGGATAAGTATGAATTTTTGAATTACCTCAGTGAGCCTCAAGTCACAGCATGTTAGCAGAGCCTCTGTTTTGTAAGCTTACCTTCAGTTCCATATTACCCAACCGTCACCCGCTGGCAGGCAACCAAAGTTAGCTGCAACCAGCAAATGAACGGAGCCAAATTACTGACGAGTTCCTTGTATTTGACAGATGGACGACATCGACGCCATGTTCAGCGAAATGCTGGGAGAGATGGACCTCCTCACACAGGTGAGTACAAGGCCACATTCTGGGGTTGGCCTTAGCAGCCTCAGCTAGTGTATCAGTGTATCACATCCACTGGGGCTGCAGACAGGTAAAACCCCCAAACATCCAGGGTTGGACAGGGGTCCAAAAGATTTTGACCACACTCCATCAATAGGTTGTTGGTGCATGGGAGGGGGGTCATGTCTCTTCATGGGCCCCAAAATTCCTGGCAGTACCCCTGATTTAAACATCTACTGACTGATTGTGTACCCAAAAAACATCAGTCTGAAGCATGCCAGACCTTATCGTTATTCACATACAGCAAACGTTTGAGAAATGATGTGCTGGAGTGCAATGTATACAGTATGTGTTGGAATGTATGGGAAAGGGAATTAGTGGAACTAGCAAGTCTCTGTGGACTTTAGCGAGATGTGGTAGCAAAATGGCCGAGGGGCCGAGCAGCTATAAGTACTCTTCCTTATTTGCTGTCTGCCGCTTTTGGCAATACAGCCGTACATTACAGTCATTAAAGTCAACGCAGTTATGCATTACAGCTATTTACCATGCAGGAGAGCATACGTTCATCCATCTGATTAAGATGAGCAATGGTGCCTGACTTAATGGATGACATCATTGCCAGTGATGGGAGGGTACGAGGCGTGGCTATTCAATAGCCACACTGGGCTTATGCAAGTCGAACCACCACTTGCGTCTTCGGTTTGTCAGCAAAACAGGTCTACTTCAAGCGATGTATAAAAGCAAACTGAAGACTTTCAGGGGTTGTTTATGGTTGCCCATTGGTCAATGTATACCATGTGGTTTGTGCATGCGTGCGGTGGTTTGACTTACATAAGCCCAGGGTCATTATTTAATAGCCACACCTTGTATATGTATCATCTCTAATATACTAATGTTTAATTTAAAGTTAAATACGCTTATTAACTATAAAGCTTCAAAGCTACCTGGTCTTAACTACAAATAGAGCAATCATGCTAATCCCCTCCAATGAGAATCAAACAATTGGCTCTTTAAAGCAAATAGATGGTGGAACTGTCTTGATTGGGTATACAGACTTCATCTGAAGAGCATACAAACTTCAAGGGACAATTTGTAAATAAAGAGGAACAATTTCCTCTACTCACAGAGACAAAGGTCAACCTGACTCAACCAGAATGATAAAATGTGACATCACAACCGTAGGACTTGCAATCCTCTGACAAACATAAGTGAATTATAACAGTTGTGTCTTGGACTGGGTTTGGTTTTTTTCTTTGATTACTATCAGACTTTATATAGATAATTTCACTTCCCCATTTAAAAAAAGCTTGCTGTGGAAAAAAATGTTCACTTGAGGAAGGAACACATCTGCATCTCAGTCTTGGGGTAACTTTTTCTGTCCATGTTAACTGCTGACAAAACAGCCTTTCCAGTCTCCAAACATTTACATGTTGGTATTCTATTCTGAGTGCTGGAAAATCATGACAAATTGAAATAAAAAGGTCTGGCTATTCATCTTTTTGAATGAAAGCAAAAATTGATGTCAATACCATAACATCATTCATCCTACGATGATGGTCAAACCAAAAACAAACAAACAAAAAAAAAACAGACAGATTTGTATAATGTTATTTACTTGTCTTTGCAAACATTTCATTCTGTTTTCATTGTAATTGACATACAGGAACAATTTTGTTCTCCAAGGTGAATGCTTAATCTCTTTGTTCCTTTTCCACACAGAGTTTAGGGGTGGAAACTCTTCCCCCCGAAGCTGAAGCCAGCTCAAACAAAGAGATGAACTTCTCCATCGGCTTTACAGATTTGAATGGTAAACAATCAGCTTGTCAGAGTATTGTTTAACATGCTTGGCCCAGAATTGGATGTGCTGTTGGAAAACATTTTTCTCAATTAATAGTAACTCCCTGGAAATTACGAAGTATCCAGAAAATTACATTGAATTAAAGATGATGCAAGAACACAAGAACAATGGAAGGCAGACCCCAGAGAAATGCTGAGATTGTAGTTAAGTTTTCTGCATGTGTCATCACTGCTGTCCAGACTGACAAATGTACAAAGAAAAGAGGAACTGCAAACATGAACTTTTCATTAAATTACTGGCATGTAACCAAATAAGTGAACATGAGTAAAAAGAAAAATGGATTTTATGACTTACGAGTTATAAGTGTTTGGAAGGTGAGCTTCCATACTATTGAAGTTCTACTGATTTTTTCTCCCTCCTGTGATTATGTGAAGAGTCTCTGAATGAGCTGGAGGACAACGATCTGGACGCCTTAATGGCGGACCTGGTGGCGGACATCAGCGCGACGGAGGAGAAGCTGACGACGGGGGAGAACAGCCGCCTTGAGCCTCTCCCTGACCCCATGGGTCTACCTCCTCCACCCCAGCCTCCACAGGACTTCGGCCTCCCTCCCCCTCCAGCCAACGCCTTCAGCCCCGGCTTCCCCACGCCTCCTCCCATGGCCACCATCCCTGCACCCACACCACCAGCTCCAGCTCCTCCACAGGCCTCCAAGCCTCTACTCCCGGTGAGGTGCTCCACCTGTACCAGCTTTTCAAGAATTGTCCCAGAATGTCCCAGAATGCCTTTGTTTTTGGAACCCAAAAACCGAGACACAAAATTCCCCTGCTTTTGATGAGTTCTGACCCCTAGCTTTTTTATTTGTCTGAAATCATGGTCAATAGCAAAAGTGAACACGCACAACGCATATGTCAACAAATGAGCAACACTTTAATGCATTTCATATGTATTTTATCGAAGAAGAGCCCATTCATGTCTCTCTGCAAAAGGAGCAGTGCTGAAGCACAGTGGCCCAGTGTATGGCAGAGACCTCAGATGCCACGGGCCATATGAACCTGTGTTGTGGGTCCCGGCATTGCTGGGCAAAAGCTGCAGACAGTAAAAGCTCGGGCTCATATTTATAGCCAGAGTGCAGGAGTGAGTCCCTCTGGCAGGATGTATTATAACGTGCCTCACCGGGGGGTTGGTGATGAGGTTGGGTTGGGGTGGGGTGGGGTGGGGCGAGGGCATCCTGTCTGGTAGAAGATCAAACACTTATGGAGCAGGATGGAAACTATACTAAGATCAGTGGAGGGATGGGGGTGGGGGTACTTAGCCTTACGACCCCATTTAACGGACAGATCCAAGAGGAAAAAGCTCATAACAGATCGAGAAAATGATCATAACAGAGCACAAACATGTCTGTCATCACCCCCGTCAAAGGAAGAGCAGTAGTCTTCATCAGTCATATTTACAGTGAAGCAGATTCATTCACCACAGTACTGTTTGAGGAGACCCCTGCGCTCACTTACTGTATCTGCGCATTAATGCATGTCATATGAGCTCGGCGCGATATGACTCATGTTTCGCTGACTCCCTGATTTGTTTTCCCAGGAGGAAAGAGAAGCACAGGCTAAGGCGGACAAAATAAAGCTTGCTCTGGAGAAGCTCAAAGAGGCCAAAGTGAAGAAGGTAAGCGGGAAAACTCCTGCAGAGTATGGAGCAGTGAGTAATAACTACCGGTTGATTATTGAGTAAGTCTGTAGGTTCCTCAATTAATCAATTTCCCTGGGATTTCTGCAGTGGATTAGTGTATGGCAGGGGTCCAAAAACTTGTTTTGGTTTCTTTGTTACTAAAGAGCCAAATATCTGGAACATCACAGCACAGGTTTAAACCTGCAGTATCTTGATTCAAGCTGTGCTTCCTCAGTGTTGCTCTATTCTGCTGTCTGTGGAGGAGATTAATCCAAAGATGTGCACAAGAGCATTATGGGTAAAATCCTCCATGACTCACCAACAGTTACACTGAGAGCTACTCAATAAGACCAGGCCATAAAAACGATACTCAATCACAGATTCCCTTCTTGCTCTACCTAACGTTTGTTCCACTTCAGTGACGGTAGAGTTTGACCACAAGCAAACTTTTGAAAAGGATTTCGTTTCTCATGCAAAGCTCAGTTGTCACCACAGCAGGTCTTTTCTAAAGCCTGGGGGATTTGAATCTAACTTTTTCCAGGACAAAGTGATCCGCGCCATTTGGTCAACATCATGGTTGATAAATTGTGTTATTCAGCTACCAGCACAAGGCTGTTTTTTTTTAGTATGAGGAGTCTATGAATCAAAACAACTGATGTGAGCCGTGAGTGCCCAGTGATCTCTCAGAGAGTGACATCTGTTTCCCTCCACCGTAATGCGCGGTTTCAAATGTATACAGAGCCCTGTGTGAGCTTGAGGACACATGCAGCCATGTTTATAGGCCTCTCTTGGGGGAAGGAACAGCCATGGGTGAATACATATCACCTGTGTTGCTGCTGAATTTTCATATCTGCCCTGAGGAGGGGGTTCAGAGAGGGACAGCCATGTGCGGCTGGTGATTGAAGAACATCTCCGTACTGTCGTTGTGAAGCTTTTGTGTGTAACTGAGAGAAAATTGTACAAATTAAGCTTTTGTAGTCTCGTTTACATACGTCTTCAACATCAGCAGCATGGAGCATCCGTGTACTGTTGATGTGTGTGATTTGTGAAAATAAGACTACAGACATTTTAGTCGTACATTATGGAAAGAATCACACATCATATTCTCTGATTAGGGAAAGAATTATCCATTTTATTCACTGATTGGAGGAAGATTTACCCATTTTACTCATTGATTAGAGAAAGAATCACTCATTCTGTTCACTACTTACAGGAAGAATCATATGTTTCATTCATAGAGATTAGGGATAGAATTATCCAATTTGCTCATTGATTATGGAAATAATTGCACATTTTGTTCACTGATTAGGGAAAGAATAAGCTCATAAACGAATACTGAGGGAAAACTTCCCCTTTTTTTTACTGGTAACTAAGGGCTGTGACGAGTTACCCCATAACGTAATGTGGGATGTCTGTGGTACAGCTATTAGACACGGCCCTCCACCCTGTAACACACCACAACACAAAAAGCACTGGGTTTAGGTTTGGGTTTGCCTACATGCAAATTAGAAGCTGGATCTCGACCAGTAATCACTTGGCTGACACGTGGCCTCCATCGTTCTAATGCTAATGTACAGGAAGCTGAGCTGCATGCTAATGTTAAGTCCCCCGCTGTGCTGTTTCTGCGCGGCAGCTGGCCAGTGCCATGATAGGGGGCTAGATTTGAGTGGTTTGTGGTAAAGTCCACAGCGGCCCTTCATTGGGTTTCCTGGGGCTGTACTTGCAGACGATTTTATCTAAAATGCATTCATATTCACCATATACACACGTACACATAAACATGCATGCTCAAATACCCTTTTCAGCTGCTCCACTGAAACAGATAAATCTGGTGAAATACATATGTATTGTGTGCCATATATATCTGCTTTGTACTTTAGATAAGGATGCACACATTTCAGTTTGGCAGCGCAGAGCCAGGGTGTGTGAAATAGTGGTCCCCTTTAATCTCCTCGGCTCTCAGAGTTTAACTCTGCTTGACTCGCGGTCCTTTTTCCAGACAACAGGAAATCCGAGAATGAATGAATGCAGGAACTGAGCTCTTTCTTTCTGGGAATGTGTATTTAATTATGCCCCCAAAGTTTAGTGAGTGTCATCAGGAAGACAGCCGTCTTAGCCAGTACATGGCTCTGGAGATCAACGATGTGAATGTTTCGTGATGTAGCTGGCTCGTGCACTCTCATTGCATTCCATATCATATTTTTTTTTTCCCCACAGCTCGTCATAAAAGTGCTCATGAACGACGGCAGCTCCAAGACTCTGATGGTGGACGAACGGCAGACGGTGCGAGACGTGCTCGACAACCTGTTTGAGAAGACGCACTGCGACTGCGGGGTGGACTGGAGTTTGTACGAGACGAACCCCGAGCTCCAGATCGGTGAGCTGGCGTGAAAGCAGCAGGTTTTTTTTTTTTTTTTTTTGTGTAGCTCTTGATGACACACTGTGTTTGCACTGGCACGGTGACAGACACGGCAGACCCTGAGCATGCAGAACAATGAGCCATCTATGTGATGACGCTGCAGGTGACTTGGATGTGCCCTGGCGGCCTCTGTCAGGCACTTTCAGTGTGATGCATGAGCACAGGCCTTTTTTCTCTCAAATCACACATTTTTTCAATCAGAGGATAGAAATAGAATAGAACAGAACAGAACAGAATAATTATATTCTATTCCATCTCACATTTTCAGTGAATTCTATTCTATCACACATTTTTTCAATTAGATGAGGACCATTATTCTAAACTTAAGGAAAGTTTGCACAGAATAGAATAGAATAGAATAGAATAGAATAGAATAGAATAGAATAGATGAATTCTGACCTATACTAAGTATACAGAATTGTTTACCATTGTCTCAGTTACAAAATAAACAAGTACATAAAAAGCATGTTACGTCACACACTGCACTCATGATGCACACTGCAATCACAAAAATAAACCTCGCCACACCCTATGCCACAACATAAATATCTGTGTATGTATGTGTTTGTGGGTGTGTTTGTTTGTGTTTGTGAGTTTCATAAATGTATAAATTCCCCTATGCACGTGCACTATAGATCGCTATTGAGACATAGTGACTGACATTCAGTCAAGCACATTGTCATGTTAAATCCCTGAGTGAGTTTACGCTGCCTCCATGGGCCATAGAGTAAGTGTGGCTCATTGAAGCCAACCCTGTGACGGGGCTGAACAACAGGCTAGCGTGCCATCCTTAGCCGAAGACGTTGTGAAGCCGCTCAGTACAGGCGACAGGTGAAGTGGCAGTGCTGATTATGCGCCTGCGAACGGTTAGAGGGAAAAACACTCGACTTGGAGCGGGAGTGAGGTCATCTCTATTTTTATCGGCGTGGGTTGAAAAGTATGAGGTCCACATGACCCGAGTGCGTGAGGGTGCTCGGCTATTTCTGGCTTTGACTCATGGGCAGCAGCTTCAGCAGGCAGACCATGGGGTAAAGTTAATGTTCCTATCCAAACACTCCAGTGCTTGTCCTGATGCAGCATCGGACCATCCTGATGCTCACTGTGCTTCATGTGAAGGCCTTTTCTGCTCTACATACAGTGCCATCCTTAGCAAAAGATTATTAGATAAAACACTGGATCAATGATGTCTTTTAGCCACCGTAGACACCAAAACACATCATACATCTAAGTAATACAACTCCTTCATGTATGATGTGAAGATGGTTTCAACTCTACATGTAGTGCCATCCTTCACTAAAGATTATTAGTTGAAACACTGGATCAAAGATGTCTTTTAGCCCCTGTAGAAACCAAAACACATCATACATCTGAGTAATAGACTCCTTCATGTATAACGTGAAGGTGTTTTCTATTGTACACACTTTACCCTGCCTAGCAACACGCTATTAGATCAAACGCTGGATCAAAGATGTTTTATTTAGCCACAGTAGGCCCCAGAACACATCACACATTTAATTTAAAAAATGGGCCCCATTATGCATTGGCCCCAAGCAGACGCCAGGCTTTATAGACATCATGAGCGACTTTTAATTGAGAGCTGCGGCTTGTGTACCCAGCATAGCTGGATATGTAAGCACTGGGTTAGTTTTACAGGACCAGAGTCTGGGTGGCAGTCAGGTTAGAGGGAAACGTTCCCAATCTGTCACACAAGCCAGTCGCCCGGCTTTCTCTGAGAGAAGCATGTTATTTACATTTTATTGGCCTTTTCAAACATACCATTAGGAACACTGACGCATGTTTGGTGCTCATCGTAATATAATTGCATGGAACGATGTGGGGAAGCACACAGCAAGGAAAAAAGTCAATGAACTTTAGGATGCTTTGAACTCTCAGGAACTGAGAATAATGCTGATTAAACATGTTAATTTATATGTTATAATGTAACAGATGGATATGATTTGCACCGTATATGTTATGAGCATATAAGCTTTTCCTGCTAACATATGAATTGCTGCAGTGTATGATTTCTTTTGCAAAGCAGGCATGTTTTTCTAATAATCCATTACTGGAGGAGGAAACTAAATCCAGAGGTCAACATTGTTATTGTGAAATAGATATGTTATGATGAGTTTATTGGCCCAGCTACATTTCCACAAATATTGTAATCACATTTGCTGTAAATTGTGGAAAATCGTGAATGCCTTTCAATGGAATTTTCTGAACTTAATATGTAATTAAGTATTTTTATAACAATAATAAATAAAAAATACATTATTAATTTTAATGCAAATGTCTGCTGCCTCAACAGAAAGAGGCTTCGAAGACCATGAGAATTTAGTGGAGCCTTTGTCTGCGTGGACAAGAGACAGCGAAAACCAGATCCTCTTCCTGGAGAAAAAGGATAAATACGCTGTCTTTAAAAACCCTCAGGTGAGTCTTTAATGTCTCATTTCCCACCCTGCCAGTGATCTTGATATACACACTCTCCCAGTGAAATGCACCTCTGCAACGTGGGGCTCAAGACACCATAAGCATTTGTTTACGTGTTTGAAGATATTAAAGTGATTTATGACTTGGTGACAAAGTAACACAGAGACAGAGTGTGTGTCCCTACCTCAGTGCACAACAGTGACCCCTGTGGTCATTGGAGTGTCTGCGGTCGGTCTGCACAGCCCAGTTTATGGATTGCTGTGAAAAGGAGCAGCAGCTGGCTGGCTGTGTTTTTGGAGGACGCGCATCAGAGTGCAGTGTGCCAAATCGACTGAGGGCATTGCAGCAATGGTGACAGGGCGTTCAAGACTGGGAGCTCCAGATATGGGGTTAAAAATAAAAATGGGGATTAAAATTATGTAATGAAATGTGATAGGAAAAAGGGAAGACTGGCAGGCAAAAGCAAAGAAAGACAGGGGAAGGAAAAAGAAGGAAAGAAAGACCGTGGGAGAAGAGAGAGAGGGAGACAGAAAGAAAAAAAAGAATAGACACCAGGCTCCAGGCTGTGATTGGTTGTCTGGGGAGAGAGGGATTTATTTGTCTTGGTTACGCTGTTCTCATTGGGCAAGAGCATCTCCTCTGGCCAACCAGGTGCTTGCAGTTCCGCCATCTGCCAATGGGGAGTACAGCAGTGATGCCCATCCCCGGCAGATGCGCATAGGGCTGCGATCTCCCAAACCTGACAGAGGACCTGTGCTGAGCTGAGCTGCCTTATCATGTTAATAAATTACACCTTCACCTACACCTGTACTGTACAGTCGCAGAAGCTATAAGGTATAAAACTGAAGTGGTGCTGAGAGGAAAAAAAATCACTGTCATGAACATGTTTCAGCGGGGTTTTTGGCGAACATCATGAAGCTGTCACCCCTCATTTTCGTGACGCTCTCCTTCTTCTACAATGTGCTACGCGCCGTGTGGCTCACATGCAGCTCAGCTGGATGTTACACTGAAGCAATTAAGGTTAAGTGCGTTGCCCGAGGGCACAGCAGCGGCCGGAGCTGATGGTTGTTTGAAACTGTACTGGGCTTCTGGTTATCGTCACGTCCCCCGATCTGTGGAGTTTGAGCCCATCCCGCTTCCTAATGGCCACAGTTCAGGCCTTAAACAGAACATTAGCCAATAAAGTAGGGATGAAATTGGGTTGCATTCATGTATCACAATGACCTGAACCTGGCCGCACAAAAAAAAAAAACGGATGCAAATTACACCATCTCCCTTCTTTCGGGAAGTCATTGCATAGTTTTAAATGAGGCAAAACTTCATTCCATCATTCATATTCAGAACAGAGGTAATCGGTCTTATTATGTTGATTGACGGCTGTGAAGTTTAACCGACCAGAACAGCCAGACATCTTTCAGAAAAAACTTGATGGTTTTTTAGCGGATTTAATTTTATGCTGAAGGGCCTCTTCCCCTTGTTTATTCCTGGTGGTTCATCCTCATCTTTCTTCCTCTGTCTGGGCATTGTCTTTATTTTCACATATGTCTGGTACTCTGGCAATGTGTTAACTGACTAATGCAGTGCTGTACGGAGCCATAGATTGCAAACACGGTAATCATCGCTGTGTTTATTTTGACAGCTCAAGACTTTTCATAATTGCAAAGTATTTCAGCCATGTGGCAGCTGCAGGCTAGACTCTTGTCTCAAAAGTTAATCTGTGGGAGAGTTACAATGCGCAGGGGTGACTTCATTTTGCAAATAAAGCGCAGCATATATCCGATGGTCCTGTTCCAGAGCTGCATTTGCGATTATTAGTCATTCGGATACTTAGGCCAGGCTGCCACATCCCCTTCCAGCAACTGTGCGATCTACAAAACACATTCCTAGCACTGAGAACAACCACAACACAGTGTGCTTTTTTCACACCGGACAAGAGTATGAGGTGTGACCACAGCAGATGCAGGGCGCATATACACTATACATAGAATATCGCACCAGTGCTAATGAGACTAGTTTGGGATATGCTTCAGTTGGTGTGTGCCAGTATAACCTGTTTTAAATAAACTAAAACATTAAACTGACACAAAGCCAGGCTAATCTTGACAATGCAGCTCCATCCCCAGGGTCGAAACCCATTAAAGCATAATGAAAAGTGTTAATTGAGTTTATATACAATTTAGAACTTCTATTTGGAATACTCAAAGGGATCATTGTATGTTCATTATGATCGATTGTTCCAAATCAAGAGAGATCAAAGATAATGAATAGTTCTATCTGCATAGTCTCAGCCAGAGTGTTCAGTTTCAGGGCAGGTTCCAGTTCAGAGACAATGGAATGGAATTAATGGAAACCTCCATGTGTATTTATGTTGTTTAGAACTTCTACCTCTGGAAGAAGGACAAAAAGACTCTCAAGGACATGAAAGAGAAGGACAAAGAGATGTTGCTGGAGGTGAGTCTGACTAAATGGACATTCACATTCGCGGACACTCTTATCCAGGCCATATAAGTTGTACCCGCTTCACACCATCCATTTAAATAAATGGATATGTGCTGCAACAATTTAGGTTAAGCAATTTGCCCCAGGGCACAACAGCAGTGCTCGACCTGGGAATTGAACCTGCAACCTCCCTAGCTATTATGCTACACTGTTGTCCAACCATGTTTTAGTGCACAACTTTCCCACATTTCCTCAAGGACAACATACTACTGCCAAAAACAGTGGCTAACTGGGGCACAATCTATTATGTCTATATGGGGGTACAGAACGGGCGTGTCAGCTTCACAGAGGATTAGCACAAGTTTTAATAAGTAAGAGATGAGGAAATGTTTGGCATTTCGGAGTTATTCGTCCCTTTAGCACTGAGGTTACTGTAGTGCATACACCCAGCTTGTCATTCCATTTGTCGAAGCCATGATCATTTAAATCCATTCATTACTGATGTACGATAGGATAGCCATTTCTCTTGTTGATGATCCTACTGTATGGAGATCTCTCTCGCTCTCTCTCTCCCTCAATGAAGAAACATTTTCCTTCTCACATGTTGATGGTTCCCAGGTACAGTATTTGAGTGGGATGGTTCTGAAAATAATACAAAGAGCTGGTGTGCTGAAATTATTTACACTTAAAGAGTGAAGAAGGAAGCTTTTTGCGCTAAACACACAGAAACACTCTTACTTCTGAGGGTGTGTAAGAGAAACTGACTCACCCCACTTTTATTTGTTCAAACTTGAGGAAGAGTGACACTGACTGGACTTCTATCTCTGTCTCCTCATGGTCTCTCTGCTCAGGAGAACTTCTGTGGATCCTCCATCATTGTTCCAGACCTGGAGGGGCCACTGTACCTAAAGGAGGATGGGAAGCGGTCCTGGAAACAGCGGTACTTTCTGCTAAGGGCCTCTGGGATTTATTATGTCCCCAAAGGAAAGAGCAAGGTCAGAATCCCTTGGGACGTTATGGGGGGGGGGCACCAAAATCACTCATTTACAAAAAAAAATGTAATAAAAAAGCCAACACTTCCATTTTCCATTGAGCGATCCTGCCCAAGGTAAACAAACAGACCCACCCAAACGATCTACCCACGGTCAAGTACCCGTGTGGTCAAAAGCACGCCCTTCTCAAACCAAAACACTTGTGAAAATATTAGCTTACAGCCAACTAAACCTCACTCTGAAACTGCCAAGAGGCCCTCTGCCACGAGACCCCCAAAATTTAAACTCCTACGTTTACTTTCTGCTGAGACTTCAAAACTGACCCTATCCCCCTTAGGAATCCAAAAATATCCGAAAATCTGGCAACCCACAGAACTGCTAAATTCACACTCTACAATACTGTATGTCTCTCCTTTTGGCAGCTATTTATTAAGCAGCACCATGCTCACTTACCTTCCTTATTCAGGTCATACTGACAGTTATTGATATAAATCTGTACAGCGTTTATGATCACATCAGTATTGGATGTGTTAATCTGACATTCAGCCAGAGTTAACCTCTGTGCACAGCCGTTTAACTGAAAAAGTGAATCCAGATGAAGATGGACAGACCCCAAAGACAAAGGTAAGTGAATTATTGTTGTCCCCTGCAGACAGTATCAGCAACATAAGGATGTGGTCCTTGTGGAGTAGCATGGTCAGCGCTGCGGACAAACTGCAGGCACCGTATGATGTTTTCAATGCTTGTCAATATTCCTGAGTATGAAAGTATTCTGCTAATGAATGTATTTCATGTATACTCAATACTCAGTTTGTAATTTTCCAAATAAACCCTTATTCTAAAAATGGATAATATTTGTAAAGTACCCACATATCTGTCAATTTTATCCAGAATATGGAAGCTTGTGAACTCCTTATTCTAAGTAATTGATGTCAGCCGATTTTTCACAGTCTCTGCTTGAGCAAGCCTTACCTCAGACCTTCGTGACCTGTGTATTTTTATGACAATGTTCTATGTATAGGGTTGTGCATGAGCAGGGCATCAGAAGATCTTGTAAACAGCATATTCTTTAAAATAAACCTTCAGGAAATGGGTCATATTCGGGAAACTGATTTGCATGTAAAAGAGCTCTATGTGGAAATGCCCTTCTTTGCTGTCTCAGCATTTGTGTTGTAGTGTGGCAGCTTATTTTTTAGGGCCATCGATTACCCTCTCACACTTTCAGGACCTTACCATCTCTCCTCTCCTCTCCCTTCAGACATCACGTGACCTGGCCTGCTTCGTGCAGTTCGACAACGTGAACGTCTACTACGGCAAAGACTACAAACACAAATACAAGGCGCCCACTGAGTTCTGTTTCATCCTCAAGGTAAGAAAAAAGGCCAAGCTGTTCAGCCACAACAACAAAACATTTTTAATAGCTGTGAGTTTTTGGGTGTGAAGCTGTGAGACGATGGCAGATCAGGCAGAGACAATTTGGGTAACACTATCTTGAGCAGGTCTCATACTCTATTGTAATTACAGTCATTGTATGTGTTTATAACTATATATATAGGTTATGACATATTATACATAATAACAAGATAACAGAACAACAAGTTCATCAGTAGAAAACACATTATCTGCACAATGTAGCAAACAAGTGCCCTGGTTTTCTGTAGGAAGGAGGTTTGCATGAAAGATGTTGAACACTAAAGCTCTTGTTGCATAACTATCAGCTATGTTTTCATGAAGCACATTAACGGCGTCTCAGAGCAATGTGAAATGTTTCCCAGCCGTGTTTATATTGGGAAACGGAAAGAAGATTCAAGGTGCACATCTGTTGTGTTGCTCTGGTGTGAAGGCAGGCTACCTATGTAGCTGTGGACAGGGAGGCTGGTGATTGAGCTGGGCTAACCATAGCGATAAACACATCCTGGTTTCAGTACACAGTCAGAGCACGGGCGCCACGACCACATGAGCAGCCTACGAGCAAAACCATGACTGCACACAGTTCTATTTATGGTGGACTCGTGGTCAGGAGGACACCTCTGCATCGAGACAATCCAGAATCAAGCTCTTTCAAAAGCTGCCCGTCATGTGTGTGCATGATGTTTTGTCATTTCAAATTTAATCGAACAAAATTCTCTGATCAAGGGGATACAGATGTCACTGTTTATTTTACTTCTGCTGCCAATACCAAGTTGTGGGGCTCTGGTGCAGGTTGTGGGAAGACAGAAATTTTGCACACATTTGCCATGGTCGGACTGTCTCCCAGCTAAACTGGTGTTGAGTTAAGAGACCCAGATAGGAGCGGAATTGTGAGTAGGCCATTACGGTCTGAGGTTAAGGCCACAAGTCCCGATACTGTGATCTTCCTCTGAGCAAAATACCATTACCAAGATGGATAATTGTTACCACGACAACATCTGTGGGAGGGGGCAGTGCTGTGGGAGGGATTAATGTCAAACTGAGCTCCTCCCATCAGCTGGGGCAGCACAGAGTAGATAATCATTCCTGGCACAGCACAGCACAGAAGCACCTGACAGTGCTAAACAGTGTTAGACCTGCTAAACAGTCACTTCTGATGGAGTTTCATCAAGCTGTTAAGATCTGCAGTTTCTCACTGAATTAACAATATTGGAGAACTTTAATAAACAGAGAATGACCTGAAACCACATGCTGAATTCTTTTAAGAAGCTTTTACCAAGACCACTATACAGCTTCTCTGTACTGTGTGTGTACAGCACTTAATGTAACTGAATCAAGGATACACATTGCTCATGTTTCCCCATTATTATGTATCATGTAATGTATGAATATAACAGTAATTGTGAGCGACCCAAAGACAGAGGCCAGCCAAGGCCTCGAGGTGCAAAGGCCCTGGTCTGGCCGTTGCAGCCTGTCACCGCTGTGACGTGTCTGTGAACACCAGCACTAAAATCCTCCCAGAGTCTCTTTATCTGGCTCCTGTTTTAGACACACTCAGGGATGGCACAGCAATTCACAGCCAAAGCAATCAAACCTAGTCACTCGTTCAGTTCATGCACAGCGCGGTGCCGCCTAATTAATTAGTGTGTCCACAGCATAATTTTTTGCATCAGTGTGGAGTCAGAGACCGAAGATAATACAAGTTGCCCTGTGATGGGGATGCTGACTCGAAGGAGGTTTCAATTGGCAGAGGACTTTGGTGCCTGAGACTCACAGCGAGCAACTCAGGCTTTAATGGTGTTAATAGTCTGGAGAGTCTGGAGGTGACAAGTGAACGTTCTGAGCTAAACAAATGGAATCCCTTCAGAGTGGAGAAAAAAAGAACGAAAGAAAGAAAGAAAGGTTTCAAGCTGTTAGCAGCCTCCTGAGACGGGGGTCTGTTTCCGGCGCTGACCGGGGAGCTCAGGCAGAGGGGAGAGAGGGAGGCAGCGTGCCAAATTGCAGCCACCGCGAGCCGTCAGATGGAAGTTATTATCGGAGAGCATGAGACCGTTTGCACTTTGAGGCTGCATTTAACAGATCTGAGTGCCTGTGCGGAGGGCTTTTTTCTTTTTCTATTTCTATTTTTTTTTTGCGCACGGCTCAGCCAGCCATTCACATCCGACAATGCTGCAAAGACTGTTGCCATGACTACACTTCTCTGAGAATAAAAAGAAGTCACTGCATCCAGAGGCAAAAATGAAAAAAAAGCCATTCTGTGACAAAAGTTAGACACAAATTTTAGGAGGTGGACAGTGAGCATGGCCTTAGTTCTGTAAAATCCGTCTGAGGAAATTCATGTCAAGATGTGCCATATCTCTCCATGAAGAGCTCACTCCGTTCTTCAACACCTGTCTTCCTTTCCCCGTTCCAAAAGTAGCAACTTAATAAATACTCAAATGAAAGTGACGGCCACATATTATTTCCTGTTTCCTGTTTTATTTTACATTTCAGTCATTTAGCTGATGCTTTTATCCAAATCCAAAGCGATTTACAGTTGATTGGGCTAGCCAAGGGCCAATCCCCCCTGGGAGCAATGTAGAGTTAAGGGCCTTGCTCAAGGGCCCAATGACAATGGTGTTCTTGCTGTGGCTGGACTGGGGTTTGAGCCACCAACCTCAGGGGTCCCAATCATGAAACTTAGCCACTAGACTGTAGGCTGCCACTAAAAATTTTAGTTTTTCATTTTAGTTTTTGTTGGTTTAAAAGTAGCTTTTCAGATGAACTCTAAAGCATGTAGAAAATAGAACCATCCTGGCTAAACCCCGGTATTTTGAGGGATATCCGCTTTTGCTCACATCACCCGTCTGTCTCATTAGATGCCCTCCCCTGTTTTGCCATGTCATCGATATACCTGGTGAGGGTTTTGGGACGTGCCTGCTCAAAGCGGAATTGGTTGTGCTGGTCGTGGCTTTTTTTAGGAATGTGAAAGTTCTTTTCCTCCTTTTTCTCCCTTTTATTCTTCTTGGAAACACTTAAATCAGCAGACTCATTATGTTGGGGGTGTTGGGGACTCAAAGCCAAGAGCATACAAGGAGAAAGAAGGCTAAATTACCTTTTAGTGAAAGACCTTCTCCTTGGGGGTGGGCAGATGAAGGATCAAAGTATGGTGGCCTGCGAGGGACATCCAGAACGACCTCAATGAAGGAGTGGGTTCCAGCTGGTTACAAAAGCTTGCAAACAGAGTGGAAAAAGAAACAGGGTTCTAACAGTATTTATTTTTGTAATGTAAGGATGTTACTCTGAGCCTTACATTTGATTGCAGCTACAATCATATTTGAGAATCTTTATATATTTATGATAAGACACAGATGTTTTGGACTGACACATGTTGGAGATGAGGTTTGAGCATGAAAATGTATGTGAGAAATCAAGATAGTTTATTGTTGATGAAACAGCTCCAGACTTCCTGTTACAGCCAGGAATTCTAAACATTTTGTGCCACCTGGTGTCACTGCAAGGAACTGCATGTAGTCTTTTTGAGCAGCCAACAGTGAAAAGCCAAGGCATGTTTCAACAGCCCTGAAACAGAGCATGGTCCAACACAGTGAAGCTGAGTGCTAGGGGTCCGATCACAGTGTTGTGCCAGCAGTACTTTTAATCTCTTCCTAATAAAGCATCCTGGCTCTTGTTAAAAAAAACCCAGCCGACTCCATTTTGAGTGTGAGCATCCCATGTGCTGTTTGAGAAACACACAAGCAGTAAATCAACAGCAGCCCCATTTCCTACCCCCCCCCGCCCCCCAAAACCTCCTCCCCTTTCCCATTGCAATCTGGATATATAAAATAACCAGAGGCCACAGCAGCTCCACACACAACAATTCCAGCAACACAAATTCCACATTTTAAACAAGCATGCTAAGACACTGGAATCTCTTCCACAACCAAAAAAAAAAAAGACATAAGTTGTTGATTCACAGCAGGGCTGCCAGATTTGTAAGACAATTTTGACCTTAACTGCTCCCAGAAACAATATAAAAGTGCTTTTATTCCTAAATTTTGGGTCCCCAATGTACAACGATATTGTGCCATAGAAATTTATACCATAAACCTCATCTTGGGCTTCCAAACATAGCATAAATTTAGGGATAAATACTATAATCTGGCAACCCTAATTCACCATTCAGCCCCCTTACCTTGTAGTCATTCCTTAAAGATGAGTTCCTCCAGATTCCTCCTTATAGATCCCCCCCCCCTTTACTGAAATCACACTCTGCTCCCCAGCACCCCCAAATTCAGAAGGAGTCCCAGTACATCAAGTACCTGAGCTGTGATGACGCATGGACCATGACCCTGTGGGTAACCGGGATCCGAATCGCCAAGGTGAGCCCCCAAACACCGACACAGTGGCTAGAACAGCAAACGCTCACACCAACTACACGTTATGAGTTACAGAAAACAAATGCCCATGATCACTTTAAAAGCCTGTTCATTTGTTGGCATCGTGTGTCTCAGTATACTATCAGAGAGTAATACACTATCTCAGATATCAGAATGTCAGATTTGATACACAAATGAGGTGATTTTGGGCAGGTTGATTGTGGCCTCTTACATCTTTTTGTCACACTAGATCTAATGACTTAGCAGCTGCTTGTATCCACTGCAAATTACCCACATTACATATTAATGAACTATGTATTTGTTCAACTGAGTATTTACCAAAGCAATACAAGGGAATGTGTGCTGTTTCTGCTGTAGTACGGGATGACGTTGTACAACAACTACAATGAGGCTGTGAAGAAAGCAGCAGCGCAGTCCTCTCTGTGGTCCAACCGAACCGTCACCAACTCCTCAACACCGCCTGCAGCGCCCAAAGGTAGGCGGAGCTTTCTCCCATGTGACCTATTCTGAACATCTCATTGGCAATTGACATTTCATCCTGTGAATGCCCAGTGACAGAGGGTAACTCTTCCAAACTAAATAGACCTGTCAGGGCAAATTCAGTTTTGTGATAAACAATGGTAGAAAGCCATTATTTCATGAACCAGCAATGGACTATCGATCAAACTTTATTCTGTTACGGGGACCTATAAGAGCATAGGGCCAAATCTGAGTTACATGCTTCCTATGTGCATTTTAGCATCTTCAGTGTCATGTAAATCAGGTGGGGTTTTGACCAATATAGTGCACATACAATTTCATGAATAGAGGCTATATTTTGCTGTTGTCATTTATGGCACTGTGTGCATGAGGTGAAACCACTTCTTCTCAAATGTAGTTCTGCTCTTCACGCACAGCCTCCTCCCAGGCCAACGGACATGCCCCCAGCCCCCTGCACAGTCACCCCCCATAGCTACTGCCTTCTCCAAAGCCTGGAAAAAGGGTGACGCCAAGGTAACGAGAGACAACCCCCCCACTCCCCCCCCAAACGTGACTGTGTCTGTGTGTCTGTGTCTCGACGGCTATGTTCAGTCAGGCGTACTGAGTCAGCCTCCGGCAATGCACTGCGGGTCTGAAGAACACAAAACACATCATATACCGGTACATTCGTTCCGTCCTGTGCTCCTACTTCCTTCTCCATTACCAGTAATTTAGTCCCGGTTTATGAAAATATTTAGTTTCCCATATCCTGGGGGTTTCTGTTCAATCCTTTTACGTATGATTTCCAGATGTAATGAAACGTCAGACATGAGCTCACTCGCTATGTACGTGCCAGCCGACCGCCCCACGGTTCATTCGCAGCTTAGTTACAATTCGATACAAAGCTCTTTGAGCTGACAGCCGCGCAGATACGAGCCTCCTCTGTGGATGTCATTACTATTAGATAAAAAAACATGAATGTGCTTTTTCTTTTATTTAAACAGCTGGAATGTGTGATACTCCAGGTGTCTTTGTAAGAAGAGAGCCATGACAGCCTGCTGTAATGTATGAGAACGACAGCCTCGTGTTTTGAAACCTGTGGCGATAAAAAAATGATACACTAACATATTTATCTAAATATGTATTACATATACAGGGCAGAAATGGCAAGAGTCTCTGTTTATTTGCATATGTACTAAACACTGTATATGTATGTGTGAGTACATAAAAATTTTCTAGTTAACATAAATAGAGGCTTTTTAGCATGCCTGGTAGGATTATATTATCAGCATTTTATGTGTTTGTGTTGTTTATGCATTTTTTATAACCCAAAATTGGTCATAAAATGGGAAATGGCGGAGAGGTTCCCCTCAGAGACAGTAAAGTGAAACTGAACTGAGCAGAGTGTGTTAGTATTCACAGGGGGAATAGGAGGTGGGCACCAGGACTCACAAACGGCCGTGTGAGCGGCTGGGTGTGAACACTGCCCTCTCACAGCTTCAGCTAGCACATGGGCAAGCTGCTATTCCCACGCCGTTTCTCACGCCCAGCAGGTCCGTTTGTCCCCGAGGCGAGACCGAGGCGAGCAGCCCGGGCACCGTCTGCTGCTGACAGTGAGCAGTCCTGAAATAGGCGAGCGTTTGAGGAACGCTTTGCTGGCTGGCATAGCCGGGGAGCCTGACATCTGCTCCTGCAATCTGCGCACGGGGATGGCAGGCACTGGGTAGTGCCAGGACTTAACACGGACCGGCAGGGCCCGTCCAACTCTCTTCTGCATTCTTTTGTGGGCAGGAGATTGGCCACATAAGGGCGATGGGTATTCTGGAGGATTTTATGAAGAACCCAATAAAGCTCATTTCCTCTCAAGAGTTCCGTTCAGTTTCTGGCTGTGACTGGATGATGCAAGAAATGGTAGTGCCCCAGTTGCGGGCAGAGTGAGAGGCTCCCCCAAAGCAACAGCAGTACCTTGTTTCACCACTCGATGTCAAATAAAGAGCAACAAAACAGCCTGAGAAGTACCTGTTCTGGGGGCATTTCTGGAAATAGGATTAAGAAATTAGCTGGAGAACATTTTTAAGTATAAGGAATAAAAATCTCAGCACTTCATGCAATTTTATGTCACCTGATACAAAATATTTATCACAGTTAGCTGGCTAACCTCTTAATCTGGTTTAAAGACTTTTAAATGGTACAAACTGAAATGATGAAAATGTAATAAGTGAAAATAACTGAAAATATTTCCTTCTGTTTTGAAAGGGTCCTGGCATCACCTCATCTCTGCCTCCACCGCCTCCATCAGATGACTTCCTGCCACCGCCACCCCCTGACCCGGTTATGCCCCTCCCACCCCCACCCCCGGACCCCGTGATCCCGCCCCCGCCGCCGCCCCAGCTGGGAAGAAGGACTTAATGTCCACGATGAGAGGCGGCTTACAGCCGCAACAGGCTGCCAACTTTCCCCCTCCGCCCATGGCAGATTTCCCACCCCCTCCTAGCGACCTTTTGGAGCCACCCCCGGACTTCCTGCCCCCTCCCCCTCCCGCCCCCGGACCTGGCTGCGGAGCTCCGCCCCCTCCGCCCCCACCTCCACCTCCACCTCCACCGCCCCCAGCTGTGTCAGCCACTCCTACGCCTCCTCTGAGAAAAGTAGGCCCACCTCCACCAAAGAGGACTGAACCTGTGGCAGCAGCGCCCCCTGGGGGCGACTTTATGTCGGAACTGATGTCGGCCATGCGGAAGAAACGAGCCGATCAGTAGCAGTTCTGATGTACAATGAGAGGTTCCACTTCCAGTCACATCTGTGCAGAAACTGTGCCACAGGACAAATACCACCTAGCAAAGAGTTATTTACATATCCCTGTACCTTTATACTGTTAACTTTTTTAAATACTTTATGTTTTTTAAATGGATGATAAAGATTACTACTTAACTGAATCCTGAAAGAGATTTAAAATGTAAATAGTGCTTTTCATCTCATGGCTTGGACACTGGGGGGGCATACACATATGTACATACTGTATAAACTGGCATGTTTAGTAATGATTAAGGTTAAGCAGGGGCTAAATGCTTTCTATTTGACCTGTGCTATGTACATGGTTTCCACTGTTAGTATGGTTACTTGTTGCAGCAACAGAAGCTTGGGTGTACATTGAGCAAAGCAGAATTCGGACACATGGATTCCAGATGTACCCGTTAAATAAAACAGTGTGTATCTGGCATAGAGTTGCCTTTGCGGTCTCTGTGTAAAAATGTTTTTGACAATGTTTTCGTCTTATATACTCCCTCCGCATTTCTCGCCGTCCATGAAGTTTTAACCCGATTTTAATCCCCCCATTCCTGTTGTCTCCCAGTCATGAACGCACAATGATATTCAGAAGCTGTCTCGATGCAGTACTGTCAGAATGTCAACTGAAGACTGCACTGTCCTTCAAAGAGTTCGCTGCCAGCAAACGATTCTCTGCCACTCTGCAGTCCGCCTGGGCGGTGCAGTCACTGCAGTGTCTGCTTCACATACAGCAGGATCTGCTGACCAGGGTCTTACAGCCCGTTTTAGTCAGTCCAGTCCAATCACACAAACACCCATGGAGATGTCAGCAAGTGTTTTCTTCATATTTCAGCATCTGGTGTTTCCAGTGGGACACTGCACGTACTTTTTTTGGGTCCAACATGAAGCCATGAACACAATCATCAGTCGTTTAAGTCAGTCTTGTTCAAATGTATTCATTTAATTACCTTTATGTAACATTACAGATAAAAGCATTGACATACCCTGTACATGCCCCATGGTCTGTGCGTGTTTGTGGCCTGTGCCATCTCAACTGTGTATTGATGTGCAGATGCAGAGGTCCTATAAAAATACATCCATGTTTCAGTAAGTTCTTTTCTGTTGGAATGTATTAATTTAATTATATTTTAACAACATTGATAAATATCATTTATTAGCTACTTTTTATTTTTGTGCGTATTGGTGGTCTGTGCTGTCTCATCTGTCCGCTCCTAACGTAAGCTCCAGAGTGTGTGTGTTTTCACATTGTGGGAAGCAGAGGCAGTGACAGCGGTGTCCAGCGGGGGCAGTAGAGAGTCAGGACGAGCAGCTGACGCTGAGGCTCTGGGCCCAGCCTGGGGGTCGTGATGCGTACCCGGCCCTCTCCGCTGCCTCCTGCTCCTGGAAGGGCTGACGCAAGACCTGCTGCAGCAGCTGCACCTGTAGGCCAATGTCAGAGGAGGGTGAATAAACTCTCACCTGTCTCTTCTACCTGGAGACCGATGTCACAGAGGAGAGTGACTAAACTCTCACCTGTTTCCTCCACCTGGAGGCCAAAGTCAGAGGAGGATGAACTAACTCTCAATTGTCTCCTATACCTGTGGGCCGATGTCACAGAGGAGGGTGACTAAACTTTCACCTGTCTCCTCTACCTGTGGGCCAATGTCACAGAGGAGGGTGAATAAACTCTCACCTGTCTCCTCTACCTGTGGGCCAATGTCACAGAAGAGGGTGACTAGACCTTTATTAGCCTGTGGGCTGTCATCGCACAGAGAAACTAAACTCCAGACCGCCTCTATCCCTCTGGGGGCTGACATCACACAGCACGGCAACTGAAATCCCACTTGTTTCCCACATGATCATCTCTCAGCTTAACTGCCCTCTATCGCCGCTCAGATGAGGTGTAGTGAGAGTTCTGACTCAAAATGGCTGCCATGAATCACGTAGGCGGGCACCACACATTTATAGTGGCTGAGATACGTTTATCTCCTTCTCCATAAAGCATTTTAACATCTTGACATGAGAAGTGTGTGAAGATGCATTCCATTAATAACTTCTGCTCTGCACGGCCACTTACATGTTCTTAGAAGACATTTTAAGCAGCCCTTACAGTATAAATAGGATACGACATGATTACATTGCAACAAGGTAGCAAAAACTACCCTTACAGTCTGACCACGCAGTTTAAGGACAAATTTACACAAAGCAAAAAGAATGCGAGTCAGTTATGGGAATGAATATCAAAATGCCTTCCTGCTTGACTGGGATTTTTTCCTTTTTTAGGAGAATTAAAATAAATGTCCCCACCTGGTGGTAGTGAATGATATTGCATAAAATCAACAGGTGTTCTCGGCACCCGTTCACATCACATCCTCCAAAAACCCTCCTAAATTACCTCAGAAAAATCATTCTTCTCAGCTTTTCTGATCGCAGATTCAGCCATCCAGTTCCTCAGGACGTATCTTGGATTGACCCCTACATTTCAGACAAAAACATACGAGCTGAGAATCAAAATAACATCATCACAAACACCTGTGGCAAATTCACAGATGGTTACAAAAAAAAACACCTGTTCTTAATTTTATGCAACGTATCTAGTATGATGTAGGTAACTACTGAGGTTTACGACTCAGCAACACGTTTGAACAGCAGTGTTTATGCTGAGAAAGTAATGGGGGAGTAGAGTGTGCTGCCCCTAGTGGACACAATACAACATGACATGTACCCTTGTATTCTCCAGTCTATTCCTCAGGCAGCAAACCTTAGCCTGTGGAACTCTGCCCCTTCCCTTTTGTCTAAGCATGCACCTTCTCATTAGCCTGATCCACGTACGCCACGCGCTGTACCAGCTCATCCCGATTATGTTCACTGCGGCCAAAGTCCGACTCTGCACGTTTACTTACTTTTCATCCTGCGCTGCCGGTCTGCGTCAGAATCATCCTCCTGCCTGAAGTAAATTAACACAAGAGATGATGTCACAAGGGCGTAAACCACACAGTGGTTATGCATTAGTTATGCAGACTAGACTCTGCATAAGTAATTATATTACCTTTTAATTACAAAAAACAGCTATGGAATAAAAAATGCCTGACTTGTGGCTTCTTCCATGACGACTACCTACAGAGCTCTTTCAGGGGAGCTGAGCTAGGTCACAGGGTCGGCTTTGTTTGATACTTTCATAATGTAATACTTCGTTATTTAGTTCTGCAGTAATGTAGTGTAAATATTATATCGAGGAACTAAGGAAGGAAGGAAGGAGATTTGTATCATGGACTGAGTCGTATTTGCAGGTGTTCTTAGTTATGAGCACACAGATCACGACGGATAAATCGTTCTCTTTCCTGACGAAACTCACATTCAGACAGCATCACATAGCTTTTTAACCTCACTGACACAAACACATAAACACACACACACTCTCTCTCTCTCTCTCTCTCTCTCTTCACTCACTCACACACGACCACAAACATATTCACACAACAATACGCAATTAACCATACACTCTGGTTCACACGCACGCTCTCTCTGTTACACACAAAGACAAACACTTTTTCTCATTTTCTCCCCTTCACTCAAACGCAAACACACACACACCACTAATGTGCACAGATCCCCTCAGATATAGCTCTAGTGGCTAAGGTACATGACTGGGACCCCTGAGGTTGGTGGTTCCAGCCCCAGCAAGAAAACCATTGCTGTTGGGCCCTTAACCCCACATTGCTCCCAGGGAGGACGGGCCCTTGACTAGCCTAATCAACTGTAAGTCGCATTGGATAAACGCTTCAGCTAAATGGCTATAATGTAATATAATGTAATATAAAACACAGAGTCAGGATCCATACACTCCTGCCCCAGGTCTTACCCCTTCAGCCTCTGCAGGTACATGCTGGCCCAGTCAGGGAAGAACTGGTGGGAGGCCAGATCCCGGAGGGCCCACATCTCCTGGGACGGGGGGAGGCAGGTTAAACCAACATTGTACACCCCTACAGCACAGCGCAGGTTACCTCTGAACATTGTGTCACACATCTATGGTGTTACACCTTCAAATGTCCTGCTTTTCTACCCAGAGACAGAGAACCTCAACTATATTTTCAACTACCTTCAAAACTGCAGGCAGTTAGTCTGATTCTTTCAAAAACTTTAGATTTTTTTTTTTTTTTTCACCTGGAGACTGAAATCCTGAGCTATTCTAAGAACCATAAGCCTAAGCCAGGGAGGTTTCTGCAGGGCCGAAACGAAAGGCTGCTCTAGTGAGACACACCAGGTGCAGTATGGGAAATAAACTGTCCTCAACCTCGTCACTGAGATTGTTATGGAAGAATGAAAAAGGCAAGGAACTGCTTGTGTTAGTGCGTGCATGCTTGAATGTGAGTGTGTGTGCATGTGTGTGTGTGTGTGTGTGTGTGTGTGTGTGTGTGTGTGTGTGTGTGTGTGTGTGTGTGTGTGTGTGTGTGTTTATGTGTGCATGAGTGTGTGCATGTCTGGATGTGTCTGTGTATTTATGCATGAATGTGTATCTATATGATGAATGTGTCTGTGTGTGTGTATGCATGTATGTGTATATATGGTGTGTGTGTATGTGTAGCTATGTGCGTGAGTGTGTGTGTGAGTGTATGTGCGTGTGTGTCTATGACGTGTGTGTGTGTGTGTGTTGTCTGTCTGTGTGTGTGTGTGTGTGTGTGTGTGTGCGTGCATGTGAATGTGTGCCTATGTATGTAAGCGTGTGTATGTGTGAGAGAGAGAGTGCTTATGTGTGTGTGCCTGCGTGTGTGTGTGTGTGTGTGTGTGAGAGAGTGCTTATGTGTGTGTGCCTGCGTGAGTGTGTGTGCATGCGTGTGTGTGTGTGCCTGCGTGTGTGTGTGTGTGTGAGGGAGTGCTTATGTGTGTGTGCCTGCGTGAGTGTGTGCACGCGCATGCATGCGTGTGTGTGTGCCTGCATGCGTGTGTGTGTGTGTGTGTGTGTGTATGTTGGCACAGGTGACACACGTCTGTAACGCAGACAGGACTGCAGCTGCACCTGAGGGACATCGTTGCGTTGCTCTAGCTGATGAGCGATGATCTCACTGAGCTCCCTGAACGTCATGGTGAAGTCGGCCCCCGTGTCCTCCATCAGCTGGGGAGAGGGACAGAGAGAGAGAGACACTGAATGAGCCAGTGCTCAACACCCCTTCATCACCCCCCCAAGCAGAGCCCAGTACACCCCAGCACAGAACAACAGACAACCCAACCCATTCACTGCCCGTCTCTACACGCTAACCGTTATGTGTGGCAAACCCCATTGACTTATGGTCAGTATAGCAGCACTCACCCTTAATAAGAATGCAATCAGATAGTCATCCTTCTCCTGGTTTCCCAGCAGACCCAACTTTGCCTTGAATAACTCATGAAACCTGAAATGAAAAGCAACAAAACTGGTAAAATAGCAGGAAAGAGTAGGGGGGGGGCTACAGCAGTTCAAACCCGACGACAAATAAAAGATAGGATTTCTCTCGCTCTTTGTTACATATGCTTATTGTTATTCCAGGATGAGGAGAATAACAAGAGGAAGGTGTGGGTTATGGATGGAAATGTAGAGCACAAAGTCGTTGGATTGGGTTTTTTTTGGGGAATTTTATGGCGCTGAAGTCAGTGCCTGCAGCAGGCTGAATGACCCCCTGCGGACTGTGCTCTGTCAGAAATGGGGCACTGCGGTCGGGTCAGGCACACTGTGGAAAAGCCAGACAAACGCACAGACACTTTTGTGTCTCAGAGCATTGTGCCGAAGCATGCATTTACACACACACACACACACACTCACACACACACACACACACACACACACACACACACACACACACACACACACACACTCACACACACACACACACACACACACACGTTCTCATTCTTACCGTCGCTGGTAAATGCCAGGATATCCTTTTAGGATCTGGTCAGTCCTGAATGAAAATACAAACAAAAACCTGTGTTTGTATGAGCATGTAGAATGCATATGTAGGCGTTTGGGTATATGCGTATGTTTGCAGATGCAGGGGGCAGTACTCCACTCACGCAGCTTGCTGCTTGGGGCTCAGTGCTGGCCTCAGGGCCTCCCCAAGCTTCTGCAGGTTGAAGAGGCCGACGTTAGCCTGATTCCCTATGCTGTACCTGCCCTCGTCGTCCGAGGTGTTGGGAACGAAATCTGCGGATTGACAGAAATGATTAGCTCTCATTTCTCAACAATGGGCACCATTTAGGGGTATAATCCTTTTCCTTGGCCTTCACAGTTTTCAGTTTGGCCTGCCCTGAGGTTGGACTAATCTGCATTTTCATGGAAACAAGAAGTTTGAAACGTGCACACCACTGACACTGAGCTGGTACATGGTTTCAACAATGCTACATTTTAGCAATCATACACAATCCATAATGAACAACTCATTTTAACATTTTACATTTTAGCAATCATACACATCAGCAACTCATCATTCAAAAAGATATAATGCTGTCTGGGCTTCCTACGATTCATAAATACACAAACGTATTCTAAAACAGACATTGCCATAAAATAATGAGACATTATAATAAGACAGTTTGATGACAGGAAGACGCCATCCGCTCCCAACCAGGCTCGTCGCTGTGCATGCAGTCTAGACAGTACCCAGAACCCCCGGGGTCTCCACCACTATTTCATGACCCAGTAAAATAGTCCATGTGTTCAGAGCTCTAAATGTGTAAATGATACTCCCCAGACACAGAGAAATACATACATATATACATTAACACTTACAGTCCCAGGGACAGTACACATATGCACTACTCTGTCCCATATATATACATTAACACTTACAGTCCCAGGGACAGTACACACATATGCACTACTCTGTCCCACTGGCGCAATGTGTGTCAAAGGGACTCTTCAGGTTAGATTTATTTACACCTCTTATTTACAACAACACTTACTTGGGTCATAGGACTCCATGAATCCAAACGGTCCGTAATCAATGGTGATTGACAGCAGGCTGAAGTTGTCTGTGTTGCAGACACCTGAAACGGGAAGAAGGGAAGTGCTTTAAAAAAGTGAAATGGGTTCAGGGAAGGTGAACACACACACACAGAGCAGTTGGTGCCCTACAGGCAAAAAGAAAGATGAAAACCTTGACACTAAGTCACTCTCAGATCCCTTGAGAGAGGTACAGCCATTGATACATTATGTGGAAGCCTTGCCAAAAACCTTCCCAAAGCAAGCCGTGTCCAGCAACACCGACCTACCATGTGCAAAGCCAACGGACATCCACTGCGAAATTAGATGAGCTGTTTCATTCACAACGCTTGAGTAAAAAACCTGGAGGAACAGAGACGACACAAACACGGGGTCACACTCAGTAGTGCTATCCTCAACATGCACATTACCTCAGGGGTGAATGAACACAAATTCATTCACAACAAAAACTTGTAAATTCACATAACAAGCATTACAGACTTGCATAACACTGAACTCAAACTTACAGCGCAAATAAACTGTACTTTGAAACAAACTTTTGTTGAGTGACTGAATACGTATTACGTTGATATCATTGAAATCAGCACAAAAAGTAAGACAGAAATAAACATTTAAGTTGCAGAATAGTTTGATTTGCTGTGTTTGAACTAGAGAATTACTATAACTATAAAATGAACAACTGAAAGTGATTAAGATGATTTTTATTAATGGAGCAATTTGTAACCATCTGTATGTTTTGTACTTTTGACAATGGCCTAAGGCAGACTATAAAAATCTAGGACAAAACGCAGCAGTGAGGATTTTAACTTCTAGACATAAAAGGAAGCTGTTTCCTGATTTAAAATTCAGGTTACAGCTTCAGCATCCCATCTGCTGTGCCAAGGTTAATCTCACAGTTCAGCCATAGGCTGAAAAAAGTAATCCTTCATACTTAACTCTCCAGAAAAAAAAAAAAGACTATTTCACCTTTCCTTGTAGCTTTATAAAAAGACCATGCACAACCTCATAAATTTTCTTTTTTTTTTTTTTAAGACTTACCAAATATTTGTCTGGATCACTTGATTTTATTGAAGGAAAGTGTTCTTCAATAATGTAGTTTAATAATTTCCTGGAGGAGGAAAGGTGCAGAAAAGAATCTGCAACATCATTACACTGCATTGCAGTCATTTATCCAGCGCGACTCAGAATGTGGAGAAACAGAAGCGCTTTCACCTGATTGATAACAGTAATAACGCCAGGCTAATGGCTAACAACATTCCCAGGCCAGCAGGTACATATGAGACATCAATAAAACACTAATGCAGGTTTACTATGCTTACCTAAGCTATAACGCAACACCTGAATACAATCAACATATTTATAATAAAAACCCTGATATAAAAAAACATTGCTACAAGTACCATAATCAAAACCATAAAATGCCATGACCTGTCTGTACCAAGAATTACTGAGGAGGTGCGTTTGATTGTTTATTGACTGTAATGGTTTCCTTCAGTGCTAATGTAACTCAGGCTCACTGTAGCAGGTCCAGCTCTCCGGCTTTAGCCAAGATCTCCAGAGATCCGATGCGGAACCATGACCGGGCCAAGCGAAGAACAACAGCTCCTGTGGACCAAAACAACTGGGGTTTTTCATCATGCTTTCAGTTAATGTCTTTTTTTCTCCCCTGAGTTTTGGTTAAGCACACTCACATGCATTGGTTTGAAGGCACAGTCACTCATGTAGACCGTAAACTGCCATTAATACATGTCATTTAAAGACACTGTCACCAAAACACATCACACCTATTTAGCATGAATATTTGCATGCATGTATGTGTACTTTAAATGTTAGTGAGTAGTATTTTGTTTTTTATAAATACAGCTTGATACTTAAATAGTATGAAAATATGGCATTTGTTTGTTTTCTTAAAAATAATGTTGTACATAATTACTAAATATACAATTACAACAGGCTGATAGTAATATATCAACCCACCAATAAAAACGGCCATAAGGAAATTTCATTCTATTAGCTTTCCCTGGGTTTAGAAGTTTAAAAGTTGAGCATGTAGTTGGGAGAATTTCTCAAGGACACTGTTTTCCATACCTCTTTCCTTTCTCACGTTTCCGTTATAGAACTGGTCCCTCCACACCGGCTCCTCACTTACAATAAGACTTAGAGGAAGAACAAAATATTCAAAGCCAGAACACATTTTTAAACCCCACAGTCATTAAACAGAGGATATTGGAATCTCAATAGCTTTTCAAGAATTCCAGACCGAGACTCCAACAGAAAATAAGTTTGACCCCCTTCAGCGGTTTCAGCAATAACGTCCAATTTCACTCGCTGTCAAATTTAAATCCGGCAGTTAATCTGAATAGTGTTTGAACAGATGACAGTCTGAGTGGTGTCCGTTGCTCTGCCACCTGAATGCTAGCATTGTTGAAAGCCTTCTGCTATAACAATTTCCACCCCCATAAAAGACTGCAATTTCACGTCAACATCATAGCTCTGTTGATGTTAGCCATCCAAGCCTACTGCCCTCCGTGTGATGTTGACTCAGGGACTATTTTCTGTCTGTACCTCGTTAATAGTGAAAAACCATACTCTGTAACGGTTTAGACAGA
Organism: Albula goreensis; assembly: GCA_022829145.1. Taxonomy (NCBI): domain Eukaryota; kingdom Metazoa; phylum Chordata; class Actinopteri; order Albuliformes; family Albulidae; genus Albula; species Albula goreensis. The sequence goes on along the minus strand of CM040753.1, from coordinate 4,426,011 downwards.
AGCAGGCTCAACCCCATGATGGGAAGCAATCCAGCCGAATCTAATGGCTGTGATGTGCACACAGGTTTCGGTCCTGCACTTTTCTGCACTAATGTGCTGTGTCAAGCGGTAACCGTGGATTCTTCTCAATCTGCCAACGACTTTGACGGACTTGTTTAAATATTGAGCATAGTGTTTTTGCAGAAATTGACAACATGGGCTTTACCACATTTCAAGGCATTTAAGAGAGAGAAAAACAAGAAACCTTGGTATTAAAAGAAAATCTCATTTCAGAATTTGACAAACCTCAGGGGATTTCTAGTGCATGTCACATAAAAAATATTTTCCCTGCATTTTATGTCTGCAGGTAACATTAATTTATGTTTTTCACGCATTGACCGATTATTAGCTTTCATGATGCCCAAGTAGTGACTGGAGAATGAGGTTTCATATGCTACCAGTACCAAACTGAGCTTGACCAATCATATGTGAAGAGCTGTGGAGAGCAAAAACTTTTGCTTGTTTCAAAGAACTCAGTGATTGACAGCTCAGTGTAGCTCCACTCTTCACATGGTTGATGAAAGCTCAATTCTACGATCGCTAGGCCCCAGGTGGTTTGGCAGGGCAGGGATTCATGGGTGGCGCAGGGTTTCACCTGGCCGCTCGGCTGGTGGGCACGCCCAGGAAGTGCATGGCCTCGCTACACAGGAACTCCCTAACGGAAGAGCGAATCACTGCCCGCCCATCTCCAGCTCTGCAAAACACGGACATACATACGCACACACACACACACACACACACACACACACACACATACATGCACACATACATGCACAAACACACACGTGCACACACACGGACACACATTATATTTTGCAACATTACATTCATTCATTTAGTAGTCTGTCTGATCCAGTGTGACTTACAACATCAAGACATGTGTGTAGATCAATGTTTAAGAGCAATACTATCCTAGTGGATAGATGCATGGTCCCAAAGAGCAGAAATAAAAGAAAAAAAAATGTATTCAACTGATAGTCTATTGATTAACCTGTCAAGGAAACTGAGTGATTGTGAGTAACAAAAGAAGCCAATACAAATCAACATCCGCAGCCCAACAACAGCAGGTAGTTTTTATTCACATTAACGTTACTAACCTTGTGAGCCACTGCGTACATGCGGGCGGACACATACACACACACATACACACATACACACACACACACACACACACACACACACACACACAGAAACCCATTTATCCTATCCCAGGATCAGAAAAAAAAAGAGCACAAAAAGTGATGACATTGACAAGGTACATTCTTCAGGTATTACCGTGAATAAGGTGTTTTTCCTGAGCCTTTCAGCTGGAGCTCCCATCTCTCCCCTCTCCTGTGAGACAAAACATCACACAGATGTGACCTTTTGAGCACGCTAAAGGGTATCCTGGCATGAGATGTGAATCGTATAATAACGGAATGTTATTAACTGAACGTGGGACACTTCACGTCAACACATTTAATTTCCACATTGGAATCTTCATTAACGGTGACATCAGTTTGTGAACGTCTGTGAACTCTCTGCCATTAAGTCCCATAGCGAACACAGGCTGAATCTTGACTGGCCAGACAGCTCGTAATTATCAGAAAGAACAGCCACATTATTTAAATTTAATAGGAGGACAGAGACGTGTCTTCCCATAACAGTCTGTAAATGAGTTGGTGAGAGAAAGTGCCTTTGAGAAAAGATAACCAGTGCAATTAAGGTTATGAGCCAAAGACAACACAGTACTGGCTTCCAAGTATTACCTCAAGATAACAGCATCACTATTCTGTAACTTTACACATATCCTGCATAGTGAGAATGAATCATTAGCCAGCCTCTTTTTCATTGCTATCTGATTATTACAGCGCTTTGAAAGAAACGCTAAGGGTAAGCCATGACCCATGGACAGCCCACTCCAGGTGAACATTCTTCTTGATTTTACTTGAATACTCACAAAACATAAGCAGAGAGTGGTGATGTAGGAGTTCATGGAAATGGTTGTAAATATTTTCACTCCCTCATTTGCTTGGTAACTATACAAACGAGATAACCTCATCACATCAGTAATGTAGCCTATGTAGAGAATGCACCTCATGCCATGTAGGAAAGGAACACGTTACAAAACTGACTGTTACAGGAAAAACACCAAAGTTTTCACTGGCCTCCGTTTTCAACCCTAGATCGTTGTCAGCCCATTTCAAAACAACACAAAGTGGTACACAGCCTGAACTGGCAGGCTGGGTCAGGTGGGCCTTTCACCTGTCTATTTGATGATGGAGGCACTGATATGGTGACTCACCTGTTTGTGTATTCACCAAGAAGATGGGCCCGGCCGTCTCCAAGCTGTCCTGCCCAGAAGCCAAACTTGGAGAAGGATGAAAGTCAGGTCAGGGAGGGACCGTGTTTAAGATGGAGGACTGGTTAGCGATCATGTCACCATGGGTTACGTACCTGGTGCCCTCCATATCTATGCGCGAGTGGGACGGATCCTGGCCACAGCTTCCCTCCACTGAAGTATTGGACAAAGTCCTCTGTCTGTGACACAGAGGAATTCAGATCCAAAATCTCCTCAAGAGCCTCCTGCAGGAACCACACGGGAGGAACGAGATTACAGCGACCCACAGAACTCCTTATCGCAAACACACACACACACACACACACACACACACGGACACAATTCAGAGCACACAGTCCCTGCTGCACCTCACTGACAGTGACTAATGCTAGCTAAAAAATTGTATTTGGGACTGCTGTGGGGTGAACCCTGGGGTCTCGGACACACACACACACACACACACACACACACACACACACACACACACACAGCTGCAGCCCTCAGCCCCCCTGCCTGGAATACAGGCTTCTCAACCCCCTTTCTTCATGTTTTTTTTTCAAAGGCTTATTGTGGATATATTCCATATACATGTTTGTACTGTAGTCTGGTTAGCATAGTTTAGTTGCCCTCGTGATATTAAGAATGTAGTCACTGGTTTGGCATATATCGCTGCTCAGGTCTGTGTTTTGGTGAGGCACTATTGCTCTGATAAATCAGTTGTTTGCACAAGTGTTCTCCCACACTGTAATTTTCTCAGGATAGTGTGCACTGAAATCTGTAATGTAATGCAATGTAATATAATATACAACATAATTACTTTGCTTCAATAGGCACCAAATTGTGTTATATCATAGCGTACCTTTGACACTGCCGCAAGTCTGAGTGGGCCTTTGAGTGGAGTAGGCTGAGACACTGAGAATACACAGTTTCTCACTGTCCTTACAGAATTATTATCGATTTCATCCAGCCGAAAAGCATCTTTAAAAAATGGAGAAAAGGCAACCAGCTCTTATAAGTGCACACAGAGGCAAACCTTAATGTCATTACCCATTCACACGTAAGGCAATTGCGCATCAATGCACTTACATAGTTTACACATACAATTATTAGCTTTTATTATTGTATAAATAATGTCAGCTAAGTTACCTATTAATTTTCGACATGATAACCTGAGGGAGTCCAGTTCACGCGAGTCTGTTTTCTTTCCATAGCAACCAAATCTACTTTGCTTCCAGCTGGAATGCGACTGACTTTCATTCTCGAGATAAAGTCCGTCTTCACAATAATCCAGATCTGCTGTCTCCAACAAGAGTACAGAATTCATAGACAGAAAGAGAAGGCAGAATGATCTGCTTTTGCGTGTCATGGCTCGGGTTAGTTGATACAGAACAGGTTGCAAGCTAAAAGCCCCAGCTGCTGCTTTTCATCAAAGTATTTGTTTCTTTCTTGGATGCATTTTCTCATTTCCCTCAATATTTACATCTTTGTCAGTATTGCCTACGTAGCGAAGTTGCTGAACGCAGTTTTGAAACGTATAAACTGAACATTACCTGCAATCTGACTAGTTCTCAGACAGTTTACCCAAAACTATTGCCCATTTACAATACGGTTTTGTTATTTTAGCGGACTGTCACTGTCATTATTTAACACGTTTGCTGTCAACAGAACACGCGGTATACGTGGAAAAAAGTTACTATAGGTTTTGTTTTAGTATTCTTCTAGCTGTCAGATAATCACGGACATTCGTACCTATATGCGCTAGTTCTTACCAGAAACCACGGCGACATAACCGATACTTATCATATAATGATGGGCAAAAAGTTGGTACTTCCTCACTAAGTGTTATATCCAGTTTCTGTACACATCAGCTGAGCTGATCTATGCGCGAACGGCTGCAATTCCTCAATGCGTTTCCGTTTCCTGCTTAGCGTTTTACCACTGCTCGTTGGTGCCTACCTGTGGGTGAACTTGGTACTACCGTGGATGGTTTGCCAGATGTTCATGGTTGAGAGCCTTTAACAACAAATGCGTTGAAGCTCTAATTCGAGATCAGCTAAAATTGTTCCCATTCTGATGAGAGTGAATACTAGTTTGACTGGCAGATTACGAGGCATTAACTAACGATGGTCGTGTGTTACAGGTATTGAACTACCCATTTGTTCAGTAAACAAGGTATTATTTATTTTAGGTAGAATTTCCAGGTGTACCTGTAAGCCTCACCAAAATCAAACAATCTGCCATTCTCTTGGTGTTTGGTATGGCTCTTGTGGAGGAATGAAATACAGCAGTAATAACAGAGGTCTGTGACTGCTTCTCTCATAGTGCTTCTTTAGTCAAGGTTTAGGCCTACTGTCAGGTTGCTATAGTTACATTGTACCAGGTATATTTTGCCTCTGAGGGGACACATTGCCTCTTGACAAGGGTAATTTCATCAGTACAACAAACTTACATTTTTGTCTTTCTTTTGGGGGGGGGGGGAGGCGGAGGGTCCTTTTCTTGTGCAAAGCAGCAACAAGCATGGAGGAGTTTGTCGTTTTGTCATTTGTCCTTGTGTGTTTTTGGGACTCATACCTCCTGTATGAGCAGGTGTGTTTACCCTCTTTCAACCTGCAAATTCCTAATCTCTTGTGCACTTATTTCCAATCATAACAGTAAACCTTTTGTATATAGGAGAATGATTTATTATAAAAAAAAGGCTGTACATAAATTTCATTTTAACATATTTTATATATACAAATTGTGGGTGGAAGAGAAGTTCTGGATTCCCCCTCCCCCAAAAAGGAATTTACTTTTAACTTTATTATTTTTTTTTTTGTTCAGCGTTTAACATACCGAAGCATACAGACAGAAGAATCAAGGCATTGGCTGAAACATCCTGAAACACACATCGGTGATATACTGCAAGCATGGTCAGTTCTGAAGTAATGGTTTAATGGATCTTTCCGGATAAGGGCAAACGGAAGGAATGACTTCCTTTGTTATCAAGTTTAGTGTAAAGGTAAGGTTCAAACTCAAGTTCATATACGTTATTGTGCATAAGACATTTAAAACTAAAACGGCACGATGGGATGAATTGTAAGTTTTATATATCGTTTTAATACTTGAACAACAGGTAATAAAAAAAAAACACTAGAAAACTGATTGTAATTGCAAATTGTTTGATATCAAGATGACTTATGGACATGAGTTAGGAACCTAGACCATTCACAAAATCCTCTTTACATTTTAAAATAAACTAATACTTTGAGAGGAAGATTGGTCCTCGTTTTCCCTCCGGCAGAGTAATATGTTGCATTGGTTTCCATTACCATTTTTACAGATTATGCATTCATATGGCAGTGTTTTCAAATGGATGAGATCACAAACTACATTATCTTTAGAGAACTGGACCCAACAGAGCACAGTTTGGGTCACTTCTACAACAACCATTTTGATCTAAAGCTCTTTTGACACTAAAAACACACAACATCCGACTGAGTGAAGTTAGTTAGAAGCATGTCCTTTTTTCCATAGAAACTTAATAAACTTGCGGTTTTTGCATTTGTAACCTGGAATGGATGGGTATTTAAACCATTTTAAACAGGATCAGGTCGAGGCAAGACTTCCAGACTTCTTCCAATGAGACAACTGACCACCAAAAAAAGCCTTGGTTTACATTGATAACCAGATGTAAAAATTCATCATGTAAATTTAATGATATCAAATGTTTAAATACAAATTAGAGCATTTCAGAAAAAAATAAGCCATAAACAAAAGTCCACAAATGCTTCAGACATTTCATTCAAAAAACAAATTTTGAGTGCTCACTGTAAATATTACAACATACTGGAAGCATAATGGAATTAAAAGTATAGGTTACAAATACATTTCTTTACTTTTTTTGTGCATGCTTTACGGCAAGATTTAAGTACTTGGAATGATGAGTAGTCTGGAAAATGTACTGTATGAAAAATGTGCTATTCTGACAAGCAGTTAAGTTTGCATTCACCATCCAAAATGCAGTAATTGGGCTTGAGTCTTCCAAGTAAGAAAGGGAGGGAAAAACATGGCACGATTTTAAAACCCCAATTAATAAAATGAACTCCCTACCTTAATATGTGGCACTGCTCAGGACACCGATCAACATCACCAGACACACACTATCAACAACCCACCTGCAGCCGCCCACATTATATACAATTAAGTCTGAGGGATAACTGTCAGAAATGAGTATGTCATCAACCAAGTCACTGGATTTCAAAGTAATACCTTACTTCCCACAATTTCCCACCAAAAAAAAGTAAATAGATTTTTTTTTTTTTAATTTTTGCAATTCAATAAGGAACAAACATTCTGTCATATATCCTAATGCACTTAACTATGCTTTTGTAGACCAGATTAATATTTTTTAATATTTTTTTTTGTTTTGCATTTTTTTGTAATGGTCTAGGGATGATGAGCTCGGGTCCTCTTCAGTCGGCATAGTGCATGATGGACTCTACGTAGTTTCCGGGGAAGAGGCCGGTCACCCCGTTGCAGACGCCTTCGAACCAGCCGTCATCGTTCTTCTTGATGATGTAGATGATGGCTCCCTCCATGAAGGACAGCTCGTCGTCCTTGTCCTTTGAGTAGTCGTATATGGCCACCACTGAAGAAGCAGGAGGTGGGGTGGGGGGAGTTAATGCATATCGACTGAGTACCAGGGCATGGATACACTGGTGCAAACTGCATACTTGGTACACGTGACTTTCCTGAGATGGACATGAGAAACTTCTGGTGTCAGTAGTGTTTACGTTGCTGTGGAGAAAGAGCCGGATTGGGCGGACTGGAGCTCACCTTTCTCGATGTAGGACTTGGGGGCCCACTGAGGGTCCCCGTCCGCATAGGGGTCACTGTACTGCACCACGGCCGCCTCCTCGTCCTCGTAATCCACCGGGGGCGGTGGGGGAGGGGGCGGGGAGTCGTCGAACATCGGGACGTCATCCGGGGGGGGCGGGGGAGGGGGGTGGGGGTGTCCGCAACTGTGACGGGGCGAGGAGAGAAAAAAATAAGAGGGTGAGAGGAGGGAGGCCGTCGCTACCCAGCCTAGGCCCCACCCTTCATCGCAGGGAGGGAGGGGGAGGGGGGGCGGACACAGAACGACAGGCGCGCATGCAAGGCAGCCCTCTGTACACGAACCATGCAGTCACGGCGAAGCAGCGAATGTTTCAGCCACGGGCCTGATTAGGTTAGTGTCACCTTTGGTCCCTGACACCGCCTCTGCAAGTTCCTCGAGATCAACGGCTCAGAAAGACTACCAAAAAACACTGTGGGTGGTCCCTTTGAAAATCAGCTCAACATTAAATGAAATACTTCATAACTGAATAAGGAGACTGTCACTTGGAGAAACGTTAATCTCTGCACTCCACACCCTCGACTTTGAGCTGCCCGGCTGTGTGCTGCGGGTAGCACCACCAGGGGGCAGCAGAGGAGACCTCCACTACAGAAAGTCGCACCACTGAGGAATAAATAAACAGCCGGACCCTTTTCCTCACAGGCAAAACAAGCAATCATAAATTAATCGATTATTTCTCAACCTAGTTTGGAAATGATTTCATTAAGTTAAACATATCACAAACACAACTTTCCCTCAGATGCTACTGAAGTGCTTTCTCTACCTTTAACTCAACTACTGACATCCTTCAATTGGACACAGTCAAACAGACCTGTGTGATTATCCAAAGGCCCAGCAGGTGGCAGTCTACAGTGTATGGCTTACTTTTAATTCACTCACTGAATTCAGAGTGAGTTCAGTGCGAGTTCCTATTGAGGTCATTTTGATGTGTGTTTGAGTGCATGAAGCCTTTTATCAGAACCAAGTTTATGACAGGACAGAGTTTTAGGAATGTCCAGAATCTTAAAATCAATGTTTGTGGGGAGACTTGCAACTGAATGCAATTTTGCCAATGCATTTTGTTTTTCTTTGAGATCCCAGGCATTGGATTGTGGGCAAAGTGCTAGGGCAGAATCCTGTGTACAAGCGAGCGACAGGGACAGCGGTCCCCTTCGCCGTAGCGTAAACCTGATTAATGTACATGGAAACAGCCTGTGCTATAACTGAAGTCTGCTTTCTCCATGATGCTAAAAATGCCATGCTAACAGAACTCCTCTGCAGCAAGGAGTGGGGACTCAGATTCCTTCAGTTAATCGTTTTTTTTTTTTTTTTTTTTGCCTTTCTTACCAAAATACATGCAAGAAAATCTAAAGCAGACTGGCTTCCTGGTTCTGGTTCTGCTTTCTGTTCCATTTCTGCACAGCTGGCTTTCCAGGAGTGTGTGGGTCTTCATCCAGTTGCGTGCCGAAAATGTTTGCACACAATCTGGCTAGTCAGTGGTGTTAGAGGACCGCTACCACACACACAACCACACACATACACACACACATGACCACAAACACACATACATACATATGCATACAGAATGGGATAAATGCAGTATCTCTACAGGATGAGAAAGACGGACAGGGCACAGCACGGCACGGCATGCTGGGTATGTGCGGCATGCTACTCTCAGAGGCAGCTAGGGGGCGCTGCTGTGCACTTACTGTTCTCCTGAACCCTGGCCACAAAGCCCATGAGGGGTATCTGTGGAGTCAGCTGGGGCATTGGGGGAGGAGGTGGGGCAATAGACACTGGGGGGGCCACAAAACAAAAAAATAAAAATAAAATGAAAATAAAGAGGGCAGGTGGAGAAGGAATGGTGGGAACAGGAGGAGACAAACAGAGGCAGACGTCAGTCACAGTGAAACGAGAAGGCCCAGCGTGAGAGAAACAGTGAAGCAAACTCCCCCCAGACCCAAACACACAACCGCCACACAAAACACACAACCTCCCCCCAGACCCAAACACACAACCGCCACACAAAACACACAACCTCCCCCAGACCCAGACACACAACCGCCACACAAAACACACAACCTCCCCCCAGACCCAAACATACAACCTCCACACAAAACACACAACCTCCCCCCAAACCCAAACACACAACTGCCACACAAAACACACAACCTCCCCCAGACCCAAACACACAACCGCCACACAAAACACACAACCTCCCTTCAGACCCAAACACACAACCGCCACACAAAACACACAACCTCCCCCCAGACGCAAACACACAACCGCCACACAAAACACCCAACCTCCTTCAAACTCAAACACACAACCTCCACACACCACAAACACACAACCTCTCCCAAACCCAAACACAAAAACTCCACACACCACAAACACACAGCTGTTTGTTCAAGACAAGAAGCAGGAGGAGGAGTGAATAAAAACCAATGAACTGAACAGTAAAACAATGACATTTTATGCAAAAAAACACTGGTAAGGGGGCCTTCCTGTTTATGCATGTGTTTGAATTAAGAGTAAAAACCTCCTCTGGAGTGTTCTATGTTAATAAAATTACAGACATTTTAATGAGTATGAGACTGACAACTTAAATGTGTCATCATGCTGCGTTTCTCTGTGAAACAGCTTTGAAACCTTGTCGGTTCCCCTCTGTATTCAAAAGCTGAAAAGGTCACGTCAGGTGTGCAGGTTAATTACGGAGGAGCTGCCAATCATTTCCTTTGTTTTCAGCCAGTCAGGACCAGCAAATTAACAAGCCGTATCAAAGGACCGTGTAATTTATGATCCTGCTACCATTCCACCTATTTTGTCTCCTCTAGTACTGATCAGAGCCAATCTACATGGTGGGTGAAGAGATGTAATGTCTACATATGGACAGAAGGGGGCGCTGCAGTCACCTGCCCTGACGTTCCACTGCCACCAAGCAAGACTACAGGTGAGCTGGCCAAGGGTGTGTCCCTATACTTGAAAAATGTATCCTGTTTTCCTCAACTACCACCCTTTCTCCTCTCCCCAACCAATGGAGGGAGGGAGAAAATTAGGTGGTAGTAAAATAGAGGAGGATACACTGTGTGTATTGGCACATACCCTAAATGCTACAGTTCAAACAGAGGTGTGGCTAGCCGTCGCTGGTTGGTTCAGGGACACGCCCAAACTCCTCTGTGCACACAGGTGACTTCTGCTTTTGGCAAGCAAGTAATCTACTCACTTTGTGCTCTTTCATTTTAAAGCATACTCCCAAACTGCTTGTTACAAACTTAAATCACTCAGAAAACAATACCTATTGTTGTTGCTATTATTATTATTGTCATCAGCAGTAATTGCTAAGTGTTGCGTTTTCTGCATGTCACACTACAGTGACACTGCTTGACTGCAGGTGACATGCAACAAGCAACGCAGGAAAAGCTGCATCGATTCGCATTAAACTAAGCTGCAGTCCTGACTGGACAGGGGCGTCGCCCAGAGCGCGCGTGCATGCTGCGGGATTACTCTCGACAAACAGCCCACGACAGTTACAGGAATCTCTCGTTAAGCACTTCTCTTTTTGTGCTCAGAGACACCGATGAGATCCACCACATTTCTGAGCGGCGCAGAGCGGGAGGGTTTTCGTAAGTCTCACGGATCAACGTTAAGCCTCCTGCTTTCCTAGCAACACTCAGAGGAGAGATTTCCGAATTCACCAGACAAACATCCAGCGCCCCTTTTTTAATGCCTGTTAACATCCGACAGCTGGATTTCATGCTGTCATGATGCAGCCAAGGTGGAAATTTACCTCGCATATCGTCCATGACTGCTTATGATTAGCATAACTGTGGCTTTCACTTCCAGGGGCTCAATAACCTGGAGCTTTCTAGGTAATATCCAGGTAGGTACAGACCAGAATAACCAGCCTGTTTAATCTTCACTCCACCAGGTATGATTTCACTTGAGCTGGGTGCCAGTTCTGAGCCAATCTCCAACTCATGACGGGGGACGTGAAATTTAATTTTGTACAAATGTGCCGCAGCAGCGGCTGGCTTCCCCGAGCGGCTGGCTGAAAGTGATTTCTCTATTGAATTCCCCAGTATTGACGGGCCCCACTGTATCTTCCTTTAAATCCAAGGGCATCCTGAATTTATAGTAAAGACAGCAAAAATCTCCCGCCGAGGAATTAAAAAACCCTTATCATGCACTTCTGCTGAGAACGAAAAAAAAAATTCAGTAGCGGTTGGATGCCAGGCCTCGCGCCCTTCAAACAGACAGAGAGGCAAGGTTCACACTTTAACGCCTATGGCCTGTGACAGTATGGGCTGGAATGTGTGCAAAAAATATGCAGTCTGAATGAGACTGTTTTTTTCTGTGAATTAAAAAAAAAAAAAAAAAAAAAGGGAGGCCGATTAATGTAATGTGGCGTGCTTTGTGAGGAATGTTTCTAAATGAAAACAGACGCACATACGGTGTCATAATGCTGATTGTGTATTTACACATGTCACTTCCTGTGACAGAAGGAAGTGTTTAGTGACACACACAGGTGAGTCCGGAGATCTAAAGCAGTGGGTGGGGCCAACTACATGCCCCACGGGGTTGGCTAACAGGTGTGACAGCGTGACAGACAGGAGGCGTACAGCAGTCAGGGAGGGGGAGGGGGGGAGCCTTACTTGAGTTCTGGGGGTACACCTGGGGGCCCCCGTTAATATGCGGCTGTTGGATTGAGAACTGGGACGAGACGGAGGGGGCCCGTCTGTACGTCCCCGTGGCAGACACCGTCGAGATGGAGGAGGTGGTGGAATTGTGGCGGGAAATCTGCCGGGACAACGTTCCGAACTGGGACATTGGGATCGGACCAGGACCGGGGCCCGGAACCACCGCTGCAGGCACCAAGAGACAGAGAGCAGGAGGAGAGAAAGGAAGAGAGGAGAGGGGGAGAAGGAGGGAGAGAGGAAAAAAAAAAAGAGAGAAAACCCATGGGGGAAAATGAGCAACACCCAGTCACAAGAAACCCATAGCACTTCCTAACCCAGCAGAACCAGGGGGCACTTGCGGTGTTGGGGACAGGCACCCTGATACAGCACTGGAGCAGGTAAGAGATGCAGGTAAAAGCACACCTGATTAGGAGGAGAGTCAATGATGAAGAGTACCACACCACATTACACAGACAGCAAGGTGTTGGGGGGGCCATGGTCATGGTCACCAGTACGGTCAGTGCCCCGCTTCATCCCCTTGGGGGGCCACGAGGGGCAGCGGGGGGGTGGAATACCTCTAAAAACATGCACACCTCAGCCGGACCATGTGACCCCCCCACCTGCGCATGCATTCACCAGCACCACAAACCACAACCACATCCCCAACTCCAACCCCAGGCAGGAACAGAGCGGGGAGCTGAGCGTGATTGATGCATGGATGCAGATGCCTAATGGGGCCGACTGTTGCCTTGCCAACGCAGACCTCCGGCTGTAGCCGGCGATAGCAGGAGCACCCAGGTGCAAGGCTGATTCTTTGCTTTCAGAATAGGTGTCTTCACATCATGAGCCACCCAGATGTCCCTAACCCAGCTTCTACTGTAGTGCCACTTCCACTGTAAGGTTTGTGATTGCCATTAGCCATTAGCTATATCTCTATTTTATTTCCAGTTGTAAGGTTTGAGCTTAGCATCTACTGTAGCATCAGTTGTGCCGTAAGGTTTGCGATCGATGTTAGCATAGCTTCTATTGTAGCACCAGTTGTGCTGTAAGGTTTGCGATCCATGTTAGCATAGCTTCTATTGTAGCACCAGTTGTGCTGTAAGGTTTGCGATCCATGTTAGCATTGCTTCTGTTTTAGCACCAGTTGTGCTGTAAGGTTTGCGATCCATGTTAGCAATCTTACTTCTGTAGCATCAGTTGTGCTAAGGTTTGCGATCGATGTTAGCATAGCTTCTATTGTAGCACCAGTTGTGCTGTAAGGTTTGCGATCCATGTTAGCATTGCTTCTATTGTAGGATGTTAGCATAGCTTCTATTGTAGCACCAGTTGTGCTGTAAGGTTTGCGATCAATGTTAGCATAGCTTCTATTTTAGCACCAGTTGTGCTGTAAGGTTTGCGATCGATGTTAGCATTGCTTCTGTTTTAGCAACAGTTGTGCTTCTGTGACCGTGACAGTGCTTCTCTCAGGCCCACAGTTCTTCTGCAATGCCTGGACCAGCCCTGCGGTGGCGACTAGCCAGCACATCCTATCGCGGAGGCGAGCCGCTCCAAGGGCTTGTGTCATAAGGTGTCGGTTTCCACATTTGCCGTCACTTGTCAGGATTTCATTTGCACCACCGTTACAAACAATTCTGTAAGCCCTTGCACAACGTCAGCGGAACACCCTTCCCCCACGGCTTAGCAGGGAAATGCAGTACCTACACGTTAGAAATAGAGGCAATGAATCACCTGAATCTCATGCCCATGTGGGCTCAGGGTTTTTCCTCAACACTCTCCAAATGCAGCCATAATTGGTCCAGGATCACCCTCTCAACAAAGGCAGTGCCTTCACACATCCCAACAGACGGCTCACATCTCAGTCTCATGCTGGAAAAGGCTTTGTTTCGTACAAAGGTATTAAGATGTGGCTTTCGGATGTTTTCTTTAATGACAATTTCACCACAAGATGTGCAGCCTGTAGAAGCTAAAAGGGATAAGAGGCTTTGAATACAGAGAGGTAGGCAGAACTTTAGGATGTGGAAAGCTACACAGTAAGGGAGAATGGCAAGCCCAATTTAGAGGAATTTCTTTACAAAGTGGTTCTTCAAGGTTTCTTTATCTAGTTCATGTTCCTTCAAGCACACTTGCTTCAATGCCAACTCTTACCAAATTAATTCAGGGCAATATTTTCATTGCATTTTTACACATAAAAGGCCTATTCAGCTTGTCGAGTTCAGCCATACTTCTCCTTTAAGAGGGTATGTTTCTCTCCTGTTCAAAGACAGGCTTTGAAATTGAAGCAGAAACCTCTTGAGGATTCCATCATAGATCTGACATGATGGACAAGCTTCATCATTCTCCCAAGAAACACTTCCTGTTTACAGCAACAGATAGCAGTTGCTCTGAGGAAAACCTTACACAATCTGAGGTTTTGTTTTGGCGAAGGGTGGATCTCGCTGAACTTCAATCTCAGAGGAACAGGGAAAAAAAAAAAAAAAAAAACAGAAACAAACAATTCAAAAAAAACATTTCATCCCCACATAACCTTCAGCCAGCCCCCAAACCCAAGATCACGTTATGAGAAACACCACCACACGCTTGAGGATTTATGCTAGCAGGCTGCAAAAACAGAAGTCACCGTGACACAAACACTGCAACACCATTAGCAAAATGCACAGCCCCATCTTATAAACATGTCAACGATGTGATATAAAAAGAAAAACAAAATCTGGAATGAGGAAACTGCTGAAAAAGAAAGGGGGGGGGGAAAGGAGATGTGAATGTTGATCTGAGTCAGGCGTACTGAAACGGTCACCCACATGCTTGGCCAATCCTAACACGGAAGCACAGCCCAATCGTGATTCATGTAGATGATGTGAATGTCAAGCTGATCGGAGGCTGGCAGGACGACTGAGAGAAACACTACTGTAAATGTGGTCAAAGGCACACAAAATGTTATGTAGCTAAATCACCTGGAAGGTTTTTTTTTTTTTTTTTTTATTTATTTAAGATTCAGGCACCTTATTCAGTCTAACCATAACAGGGTTTTGACCTCTGAAGTAAGCAAAAAAAAAAAAAAAAAAAAAAAAAAATTACAGCTGGTGTGTTTTCATTCCTCGCATGTTGTTGTAAAATCCAGTGGTGGCTGGAATATAGCCAAAACTCTTGCACAAGACACATGAAGAAAACATACCAGCTCGAATTTGCTTTCACACAGAGGACAAAGACAGGAGCGCTTAGACTGAATAGAGGCTGTAGAACTGAGAGCACATGCTGAAGAAGTCTCTGATCAAGCATACACACCGTGTACCAAAAACAACCGAAACGCTGCTTATTTCCACTACAGCCTTATTCCCCAGCCATTGAGTGAACACACTGATAAACTCAAAGGCCTGGAACCAGAGACAGACCCCAGACTGGCTTCCCCCACCTGCTAACATGGAAAATACTCCCCTAATAAATCCCCTACTTGTTACTAAATAAATGAGTTTAATCTGAAATAGCTAGCGCTTAGCGCCACAGAATGCCGCGATTGTGCCCTCAGAGCAGCTCTGCCAACGCTGTGATGCTAGGGAAGGTTTAACACTCTGTGCTCTGCTGTCGGGGAGGGTAGAGACTTCTTCAAAGCATAGTGTGGGAGAATGGTGAGGGGGAGAGAGAGAGAGAGAGAGAGAGAGAGAGAGAGGAAGAGAACTGCAGATCCCGTCCACCTGTGAGAGCCATGATTGACACACTGTTTTTATTGGAACCACACAGACAGACAGACACACAGACAGACAGGCAAGCAGGCCGCGCTGGGTGATTCCCACGGATTCCGCGTGCAGGTGTACAGGGTGGAGGTCTCACCTACGGCAGCCGGGGCCACGGGCGGGCCCTCTCCAGGGAGCGGGGGTGGAGGAGGGGGGGGTGGAGGGCCCCAAGGGGGGGCAGACATGGACGGTACTGAAACAGCCGGGGCAGAAGAGCAGAGTCAGGCCCCATCAATCATACATGGACAATCCGATTACCCTGCCACATATGCGCAAACGCACGCACACACACACGCGTGCACACACACACACACACACACACACACAGATGCACACACACATGCGCACACACACAAGCCCTCCTCACAAAAACAAACCAACTCTTAAACCTGCACGCACACGCACAAACATACACACACAAAACAACCAATTCTGAGGTAAGCAAACATTGCAGAGTGTTGCTATAGTGACCTGCTCTCTGAGGTCTCTCTATTGCTGTGCAGTGGCAATCTCCTGTCTCAGGTCTGTAAAGCAGGTGGGCACAGAACTACCTGCAGAGCTCCCCAGTGACAGCGGACAAAACCCTCAGCTGTAAACACTCACCTGCAATCACTTTCTCCTTACCTGACCTCCACAGAATGCCTCCTGCTACACCTGCCCCAGTGTTCACTCACTCATCAGCCACTGCACCTGCCCCAGTGTTCACTCACTCATCAGCCACTGCACCTGCCCCAGCATTCACTCACTCATCAGCCACTACACCTGCCCCAGCCTTCACAAACTGACCTCTACCTTCACCTTTTACATCAAATGGTTTCAAATATACAGTATACTGACATTTTATAATATAGTTTCCTTACAATATCTGGTCTTTGAAAAAACAGCACATATCACTGTCTCCTTGCATTAAAATGACAGCACATGCCAAGTCATCAAGCTGCCTTTACTTCTCTCAGCCCAAAGACAGGATAGCACGGAGGGACCGTGTGGAGAGGTCACTCATTACGATTAAAGGTTAAAGGCCTTAGTCAGTATTCCACCTGGTCTTTATAAAATCACCCATTTATTCATGAACTTGACAGTCAGAATCACCCAAAGTGTAAAGGGGAAATTGCTGAGACCAATGGACGTGGTTTCATTAAAAACTATGAACATGAGGTCATGACTGCAGACTGCAGTACGTTCATTGTTACATACAGTAGGCAGAAAAGAAGTGCTTGATAACACTTTCCCCAGATTTTCACTAACTGATCCCCAGTCACGCTGTCTTTCCTTTAGGAGAATAACCACTTTCCTCCACTTTTACTCACGGAGGGAGTCTCACCCACTTTCCCCAGCTCTGAGAAACTAAGCCGTTACCAGACTCCCCTTACTTTACCTGCCCTTCCGAAACTGATCCCCTGCACCGTTTCACTGTTATCTATGGGGCCGCCTGTCATTATCCTCGCAATGGAAACCCCTTTCCATCTCAGCAAACTGCCAGGGAACCACGACAAATGAAGGCCATAAAATTCCAATGAGAATGTAGGGCATACAAGCGTTAATATATAATGACAGAATAAATTATGCATATTTCACAAGCCAGTCATCCATTAAGGGGAAACCTCAGAAAGGAGAGGAACCCCCCTTTTCCCAGGAAGCTCACACACACACACACACACACACACACACACACACACACACACACACACACACACACACACACACACTCTCTCACTCTCTGTCATACTCACACACCTTCACACGCTCACACTCACTCACAAATTCGCACTCACACCTCTGTTCCTCCAAAGCGTCCTGCAGAACCTGCCGCCAGCAGCAGATTCACACAGGGGTTAACACACAGCGGATCCCAATAATCTCCTGCTGGTAAATAAGGGCTTTGTTCTGCGGCCTCCCCCGCTCTCCCCAGCCTCTGAATTTGCACTTTGTTTAATTGTGCTCATTTGGTCTGCCGCCTAATTGGCGATTTTCCTGGTGGCTGCCGCCGCAGATGGGATCATCTGAGGAGGTATTATGGTAATGTGCTCGGTGCAGCCAACCGCGTCCCCCGATGCTAGAAATGGTGGCTCTGTCCCCTGGAGCCCCTTTGTCAACACAGCCCCCGACTCTCAGAGGCATCTTTGGGGGCCTTCCATTGGCTTGGGGGCGGGGCCTGTAAAAGGTGGCTGGGGATATGCCTGCTTCCATTTGCTCAAAATCCTCAAACCTGCAGTCGCAGGTCTATGTATCTCACACTTGTAACATTTAAACTGGAACTCCAAAACATTTAAAAGAATATCAGAAAAGTGCTGTAAAATGTAAATACAGGGTCTTGTGTTCACCTGATACTAACTACACCATCAGAAGATGAATCTGCTGTATGGACAGCTGCCTGCCCTGGGAGGTGGGAGGTGGGAGGTGAGCAGGAGGTAGGTCGGAGGCTGGTGTGTGTCTGGTGGGTGTAAGGTAGGGGAAGCAGTGCTCACCTGGTCCCATGGTCGGAGGGGAGGGTGTAGGCACTGCGATGGGAATGCCGATACTGCTGCTGCCGCTGTTCTCACGACTGCCACTGCCCCCACTGCTGCCACTGCAGAGGAGCACACACAAACAGAGCACATCACACACCCTGCTTCTGACACAGCCCCCAGTACTGTGACATCACAGACCCTGCCTTTATCCAGCTCCCTGTACTGTGACATCACACACCCTGCTTCTGACACAGCCCCCTGTGCTGTGACATCACACACCCTGCCCTTATCTAGCCCCCTGTGCTGTGACATCACACACCCTGCCCTTATCTAGCCCCCTGTACTGTGACATCACACACCCTGCCCTTATCCAGCTCCCTGTACTGTGACATCACACACCCTGCCCTTATCCAGCTCCCTGTACTGTGACATCAAATGCACCAACACATACAACAATGCACACACACAAATACACACAGAAGTAAACATGATATTCAGCACTAAGGAGAATCACTATCATTCTCTGGTCGCCCAACAGGGGGCACTTTCACAGTGAGCAACCAGCAGTGAGGCGTGTTTCATCTGGTGTCGAGGATAGCTCATGTTTTTATTTCTCTTCTGCATCTCAATAGATCCAATTAGAGGGAATCGCACCATGAGGCAGCAATCCAGGCATGCTCAGAGCGAAAGGAGTCTATGACTGGAGCTCACTCCAAAAGCCTCATTTACACAGCTCTACAAAGTAAGGCAAAGCAAAACACCTCACGGTAGAACACTCAGTATACAGACCACTGGCTAAATCCACAAAATTAGGCAGGCCGAAATAAACAGAGTGCCGTCTGCCTGAGAGGCTAATATTCAATATTCAATATTACTCTCTTAGGCTAATGCTGACTTACTTTGGCTCATATTCAAAAACCAAACTAACGACATTAAAGGCAAGAGAGGTGCATGAAACCCCAATGATCTGCACAGGTAATCTATGGACTGACATGTGGTTGTAATCTATGGCCAAAACACCCGGCCTATCAGTGTCTGTGGTGTCAATGACATCATCAGGTCATAGGCCAATCACAGTTGTGCTTGGCCTACAGAGGCCGTCTTATCCCACTAAAACTCCAGTTAAAGGGCAGATAAGAGTGACCTTTTTCTGTCAAACTTGCAAGTAAACTGCGGCAGCGACTAGTGAAAACAAATGCTAATTAAAAAAAAAAAAAAAAAAATGTAATGAGAAGAGGCACTTTGCTCAGAAACGATAGCTGATCACACAGTCGAGAAATTTAGCCTGCAGCACCTAGATTTATATTATCAAAATTTTTTAGAAGAGGGGAAAAAAGAAAGAAAAGCAACAGCTGATGTAATATTCATGGCCATCGCGGTCGACATTAAAGCCTTTTCAGCTAATGAAGCAACTTCAATCAATCATCTCTCTAGTGAGGGCTGTTCTCCCGCCCCTTTCTGTGCGACGGATCTCTGAACAAACAGAAGGGAGATTCAGAAATATAAAAGTCTAGAGTTATAGAGGAATCCAGGCTGGAAAACACAGGGTTAATGCACATTGGGCCTCTTTCAATTCAATTACGACTTTCAAATTAACTGTATGTGTATGTTGCTTTTTTTTTTTTAAAAAAAAGTTAAAAGAACTTTGTCCAAAAGCAGCTTTGCATGGATTCTAGGCCTGGGATCTCCCATAGAGGAAGCCTAGGGTGGTGGAGGCGAGGAAAACTCCCTGGAACAGGAGGGAACTCTGAGCAGAATGCAGCTCAGAGGCAGAGCACATTTGCTCCTGGCCAGCACTGGACCACCATACTGAGTTCAACAGCATGGTATATGAGTGCTGACTGCCTGGCCAGTATAGGCCAGCAAGGAGGTCCACCTTCAGTCAGAAGCTGCCAGTGTCTTTGTGCATGAAAGTTCTGGAACACGTCAGTGGAGATTACACTATGTGACATAAACACACATCACATGTACACCAGGCTCAACCCTCATTGGCCCATTGCAACCATGCCATGGGTTTAATAAGAGGCAAGCAAACCAGAATTTGTGCTGCTACATCAAAATTACAAGCATCCAGGAAACAGCAGCTACATCTGGCGAAATCCTCCAAACTACATATCAATATGGCTCATGAAATGATGGCTAAACTCAACTCAGAATGTTTGACAATGCTGTACCTGATTTTACTGTCTAATTTCTGGACACGGCTGAAGGTAAGATTATATCAGATAGATGCAGGAGTTTTGCCATGGAACTCTACGGTAGATGGGACGAGGAGGGCGAGGGGTTAACGGTGTGGTGAGGACACACACTCCTCCTGACCCTGGGATACAGGAAGTCCTTAAACAATCGATGCCACGCTCTGCTCCTCTCGGCCCCCTTCCGCAGCCCTGCTCTCCGGAGATGAAAGCACAGTCTCGCCTCACTCTGTGTTTTACTCTCCAGCAGTGGCGCTCAGATAAACACTGGGCTGGTTATTCCACGGGGTTGGGAGAGAATGGGGAGACCGTGACTGGTTCAGAGACAGTGTTTCAGACTGCTTCAAAGTGTCTGTCAGAGCCCATCGGCCAGACTGGGGAGTGACGGAGCTAGATACGTGGTAAGTTTTCTTCTCATGTGCACCATGCCTTTCAGAGCAAGAAACTGTACGGCGACCATTTTGGGGGAAAGGGAGGAGAACTATGTGTCATACCATTCAGTTATGGGCCACTTTCACCTGTACATCACACACCTGCGCATGACTGAATGAGGCTCTTATTTGAGAGTTCTGGGTCTGTGATTGGCTGAGGCTCTTACCTGAGTGTTCTGGGTCTCTGATTGGCTGAAGGCTCTAACCTGAGAGTTTTGGGTTTCTCTGATTGGCTGAGGCTCTTACCTGAGTGTTCTGGGTCTCTGATTGGCTGAGGTTCTTACCTGAGAGTTCTGGGTCTCTGATTGGCCGAGGCCCTTACCTGAGAGTTCTGGGTCTGTGATTGGCCGAGGCCCTTACCTATGAGTTCTGGGTCTGTGATTGGTCGAGGCTCTTACCTGTGAGTTCGGGGTCTCTGGTTGAGGGAGGCCGTGCGCCCAGGACTGTGCTGGCTACCCAGGCGGGCGGGGCTAGTCATATAGTCATTGGGCACCACAGGGGGTTTAACAGGCTCCAGGGTTTTGTAGGGGGTGTTGCGGCTGCAAATAGACACCATTTCAGTACAACACGAGAGAGAGGAGGTCCCAAAGCTGGATGCAACACAACTGCTTTCATCTCCTGTATATTCTGTACTTTTAACCACCAGCTTATAAAGCTTAGGTCAATTTAGGTGTATCTGTGCTGGTTCTGTGTGTACAGACTCAGGGTTCTACTTTACTAAAGTTGTCACATGCCAAATCTATAAACCTCTGGTGAAAAGCCACTGGCAGTCTCAGAAACGCATGCGTTTGAAGTTCATATCCTGGAGGTATCTGCTGGGACAGCTTACCCGAGGGTGCCGCGCCCTGACATCGGCGGGCTGGGGGGCTTCTGCGTGGGGGGGTTGGTCCTCGATAGTGTCCCTCCTCTGGCCTGCTGGCTGCTCCCATGCTGCAAAACAAGTTGCCAAGCAACCCATCAAGGTTTTTCGACACGGCGGACCGATGAGGTCCCAGGTGCTCTCACATTCACACGCACACACTCACACGCACAACAGCACTGTGTTACATGTCTGATGGAGGGGTCAGGGTGACCACCGTTACCCAGCAACCAAATGGCTGCAGGTCGAAAAAAGGTCAGTTGCTTTGGCAGAAGGAAAAAAATGCCTTTTGACGCAAGAAAGGCTACAGCATCCATTCTACTCAAGCCAGGCCTTTTCTGCTTGACCATCTCTGTGGGTCATTCTGTGCTATGACTTACACTGAACACACAAGAAGGTGAATTCAAGCCTCAGGTGATTCAGAGAGCGTCTTTGTGAAAGTCAAACGGCTAACAGCGTATGCTTTTCATTATTATAAATTTTCATAGCACTTCAATCCTGTGGTACATGAAGCATGTAACAAACAATCAAATGGAATTCCCGAAAGGAGAAATAAAAAAATAAAAAAGCTTCGGGAAACATTTGAATTTTTCATGACTTCCTGTTTTGTATGATAGCATTATAAATATTAAAGACCAGTTACAGCAAGGCCTCTTCCTCCTCCAAGCCCTTCAGCATGGGAGGCCTATACAACCCCAAAAAGTATAAAAATCTTAATGAAAGAATGTGGGCAGGGAATGTGTAAATGATGATACACTAAGATATTACAAATGAGACGCTACTTTTCTGAACACAATGACATCTACCGCACTTACTGCACATACAGAACAGGTAGGGATATGAATGGAAGGATCAGTACAGCGGCGATGGCAGGCTATCGACAATGGACTAAGGCAGTATGGGAAATTTGAGAAACAGCTCTTACCTTAGCTTTCAGCCACTTAATGTGGGTGGAATAGGAAAAGAGAGAGAGAGAGAGAGAAAGTGAGAGCATGTCAGAAATGCCACATCGGAGAGGTTAAGAGCCCTGCAGCGCTTAAAAAAAAAAAAAAAAAAACCTCTCACAACACCACGGCTTCCTCTAATTAAGTCTGGCTTAACTTTCAGCTTGATAAAATCTATACAGCAGCAACACGATTTTGCCAGGCAAAAGAAAAAAAAAAAAAGTGAAATCAACCAGTCATCATATTTCAGTTTCAATGATAAGTGGCATCGCAGCTCATGAGATAAATGCATTTGAGAAATTTGTGCCACTCCTCTTGTGTTCTGTCCGTACCGTTGATGGTGTCGCGCTTAGTATGTCATATAGATGTCAATCAATTGCTGTTATAACATTTATATGATAAGAACTCCATAAACAGCATTTCTGCAAACGGTTAATCATCAACTTGACTCCAGTTCTCATAAGCCTCTCTGGTTGCATGGCACTGTATTTTGAGCGTACCTCCTGCTCTTTATCCACTTCTGTTTTGGGCTTCCATTTCAAACACACATTTAATGCATGGCAGTGTGCTGATGTATTATTAGCCGTTGCATTCTGAATAGTTATTTTCCGATTCGGTATGGCTTAAGAGCTCTCTGTGGGAGGCAGAAGTGAGCTCTTGTCTCCACGTTCACACGCTCACACTGAAGTCTCTCATAAGTGGGACTATCTGTGAGGTTCTCAGTTCAGGTTTTCAAGAGACTTTGGCAGACGAAGGTCCAGTTTGTGCGCACAAAGCATGAGGGTGTCGGTAAAGTGAAAATGTTTCTGATGCATATTTTTGACTCCATTACATATTTTTGACTCCATTACACATTTCCATATTACTATGGGGCTACTTCATTTACTATGTATGCAACTGATTTATTTCTACAGTGAAGCAGGGTTATGCGCCCTCCTCAACGGGGTTATATGCCCTCCTCAATGGGTATTCCTGTATTTTGGATACTTCATAATTTACGTTTCATTATTGATGAATTATGAAAGCATTTTTCTGTGCTGAGTGGGCCATACAGCAAGCCTGTATTACTATACCAAGTACCATGCCGGTATTTTGTATGAATCCAACTTCTAATTGTTACTGTTCAAACATTTAAATGGTTAAAATTTTCCTGTTTAAACATTTATACATTTCGCACATTTTTAACATCCTTAGTGCTGTACTTGTAGAACAGATGCAGAAGCTCTTTCTCATGCACCCTGGGGGGAATACTGAGAGAACCTGGCGGCCCGGGAAACACTGTGCGGTGCGACTAGCGGAATGTCAAGTGCCTAATTAATTATTCATGTTCTCATATGGGCTGTCCAACAGCAGAAAAAAATAGGCCATAACAATTAATGTAAAATCAAATGCATTTGATCACTGGGATGTTTAGAAGAATTTTTCTATGTTTTTTTTCTATTATTTCTCTCTAGAAACCCATTGTAAAAGTGTGCCTTACAGTTAATATGTTAACTAAGGACTGATATTTTAGGTTCATAAAATATTTATCAATGTTCAATTTAAAAAGAAAAAAAAAAAAGATTCTATTGACCTGTGTGTATGCTCATGTATTTGTGTACAATAATGTGTAGCTGTGTGTTTCTGTGTGTGTGTATGTGTATACATCACATATATGTCACCCATAGTTTTGTGGCTGTGTGAATAAAAGCAGAAATATTTGTTCTCCGCTCAAATTCAGCATGTCACTGTTAAATAACCCTGCAAAAGCAGGGAGGCGAGAACACAGAATGTAACCCAGTTACAAGGGGTTATGGGCATGTCAGTGCGCTTCTGACTATGGCCTGACAAAACTGGCCAAGGTGATTTATTCACACTATCCAATGGGCTTGATGGGGGGGCGGGTCTTATTTTCCAGGTCAAAATTGAAGGTCCGTACAATGGACAGTTGGGGCAACCTGGGAGCCCCCAAAATCTCCTCCTCACTGGGGATTACAGAAGCAGTGAGGATTGAGGAGGAGGAGAAGGAGGCAAGGTCTGGAGCAGAAAGAGGAGACCTTAAATCTGCTTTTTCCCTCACAGGGATTTTCCCACTCCTCTTAAACCTACCTCCTGATTTTACTCACAGAAATACTCACAAACTGGAAGCAAGTTCAAGGATCAATTGAGGAAAAGTAATTTCGCTCATTCGCTCAGTAACTTTATGAACAGCATATGTTACATCACATCTGTAGCATGTGATGTGATATAATCTGTAGCATTTACACAATGGCAAATGGCAATTTCGTTGTAGATGGAAGTCAGAAAATTGACTTTTATGGCCAAAATATTCATATTGTCATATCAATTTCCACTGACCATTGTGCAACACTATGTTCAAACTGCAGAATGTGTTTGAACAAAAAAAAAAAAAAAAAAAAAAAAAAAACCTTAATATGCATCCAATGGGTCTTTAACATAAATATGGAGATCCCCACCAAGGCCAAACCTTGTGTCCCATATCACGGCCTCCAGATGCCCCCTACGGCCCCCCCATCACCACCCCCGGGCACCTCAATCGCTATCACCTTCCCAAGCCAGTCACCCTGCCGAGGGAGAACGTGCGCGACTGCCTGAGGATATTCCGGAGCTTTCCGCAGCCCCTCACTTTCGCAGCCAACGAATGTCTTATTTACGGCCTGTCCACCTCACTATAACTCCACCGGCCGCGTTCACCTCGGCCCGAGAGGTCCCTTTCCTTTATTGCCCTCCTACTTCTTCTTTACGGACGTGGAAATGAATTCACCTTTTAGTGGAGTGTAAATAATGTGACATGGCAGTTACTCTGGTCCTCAGTTTTGCGTTGCTTTCTCCGCTGCCCCTGAAAAACACCCAGGACTGTGGCATCTTATGCTTCGTCAAGTCCAGTTAACAGGGATTTCGCACTCCCGAGAGCTGTACCACAACGCCTGCATGGGTAAACACGACCAGAAAAACCAAAACACCGAACAGAATAATCTCAAAAGCACTATGTGAAATCTGACGCGTGAAATTTGTGATTATACTACAGGTTGTTTGAAGGCCCTTTTTACGAGCTGATTTTTCACTCAGCTCCCAGTTGGCAGAAAAAAGCAGACAGATGATCCAGAAAGCAGGCAAAAAAACAACAACAACAAAAAAAAACAAACATCAAAAACATCTGACATTTCGTCTGCATTCCTGAACCACTGACTAGATTAAACGTCAGCTGACTCTCAAAACAAATCTCATCATTCGCGATGACACAAACAGCGCGATTCCCACTCCACGCTGAGGTCAGCCAACGGTGCGGTCAGACGGCTTGCTTTACTGTACATAGCAGGGTTTACCATCGGTGGAATGTCAACACGAACAACGGAATTCGAATTTCATTACAGGGGCAGCACGTCTTTTTTCCTCTGCCTGGTTAACACTGGCATAGCTGGTAATTCCAATAAGCCGTTTGGACAGAGATTCCGCTGCATACAGTGGTTCATTGTGTGCGTGTGGCCGTCCATCTTAAAAGCAATCAAATTTACGCTTCCGTCAAGGGATCTCTGATCTGCCCAGCCACCATGTTCTTCAAACTCACACACGCAGAAACGGGGAGGCGGACTTAGGCGGTTTGTTACTGAGGACTAAAAAAAACCGCCTTCATTCTCAAAACGCTTACACCAAAAAAAAAAAAAAAAAAAAAAAAAAAAAAAAAAAAAAAAACAAATGTTGGCTATTCATAAAGCGACATATTGACAGCCCCCCTCCCAACAGATGTAAATAGCATACGGAGAAACGTCAAGCTAGAATATCGATTGCCCCTCATACATATTCATGCCTGTTCAACAAATGAGCCCCTGAGGAATGGGTGAATAAATATTCTAAAAAACCCAGATGGGTTTTTCAACTCTAAATCACACAAGAAACCACCATCTTATGCAGAGTTCACCAAGCACCTCCGAATAATATTTCATATTCACCGACAGACTGGACAAAAAAATAAATTAAGCATTTTGTGCCGTCGGCTCATTCCCCGTGAGATTACAGCAGTTGTTTTGTCCAAATGAAAAGTGAGAAAGACGAAGTGACGCTCAATTTTTGGTACCATAAGTTAACAGCCTTGACGTTTAGCCAGGGGGCTGAAGGCGCATAAGAACATGAGAGCAAATGAATGGAGTTTTCCCCTGCAGTAAAGCGTTATAGCAATGGCACGTATAAGGCCTTTGTTTTCTCATGAATATCCACTTAGTAAGAGCATGTGGTAAACATCCACTTTTGGGATTCAAGCCGTTCGGAAATTCGCTGGAGCTAACGGTCTATATCCAAACATTCCAAGCGTGTTCTAAACCTGGCAGGCGTTCCCTTCGCTTTCCCCATGGGCCCTCTGAGAGTCTGCGCCATTTTATCAAGCGTTTTATGATACATCTTCAAATATTTAACCAGTCTTCATCAATCATTTCTGAGAGTGTTCAGAAAGTGACAGTGTATTTGTGTGTGCGTGCATGTGCGTATGTATGTGTATGTGTGTGTGTTTGGGGGGGTGCCAATACTACTGAATCTTTAATGTCACCCAGGGTAATATATGAGAATACACACTTGTCCAATGTGAAACAAAGTGTCTTGGGTGATTTGTGGTTAAACAAATGGAGAGTGGCAGGATGGAGGCTTTTAACCTGCATTATCATGGCTTATCATTCACCAAAATGACAACGGCATGCAATATACTGCAACTTAATTCAATACGGCCGACAGGGGGAATTGATCCCATGATTAATGAGAGGAGGGGAAGAGGAGAATGAGCAGCGGCTAGACTGGCTGTCCGGGATCTGATGTCATTAGAGCAGCCATTTTGTACAGCAGCCCCTCAGCCATGCTGTTTGTACTGGTGGTGGTGAGGTCACTTCGTGAACACTGGCTTGTGATTGGTCAATTTTGTGGTTTTTTTTTTTTTTTTTTTTTTAAGAATGGCAATTATGGCTGAACTAGGAGTTGGAATTAGAGGGAAAAGACTGCAGAAAATGCAGTTTTCTACCATAGTGATGCACTGAGCACTGTGTACTAGAAGAGAAAGGGATTTTTATTTCCCCACAAGGAGGAGGCAGCCCAGTTATGAAGTCACTGCAGAGTTGAAACTTGAGAGGTCTATTGAGCGGCTAATTAAGGAGTCTGCTCGCATTTAAGTGCTTTTAAAAGTCTTGCATGCTTGTCTATTGCAGGTTCCCACTTTAATGGCACACCAGTATCCTTCAAAGACTATTAGTCCCATAAAGGGGAGAAAGTGGTTTGAGAGCTCTGTTACAGTACCCACAATCCTCAGCATGAGTCCGGGTGGATAAGACCAGACGATGCCGAGAGAGAGAGAGAGAGAAAGAGAGAGAGCGTGCGCAAGAGAGAGGTAGATAGAGAGAGAGAAATAGAGGGATAGACCCTCACCTTAACTCCATGGCCCACGTCATCCAGCACGGTGTAGTCTATGGGTTTCCGAATGTACCTCACAGGTCTCTCCATGTTGGCGGGGGCGATGATTTTATGCGTCCTCGACGTGTTTTTGTTCGTTGTCAAAATCCCGATCTCTCGCCTGGCGACCTTCTCCTTGTGGATGTCCACAGTCTGGGAGAGACAGACAGGAAGGGAAAGAGGCGAAGAAAATATGACTGAGGGGGGGGGGGGGCACAAAAATTACATGAGTATGATATAGGAACTGTGTGGGGGAAGCTTTAATGAAATTATATGCTCGACAACATAATTAAATTGTAAAGCTGCAATTTACATAAGCAAGCTCTTAATCCTGTTAAACAGATAATAGACATCAACAAAGTCAATTACAGGCAGTAATACTCAGCAAATTGGATAATGACCCTTTTGTGGACATGCAATTTGTGCAACATCTATAGTCAGTCCTCCAATCAGTGCTGATAATCAAGCTATCAGAGGCTTATAATGAACAGACTGAAGGTGCAGTCTATGTCACTGAACATCCTCCAATGGCATCATGGAATAAACCTCTGGTGGGTGGGGTGGGGGGGGCATGATTCCAGCCGCATTGAAAAGGCCATTGAAGCACCAGGACGTTCTCAGACACATGACTCTGGCTTTAATCAGCCCGTGTTAAAAATAAAGTTCTCCATCTACCTCAGAGCAGAGGTCTTTGATTGCTTCTGTTTGTTGCGGATCCTCAATCATCATTTGAACAGGTAAAAAAAAAAAAAGGAACTAACCATAAAATTATTTTGCTGCAGGGCAACAAAAGATAAATGATGGAAATTTGATGAGGTAAGAGGAATGTTTTGCTGCTGAAATTGTCCTACCATCTGATGAATGTTTCTCTAGTCTAATTACAGCTCCTTCCTCTTACAGACCTCACTCCCTGGAGTGAAACAGCACAGGGCTCAGCTAATGAATGAGCACATCAAATGAAGTGTTAATGAGGTAATAAATTAAGGTCCATCTATGTATAGTATTGTGAGGGGTGTGTATGTGCCATCTGGCTCTGCAAGGTCAAACCCATCCAGAATATCGCAACAGCATAGTGATGTCACACATGGAACAGAGTGACGTCACACTCGGACCAGAGTGTAATCACAAACGGAAGAGAATGATGAAACACACAGAACAGAGCAATGCCAGTATTCTTCTGCTTCCTGAGAGGACAGGCCTTTGTTAGAAAAAGGAGAACTTCAGGAGTTTCCAAGGCAACCGGTGGTTCCGGAGTCTCGGTCTCCTGCAGCTCAAGGCCCTCTCCAAGTTTCTGTGGCATGAAGCAGCTAGACCTGAAAACACGCCCCTCTGCCAGGACCGGGAGCCAGAGTTACCGTGGCATCATTACCCATCCGGAACCTTCTCTGTTTATACAGAGCACCACACAGAGGGTTTGTGGGTAGCATGCTAAAGCGTACAGCTTTGGTACAGCTCTGCTGGAGCCTGGAGCTTCAGAAACTGAAACCACAAGCTAACCAGGCGGGGTCTGAATGGAGCCGGAAAGTGCTACTTAGGGTCTGCCCACCTCAGCATCGCAAACTCGATCTGATTAGAGCCAGCTGAGTTAATGCACGTTGTTTAGTTATTTATTTATTTGCATTTCTTTTGCATGCGTGACGGAGCGCACTGTAGAAACACAGACAGGATGCTGAGCTGCTCGCAGTCTGAGAGGTCTGCCCTGTGGAGATGAAAGGCATCTTGTGTTTGCTGTGAAACCCCAGCGTTTCCAGGGGACAGACAGGCCCAACAGAGGAGTCTTTTCACCTCCCTGGGATCAGCAATGAGAAGAGCAGTGTCTCTCTCCTCCTTACTCACTTCAGGCAACTAACACTACTCACACACAGTGACCCTGGGGCTGAATGCAGTTATTTTAATAAAAATGAGAGTGATCTTTGATACTCCAGTAACCATGTCAATACAATACTGTACAGAGAGACTGATCAGACACAATGTCTCTTTCAGACACAAAATGTATTGAAGACACGCCCTTCACAACCCATTCATTTGAAATAAAGTCAAAAAATCCTGTGTGTGTTTGCATGTGCACCTCTGTGTATGAGTCTGTATGTTTGTGTGCTTGTGTTTATGCTGTCTGTACTTGCGTTTATCTGTTTCTGTGAGTGTTCGTGCTATCTGTACACATGCATGAGTGAATGTTTGTGTACGCAGGTGTTCATCAGTGCACGTGTGTCCGTATGTGAGTGTTCAATCGTATGTATTTGTGTATTCGAGTGTTTGTAAATGCATGCATGTGAGCATGCGTCTGTGTGCGTGTGTGCGTGCACACATGTGCATACATTTAAATGCAGGTTAAACACACCTGGTCCAGTGCCTGCCTGACAGCGCAGCACAGAGGAGCCATAACTGTGCAGAGCCCACAGCTTCAGCCACAACCTCATAATCAGTGTTTATTATTTCCGCACGGAGCGGAGGACTGACAGCGTTCCTGGAGCAGCAGCTCCGGCTATTCCACATCCTCACAGGACCTCGAGACATCACAGCCATTCGCAAGCTTGGCAATCCATCATGAAGGTTCCGTTGGTAAAGACGGAGAGGTGGTGATCACGTCGGAGCACGGTAACGATCTTGGGCAGAATAAACCGCTGCTGCTGGTTCAGAAAAGGGAAGTGAGGAAGGAGGGTGATTTCTACCTCCTTCCTGTGTGTGTGTGGGGGTAACAAAAAAAAAAAAAAAAACAAAAACAATTCCTCACAAAAGTCACAAAAGCCCCACAATGAGGTCACTGACACAGGTTTCCTGGGGATCTACAAAGGCTCGCGGCCAACCGATAACTTTTCCCCACACTCCACAAGTCTGCCCAGGAGCCTCTATCATGCTCCCAAATTTTGCCATTGAAGGCCTGGAATTCTGCTTTTACCCAGAATTCACAGCGCCCTCGTCACCAATCCCCCGCTCTGGGACAGGGTGATGGAGTGATGAGGAAGGTAGAGGCGGACATCGCTGGCAACTCTTCCTCTCTACACTTCTACCATCTCACCATGCACTACCCTGTCATCTCCTCTCCTTTCCCTACATGTCCCCACCCTTCCTTCTCTTCTCCTACTTCTCCATCTCCTACTCCTCTCCTCTCCACTCTGTCCTCCACTCACCCATCTTCTCCCTCTCCTCTCCTCTCCACTCACCCATCTTCTCTCCTCATTTCAACGCTGACTCCAAAGCAACAGGTCTATCCTAAACTGCTAAACTAACAGTCCTCCTTTGAAGTAGTATGCTCTAAAAACCCCCAGAGCTCCATATGTTTGTCAGCTGGTGTCCTGTCAACCCTCAATACTCACACATGGGATTTCCTTCCAGCTCCACACCAATGCCCAAGGACTTGGCGTACATTTGGTCAACCACTCTGCCGATTTGACCTTCACTGGCTTGTGCCTGAAGGATTTACACAAACAGGGCTAATTTATGCCTTCCACCGGTTCTGGACTAAAATAAGGAGCATTACACATTCGCACAAGGTCTTCCCAAATGACTGCCTCACTGATAAGTACGCTGCAGTCTGTAAATCACGCGTTTGGAGTGGAATTTCCGAGGCTTGTACAACACTCAGCGTTTGTCCTCCTGCACCGCTCGCTGGGAATATTAAAACTCCAAACCGTAGCGGGGGAGAAAAAAAAACATACACAAAGTTGATTGAAGCCTGATGGATGTGAAAAAGCCGCTTCAGCAGTTTTCCTGAAGCCTGGCTACATCATCAGCGTGCATCTGGGCCGTGCTGATTGAGCAGAATCGGGATCTCTGAACGGTTCGTGCGAAATTGTTTTAGGCTCGTGCGACGCTGGCGAAGAGAAGTTCTTCAGCCTCTGCCAGGGTTACGGGCTGCCCACAGTGCGGATGCACCCACTGTCAAGAATAGCCTGTTCCACGCATGATTATTTTTAGCCACACACACACACACACACACACACACACACACACACACACACACACACACACACACACACACACACACACACACACACACACACAGTAACGCAGCCACGCCCAGAGATTTCAGCAACGGCAAAAGTCACCCGCTTCCTGTCTCCTTCACAGCTCAGATAGCAAACTCATAGAGGATGCAACCCCACCCTTCACATATATGAGAGACAGAGAGAGAGAAAAACGGGGCCAGAGACAGAGACCAAAAAAAAAAAAAAAAAAAAAAAAAAAAAAAAAAGAGGAGACTGAATTGTAGAGAAAGGAAGAGCGATTGGGAGAGGAAGAGTTTTATTGAGACCAAGAGAAATACAGAGACCAAGACAGATCAGAGAGATTAAAGAGAAAGAGAGAGAGAGAGACAGAGAAAGAGAGAGAGAGAGATGGCTGGTCACGGCTGCTAAAAGAGCCTGCAGTAAAACATATCAGACAAGCAGTGATGACAGAGGGTCTTCCTGGATTTACTGCTGTTTTCCTTCCCTCCCTCCCTCCGTCTCCGGGCCTTTCTCAGGACAGTGTAACAGTGAACATGTGAAAGCCTGTCTGTTAAGAGCACCAAAGCGGACTGGCCTGATCTCTCTGCCAGCCCAGGGAGGCTCCTTACCGGAAAAACAGCCTTCATTGCAGAACTGTATCACCATCATTCTGAAACATTTCCACAAGCCGAACAGCATCAAACACGACCAGTCAGCCCACTGGTGATCTGATTATCTGACTGAGACACAGAAGGGTCCCCCGTCTATCCCACCCTGTGTGCGTGAAATGCATACAAGCGAACCATATGGGACGGTCAGAGGTTTGGCCACAGACGGTGGTGCCCAGAGGTCACACAGTCATTAGCTGTATGGGCACTGGGTTTGCTTTGGTTTGCTGTTAAGCCACACTCAAACAACAGCACTCTGCTGTTCTAACCGAATAACCAGCAGCGGTGGGAAGGAAAAAAAATAAATAACAATCACCAAACAGAGGTTTGCCTGCAAAACAAACAAGACATAAAGAGGAGTGTGGCTCTCCACCCACTTCCCGGATCTGTGTGTGTGTGTGTGTGTGTGTGTGTGTGTGTGTGTGTGTGTGTGTGTGTGTGTGTGTGTGTGTGTGTGTGTGTGTGTGTGTGTGTGTGTGTGTGTGTGCCTGAGAGAAAGAGAGAAAGAGACCATGAGAGCCGGACAGCTAGCAACTCTCAGAAGCTCACAGTGTTGCTGCATGTAAGAGATGGAAAGATACAGACATGAAGAAGAGACGGAGGATGAAAGGGAGACAGAAAAAAGAAAAGGGGGAAAGAGGGAGGGACAGAGACCAGCACAGGCAATTAGAGTCCACCAAGTTATAACACATCACAGGGAAAAATGACATCACCCAAAGAATCGCTTCCTCTCTCTCACACACACACACACACACACACACACACACAACACACACACACACACACACACACACAAACACACAAACACACAAACACACAAACACACAAACACAAAACACAAAAAAAAAAAAAAAAAAAAAAAATATCAGAAATCCTATTTCAGGGCTCCCAGGAAAGTGTCGATACTGACTCCACTAAAACAGAGGAGAAGTCTTTAACGAAATGCACAGCATACAGGGAGGAAGCTAACACTGAGACTGCCTAACAAAGGCAATCCAGACTGCCTAGAGACTTCCTAGAGTACAAGCGCTGCTCACGGACCAGGAGAGAGCAAAGAGTGAAGAACAGAGAAGAAACCCTGACTTCCCAAAAATAACACATCAACAATAGCCCATTCTCCTTGGGAAGTACCAGAGGTGAGCGTGTTTCACCCTGCCATGGCCTGAAGGGCAAGGGCCCGATAAACACGCCAACCAGACAACCAATACTGCAAGACCTCACATTTCATCTTATTCATACTTGTGTTTCATCATATTTCAGTGAAAACTTTGTGATGATATTTTATCATTACAAACGATTTAAAAAAAAAAAAAAAAAAAAATTGGCACCACTGACATGTTTGTTATGCAATAAGAACAATCTGAGACTGAAAAACAGAGGGCTGAGAGAGAGAGAGAGAGAGAGAGAGAGAGGGAGAGGGAAGATTTGGATGGAGTGAGAGAAAGACGAAAGGGTAAAGAAGACTATGAAGGACAGAGAGAGTGAAGGGGAGAGAGTGATAACACAAGAAAGAGAAAGAGAGAGAGAGAGAGAGGGAGAGAGAGGGAGAGAGGGAAGATGGGGATGGAGTGAGAGAAAGACTAAAGGGTAACGAAGACTATGAAGGACAGAGAGAATGAAGGGGAGAGAGTGATAACACAAGAAAGAGAAAGAGAAAGAGAGAGAGAGAGAGAGAGAGAATCGCAGTCTCATCGGTCATCCCTCAGCTGGACAGTGCCTCTCTGGATCGGTCAATAGTAAACAGCGCTATTGAACACAGATGACTGTTTCTAATCGCCGAGCCGCAGCGATGGCATGTCGGATCTCACCATCCATTCTCCTGAGGGCGACCCATGGGAATTTCACAGAGAAAAAAAAAAAAAAAAAATCGAAACACATCAGGAGAAATCGGGCAATATGGCGGCAAGCCACGTCCGGCTCATTGCTAATATCGAAAAAGAGTTTGAGAGCGTCTGTGGAAGATTTAACCACACACCTGCTCCAAACACTGTCACTGGATTTACACACGCCTCCACATCCAACGGTGCATGCAGAAAGTGAGATTAAGTGTGAGGCGTTTAATCACTCTTCTCAACAGAGATGCCCAGCAATGTGATCTCTGCCACTCTAACATCTGCCTTTCATTTAAAGCCAGGAAGGCCAGGGACAGGCAGGGAGGCAGGCAGGCAGGCAGGCAGGCAGGCAGGCAGGGAGGCAGGGAGGTTGGGAGGCAGGCAGGGAGACTCGGGTCTTTGCTGGGAAAAATCCAGACTATGACAAGGGAAAAGGCCGCAGGTCTGCCTGATTGAACTATGATTACAACCAAAAAAAGAGCTGCCCCTCCCAACATCCGTTAATGAAGGAGATCGCTCCTTAAATTTAGGATGCACATTAACAGTGTGAGCAGTATTTCTGGAGCTAAGTGGAATATGGCGGTTCTCAGTAGAACGAGTCGGTGACTCGTTTCGGCTGCTCACCAAGACAGAGTGAGAGATGTTGAATTAGAGGTCGTGTCGGCGAGACGCAGAGCGAGTGGGCGATTCATAGGACAGTCCTCACCACACGGTTTTAGCGCTTTGCATGGCTGCAGTGCAGGCTCTGAGGGCCGTGGAGAAAAACAGACAGGGATAGGACATCGATGTTTCCCAGCCTGCCCCAGACACGCGCTAACCTCACTGGATGGACAGGAGCATACATGACATGCACACACACTTAGAGCATGCACTAACACATTAATGCCCATGTGGAACGCTACACCTCAAACACAAAAACACACGCATGCACACGCTCACACGCATGCGCATTCACATGCACACGCACACACCTCCCCCAAGACAAAAAAAAAAAAAAAAAATGTACAAAAGCCACCATCATTTAATTTTATCCCTATTTATTTAACCATCTCTCAGCATCCGGCACAATCTGCTTCCGTTTATAAAGCAATTTTGAGTATATACAGAGGGGTCAGCCGGGGTCACCAGCAGAGGAAGGGCAGAGAATGGAATTATTGTGAGAGGGGGAGAAGGGGTGAATTGCAGGGAGACCTGCAGAACCAAACTGGACAATCCCCTGCACTGAGATCTGCAATTAAAACTTCAGCAAGGAAGAGACACACACACACACACACACACACACACACACACACACACACACACACACACACACACACACACAAGCCCTCAGAGTAGCAGACCAGGGGCCCAGTGGGACCCGCCAGGCCAGGGAGGCATCACGCTGTCAGAGTGTGTGAAGCTCTCCTGACAGTTTTCAGTACGGAGTACACACCGAGGCGGAAACTTCTCCACAGACTCAGAGAGAGGAATAACACATTACACTGTGGGAGAGGTGCCTGTCACAGCTGGAGAGCACCACAGGCATTCTCAAACACTCCAGCACCAACAGCACACACACACACACACACACACACACACACACACACACACACACACACACACACACAAAAACACACACACACACTCACACTCACACACACTCAAAAAACTCACTCACAACACAAAACACACACACACTCACACACTCAAAACTGCCACAATAACACTGCTTTTCAATGTTAACAGCTCTCGACTCAGCCCTAAACACCCCAAACTCTGCAAATCCAGTGAGGGTGAATGAGCGAGTCAGTGGATGAGTGAATTAGTGAATGGGTGAATGAGTGAATGGGTGAGTGAATGGGTGAGCGAGTGAATGGGTGAATGAATGAATGAATGAATGAATGAATGAATGAATGAATGAGTAAGATGAGTACAGAAGGCTGCATCATTCCGTTCCACCTTATTACTCCTGCTGGCCACCACTGTCTAACGCACTCACCCTGCAACCACCCCCACAGTCCTCACCCAAAAAAAACAACATCCACTGCCTGCACTGTCCACTGTGGAACAATAAAATAACCCTCTTATAGTTATGACTTCATACTCCACATTTATACACATTGAAACTATGCTGTCATTAGAGTACGACTCTGCTCACCTGCCAAGGAAACACTGACGGAAATCACCTTGCAGCTAAATCTGGCACTGTATCTATTTGTGCAGTTGCTGATGTGTTGAAATTGCATGCTGTCATTTTGAATTAAAATAAGTAAACGGAGAATGCAGACATTACTATATTACTGTTACTACTGTTTATTCCTACAGAAGATGCAATTATCCGGCATGACTTACAGTAAACAGTAAAATATTAGTCAACTGTACATTGGCGAGTGGAGTTCCACTTGGGAGAATCGAACCTATAACCTTCTGGTTGTTTAACTCCTTAGCCACACAAACAAACCTCAGGTTTGGTGTTGTGTTCTGTGTTCATGAAAAGCCTCCTGAAAAAAATATTTAGCATGAGTGAAGCTAGGACGATCCCCGTCACAGCAGTGTGCATGTATGCTGGCTGAAAAAGGACGAAACGCGATTTAGTGTAGATCACTCCAGCTGCAGGTGGGAGCACAGAACCCAATTCCACTTTTGAATCTGCTTTTTTTCCACCTGCGCTGATGCATTTTGGGAGCCTGTTTTGATGTGAGCTAATTGCTGAGCAGGAGACACAGCCCACGCTTGGTCTATGCTGATGGACACCAACATGGCTGCTCCATCACTGAAATCACACCAACAAATGAACAAAACAATTACACCAACCACAGTGAGTGGCTGAACACTGCGAGCAGTTACAGATGAATCTTCAGCTCAGCAGGTGTTCTGAAAGTATACTAGTGAGGTGGGGGAATGTTTACATGCCTCCTATCTTTTTCCAGGACGCTCCGAAGTGAATCTGGGGCTGTGATTAGCCGCATGCTAAAGCATGGCTGTGAGACGGCCCCCGCTGCCCTTTAAGGCTGAGTTGCGTGCAGGGGAAGTGGGGCAGCGCTGAACTGCAGGCCCCTGCAGAACAAAGCGCTCAGTGTCTGCAGTCTCTCTGCAGCAGGTAGCGGCTCTCCGCTGGGTTCCCTTAGCTACTGCGGCCTCTTCGACACGTCTGTTGAATTTCAATACTAAGGAGACAGAGCTCTCCGCACAGGCAGACACAATGCACACAACAGTGCGCTATACACAAACAAAACACACACACACACACACACACACACAAATGAAGACAGGTACGCATGTAGTCACACACACTCATGTACTTTCATTCTTGGACACTTGCACATTTACTTTGATGCCTGACCACCAAAGAAACTTTATTCAAACCATAGCAAAGGCAAGCCCCACACATATTATTCTAAGAAAAAGTTTGCACACAGCCAGTGAAGGAGGCTGCCATGTTCCATGCCCCAAAGAGAGCAGTGGCACAGTGTGGCTCCATTCCCCGGGCACAGGGGGCCCATGAGCTCCACACCCATCCCAGGGAAAGAGCACTCCTTCCCTGCTGGTGCCGTGCAGGCCCAGGGCCCGAGATCCATGGGAAAAACCCCCCCCTTTCAGGCCCCCCGCACTCAGCTGGTAAATCACATCCTGCTGTTTGAATGCGCTGTCACACAAAGATCCAGATCAGAAAATTAACATGTCAGCAATGGGCTCTAATGTGATGAACACCAGACTGGCTTGTGTATATTAACACATACATATCATACATTAGTTGCTTAAGGCAGACGATAAAGCAAAACATAACACAGACCAGGCAGATGCTATGTATAATCTCTCTCTCTCACACACACACACACACACACACACACACACACACACAGACACACACACACACACACACACACACACACACACACACACACACACACACACACACACACACACACACACACACTTACTTGTTGTTTAAGGCAGGTGATAAGTAAAACATGACACAAACATATATTATACACTGCGGTCTTTCCAGCAGGTGAAGGGGCAGAAATGATGCTTGAGTTATGTATATTCACAGACATACATAATACTACTGTTGTTTACAGCAGATAAGGTAAAATATGGTTCAGACTAGGCTGGTTCTGTGTCTATCAAATCATTTTTCTTTCAAGCAGGAGAAAGGTTAACAGACCTGTATTTTGTATATACACATACATGTATCATACCCCTAGTCTTTACAGCAGGTGAAGGGTTAAGTAAGGCTGTGATAATATAACACAGTGATAGAACCCAACGCACACACCAACACGCACACACACACGCACGCGCACGCACACACGCACACACAGGCTGTAGAGTCCACATGGGAAAGTGTGTTCTCCCTACGCCTGCATGCAGTGTCTCACTCTGGGAGTGTGGATCTCAACAACCCACCAGGTGTGTCACAATAAGCACCTGCTTCACTCTACACCTGCTCTGTGACACACCGAAACCCATGCTGGACTTCCTCTCTCACACGCCGGGACAACAGGCCAATTAAGACTGGCTTCTGAACCAAACAGAAGTGAGCGCGGACAAGCCTCCATACACCCTCGGAAAAAAAAAAAAAAAAAAAAGAAAAAGAGGAACCACGCATTACAGCCTGCACACAGTGACCTCTCATTCCTACGGCTATCTTTAGGAGAGATCACCATGGATACCGGCCACACACTCACACGCCACGTCTGGGAACCCGAGACAAGAAAATCCCCTCTGTGTGTGGATGCAGCGTTCTGAGCCCTGTGCAACAGACCCTGTGGCCCTGCACCCCATCACACTGCAGGGAGAGAGCCA
This sequence comes from Albula goreensis, assembly GCA_022829145.1. Classification (NCBI taxonomy): domain Eukaryota; kingdom Metazoa; phylum Chordata; class Actinopteri; order Albuliformes; family Albulidae; genus Albula; species Albula goreensis. The sequence goes on along the minus strand of CM040753.1, from coordinate 4,386,870 downwards.
ATGGAGGCATTCTATTAGCAGTGTTAGCATTACCATGTAATGCCATTACTAATAATAACATGTTAATACCAGTTACAACAACAATGATAATGCTTATTAGCTGTAAATTATGATTACTGCTTTATGATTAAGAATAAGAAATGACATTGATGACAACTATGATGATGATGATGGTGAAGAGTATTACACCAGTGGTGTTACCATGAACCGACCATCTACTGCTTACAAGCACAGATTGTTAAGCACTGTTCCACCCTGCTCCCCATAACAGCCACTATCCCATGAGTCGAGGTTTAAACAAAGGAAATCTGAGAGGTGCAATCCCGCTTTAAAATAAATAGCACTTCAATATCTGGGTCTCCACAGCCTTATGACTTTTTTGAACAGTGATGGCAAGGTCTATCCATATGGAGCTGCTTTCTGGATTTAGAGTGATTGCTCTCAAACGTTAGCATTCGTACTGAGATCATATCCGCTGGCTGGAGCATGGCCATTATGACCACTGTGAGCGAGACATGAACATGCACCCACAGCCTTCGAGTCCCCAGAACTGCTCATAATGTTTCTGCTCCTCCATTATCTGGAATTCTGGCGACCGTCTCCTAGGAGACCGAGAGTGGCACCGGCACAGTCAGGTTCTGCTGTCAGACCTGTGTCGCCGTCTCTCTCTGCTCAGACAGGATTTATATTTTACATGGCTTTCAAATGACATTTTAGGGGTAAATGTTAGCTTTTCAGGGATTATTTCATCTCGCAGTCAAAGTCCTCTGAGATCAGGAAACTTTGAAGGTGCCAGGGAAGAACTTTCTGAGACGTGTTGCTCTCAAAAACGCTGTCACTGAAGACACACAGGAGCGGATGTTTCTGCCAGTAAATAACAACCTCAAATGGCATTTGTTAGAGGTCTTAATGTGTGAGGCAGCAGGCCATCTAATTTAGTAGCTACATCAGCATATTGACATTGCTAAAATTGACAATAAATTACATAAAACTACCAACATCTCTGGCGAGAGAGACATATTTTGTGTGCTGCAGAAGACTTAGAAAGCTTTTAGGTCTGGCCAATTCTTTATGACCTTGAGAAAAGAAGGATAATTGATCACCTCAGTCGAATTTCCAGGCCTAAAGCATTTTCAGCTTCAGTCCAGATTTCTCAAGGGGTGGTTGAAAGACTCTAAAGGGGTGGCAGTTTTTACTGTGAGTCTCACTGCAGACAAAAGGGACACCTAAGATTGTATCTATGCAATGGTTCTTCGGACCTTGGCCTTATCAAGAAGACATTTCAGAAAGCTTTTAAAATCAGCAGTCTCTTTGGAAACAAAACTTTGATAAAATAAACTGGCGCAGAGGAGAATCTACTCCCGACTCTCTTGTCCAGTCTTGCCACGGTACAATACGTAACAGAAAGAAAACATTCATTTATGAAAACCAAATGAAGTACAGAATCACAAGGGAAATGTGTACGTTCAGCTGGAGAAGGGCTCAGAGCGGAGGCCAGCAGTCTCACTCTCTCTGGCCCAATGCGCATCTTTAATTGGTGTGTGTGGTAGAGGTTTAATCGGTGTGTGTTAGGTAGAGGTTTAATCAGTGTGTGTGTGGTAGAGGTTTAATCGGTGTGTGTGGTAGAGGTTTAATCGGTGTGTGTGTGTGGTAGAGGTTTAATCGGTGTGTGTGGTAGAGGTTTAATCGGTGTGTGTGGTAGAGGGTAATCAATAGCAAGCTTTGTCCTGTCACACTGCTTTATCCTCCAGGAAGCCGATATGGACACTGGGCAGATCTGACAGGCCAGCAGGAACAGGATTATGAGGGGTGGGTCGCACAGCAATTACTCTACTGCATCCTCTGTGTTGTTTATATTCCCCTACAGCAGGGCGCACTGATGGGAGCTGCTTATGGGAATTGGCTTGGCTGGTTTGGACTGTTGCATATTTAGGGGGGGGCTGATTACAAGCGCTGTTCAGGGTAATGATAAAGTACTGTTCAGGTAATTCAGTCAGGGATGTGAGCTGTGGTGTGGTACAGTGTGGTAGCCTCAGTCAGGGATGTGAGCTGTGGTGTGGTTCAGTGTGGTAGCCTCAGTCAGGGATGTGAGCTGTGGTGTGGTGTGGTACAGAGTGATAGCCTCAGTCAGGGATGTGAGCTGTGGTGTGGTACAGTGTGGTAGCCTCAGTCAGGGATGTGAGCTGTGGTGTGGTACAGTGTGGTAGCCTCAGTCAGGGATGTGAGCTGTGGTGTGGTACAGAGTGATAGCCTCAGTCAAGGATGTGAGCTGTGGTGTGGTACAGTGTGGTAGCCTCAGTCAGGGATGTGAGCTGTGGTGTGGTACAGTGTGGTAGCCTCAGTCAGGGATGTGAGCTGTGGTGTGGTACAGTGTGGTAGCCTCAGTCAGGGATGTGAGCTGTGGTGTAGTACAGTGTGATAGCCTCAGTCAGGCTGTGTGTGAGATAGCCTCAGTCAGGGATGTACGTGCTGTGGTTTTGGACAGTGAGGTCAGCCTCAGTTAGGGGTGGGTTTTGTGGGACATTGCGGGAGCCTGACCTGGGAGATGTGATTGATGGAGGACTCCATCCTCCTCAGCTGGGACGCCTGGATGTCCAGTAGCTGCAGCACATTGTTGGCTAAGGCATTGATCTGGTAGGCCACGCTCGCCAGGGACTGGGTGGTATAGGCTTTGGTCTCCTCCAGGGCTTTCCTCTTGTCCTGGGCCTGCAGAAAAGAAAGATGGTGTGATATTAACATGACATCAAGATGTGACACAGATCAGCGTGATGTCATCTCGTTGTGACACATGGCCAGCATGATGTCATCTGGAGAAAGATGACATCATGCCTCCCTAACCCCATTTTTCCCACCCAAGCCAAACCTTCCTGCCCGATTACAGCAAGCTTCTGTCATCAATTCACATGTCACCTAAGCTAGCGATTTACCACACTGTGGATACATACCAAAAATGGCTTTCCCATGTTGTCAGAGGAATACAGAGTCAACATGTTAGATTCCTGTATTTTCAGACACCTGGCCGGCCAGGGGCGGCTGCTAGACTCATGACATTCACCTGCTTGACCTCTCTCTCTTACCTGCAAGGCTGAGCCAATGAGGACCCCTGGCCACAGCTGGTAATGGCACAGCAGGGATTCAAACCCCCAGTCACAGGACTCTTAGGCCTTAACCAAGAATAACATGCTCCCCTAACCCGGGGGCCCCGAGAGGTATCAGGTCAACGTGACGTCGCCCTGGCCGTTTGGCCCATCTGCCTTTGAGCTCAGGTGCGTTTACGAGGGCTTGGCGGTCTCGCAGCGGTAACAGCCCCTGTGGGAGCGCTGCTTCCTGAAACGCCCCCATTGCTGCGTTTTAGAAAGCACCGAGACGGAACCGTGAACCCCAAGACTGATTGCTGGAGAGAAGAAAACAGACACGGCCCACCAGGAAATCTACTTCAGCCTCAGACCGACGAGACATTTTTCCCTCGTATCGCAATATCTCACCGGAAACGACCGCCTGACAGCCACTTAAAACAAGGACACTGGGGACTGGCCTACAGTATTTTAATTAATGTCTGTAATCACACTACAGAAAGAACAGATTAAAGTGAGTTCCTTATTGGAGAGGGAATTACATTTTTTTTTCTTTCACAAAAACTTTGCAAGCAACTAAAGCTGACGGATCAGTACGATTCTTCAGTATAAAAGCCAAACTTGATTGGCTATAGCAGCCCCAGCTGGAGTCAGAGTTACTTCAGACCGCTGAACAGAGTTAGCTAATGTACATCTGGCACAGGAAGCCAGTGAGAGATTCATGCAAATACGAGTACATCAAAACCCCGCAGACACTCTCACAAACATGCACAGCGAGATCAGTTCAGTCCGCCTTTTAATCCAAAACTGCTGTTTATCGCACTTTTTAAGAAGCCTTTCTGCCTCGCACAAGTGTTATGCAAAATGCTGGTTTAATTACTTTGGGTGATTTATAGTATAGGAGCACACTCTTTGGCAGGTTAAACGATCTTGATGGTGACAGAAGGGCGGGTTGGTGCTGTTCTGCTCAAAGGACTAAAGTAACAGACAACAGAGACAAACACATACAGATACACAGAGAGATAAGCACAGACGTGCAGAAACGGAGACGGAGACAAACACAAACACGCATCTCTATATACTGTGCTTGCGTGCACTGAAATGCAAGGATTCCATTCCCAGTTACTGCTAGACTACAGGGGGCCACCTGTAGTCTAGTGGCTAAGTACATGACTGGTTGGTGGTTCAAGCCCCAATCTGGCCACAGCAATATCCCCCAAGGCGATTGGCCCTTGGTAAGCATACTTCACTGTAAGTCGCTTTGGATAAAAGCATCAGCTAAATGACTAATGTAATGTACTTTTCGCAACCAGGCAACTAGGACCTTCTCCGAAAAACTCACGTTCGGCAATATAAACAAATGCAGACAATGTCTGCATCACTTCTATAATTCCAATCAGCATTGATAACTGATAACCGCTTGAAAAATGCAGGCCGCCATGGCCCAAAGAGGTCAGTCCAGAGCACAGAGGAGATTATGCACAGGAGCATGAGCGGAACAGAAACAACAGCATGTATATCATATTCGGTGTTATTTTTGGATCTTAGCTTAGATAGCGCTTTAGACCTCCATCAGTCCTCATAAATTATTAATTCCTGAAGTTTACAACTCCCAGTGAAAGGGTTTCATTCTGCTCTACACACAAGATGATCCGATTCACGTCTTTAGTAAAAAACTATTTCAACCTCCAGCCGGCCAGCACCCCTTCCACAGATAAACCTGGGGTAAATACGGCCAGAATAAAGGAAACACCATCTCAACAACATAAATTCGCATACATGCACACACAAAAGCAGTGCATTAAAATAGAGGTCACAGACTGCTTATTTTCTGTACTGCAAGAATGAAAGAATTACAGACTTAAAAAAAGAAAACAGTGATTCAACAGAACTTATTTATCACACACTATCATCACTAGAGATAGGAGTGGGCAGGGGCAAAATATCAAAAACATTGTCCATTCACTGTTACAGGAGAACTTTTCTGTGATATTTCATCATGAAACAGATTGTATCCATTTGTCTAAGGCATAAGAGATATCCCGATCAATACAGTCAACTTACTGAAAGATCTGGCCCAGCATACAATTGTCTTTACCTATAGTGTCTATGGGCTTCATCCATCAAGAATTTATATTTGTGAATTCAGTTTTTGTTCATCAGTGTTACAGAAGCTGAAAAGCACATTTAAAGTAAAGGATACGATTACAGACAGAATTTGTGGTGGAAAAGAAAAAAAAACAGAATCATCTCCAGGTCTGATCATAAATATTTGCTCTTTATTGCCTCAAGAAACAACGTGTGTAAATCTCCCTGTGTGTAAATGCTCGATAAATGAGTCCCAATGGCAGATCAAAGGCATCAGCCGCACTAACACTCCTGAGCGGAGACTGAGGCAGATAACCTCAGCTCCACAAACCGCCGGTCCGAACGGCCCATCGCTGCGGTAGTGCGAATCACAGCTGCTGTGGGTGCAGGTTTAGAAAATGTGGAAGTACGCTTTCCACTTCTCTAGTTCTTCAAAGTACTGCGCTCATGCTGATATATAAATTACTGCGTTATATATATTTTTATGTAATAATAATCATATATAAATAATTACATGCAGCATGAAAATAATTGATGCTGCTGGAAAAGAAATAAGTTGTAGATCCTTAAGTTTAGTCTCCCAATTAAATATGAAGAAACTGATCCTGCAGAGTAAGGTTACAATGAACATCAAGATTACTGAGAGTAGTGCAGCTAAACGCATGTATGCTTCCTGGGTTATACACAATATCAAAAGATATAAAAGCAAATCAAAGGGGATAGTTGTGTGCTCTTTTGTTATAACTAAAAAATACTGAGAGCTGCTGTGTGGGGATTTGGCTTGGTGGAGATGAGCTTAAGGAAATTAGGTTTTATGGGTAAAATAACACAAGCAGCCACACAGATAAGCTTGTGGGGACCTGATGTGAAAGATGTAGTGCACAGCAGCACAGTGGGTCGCCATGGTTTCCCAGCTGTTCACTCTCAGCCTGCTCTTCTTTCATCGGCAAAGGGAGCGTCCTTCTCACCAACTCCCACAACAAGGGACGGCTGCTCCTTTGAGTTTTGCTAAAATCCCAAGGTCGGACTGAAGCGCTGATCAAGAACATAACACGACGGGAGCTTATCTGAAGGACACTCTCAAAAGAACAAAGTGTTTGTTTTATCGATTCAAGGTAAAACCGGGAGTTTTGCGGAGATAATGTATGCATTCCAAACAAAAGACCAGGATTCAAAAGGTAAAATCCCACACAATGTCTTGCCGCACTAGCTCTGCTTGCTACGGCGACAAAGTGCAACGACACTCTGAAGAGATAAGCGCCACACTCAGGGGCCCCACAGAATGGCCACGGTCTTCAATGGAATCTGAGCAGCATTCTAACCTTTGACCTGAGGGGAAGCTATGCAGTGCGCTCTGTGTGCATGGGGCTTCAAATCTGTTTCTGTAGCGCAAACCACAATACCATTTTCCATATATAATTTAAGCATCTTCCTTTTCCCTGCGATGACACAAAAATGTCATTACTAAGGCAGTCAGCTTTTTTTAAACCACAGTTTGGAAGTGTGGTTTGTCAGGTGTGCATTGGGATTTGTGAGTGTAAGCTTTATGGTGCTTGCGAGAACAGTAAACCCAGCCAGTAACAGCTAAAAATGATCCATGGAAAAAAAAAAAATACATACTAGCAAAAAAAGATCAGCAAAGCCAAAAATGATTATGTTTTAAGGCATTTACATGACGTTATGATCCAGAGGGACTTACACAGTTTGGATTTTTATGCACTATCCATGCATACAGCTGAATGTTTTACAGCAGCAATCTGGGTGAAGTGCCATGCTCAAGTGGGAATCAAACCTGCAACCTCAGTCACAGGGCTAGTTCTCAAACTGTTAAAACTACACTGCTCCCCTTACACTGATGGGTTCTGTCCAATGGAGGCTGGATCATGTGGCCGTCACTCAGGGGACTGTGGCAGGGTGGGGTGGGAAGGGGTGGGCAGAGCCACGACAGGAAGGAAAGACCCCACACTTCCTGTCTTATGGGACGCGGCTCCAGGGTCAGGGAGAAAGGCCCTGTCCAGCCAGATGGATGCTTCATTCGCCCCAGGCAGACACTGGGGACCCAGGATCTCCCCCAGCAGCAGGGCTGGAGGAAGGCCCCTCCCACAAATGGACACCCAGGTTACCGGGCAGGGACAAAAAAAAAAAAAAAAAAAAACAGCAACATCTAAATCTAAAAACCTAAACCTAAAGGAGAAAAATCAACTCTGCTACCAAGCATCTTTTTCTTCTGGTCTCAATGTTTTTGTTTTCATCCACTACCTGTATGCATTTCCAGCTAAGATGCTGATTAATGCAATTCAGGTTTAATTCCTGGTTCAAGGGCAAAAAACAGCAGAGGCCTTGTGGGAAATGGAAGTTGAAACTTTGACTGCAAGTCCAGTTCTGTAGTGGCATACATTTTCTTCAGCAAGCCAAAGACAGCGCTCAGGGGAGAATTTGACTTTCTTTCGGTTTGATCTTCAGTATTGGTTCTGGTTCTGTCCCAACATTACTCATCTCCCTTGCCAGAGAGAATGATGTATGCTACATTTTGCCTCTCCACAATCCAAAAGAACTCCCAATAAGCGAATGTGTAAATCCTAATAGGAACCCTCTGAGACTGCACATCTCTCTGCTTCACTATTCATTTTCATCCTTTAGCCATACCTGTGTACTTTCAGCAGGCACAAATTCAATATTTTTGGGATATTAATGTAGGGTAGGGAGGACTCAGGGATGTCTGTGAAATTATCATAGCATGGAGCCTGAGCACTCTTTGAGAGAGACAAGCTGGAGCTCTTTCGACTGAAATAATGTACTGTGGAGAGCTGGAGAGGCTTCACACCAACTCATCCACCCTGTGGACTGACAGGCATTATGCAGGAAAGAAATCACCCGTAAAGGCCTACTTCAGCCACACTGACTTCTTGATTTTGCTCGAAGATATACAAACAGAATGGGATCAGAGAGTGGTGATGTAAGAGTTCACGGAACCAGTAGGAAGAGTAATCCTCCAATGACACAGGCTGCATGTGATCGGTGGTGCACCGCAGCGTGAAAAGGAGCGAGAGCCTGTGGTCATGCGAGTTGGAGGCACTGTGCGCCATGGCCTCCTCCTCCTCCTCCTCCTGAGTTGGTGGGAGCAGGTAGTAGCAGTGGGCTAAACAGTTAGACTGTGTTTAGAGTGGGAAAATGCCCCCACAAAAAAAACTGCATTACAGAACGTGATTTGCAGATGTCAGGAAATTCGTTCAAGTCCATCTCTTCTCCATTACTTTAAGATGATCTATAGCAAGCTCTGATTAGCCACAATAGTTTGTTTTGCAGGAAACTGATATGGACACTGGACAGATCTCAGTGACACAAGGGATGACATTATAGGGGCTTGTCCGGCAGTAATTACTATGTTTGTTCATTTGGTAGGCTTTTAATGTTCCAGAGGCATACTCTGAGCTCAGCAACTCTGTCTCTTCCTATTATGCCCTGTTGGTTTGGAATAGCCAAGAGAACCTTCTGAAATCAAGTGCTTATCTGACAAAGTAATTTTAAACCCCTGGTACAACCCTGCTAAGTTAATAAACCATTGCGAAAAAGGCCTGGACTGCAGGGAGATGGATGGGGAGCAGCGGTCTGAAACAGCTTCCATATCAGTGTCCAAACCACCCCCCCAAGAAGATGGACGGAAGGCGCAAACCTCCATCAGTTAAAGGTAGCAACTGAGTGTTATTTGGGTTGCTAGGCAGCCCAAAGACTGAAGATAAATTTGAAGATTTTGTCGGTGATTAAAAGCGTCCTCTGTGCCATGATGTGATGAGCCTTCTGGCACATAGAAAGCCTGGCTCAACTCAGCTTTCATGCACCTTCCAACCCACCACCCAGTCTGGGCTCTCCCAAGGGACTGATTTCCAGTCATCCTCAATAGTTTTTTGTTTTCTTCTTCATTTTAACATATATGAATGCAAACTGAGGCTGGGAGAACAAACAAACAAACAAACATAATCCCATCCTCAACACTGCTCAATGAAACAATGCACACACCAACACATGCCAGTGTCACCCAAAATTCTGACTGGGCCACGACCTGTAAGAGAAAAACAGTGTAATGCTATCACCACAATGATAACAACCCTGAGGATCCTCAATGAGCAGGAATCAGAAAGGAAGGAGAGAGTAAAAAAAAAAAAAAAAAACAGAGAAAGAGAAACAGAAGGGGTGAGAGAGAAAGTACAAACGAGACAGACTGCTCCCTCTGTCCAAGTCTGGCACTGACTACTGCCTGGGTATTCACCAAATACAGAACCTCAACATGGCAGCCAGGTCAAATACAGGACCTCAACATGGCAGCCAGGTCAAATACAGGACCCCAACATGGCAGCCAGGTCAAATACAGGACCCCAACATGGCAGCCAGGTCAAATACAGGACCCCAACATGGCAGCCAGGTCAAATACAGGACCCAAATACAGGACCAGGTCAAATACAACATGGCAGCCAGGTCAAATACAGGACCCCAACATGGCAGCCAGGTCAAATACAGGACCTCAACATGGCAGCCAGGTCAAATACAGGACCTCAACATGGCAGCCAGGTCAAATACAGGACCCCAACATGGCAGCCAGGTCAAATACAGGACCTCAACATGGCAGCCAGGTCAAATACAGGACCCCAACATGGCAGCCAGGTCAAATACAGGACCACAACATGGCAGCCAGGTCAAATACAACATGGCAGCCAGGTCAAATACAGGACCCCAACATGGCAGCCAGGTCAAATACAGGACCCCAACATGGCAGCCAGGTCAAATACAGGACCCCAACATGGCAGCCAGGTCAAATACAGCACCCCAACATGGCAGCCAGGTCAAATACAGCACCCCAAAATGACAGCCTGCTGTAACACAGCACCCCAAAATGACAGCCCGCATTTAGACTGTCAGCAGTACTTCCTCTGAAAGCCAACGTACAGCCAGCCAAACATTCATGTCAATTAGGGCACTACGCATCACTGACAGAGCTGTGAATTATGGGAAATATTGAGGTGGATAGAGATCCCTGGCTTCCAGGGCCAGACAGGGAGGAGTAATCCCGCGGAAAAAAAAGATTACAGGCCTCAGACGGCGCATCCCGAACACACAGCTGCCGCTGCTGTGAGGATATCTCTGTGTCACACGCTGAGCTGGGTGCGCTTTGCCCAACCCTGACATGCAGAGTGCACTCACACAGCTCACCACGCATGCACGCATATGCATGCTTAGCCACACATGTACATGCAGACACAAATACGGATACACGAACACATGCAAAAATGCATACTCCCAAACACAAGGGAAAATACTCATAAACGCGCGTGCTCTCTCTCTCTCTCTCTCTCTCTCTCTCACACACACACACACACACACACACACACACACAGACACACAAATACACAGACACACAGACACACACACACACACACACAAATACACAGACATGCACGCATGCACGCACACACACACGCACACACACACAGACATGCACACAAACACACTAAAACATTTACACGCAAACAAACAAAGAGGGAAGCAGTCACTCATACCCTCAAACACTCACAGACACGCACACATAGGCAGAGGGAAAGACAGACACATGCAAACACATGCGCACACACACGTACACACAAACCAGCACACAAACACAATCACACACGCATATATACACACACTCACCGACAAACACACCCCATCCTGCCTTGCTTACTCATATATCAGCCATACACTTATGTCTGATTGCAGCTGCAGTCTACAACAGAGGACAAAGGTGGTACCACACATTAAACATGAGTCAGGGAGCTTAAGGTCTAGCTTTCACCACAGGTTTTAAAACAGCTGAAAGCTCTGCAACCAACAGTGTGTGCTGGGTGAAGGTGTCTGTCTGTCTCTCTGTGTATTTAGGTGTCTGCCTGCCAGTGAGTCTTTCTGTCCGTGTGTCTTTCTGTCAGTCTGCAATCTGCTAAGTTCTGCACTACTACCTCCAGTGATCACGGATCTTGGATGATGTCACCGTTTGAACATTCCTTTGTTTTTCCAGGAACAGCATTTGGCAAGTCCGCCCGTGCCAAAGTTTGGTGGAAGACGGCGTGAAGGGATTTGAAAACAGCAGAAGGAGCAGCGTGAGGCCCTGCTAACCGCTCTCGCGGGAGGCCTGCGTCTCTGAGAGTAGCCTTAGCAAGCGCCCTCCTACAACACTTAAAAAGGTTAAATGAATCACCTCTCCTCGAGGGCTCATAATGACAGTCTAAGCCATGCGAAGCTGTGCCCTGCATGACGGCCGTCACTTTCCAACTACGCGAAATCTCTACAGCGCACGGCTCACGCCAACTGGCACATTATTTCCCAACCCAAGGTGTGTCTGCCCCCCTCACCCCACTTACTTATGCACAATATTTGAATTTAAAATGTTCATCAATGACTACAGCAGCAGGCGGAAGACACCTCGAGCCAAATTCTGCCTCACCTTGAGGGCCCGGCAGCACAATTAAAAATTCCATTGGCATGACAAGAAAGGGTACGGAAAGGGGAAACGCCGTCTGACAACGAATGCAAATAGCATCAAACTTCCTGCATTCTGTCTGACAGTGGATTATCTAACGCAGCCCAAAGGTTTGCGCAAGCCCCTTTCACACTTTGCTGCTAGAATCTGCAAGGTACAAAATAGGATAATATGAAATCCACAGCAGGGACTAAGGCTAGCGCTACAAAGAATTTAAGGAAGCATAATGTATATTTCTATTATTAAATATTTTTATGTAATATGATTTCCCCAGAAAAAAAAAAAAAAACATTTCCTCTTTCTCAGCCACAACCAACTTGGCCTCCACAGGTTGAATTTTAGTACTCACAGAATGAGTTCTCTGACTCAAAAGGAATGGTGATGTGTAAGCTGAAATGTGAGCCAACACCCATACCATAGTCGCATTCCGTGTGACTGACAGCTAGCGCATAAATATTCAAGCGAGTTAGTGCAGCCTGCTGAAGCCATGCAGCCATTCTGCTCAGGACTGCAGGCGTAGTGACACAGCAGTTCAGGATAACAGGGGGGCGCACCCCCAGGGGTTCATTTAGGGCCCCCCAGCTTTCCTGCACTGGGGGGCAAATTCACCACACAGGCTCGAAAACGAGTCCGATCACATTGTCCCTTAAACCGCAGCAGGACTGAGACAGCTCAGAGACAGGCATCACAGTGGCTGTCTGTCAGCCCCCAGCCCACTGTTCTCCGTCTTTATGCGTACCTAACAGACAAGGCATCTGCTTGCACTGTCCTGTCAAGAGTCTCAGGTGGCGAAAGGAATGCAGAGGCGAATCCAAGCATAGCTCTGTGTGTGTGTGTGTGTGTGTGTGCTCTGTGTGTGTGTGTGTGTGTGTGTGTGTGTGTGTGTGTGTGTGTGTGTGTGTGTGTGCGCACTCAGGGGCCAGGAGGGTGGGTTAACAGGTGGTGTTGGAGATGAAAGGGCTGGGCCACAGTACACAGGCACTCTTGGCTGGGAGAAACTGAGCTGCATGATGATAAGGAAGTTATCATGTAAAACCGTTGCATTATGTTCATGGCTAAAGATCAGTGATCAACCCCACCTTAATTATTTCTATCACAACTTAGTACTGCAGCTCATTGATCAACCCCCTCCATCACCCTGTACTGCAGCTCAGTGACAAACCCCCACCCCACCACAGCTCAGTGATCAATACCCAATACATCAACTCTACTGCAGCTCAGTGATCAACCCTGACTACAACATCCCTATCACTTCAGTGATCAACCCTGACTACAACATCCCTATCACTTCAGTGATCAACCCTGACTACAACATCCCTATCACTTCAGTGATCAACCCTGACTACAACATCCCTATCACTGCAGTGATCAACCCTGACTACAACATCCCTATCACTGCAGTGATCAACCCTGACTACAACATCCCTATCACTGCAGTGATCAACCCAGAAAACAACATCCCTATCACTGCAGTGATCAACCCAGAAAACAACATCCCTATCATTGATCATCCACAAGAAGGGAGTGGCAGACGCCTAGCTGTCAGACAGTAACATCCAAGACCACTGACCCCAGATCAGTCACTCAAAGAGTCAGTCTGACCCCAACCATATTGCCCAAAAAACTAAACCGATCCAGGATCAGGAATTCACAACTTTGGGGAATTGCAGCTAATTAATAAAGAGTGACAGAACAGAAATGGCTAGAGACTCAACTGACCCGTTACCCTGCCCCCACCGTTCCCCTCAGGGTTCCTCTGCCCTACCTGGTAAGCTGATGCTTTATCCAGGTGGTCCTCCCCCCCCATGCTGGTGGCCCTGTGGGGAACTGCTGACCCTCTCGGAGAGGTTAAAAAGCATATCTGCTGCTACTTTCCTGAAAAGTTATGGTTCCAAGCCAAAAATGCAAATGGGCTTTTTTTCCTACATCTGTCAGCAGTACAGTATTATGCAAATGTGTCGCTGCTTCAGTGAATTTCCTTACGGGCTGAAATGATTTGCTCAGGTACAGTGTGCAGGTGCGCTCATTCAAAAATAAACTCAAGAAATAAAAAATAACACATTAACACACACACTCAAACACACACATACCCAGCTGCCCAACACTTCTGCTTCCTCTCATTCAGCAGAATTATCCATGGGTGCCTCGGGTGTTTTAGTTGAGGCCTTTTCAGATTGCATTTTACATTTAAAGTATTTCCAACCATGTGGGAGGTGGGGGGCAGCTATCGATGATAACATGTTCCTTAACCCTCCTTTCTCACCATTTAGAGCTTTACAGCCAATGAATTGGAAATACAGAGTGCCTGTACCACCACTAGAGACAGGATATATCTTAAGAGTTGGCTTGCTGAAGAAAATGAAAAGAAGACATGAATTAAAAATCCCTCCATCCTGCTCCGCAGCAGTGGGAGACAGCGATGACCTGCCACAGGAGGACACGCGGAAACTCTCCCACGGCGGTAAAGTGGGACAGTCGCTGCCCCGGTTACGGAACGCGGCGCCTGCGCACACCTCCGCTCCTCTCCGAGCCATCTGTCCCCACAAGTTCCGGTTCCCCCTGCGCTGCCGCCGTGGCGGCGTGGTGCACTCGCCCTGACATTCCAGAGCGGCGGAGATGAGAGGGCGAAAGCCTCACACAGCCCGTGAGCCTGCGAGTCTGGACCTGCCCCAGTGCACTGGCGGCTCATCTTCCCATCAGCCCACTGGGCCTCAGGTGTGGGGGACCATCTGACAAATGACAATATGAGGGAAAAACACAACAATCTCAAACATCCAAAACATAAATTTTCTGTGAAGTCAAAATTTTTCTCTGAAGTCAGTTTGCTTAAGTTGAGTGCCTTAAGCATACAGTAGTATCAATTACTCCATATACAATGCATGTGTAAAATATTAGATACAAACTTAAAAAAAAAAAAAAAAGACTGTTTTAATGCAATGTTTACCGACCCCATTCCACATACACATGTACACGTATACACAAAATAAAGGGAACAGGGACAGATGATGTTTACAGACAGCGTGTAAACTTTTTTTTTCTTTGATCTCATGCTGCTACTTAAATTCCTTTGCTGTCAATGGTGAGCATCCGCATACCTTTCTCACAGGTTACAGCTCACAGCCTCCAGAAGAGAATGCATGCTCCAAAAACTTCTCTAATTCTCACCAGCAGCGGAAATCTCAGTGTCTTCGAGAATGAAAGGGAGTCCCTGAACATTCAGTTGTGCTTTAGTTGAGTTAAGTCGGCTGGGACATGGACATACGTTTAGTCAAATATGAAGCAAAACCACATGTGCAACAGACCCAATCCTGACTGGTCACTTACACCATGATACACATTAGCGCAGCTACAACACAATTCTGAAAGCATCCAGGCAAGAGCTGCTAAACCTGTTTAAATCCTGCATGCGAATGGACAAACTGCAAAACAAACTCATTCAAATGTTTGACGATTTGTTACTGTATGACATAATTGAATTTCGGGATGAAAGTTAAAAATATGTGCTAGATCTGCAGAACCTCTGCTGGGTAACTTGTGGTGCAGCTTACCCACAAGTTCCCATGTGAACGTGCCTGTCTGCCTGTCCACAGAGCAAAAGCAGGCAGGACAGAGACTACGGCAAACTGGCGGGGTGAGGGCCGTGCCACACCTCAGCCCTGCGGCTGCAGTTCAAGGGCACACTCCCTGTTGCAGCTCATGTTGACATTAGTCATGCGCGAAACGCGTTTCGCACTCAACCGCGGCTCAACGGAACACGAACATATACCACGCTCAAAGCACACTCAAGACTTCTTTCACGTATTTATCATTCCAAAAAGGTTCTTAAGAAGTAATTAATAATTATGATCACGCATTAGTATATCACAGCATTATACTTTCCTCCAAAGTTACACGGGAAAGTTTTAGGTTAGGCTGATGTAGATAAAACATACCAGTACATTTGAAAAGAATATTTTCTTCCAAATCAACTAATGTCTGCACATTTTCATTCCAAATGGGGTCAGGGTAGTTTGAACTTTTTTATTCTTTAGATTACATTCATAAAGAATGAAGGTGAGCAAAATGAAAACGATTTCAATCTGGACAGCACCATAAGTAAAACAAAATTCTGTTACAACCTATGTGTGTTTTTAATTGCAACTATAGTACCATAAAGATCCTGGAGAAAATTAACGATTTTGAATGATTCTGGCTGCGTTACCTGGCACATTTTTGCAGGAACTGTTCTCCATGCCAATGAATCAAATCTTTGGACAGTATACAATGTCTTTTTAACCTCAGGAACGTCAATACAGCCTGATTAATTTCACTCTGCTCCTCTGTCTTTTTGCCATAACGTGACAGTTCTACATTCACTTTAATAGGACCTCCCATACTACCAGACATGTAGTAATAATTTCACACTGAAAACGAAACTGAGTCGTTTGATTTGTAATTTGTTCGTCACTTGTCATTTCGATTTCAAAAGAAAGCTATATCCTCAAGAGGATATCTACCACTAATTACTGAACTAATTATTCAGCAAAAATACCAAAGCCGTCCAACGCCCATGTTTGGTAAAGTAAAGAGGTTACCTTTCATTGGACCTCTACTAAGAACTAAGGCGTCAAAACTAAGCCTCAAAATCTCAAAATGTCGAGTTAAACGAGCTCCCAGGTTGTCCATCATCAAACGCTTTCACAAAATTGCATTAATCCAAATTAAACAAGGCCATTACGCAAACTGTATAAACGTATGTGTGGCAGTCTGGTAGCAATGGTCAAACCACATTAAAAAACACTCTAAAAATCCCCCCAACGTCTACTGTTACAGTTACAAAAGGCTTTCAAGAATATATTACCCTAAAGAGGATTTATAAAATGGAAAAAAAAAGTGTTTGAAAATTCAGGTTAGGACCCTCTGTAACGCATTCGACTAGCAAGTTGTCAGTGTAAAGCCGTGGCACACACGAATATAAATCGCCTGGGTAAACTCATTCATAACCTGAGGCGATCACAACCTCGGCACATCAGAAAAAAATGTCTAACTTAAAAAATGAACGTTATCACGTCTCTAAATCGCACAGAATCGTACCGCTCGCCGCAATAAAGCCAAATCCCCTCATTTCCTATTACACCAGCCTCCCAGGGCTCTGATTTCACCCGTGTTAGGAAGTGGACCCGGGGTTTGTCTCTCGAGTTTTTTGTACCGAAAATATTTAATCTAGCAAACAAGCGAATGGTATGTCTGAAGTAACATACATTAAGAATGTTTTCTTGTGTGTTCACACAGTTTTAGTCAAGGTACAACGTACAGGCTAACGTTTCTTACTGAGCCGACAGTGTGTTGCTGGGTAAAGACACAATGTTATAGCCTCTTTCTAGTAGCTAACATGGGGCTAGTCATTTCCAGTATTGTCATTGAATTAAAATGACAATACAAAATTAAAGACAATTGAAATAAGCTAAATAATAGCTAACTAACATTTCTGGAACACCAACGGGGGCATCGCGTCGCTGGAACAAGCAAGATAATCAAGTAGGTGTCACCACGAAAGCTTCATGAATAAGCGCGGATGTTACATCAAACTTAAAAGTGTTCATATACAATACATACAGAAAACTGGCAGCTGATCCACGTATGACTACGGTAATAATCTGAATGTAATGCCATAAAATGTACAAAACAATCGAATTGTGACAAGACTTGATAATTGACACACCCTCTAGGTACACTGACTACAGTGGTCGCGAAACCATAATTTCAATGAATGGGTACATAAAGTCAAATGTATTGATCACGACGAGGATACATGACCCACTGATACACACTAAGCCATGTTCTGTAAAGAATGACGCGATTCATTTTGCGTTATTGTTTCAATTACCAAATCGCAGCTCGCTTCAAGCAAACGAGCAACAACGCTCCACATTTCCTGTCTGTTTTCCCTCACAACCGCGACAAAATCCCACGAAATCGGGGATCTGTCATTCATGTCCCCATTTTTCAGTCTTACCTGAACATAATTGCTTTCACAATAGTCCGCGACCCTGGTGAGATTCTGGTAGCTCTCTACCAATGCTCTTTTACCGGCTGGAATTTCTTCCTCTAACAACATTTGTAACTCTGCCATCTTACGTGTCTCCGCATCGCTTCTTCGCCTTCCCTTTGATTAAAACCACAAGCTCAGCCCTGAAAAGGAGCTCCTTCGCCTGGTATTGTGGGATTCCTGGCCTCGATTTCACCACCGTGACCTTTCACCAGAAAAAAAAAACCACGGAATAAAAACATTGCAGCCTGTATAAATGCATGAAGGGACATGTAGTTTCTTCATGAAAGTACTGTCAATCTATTGCATCTATGTTAAGCGCAAAATTTGGCATATCGACAACTGTAGTGAAATGCACGACTACCAGCGCTACCCTAGACATAGCTGAAAAGAGAGAAATAATTAAACTTACACTACACTCTTTGAAATGTATAATTTGGGGTCATTATATCGCATGATCAGCGCTTGTTAACTCGGTATTATGACTACAATTCCCAACAACTCCCATCAATGGCTGTGCCTTGTGGATGTTGTAGTGAAATAGTCCTGAGTTCTCGAACATCGACCAGGATCCGTTGATTTGAAGAAGAACTACAGTTCCCTGGGAGCACAGTGCGCACTACAATCGTATGGCGTCTGTTTGGGACTTATCGGGGAGGTCGCTGAATTATCAACCAGGTAGATTATACAATTGTGAGGAGCAACTGGATGCGTGGAATTACTTTGGAGCTCTTCTGAAAATCAAATTTATGATCCGTACGCACTTTACCAAAAATCCAGTTCTGTAATTTAGTTACTAAGAATTCCTGCAGAGACAAAGGGCGAATGAGATATTTTTGTTGCTGGCATACTGTTTATGTCCGTAAGTGTCATGGTTAATGTGCAACACCTAAAGCTTCAAGAAACTTTGGATAGTTTATCTTCGTGATAGCTGTCTACATGTTCTCATAATCTGGTTATGGATGACGCATGACATTAACGTGGCTGCAAGGACCAACATACAACATACGCGAGCAAGCTAAGTATTTAATGCATAGGTATAAACCATAGATCTAAGGATTTGCTGACACGTTTGGCAGTTTTTGTCATGATGGCCGATGACAGCAAGCCGATCCACGAACTAAGGTTCGATGCTGCTGTAAAAGTCATTCACAGTTTACCCCCGGATGGTAAGACCTACTGTACTTTTATTCATGTACTAATTAATATTCACATTTTTAATGAACTTAGATAATGGCATGTAATGGATGCAATTAAAATCACAGCAATGTATGTACTACTTTAGACATAAAGTTAAGTTGGATACATTTTACATATTGTTTGTTCTGTGTTGCTCAAATGCAGTCTTCCAATGCAAATGGATTTAGGTGATTAGCCTACATATTGGAGTGGGGCTTAGCCTTAGCAACGTAACGAGTCTTCTCCGTTGTGTTTATGCCTGAGTTAAAAATGACCCCAAGGAATAGCATGAGCACTTCACTGATAGCCAAGTCGAATGTACATTTACTGTGTTCTAACTTATTTGCCATGATTCAGTGGAAAATTAAGAACCTTACACGTCTTATTTATCTGCCTTTGTAGGTTCTTTTCAACCTTCCAATGAGATGATGCTTAAGTTCTACAGTTATTATAAGCAGGCTACGCGAGGGCCGTGTGACATCCCACGTCCTGGTTTCTGGGACCCCGTGGGTAAAGCCAAATGGTAAGACATATGCGTGCAAGATTTTTCTCCCAATGTGTTTTTCATTACAAGAATAGCGTCTTGATTCCACGTAGCAAGCAGATTCAGAAATACAAGGTAAACCTATTTGTACAGAAACATGAAACATACCTTCTTGAGAAGGTAAGCAGTATAAATTGACGACCTCCAAACAAGATCACTTCCACCATTGTGTTACGATGCGTTACTTCCCTTCTCTCAATAAGATGGTGTTTGGTGATTTATATGAATATATGCTTTGCAATTTGGTCCAGTCACTGAAGACAAATTGTGTTCTGTCTGTCAGGAGAGGAACGTGTCATTCACTGTTGAAGCAAGCGGGATTAAAATGTGACTTGAAAATTTCTGGTTGGTCAAGTGTCGTTCTCAGTTATACAAAAATAAGTCTAGATAACTGGGCATGCACTGAGGCTTTGAAATGGCCAAAAATCCGACCACTAAAGTTATCATGAGAAAATAAAAATAAAAACACAGTAGAACTATAGCACCGAGTGTCTGCATCCTCAAACTGCAGTTGTTTTAGAACAGCGCAAGTTTATTGAAAATCATTATGCTGTCATTTTGCTGCTGGATGGGGTAGTGTTTCTCAGCACCATTGACAGGAGACAGCTGGGAAAATGGCTGAAAAATAGTTTCTTGTAATCCATGCTGTGAACAGCCTTCAGGCAACAACAGTCTGCGGGGCAAAAGAAATGTGATTCAAAAGAAGGGACATGGAAGTCTCTTCATCTAGAGGTTTCAGAGAGAAATCTTGTTTTTATTACATATAAAAACAGGTGAGAACTAATACAGTTCTCCTGAACACTCTCAAATGTAAATGGTTCACCTATGACAGGTGTGATTAGGAGCCTAATCAATATAAATACATCACCCACCAATAATTAAGATGCTTAGAATGTTGAATTACATCATCCATTTGTTTTTGGTGATCATAGTCTTGTGTTTTGTCACGGTGTTTTTCAAAATGTTTTGTTGTCAAAAAATAGCTTTTTTACAAATGTGTAGAATGGCCTTCAAATCACAGTGCAAATGGGAACCTGAAATTATATGGTCATATTGTAGTCGAGCTTGTTTATATGACATAATTGGAAATATAATAATGTGAAACAGAAACAAAATGAAAGACTCAGAAACAGGAACTTCAGGAAGCAGCACATTGCTTATGTGGGAGCTTGTGTTTGTCATTAAGTGGGTCATCAGAACAAAACAGAATTTCTCTGATGTTTTCACAGTTTTGTTCTTTACTTTAAAACCGGGGTTTGTGTTTAGTCCATGACAATTTTTTAGCTCATTGATCATGGGACATGCATGTGTTTATGTTGCATTTCTGCCCCTCCTGATTTTTTTAGCATGCATGCACGCGTACTCCCCTTCCTGAAACCGTTGCAGGGAATGAGTCCTGTGCAGCTGTTGCCTTTTCACCCACTTCCACCCCCGAGTTTGACTTTTGAAGCCCCGGCGCGTAATTCTCGCTTGTGAGAGCGGACCCATGAGCTGGTGCTGTTAATATTTGGACAGTAATGAGATACGGGCAGGCTGACTTTTACCTTTGAGTCCTGGCACAGTGGCCAACTGTTACATAAGTCAAAACATTCATGTTTCCATGATCGGGGTAGAATATGAGGAGGAAGCCACAGCAGTCATGGTAGAAACCAATTTCATGAGGCCACAGAGCGAGTGCATGCTACCAGTACCTGGTGTGGTTGAACCAATCTTTGAGTTTTTCTCACTGTTTTCCCACCCATGATGGAGGTAATGAGGACCTAATGCTGTCATCACCATGGCAAAGAGCATATCAGCCTTCCTGACTGTGGTAATCTGGCAGTTTCCTTCCAGTAATCTTACACAGCAAATGCCTCGAGAAGTTTCCTCATCACACATACTTGTAGTTTCTGGAATACTCTGTTCTTGGCCCGTGGTTTGTTTGTTTTTTTGTTTATTGCCACTCCCGTTATTTCAGTGACAAACTGGTCTTTCTTTAGGTTTCCTGATGTGAGCATAAATGTTTATATTGACATAGCAGGTGTTGTGTCTCTGAAATTGTGATACTTGTACCGGGAGGTGTGTAAGTCACTAGCTTTTGTATCCAGGTAGCTGGTCTCATATATCTCCTGTGTTTCTAGCATAGAGAGGAGTGGAAATCATTGGTTTTCAGATTGAATAACTGGCATCTCATCTCTGTGTTGTTTTCCACACATAGGGATGCATGGAATTCCTTAGGAGACATGCCGAAGGAGGAAGCCATGACAGCGTACGTGGATGAAATGAAGCTGGTAAATTACCTTTCCTTTTTCCTTAAGTATTCCGACAGGGGTGGGGTTTAATCAGCTGTTCGCTTTAGCACGATGATGCCTTTAGCATGATGATGGTGTAGTGGCTAAGGTTCAAGCCCCAGTCCAGCCACAGCATGAACACCATCTCTATTGGGTCCTTGATCAAGGCCCTTAACCCCACATTGCTCCCAGGGGGGATAGGCCCTTGGTTAGCCTAATCAACTGTAATTCGCTTTGGGTAAAAGTGTCAGCTGAATGATTATAGTGTAAAAAAACGGTCTTGTGCATGTGTCTGTGAGTGTGCTGGAAACTCATCCCCAGTGTTGTGTATAAGCAGATCCTGGAGAGTATGCCGGTGACAGACGAGGTGGAGGAGCTGCTACGGGTTCTGGGGCCCTTCTACGAGATGGTGGATGAGAAGAAGAAGATCAGCCACGTGTCCGATCTGTCTGCAGGTACACTGCAAACAGATCCGTATTCATGGGTTCACTGGGGACAGACCTAATGAACTAATGTTATGGAACCAGTTTGACCTATTCAGATCATTAATGAAACATGAAACACCTGTCTGTGTGTGTGTGTGTGTGTGTGTGTGTGTGTGTGTGTATGTGCGTGCGTGCGTGCGTGTACATGCATACATGCATGTAAGAAGTGTCCACAACATGTCACGTTCTTTAAAGCCAGAAGGCCAGTGGTACCAACAAATAATATGTTATTTTATGCAGGTCTAGTGGAATGTCTCTAGAGAATGTGGCTGTGAAAGAAATAAGCCTTTCCAAAATAACTGATAATGTGGCACTGTAATGATCACATAACTCAATCTATTAATGTTTTGTCCTTAAAAAAAACATAAATGTACTGAAAAAAGTACCCAGTGAGGTATCTCATTATCAGCTATTCAGAATTTCATTAAGGCCAGCTGAAATGTATTTTAAAGACATAAACAGAAAAAGTCCTGTTTTCAGTCCAGTCCTGTTGATACTGTTGTATAATTTAGAATTTCACAGCTCTGTGCTTTTGAAAGACTCAGGAAGGGATTTGTGCGCATCACGTTATCCCTCAAGGGGAAAGAATGTGTCCCTTTTATGACATCACAGTTTTAACTTGATGGTATTTGCTTCTGTTTTCTGCTCAGCCCGGTTGGAAAGATTTGCTAGGTCACTGGAAGGCAAGTCTGTGACTGTGTCATGCTCGTAGTGATTGTGTCGGGTCAGTGCATCTCTGACACTGCTTCTAGTCTCTCCATAGCTCCCTTTAGTCGTGTGTACTGCTGATTAAGAAAGACACTGTAGATGAACACAGCTGTGTTCTGTAGTGGTCTGTGGGTTTAGCCAAAGGATAGCATTGTAGTTTATTCAAGAAACATGAGACATCGATGCTGCACACCGCAAAGCTCCTGGCATAAACAAACCTTTAAAAGAAACATGAAGAACTGTCCAGTAAAGGAGGAGGAGAGTTTCGATAGCGTCATTCATATTCACCAGAACACCTGCAGTGAATGTGAAGGAGGTAATCCTGCCTCCCCTCCATGTCCACAGAAACCTTCTCCGGCTGTTTTTCCCAAGATTTAGAGACCCCGCTCTCGGATAAACCTCTAAATTGTGTCCTCTCAATAAAAAAATGATGACACCAATTCTCAGTGAATTTGAAAAACAAGCACTTAATGACCTTGCAGTGGAGAGTAAATATATATTTTGTACACGTATATGCCCTCACAGACGTATTTGGGAGGATCGTTTTAGGAAACATCATTTTTTTGTGTCTTCAGGATTTGGAAGCATGTTGACGTGTCCTTCGAAAGCCATGACTAAAAGCATCATTAGAAACATGACTCTGAACGGCACTTTGGAGAGCAGCTGCAGAAGAGCTGAGCCAGTCAGCAGCAAGCTCCTGATGATTGAGCAGCCACAGCCAGAAGAAGAGGAGGAGGAGGAGGAAGAAGAGGAGGGGGAAGAAGAGGATGGTGAAGAAGAGGAGCCAATAGAGAAAGGTACCCTTGTCTTATCCTGGTGTTTTTACAACTGTATATGTTATTGTTTTAGGAAAGTGATGAAAACTAACATGCCAGCTGAAGTATAAGTATATTGGCCAGGAAAATACGTATTCTTACCCCCTGAACTCTTATGTCACCACCATTTGCTTCCATTCGATTATTTCTTTGAATAAAATCAGGAAGTAGATTTGGCTGGAGTGGGTTTTTAAAGAAGCATCTGCAGACTCACCAGATTCATCAGATTCAATCTGAAAATGTTTTTATTTTTTTTACTGTGTTCTAATCACATTTCCTGCAGAAGAGGAAGTATCAGCTTTGAAGCTGAAGATTGAGGCCTCCGCTGGGAAGCCAGACGTCCCCATGTTGAACGGCAACGTGGAGCACAGAGCCACGCCCCTAACCAATGGCACTCATGGCTCTAAATCTGCCCTGAACGGCGACGGGCCCCTGGAGACTGCAGTGCATGGTACCCCTCCCCCAGAGACCACAGAACTCAACGGCCATCTCAGCGGTAGATATGACTATCTCTGTCTTTTATTGCAAGCGCTGGTGTAGCACTGTACTGATTAAAATGGCTCCATTTATATAGTTTCCAGATTCTGTTAGATTAGCACATATAATGTGATTGTGATAATGTATTATCGTGTAATAATAATGCATTATATTGCAATTGAATGTGTGTTTGCAATTCTGAATGCAAAAGCAGAAGTCAAGCTCCCCTTTAAAAAATTTTCTCAACAGTTCTGCATCCTCTTATCCAGAGGTGAGATCAGCAACATTGTAAAAAATCCCTTAAATGTGGCCCCTTAAAACTGAGATATTGAGATTATGTTTTCCTGATCTCTGAGGTGTGACAGTAAAACAGCATAAATGCCTTTGAAAGAGACAGGATACTGCAGCAGTTCTGTTTCTTTAAGCTTGTGAATGATTCAGGCAAGATGCAGAGGAACACCTACATCCCATTAACGGGCTTTGTGGCTTTAGGTAGCCCTGTTGCAAAACCTCATGGAGTTTCACCATTTGACCATGACTGTATTTTAGAACCTTCCTTGCACCAAGTCAAAGCACAGATGAAATTGCATGATGGAAATATAACAAGCCATTATGCAAGGCTAATTGAGGGTGTTCACTTTGCAGAATCATGAATCTTGTTCAAGGTACACACAGTGTCAGTAAGACTTTAATCATTTACAACTGAAACACTTGTATGTGTGATTTACACAGCTTTATTAATTCTTGCTTGTATGTTACAAATTGTGCTTATGCACAAGAACATGAAAAGCCTGAGGCAAGGAATCCATGCAAGTTCTGTTATCGAACCCTCATCTGTTCCCCTTATTCTGTAGTGTGTGATCTGATAAACAGCACCAGTGTACTTTGGCAGCAGATTTCGCTCCTGCAGCTCGGCTCTCTCCAGGGTGCTGCATATTGCAGAGGCAGGATTATCTCTTTCCAGCAGCTCCAGGCCCCTAGTGTCGTGTCTTAAACGGTCCAAACTGCATAAAGTGCTGGTAAGCACTCTGGTTCCCACAACGATGAGTCATTGGCCTGTTCCTTTGTGTCACGATTTATTGCTTCCCCCCCCACCCCTCAGATGAAGACAAGGACGTACCCGGTCCTCATCACCTGGCCAGCGACTCTGACAGCGAGGTGTACTGCGACTCTGTGGACCAGTTTGGTACAGAGGAGGTACGATTTCCACATGTGCTTTTAAACACTTGTGAGCGCAGTCACTTGCACACCTGGCTGCAGTGCATTGTGGGATAGGCGTACTTTGAGGAATGCTGCCATGGATTCTGATGGACAATTTTCACCGATGTCAATGCTTGGGTAAGAAAGGAAACAGAGGATGTGTTCAGGGTTACCACAACTGTATTCTTCTCATGGCTGATATGGATAGCTGAATCTTGGACAGTCTGGGGTAGGGATTTGGCCCACTTTGGAAGCACTGCCCTCCTTCATAACTAAAGCCAACTGCCATACCTTGATCAACTCGTTCGTCCTGTTCCTTCATTCTTTGCTTCGTCCCCAGGGCTCGGAAGTGCTCAGCAACCACTCCCAGGAGACGGGGGAGGGGGGGCACGGCTCCCGCCGTCCCAAGCGTGGGTCTCAGGGAGGGGGACGCTTGGGGCCCGACGAGCCACAGGGCGGCCCAGGGGGCATCCAGCACGGAGGAGAAGATGGGAAATCCAGCAGAAACGCCCCACAGAGAAGCAGACAGAGCGCAGACAGACCAGACAGCTCCCTAACCAGGAGGGGACGGGGTAAGGCATAAACAGAGCATATAGCCAGTCCCCAGTCCACATCCACAGGATGCTATGTTTGTTTTGAACCACTTACGCCGGCTAAATAGGCTAATTAGCTGAAACCACCACCACTGGCTAAGATGTTGGTTCTGCCACAGGAAAACATTTCTGAAGTGGGTATGAGCACAGCCTTCAGCCTCATGCCAAACTGGTCCACAGAGTAACCACAAAATGTCAGAACAAGTAAATGATTGTTTCATTAAAGAGCATGAAATGGGGCTCTGAGTGACTCACACAGTATAGAGACACATGTCGGAGTTGCAGCTGTTGGTCCTAAAACTGGGTGTTTGAGTCCAATGTGCACCATTACTGGCTATGGCTGGAAGTCCACATTGGCAGGAGAACAGTTGGCTTGGCCTCACCAGGAAAACGGCAGTTAAAGGCAGGTTGAAATCAAAAGTGTCAGCTTTCTCTCGTGGCTGGCAAAGCGCCTAATAGTGCATGAACTGAGTATATGTTGACTTTGTGTTCATCTGCCAGCATAGCCAATATGTAATTGGTGACGTGTCTGCAGTGTGGAAGTAAGTGAGGACTTGCCATCATTATGAATCTGAGGGGTCACGTGTGGATGTCTTCGTCATGCTGAGTCAGTGGGAGAAGGTGGTTGGAGTTGGGTGATAAGGGTAGCTTGGATGGCGGAAAGTGCAAGGGGGATCGGTATGAAAGCCCCCTTCTTAAGCCCTTTGGTTTAAGTATTATATTGCCTTGTTGACATACCTCAGCTCTTTACTCTTAAAGCATGGCCACTCGCTACTCCTTTTATAGTGTAGTCCTGCATTTTTTGTGACTGTCTCTAGGTCTTCGGTGCCAGGAGCTCTTTGCCCCTGTGCTGGCATTTTCTATCTCAGCACGGAGTTTGCACTGAGCACAGCCTGCCCTGTTCTTTTTTTAATATAAAACCTCCAGACTGACCATTCAGTCAACATTTCACACAAAGGAGATTTTTGTGTCTGGGCTGAATGGCAGGAGATCAGTGGAGCACTGTCGGTAGTTTTGAGGGAAGTTGGACCATGTCCTCACCGAAGGACCTCTACAGAAAATAAAATAACAGAGGAGTTAAGTCATAGCTACATTGTAGAGATTTAATGAATGCTTTTATCCAGAACGAATTGCACAGCTTACATTTTTACTCGCTATCCTTTTGTACAACTAAATATTTACATAAGCAGTTTATGCCTCCCAAAGGTATAATGGTGATGTCCTCAGTGGGAGGAAAAATAAAATCTGCAACTGCTTAGTTACAAGCCCAGCTCTCTGACAGTTATACTACACTACCAGTATACTACAGTCCAGTCCTTCACAGAATGGTATGTTCTTTTTTGACCACCTGAGTATTGGAATAGAAAAGGCATGTTTTTGATTGGATTTCCTTTACTTTGAGGAATATCGAGGCCATGAAAGTTGTTCTCATCCCTCACCCCTCTGTGTCCAGGATCCAGGTCCCTGGTTCCAGGAGCGGGGCCCCAGGGGGTGCTGCTGGGTGGGGCAGGAGATGGGGAGCGCTGGGGGTCAGAGGGTGGCGCCAGTGGCAACTTGAATGAGCAGATCGTCACGGCGCTGGCCCGGCTGCAGGAGGACATGCAGAGTGTGCTGCAGAGGCTGCAGACCCTGGAGGCCCTGACCGCCTCACAGGTGAGTTTCTACAGCCAGGTAGGCCAGGTAGACTCTGTAGGCTCTGACCGCCTCACAGGTGAGTTTCTACAGCCAGGTAGGCCAGGTAGACTCTGTAGGCTCTGACCACCTCATAGGTGAGTGCCTACAGCCAGGTAGGCCAGGTAGACTGTCGGCTCTGACTGCCTCACAGGTGAGTTTCTATAGCCAGGTAGGCTAGGTAGACTCTGGAGGCCCTGACCGACTCACAGGTGAGTGTTTTCAGCCAGGTAGATCAGATAGGTCCAAGTGCTGTGGTCCTACTGACCAGACTTTGTCTCTTCCTTACCAGCTTCATCTTCACCCTGCCTTGCCCTTTCTCAGAAGAGCAATTAGAGGACCACTGTATGTGTGTATTTCAGTATAATTATCGTGTTATTTACGATTCTGAGGCACTTGCATTACTGTATGTTTAACATTTTCCACCTGAGGTAGAATATATTCCCAGAACTCCTGAGGCATTGTGTTTCTGTGTAAGTCTCCCAATTCCATATACAGTAGAACATTATAATCATTGCTTTACTGGAATGTTCTCATTTGAATTTTGTGGTTTGTTTTTTGCACTCTAGGCTAGGTCATTGACTCTACAACCAAATTACCCATCTCCCCCTGCATATAAGGCAAATAAGGTATGTATCCTGTAGGGGAGAAACTTTTGAAGCTTTCCCTCCATCGCTGTCAGATGTTTTGGTTTTTAGTTCAGTTCAGTCATTAACAGAAAGCAAATACCCTTTGTATCTGTTAACAGATACCGGGCACAGCCACTGATGTAAGAGCCGTATGCATGTTTTTTTTTTTTTTTTTTTTTATCGAATCCTTTCCAATCTGGGACAGTGTGCAACTGCAAACATCTGCGACATGACACGCTCTGCATTTTACACCGTTTAGCCAAAGGCCAGTTTGCATTGGCTGTTCCTGTGGACATGTAAAGCAAAAAAAAAAAAAAACCCTGAACCTGATGAAAGTTTTTTTGCTTTTAATTTTAATCTAAAATTACCTTTCTAAATCATGGTACTGTAGTGCAGAATATCTCACCTTTAATGTTTCAGAATTTTCATAGTTTCTCATTCTGGGACTGCTGAGTAGCTTATTTGCTTAAAGCAAGTGTTGTACTGTATGGTTCTTGCAGAAGCCATCTTGGGTGGCTCACATTACTGTATGGTTCTTGCAGAAGCCATCTTGGGTGGCTCACATGACTATGTTGCTCTTTCAGAAGCCATCTTGGTGGCCTTTTGATGTCTCCCCTGCCACCGTGGCCTTCGCTGTGGTCTGGCCCTTCGTAGCACAGTGGTTGATTCGCGCCTACCTACAGAGGAGGAGAAGGTATTGGCACCTGGGGCTATAGGTAGCCTTCTCTTGAAGCTAAGGCCTGAATCCAGACCTTATGTACCACATGCATGCGTTTTGCATGTAATTCTGTCACTGCTGAATTAGTCTATTGTTATGCACACAATACATACACAGCATGACTCCAGTGCCCTTAGTGCACATCCTCAAAAAAACACTTCTATTCACATCACTAGTACTTTCTTGACGGTTTTGTACAAATTTACCTCGTTTTGCATCCCTTCTAGAACTGAGATCAACACAGATTCAAATCTTCTTTGATGTGAATTATTACGTATTTTTACTGCAAATTACTTAATTGCATGTGCAATATAAACTCAGTGATGCAAATACCATTCCCACTGCGTAATAGTGGTTTCAGCCGATCAGGGTATTTTTGAGTCAAGTCACTGCTGATGCAGTTTCTGAATAAGAACCACAGACAGTATGAACTTACCGTAAGGTGCACGAATTCACCTAAAAAAACCTGGATTGGCTTAATCACAGTGAGCTGGGAATGCCACTTTATCCCTGAGTAACAAATATCTGCTAAACGCTAATCATATCACATATTGTTTTTCTTTTCAGGAAAATAGACTGAAGACTGAAGTGACGGTTGTCCCTTGGACATGCACTATGATGAGGGCATTTGCAGTCGTCCGTTCCTTGATGGACGTAGCTTCGTTTTTGCTTTCTTTTGTGTGTTCAACTCGCTTTTGCACTATTACTGAGGCACTGCTGGCAAAGAACCCGCTGAGTGGCATCGCCCGAGGCCAGAAATGGGTTTTAGTCATACAGAGAAGATAAAAAATGTGAATGTACTAAACTGCAACTTTGGTCATGACTTGTGTTCATACAATAGTCGGTAGCCGTGGAATTGGACAGGTAGCAGTAACTTGTGAAGTAAAGAAATTAGGTTTAGCTGGATGAACGTTTTTTTGTTTTTAATGGTTTGATTGTAGCACTTTTGTGTTGGTTAAAAATTTGACTTTTACTATGATGTTTAAAAATTAAAAAAAGTTTTGTAAACCCATGAAGATATCATTTATCCCACCTTCGGGAGTGAAGAACATTAACATCATACTCATGGCAAAACCAATGACGCTCAGTAACAAACAGCTATGAAGACCATACACCGCTTTTTTTTTATTGGTTATGCAGAAATAGCTGCCAAATAATAATAGATCTGCAGTCAAATCACTGGATGAACTGCAGCTCCTATAAGTGATACCTCTAATCCAGTTGTCGTGTTGATTCAATATGTATACCTGTTACCATCCAAAATAAAGTCACAGGGCGACTGATCCTCTGAACAGGGTATAATTAAGCTGTAATACAGGCTTGGGTTTTTATTCCCCAGTAGCTGCTAATGGATTTTATTCTAGTACATGATCTGTGTGTCAAGCTTTATTGATATATTGACAGTAGCTGTTGCAAACCTAGTCTGGCTATTTCTTGTCCCAGAGTCGGGTTGTGTTGTGTAATTTAAGTCTAGTCTATACACCATTTGCATTTCCATCGCTCCCAAATGATGTTTACCCTGAAAACAAAAGAGTGATGTCAGGTTTTTGGAGAGACTGAGTTGTGCATCAGAAAATTAGCACCACACCAGGGTCCAGGTAGGGGCATTTCCAAGGAAGAGTTGGCTTGTATGGCTAATTAACCCTCATAAATTTAAATGAATAAATAACTTGATGAAGTTTAACCCAAATCAGATGGAAAAACGTGCAATGGTTGTCACATGCCCTCAGGACATGCAGATTTCATGAGGGATGCCCAGATTTTTGTGGCAAAGCTGTTCCAGTTTGGTGGCTCGACAGTTGGGCGTAGATTCAGGGCTGCAACTTAGCCCCAGTGTTGGTGATGCTAACACTGCCATAGCAAAGACCTAAAGACAAAAGAGATTGGAGCATCCACTGCTGCTGTCAAGCTACTGTCCCCCCCCCTCCCTTGTAATATTGAAACTTTTAAGGCCTCGCTAGATCAGTTACTTCAAAACTGAAATTGATTTAAAGATTACAGTAACATTTTATTTAAGAAAGAAATGTATCCTTAGCCACAAAGCCAGTATCAGGGTTTTCTGGTGAAAAGCCCCTAAAGAGACACTGAGACGCATGCCCATGGAAATGTGAATCGTGGTGGACCAAAGATGATCATGTACAAATTTCAATCCATTTTTAATGTTAACATTTTTAGCAATTTTAGAATTACACCTACAGATTTAAAACAACAAAATGTTTTTTTCCCCTGCTATTAGTAGAAGCTGTTGAATACTGTTAATAGATGTACAGACATGATTGAGAAAATATAAAGATGTGTAATATTTTAATTGCACTTAAATGTACTTATATTGCTGAGAATAGAACTATATA
The DNA here is from genome assembly GCA_022829145.1 of Albula goreensis. Lineage (NCBI taxonomy): Eukaryota > Metazoa > Chordata > Actinopteri > Albuliformes > Albulidae > Albula > Albula goreensis. Next base: position 4,355,535 of record CM040753.1, on the reverse strand, counting down.
TTCAAAAATAATCTGTAATATAACGTTTGGGTTTGCAACTGCACCATGTGTACAGTTCTACAGACATTTTCTTAATGCATATATTACCTTTGTATTTAAATTAAAGCTTTCTCACTTTTTCCTGGCCTAACGCAGGCAGTTAGAATATTAGTAATACTGTCCAAAGCATGAATAAAAGTTTCATTAACTTTTTCAAGTGTTTTTCTTTGTTGTCTCAAGTGTATTACCAGACTTGTCTGTTTGTTTGTTTTTTTGTATTAACATTTCAGTCTTGGTTAATTTTTCCCACCAGTTATTCAAACCTTCATTTTAAAAATCATTTCCAAGAATGTGCAGTTAAATTATCTCTAGTCTCTCATGGAATTTGTGGGAATTCAATTCTCTCACTAATCATTACTGCCCATTATCAAATATACAGGCCACTTTGTGTGATAATGATGTTTTTCAGCTACATGTCAAACCCTGTAGTTTAAAAATTGTGTTTGAACAATGATCCAAGTCCCAAAACTGACAATCCAGTTTTGAGTATTTTGCCTGTAAATTCTATGACTTGCTCAAACTATTTGTAAGTGTTTTTTTTTTTTTTTTTTTTCCAAAGATGCAATGTTGCTACCCTGTTCATAAAGTTACGGAGGATATGTAGAGACAGGACTTCACCACATCACCATTCTCTGATTCTATTTTATCAGTCATGCTTAGCTAGAATGGGCCTGTGAGATCTTCGGCATCACAGAGGTAACACAGATCACAGAGTCCAGGTTAGCAATGTGAAACACATTGTCTGACAGACGCAGATAGATAAGGTCAAAGTGCTGAACTGGCATGGTGAAAAAAGAGAACATGAACATGTGTATTAATAACTGGGCTTTAATGAAACAGTAGCACACACTAGGGGAGGTCTTCACCTCCACCTGCTCCATGTTGACAAAGGCTCTGTTCATGCAAGAGCGAGGATGAAGGCAGTAGATCTGTATGGTAGATTTTACAAGGAAATGTCATTACAGAACAACTTGAATAGAAATCTCAAAAACCGCTATATTTCCATCAATGAGTGCATTCGTACAAATCTTTTTCCATGCAAATCACAAGCAAAAAAGGAATGCCTTTCCATCATCCTGATAACCATATCCAAAGATACTTTTATTTTGAAACAATGTAAAATTATTGCCTATGCATAAGCAAAAGTTGCAGCTTGACAGAAACAAAAACCTTTAAATAGGAAACCTTAAAATACACATGACCATCAACAGTGGCAGTGAACCGTACAGATGCAAAAGGGACACTTTTGACTTGAATGATTGACTTTTGCTGCAAGAATAGACACCTTTAAAGGCAGCTTGATGAAATAAACGAGTGAGGGATGTAGCATGGTTTCTCCAGATTAATTGTGGGTGATCCCCACCATTAATGACAGGGAACGAGGGCTCTGAGAGAAGAGCTGTGCTTTAACGCTTGTGCTTTTCATGCATGTGGAGCAGTGAGAGCCAGAGGAGACTGAGGAGCCAGGCATTTCCAAACGGCCTTAGGCTGTGGTCCGTACATTTTGAACATTTTTCTTGTGATGCAAAATACAGAAAAACCACAAGCGGCACAAAGACAACGGCTCTTTATCTCAGCTGCGTCTGTGCCAGCTGGTTGCACCGAGGCCCGCGGTTATTTTTTCGGGAAACGTTTTTCACACCCACCCCCACCCCCACCCCCCAACTCATGACGGGAAGGAAAACAGCCCATGGCTCCCAGTACAAATGTTTGGCATTTTAAGACCCACTTCCTGTTTCGTGAACCGTGTGCCCGATTGGTGAGAAAGGTACTTATAATCCCGTGGCATTTTTTTGTGTACTGTGGCATGCAAACCAGTTACATGTACTTGGAAGATCCAGTGATGTTTGACTGAATCACCCTCCCCCCCTCCGCCCTCTCTCTAAACATGCATAGTACAAAAACATGTTTGTACATTTTATTTTCAATTATTTTCAGAGTTTGCGATCATGAAACGTTAACTTAAAAACAATAAAAATATAACCAAATGAAAATTATGAAATTCTGGTGAAGTCTTCCCAATGTTAGCAATTGGATGCAAATTCAATAGCCTCATCATCCACTAATTATAAGCCTGATACTATTTGCAGGTGACTTGGGCAGTCAAACAAGATGGCAATTACATTACGTTTATTATTAGACAGTATTCCGGTTGCCCAAGCGTCCGTTGTAGAACGTTTTCCTTAATAAACACCTGTTTCGAGCAAAAACAGATTTTCAGTTGAAAACTGAAATGGAGATAAAATGATTGCACATACCAGAAAAAAAAAAACAAAAGTCTGACACTGGCAGCTGTTTGTTGAGACAATCTCCAGCAGTAGCTGACCAAAGCCACAACACTGAAGGTTCAAAAGTACTGCATCACAAATATCTTAAAACAAACCACACAGGTAACAGACAGACAGAACACATAAAATATAAACAACTTCTGAAATTTTTTTTACCTAAAACACCATCTAGTAGTCATAAAATTTTCTAAACCTCATTTAAATAAAAGTTAATGAGAATGTGCCAGCATATATTAAATCATTATTTTAGTGTTTATAGATTAATTTGAACCAACGATCCTTCATTATACAGATTTCAAATCCACCTGTTCAGCATTCACCATAAAATATAGATACCCATCATAATAAAAATCTCTTTTGCAGATACCTTTAGCATGTCATACAGTGAGAGTATGGAAAGGTGGATATGAAACCTTTCCCCATTATGCCTTGTTTTCAGATCTGATTTTGGACCTCTAGGGGAAGCCGAGAGGACAGCGGGGAGAAGGACGGAGGCCACACTTTCCTCCTAAAGGCTATATCCAGACACAGCCAGGTGCTGGGCCCTGTTCCGGGCCTCGAAGTAGGACGTGTCGGTCTCGTCGTCCGGCTGGGGGATGAAGGGCATGGGCTGGGTGTGGAGGTTGTCCCAGTCCAGGCCTTCGAAGAGCGCGTGAGCCTTCAGCTCTGAAACGCAGGTGCACAGAACACAGAGGTCAGGCACGTTTACGGCACCCAAGCAACCCTGTTTCACAACTCTACTGGCCGCAGTGCGGTAGACTACAATACCAGGTGAGGTATAATCACTGAAACTCTTACATTCCGAAAGACATGAAAAAATGGCAACAAAGGATGTTTCTGCAGAAAATACAACATAAAGCAACTGCTGTTCAGGCAAATTACAAAAGATATGTCAAAACATAAATTGACATACAACACACAAACCCAATTTCCCCCAAAAATTTTTTTTTTTTTTTTTTAAACTTCTAAAGATAAGTCCTTGCCCCCATCATCATAAAAACATTCGGTATGACCGATGTTAAACCGAGGGAAATGAGGTATGCAGTATCTAAGCGTTATGTGGGGGGGTCCTCACCTTTCAGCCCGGCTCTCGCGGTCATCTCCATGGTGAGGAGGATTTCAATGGCGTTCCTCGCACCGTGAGAAAGCGCCTCTTCGCCATCTGGCCAGGGAATATCTGAGAGACGGCAGGTTTTTTTTTTATTTATTTTTTTTTTTTAAAAGAATACAATGCATTCAGGTAACATTAACAACAGCTTCATCCTCACCTGAATGGCCACCTGAGAGAACACTCTAAGGAAATCTCACCACAATAGTACACACAGTACAACTGCAAATAATATGCTGCAGAAACGCATTCAAGATTCCACACTACAGATTATGCAATGCGGTGTGCAATTAGAGTTTCAAACCGCCATTTTCTCTGCGCAATTAGCTGGGCCGCCGCAGCAGCGATGCCGCTTGCAAACCATACCTCTGTTGAGGATGTTCTGGAACACCAGCTGTGGAGTTTCGTCATTGAAGGGGGGCACACCGGTCAGGAACTCAAATAGACAGACACCCAGCGCCCACCAGTCCACCATGAAATCTGAGGACAACAGAAAGCTCTCAGGTCTCTTTACACACGCTGTGTGTACAGCAGAACCTCAGAGATATGAGTGCACTGGTGGAGATCTTTCAGAAGCATTTCCAACTTATGTGAAAGTTATGCAAATATTCAAAAAACGTGTCCCTAACTGGAAACATAAACCTAAATTGTTATTTGCAGCTTTATTTTGTTTCTATAAACCCAATTTGTTCAAATTGACAAGAAATATCCAAACCAACGTGTTCTGAAGTTTGAGTGTTTTTTCTAGAAGTTGGAAGTGAAACATGACTTCTGTAACCTTATATCTTTTACAATTGTTTTGTTCTCCCCCTTTATTTACCCACATTTGCCCACATTTTACCTTTTAGAAACAGTGCTAAAAAGTACCCATTTTGCCTAACTGGGAAAGTGTTTTGAGTATTAAAAACTGAAATGTGACTAAATTAATTAAATAATCGATAACAAGCCGCTTGATTAGGTGTATTCTGTACCCAGTTTCATTCCCGTTCGGTTTATCAGTCAGTCCGCAGTTCTGAGGTTACCATCTCTGAGGTTCTACTGAACTCTGTTCTTCCACAGAATGTTAGACTGTGTGCTTATTCTACAGCAGTGACAGCAACAGCAGGGTTCCCCACAGAATCAGGTAAAATGGCAAGCAGTAGCGTAGTGGGAGGGATGTGGGAGAATCGAAAAGCCCATATACATATTGGCCTTTAGTGAGACAATGCAATTACTGTCAATCGATTAATGGGTTAATGGTCAAAATTATTTTCACAAAATCTGATTCACAAAGACCTGGTGTGAACAATTCTGCTATGGTTTTTGTTAAGTATTAATAATATTTGAGTTAATGGCTGCAATTTATTTAATTCAATAAAATCCATATCCTTTACATTTCCCTCAAACTGCAACGCAACACATTCACCTAGCCAAACCGTTTCACTATCTGTTAAGTAATACCATTCTTTCGGCCTTCAGTATTAAAATGACAAAACCCAAACTGCTGGGAGACATTTGCCTGATCTAATAACCTTGCAAACACTGAGAAACTAGTCAAGCCTAAAATTGTAAAGTAAAAAAAAAAAAAAATAAAAAATAAAAAAAATTAAAAAAAAATGAGTTTTACAAGAAAAAAAATGTAAAAATGAATGTGGGTTTTCGATTTTACATTAGACCTCAGAGAAAGCAGTTGAAACCTCAGAGGACAGAGGATAAAACGGCTAAAGCAACCTGAAGGAAAGATATTGAGGAGCCAATTAAATGCGATGTAACCCATATAGTTTGTCTTAAATCCGGCAACCATTTCCTGTGAAGCCCAGGCTGAATGTGAGACGTTCACGGTGAGAAGCAAAAGGAAATTAAGCCATTAGCACATGCGCCACGGTTTAAGTTCTTATGGCAACCAATCAGGATTATGGCACAACTTACCACAATTAACAAACCCTGAAACTTAAAGAGAGGCAATGTTAAACAGCTTAACAGTGCATGCCACAATCACAACATGCCAGTTTATACGAGGTCATTATTACAGAACTTGGTATCTTTGTTTCCGGAATAGTCACTCTACGCAATGATTAATATTCCTACAGCATGTGCCCTTTTTCTCTCTCTTTGGTCTAACTTGGACTTATTTATTGTATTATAGTTCTGCTTCATTTTAGCCTGGATTCAATCTATATATGTCCTTAACATTGACTTGCAATTTATGAATACAACTGATCTTTTTGAACATGGATGGAAAACCACTGAACTCTTAACACTTTTAACATCTTCATTTGCAGGTAAGTAAAATTTTTGGGGCGAATGTAGATCGAGTCCAGACCATAGTTTTGGTGTTATGCATGGATTGTATAGCTGCACTGCTGACCCCAGGTTTCATCAGTTAACCTCTTCAGATGGCACTGTCTGATTGGTAGATGGATGTAGAAATGTGAGACAGAAAGTCGCATGCCCTCACCATGAGGCTTGCCCAGCAGTAGTTCGGGGGCCAGGTAGTCCGGCGTACCCATGAGGGGCCCCCCCTCAACAGGAGCAGGTCCCCTCCTCACGCTCTTTGGTGTCCTGTAAGGGGTGTGGGAGGTGGTCTGCTGGGGTGTCTGAAATGAACAAGTCCCCCCCAAGATTGTTGTTTCACAGACAGCTTTATCTAAATACAGGTGTTCAAAAAGGTACGACATCTATTGCATATAATGTAACTTTCTATCAAATAAACTATTTTGGCGGGTAACCAAAAAAGCATTTTTTTGGGAAATTAAAGATATTTTTCTCATTTTTAAGTCGTATTTTATGTGTCTGTGGCAGATTGGCTCTAACCTGAAACAGAGAGCTGTTGGAGCTGGGTCCCCTCTGCTTCTGTATAGGAGTCATCGTTGCCGAGAGACTGTAGAAGGAGGGCGAGGTTGACATGTCCACCACGCTCGTGGACCCGAGGCTGAGGCGGGAGCACGCCGACATGTTGGACCTGTTGATGGAGCTGCAGTAGCTCCGAAACGCCACCACGTTCCTGGGCTTCAGGAGGGCGGGTGACTTCACGGCCCCGCCCATCCGCAGGGGGTGGAGCCCCAGGGTGTGCTCCTGGTCAACCTTGCCCACCCCTGGCGTATGCCTCCATGGGCCCGTTGCTGGGGTGGGCGTGGACGGGCCTCCCTCCTCCATTTCCTCGAATGACGACGACAGCGAGCCACCCTTCCCACCCTCCTCGGGGTTGCCGTTGGAGATGGCGGACATGTCCAGCAGCGAACCGTCCGAATCCAGACTCAGGCTTCTCCTGGGCTCAGAGGCCGGGCTGGAATCGGCCGATGGCACCGCTCCGCCTCCACCGGACTCCTTCCCCGGGTCTTCCAGCTCGCACAGCAGGTTCTTCGCCACAGGGGACGAGCTGTTGAGCTGGATGGTCTCAAACACCCCCGTCAGGCCGCTGCTGGCGTTGCTACCACTCAAGGGGCAAGGGCAGAAGCGCTTACATTCGGTGTCCCTCTTCATGGCCTGGGCATCGACCTGCTCTGGGCTTTTCTCCACCTGCTCGAACCCCCTTTTCACAGAGGAGATGGCCTCAGCCAGCTGGGTGCCCTTCGGCTGATGCTCATTATCCACTGGATCGCCGCGTGAGGCGGGTTTCCTCGGCATGGAGCTGGAATGTTCTGGGCCGCTGCACTGCAGCTTCTTACCTGAAGCCACACCCACGTTATCGCTGCGCAGGTCCTCGGAGGCGAACGCCAGCAGCCCCCTTTGGGGGCGCAGGCTCAGATCCACGTTGTCCAGAGAGGCCAGCGCAGAGTCACGGCCTGGTTTCCGAAAATCCTGCCCCTCCTTAGCTATGAGGGATAGCTTTGAGGCAGCAAAGGGTCTGGCCACTTTGTCAACTGTGTCCCTACCGTTTGAATGAGGAATGTTCTCGTTCTCTCCCATTTCCTGTGAGAAAATAAAAATAAATAAATAACATTAAATTTCAGCCAAATTTTGTTTTACCTGATCTGCAAACTTGCCATTCATTCTAACAGTATTTTTGCAAACAGATTTTTTTCCAACACTCTTTGAAGGGTTCTATCATGAGATACAATACTATAAACACATTATTTCTGCTGCTATTTTAACCCAGGTCTCTATCTTTACAGGGACTGACGTGGCTAAATGAATACCATATTATATCATGGTACAATTTTTATGTTTTATACACCCTTAAGTCACAACTGACGAGTAGGTGTACCGATCCTCAGTCTGACTCCAAGTCAGAGTTATGGTTCCTCAGGTCTTGAAATTTGTGACTCAAGTCCAAATTCCTGACTTAAGTACTGCAATGCTGGCCTCAGGTGTGACAGGTGTGGCGGTGTAACCCACCAGCTCGTCCTCCCACAGGGGGCTCACGCAGCTCTCAGACTCCGTGGTGGAAGGGAAGAGACAGGACTGGCCGCTGCTCGAGGTTTCAATCCTCTTCCTGGACTTCAGCAACCTTGGAGTCAGGCTCTTGGCGAGAAGGCTTGGACTGAACACACTGTTGTTGGGGTCTGAGAAAAAGCACAGAACATTCCTTATAAACACACAAACTTTTTCTGTTCTGAAAGAGACGCTTTTCCTTGGTCACTTTAAGCCGCACTTAGTGGTTTGTCAAAATTAAAGGAGCAACAGTAAGCTGTTTAAACTGCCAGTCACTTGCATATACTGACAACCATCTTGCGTGACCCACAAACCTCCTCCACTGGGAGGGTTTGACTTTCATACATGACAACCAAGGCAATTTTTCTGCAGACTATAAAGAAAAGCATTCTAAAGTTGGTAAACTTGTTATTTTTATTTTGCAGAAGGACTCACAGGACCCATGTATCGCTCGCTCAGAGGACATGGGGGAGAACAGGTATTCCTTCCTCTTCCTGATGTTGGGCGACATGAAAGATCTACTGCGCTGGTCCATTTTGCTGCAGCACATGGGGCTAGACACCGCCGAGGCACTGCTGTGACGTTTGCCCTCCATGGCAGGGGTGTTCTTTCAGAGGAGGAAATGGCATAGCATAACCAATGGGGAATTAAAAGTCCCACTTGACTCATGCAGACAGCTACATATCATGTCCTGTTGTGGTGTTGCACAATGAAAATTGTAAGGTCCGTGAAAGTACAACTGCTTTGGGTGTGAAAGTGAATTTTCTTACTTTCTTCTTAAATTTCCAAATTTCCCACATGCCTTCGATGCATTTCCTTGCACATATTACAAATGTGATTTACCTATCCTGTTCATAAAGTTACTCAGTACATCAAGGGTTTACAGTTACGTTAACGTACATTGTTACTTCCTGCTTCTGGTTTATGTGAATTTCCTTGAGTAAAATCAGGATGTAGGTCTGGCTAGAGTGGGCCATAAATTAATCCATTTTCATGTCTTAGAAATCATTACTGAAGATAAAAGGCATGTTCAAATGCAATAATTGTACTTACAAGACCAAGGGAGCTTATCAAAGACAAGACTTGCCCCGGAGTACGAAAGTAATCTTGTTTCGGCTTCACAAGGGAAGGTGTTGTCAGAATATCCACAAGACTGAGCTCTGAGAAAAAAAAATAGACAAACATGTTGATTTATAAACAGCTGAAACTATGGCAATCTGGGAACCATCATTCATTTGAAAATTATGTTTTTTTTTTTCATACAATTATAAACACTCATGAGCTCCGAGGAATTCACGAGACAAGCTGACAGGCAAAGGTGCCATTAAAGTATGATTAGATTATATGAACAGATATCCAAGATTTAGGTTTCTTACAGCATAATAAAGGAGTTTCATTAAATAAATATGATTCATCATATATCCTACCCACAGGTTGAATTGTTAGAACTGCACTTGGGGAAGAAAAAAAAAACAGAAGCCTAAAACTGGAATGACAGATATTTTGCTGTGAAACAAGAAAATCTGCTTTGTTAACCCCTTGGCTTCTGAACTTACCTCGATCAAGCTTAACTTTAGACAGGCCAAAGTCGGTGAGCTTTATGTGTCCCTCATTGGAGACAAGCATGTTGTCCGGCTTCAGGTCTCTGAATGGAGAGACGAAGCCAGAGAGAGATTTTAAGAACTAAATAAACCAAAATGAAAATAAAAATAAATCATGCAGTGTTAAACTGGACAAACAATGAGGAGTTGGAGGCAAGGTCCAAATACCTATGGATGACTCCATGTCTGTGAAGATAGTCCAAAGCAAGTGCCACCTCTGAAATGTATTTCACAGCCATTTCTTCCTCAAAATAACCATAGATATGAAGTAGTGATTTGACATCACCACCAATGAGATATTCCATCACCTGTTGAGAAGGAGGTGGTGTAAAACCGAAGCTTAGTTTCGCTCTCTTAAATCAGACAGTGCTACACCATTTTGCTATCAGATTCTGTCCAATAAATTTTAAACACTTTCCTTACACATATATTTAAATTAAACGGTAAAAAAATCAGACTTTTTAAAATTCGAAACAATAAACAAAAACATCCAGGGCGTTCCCGTTGTTGTATTAATTTTCATTTTACAAAGACATGGGATTCCCGTTTTTGTATTGTGAGGCTCACTCACCAGGTACACTTTGGTCGCCGTTTGCAGAGAATAAAACAAGTGCACGATGAAGGGACTCTTGCTGAGAGCCAGTGCATCTCTCTCAGCCTTCATTTGATCTGTCATGTTTTTGTCGACCATGTCCGCTTTTCTCACCACCTGCGGAACAACAATGTTACCCGTAGTTGTGAAGTGCGTTGCTATTCGATCTGTTATTTAATCTAGCAGGAGCTGTAAATCGGGATAGCCTAGCAAGCAACTGGCTATCTGACTCACTAAAGACTCACCTTTATGGCATAAAGTCTTGAGTTACATTTCTTTCTTGCAAGAAAAACTTTTCCGAAGGCTCCTCGGCTGATAGGCTTCACTAAGACAAAATCTTCAATTGATGGGGGTTTGGGACCTTCATTCACGGCACTTGTGCGTGGAGCAGAATCGCTTTCTTCTCCCTCCATAACTACCTCACTAACGTTAGCCAGTCAAGCTAGCTAGCGATAGCGAGCTAATGTCAAAATGAGAGCTGGAAATCAAATGTATTTCTAATGGTGCACAGCGACGGAGATTACAAATGCTGTACAAATTAGCTCGACTACGTTAAACTTAAAACAAACTGCTAGCAAAGGTCGCTTTAGTACAATCCAGGCCACTTCACTTTGTTGCCCTCTCAAGAAAAAAGGCTAAGCGGTTTTTCTTCTATCACAACAACAAACACCTGACCATAGGCAATGTTTTGAAAATTTGAAATCCGCTCCACCTTGGGGCCCTATGTGATGCATACTTGCCAAAGCCTGTGTACTCCCTAAATCCTAATGTGCAACAACCTAAGTTATTGATTTAGAGTACTGTCAAGATTTAAAATTTACATCGAAAAACAATAAAATGCACTTATTCATGAAAACCTAAGGACGAGTAACGAACTGTTTTTTTAAACAGGCATCAGCTCGGGCACCTATACAAAGTTGAAATTGAATGTATTTGCCATTTTTCTGCCGAACACCACATACAATGTTTTGTTTTGTTTTGTGTCTAATTCAGCCTAAATTCAGTCCACATTTTGTCGTATATTTATTATGATTACAGTATTTTAAACAGTTTTATTTTAAACGATATGCATGGCATTGTATTTTCAGGTAACATCGTGTCAAGTGCTTGCATTTGGAATTGCATTTCTATTATTATTATTATTATTACAAATTCGATCTATGTTATACAATCATATGATAATATAATTACATTATAAGACAACTATGAACCAAAGTTAAAATGAATTTGAAATTCATATGAAATTGTATATTAATTACATGAAGGCAACTATATACAAAATGGACACAGAAAGAAAAATTCTGGCTTTGCTATTCCCTGAACCCCAAACGCAGTATGTATCTGTATGCATGTGTTCACAAAAATCTACCCCACATGCCAATTCCCCCAAACATGGCAGATCAGCGTGCGTAAGTTTGGCAGGCTGGATGTGGAGTCAGATAAAAACATGTAAGGCAAAAGAAGCCCTTTCATTTGGAATGCTTTTTTCCCCCATATGTATAGCATCTTCTCCATCTGGCAAAGCCCCCAACCACAGGACAACATTGTATCCTCCCTGATTTTATATGCAATTTCTCTGAGAAAACTGTGTAAACCAGTTTGCATTATGATAGTGTTGGTTTTATAAAATTTTATTAGATTTCAGTTCAATCATCATGACTATGATTTCTTGCGAATTTGATTGTGCATATGCCTTTTGATTCATATATCAAAACGATAGTTGTGAGTTTATTTATCTACAACATGTAAAAAAGGTATTTTTTCAGTGTTGCAACTTCCATGTCTTAATGTTTATAAGCAAGGTAGTAATCAGGGTTTAAAATGGCTATAAATTCAATCAATAAATTTTATCTGCTAAAAATGGAACCTCCATGTGTTCTGAGGTACATAACTCAAAAAATGTTTAGACTAGGACATTTATTTTAATATCAAATATGCTGGATGTTGTAGTCACTGTACACAAAAATCAACTAAAAATGAAGTGAATCAGGTGGGAGTATGGGTTGATTTGTGATGGAAATAACTACTTACATAAGAACAAACTATTTAACCCATCTATGGTGATTATTTAGCTTATGTAAACTTTTATATACCTATAGGACAAAATTACTTTCACATGTTATCTTACACTAATTTCTCCTGTGTCCCCTTCTTGTGCTGATGTAAGAAAATTTTAAATAGATTCTTGAAATTTACTGTATTGCTCTCTTTAAATGCAGCCATCTAAGTTCTAAATTCAGTCATTATATCAGCCAGTGTCATTAAATGCTTTTCGTAACTCTGCACATGAGGGGCACCATCCATCCGACCGGTGACTGACGTAATAATATTTAAACCGGTAGTAGTAGCTCTGAGCAGTCTGAAAAAACCTTTATAAAAAAGATATTTGAAACAAAACCGTATTGGCTAACGCCTTCTTCCTGTATTATTTGAACTACTGAAGTCTACTGAAGCAGGACCCGTAACCGGAACTTCTTATTCTGTACAGGAAGACTTGTTTAAACCTCTACCTCAACAATAATAGGAGTCTTCGGTCTGACCTCTTGACGAAGCCATTTTCATAATCGTCAGACTAGAGGAGGTTAGAAACAAGTGTGAAAAGCAGAAAGGACGGCGTTTATAATTAAGCCACAGGGGCAAACATCTTAGTATCTAGCTAGTTTATTCGATCTAGAACTGGAGAAGATGTTTTCCCTCTCGACTACGTTCCAGCCACAGGTAAGGAATTCCAAACAAATATTTTAATAAATACTTTGTGTAACCATGATAGCAGGCTATGGTAACGCTAGCAGGTACCACCCGAGAGCACAAAACAGACAGCCGCTGTAATGGAATATTTTTAATAAGCTGGCGGAGACATTTGTCTCCTTAACTACAGAAAATGCTGATTATATTTGCGCCAGCCATCCAGCGGTTTCAGGAGACCGAAAGTTTGCTAGTTAAATAAACAATGCAGTAAATGTTCGCTGAACAACCAGTGTAGCTTGCTAGGTAGCTAGCCTGTCAGCCAACTATGCACTTGACTGTGTTACGAAAGCGATTTGATTGTTAGCCTGCCGGCAACCTACTAGATATCGCCATGTAGTTCACCACAGTGGATGAACTCCTGTCTAACATGCATTTTAGTTGCCTTCCATGTGTGTTATTCAATGTAATATTTGGTTCCTAAGGAACATAGTTACATAATATCAGTCGAATGTTGGTTACGCAAGATGCATCACGTACTGGATGGAGGCAGGAAGGACAGTGTCACTGAGGTGAAGCTTGAGAGCAGAAACGTGTAGACAAACGCATGCACAGAAAATAGACTGATATTATCAGCCATCTCGTATCTTTTAATGTTTTAATGTGCAATTACTTTAGTACACACCGTGGCTCAGTATGTAGTTAGCAGCGTATTATTTTGTCTTCCAGAATGCTTTTATTTACTCTTGAAACACATGACATCTGTCGGCGCCTGTCTCTTTAGTCAATGCGGGGAACGTGTGCAATTCATTGCAGCGTTCTTGAAGAATGGTGTTGTTAGGGCAACAGATTCCCTTGTTATTTATGTAGCTAACTCCAGTGTTGCATGTTGTGTAAGTTACATATTGTGTGATTATGACATTGTACTTTCAGCCTATATAACGGTACAACACAGCTTTTAGGACACGGACCCCTAGCCACCCAGTCCGCAACCAAAAACAATCTATATATATCTGAGTTTTCTTCATAAATGCTCAAAATAAATTGAAGTTAAAGAATTGTTCCTACATTTTATGAGACATGGACCTCTGTTAGAGACGTGTGAATTAACTGTTGAGTTGAACTCCTTAAACAAAAGCTAAAATTAGGCCGACCGTATGGCTGTCACAATGAACTGATAAAGAAGCGCAGGGCCGTTAGCAGCCCGGGGAGGGGCTATGCCAGTGCGCCAGTCCCTATGTTAAAGCTGGTATTCCATTCTCTTGCATCAGAATCTTACTGAGTACCTGTGTACCTTCCAAAAGATCCAGTCTTATTTCTTATTGCCATTTAATGACTCACCTGTGCGTGTTTGACATGTGATTGCAAAGTAAATGTTTTCATTTTACACTCTATAAAGCACTGTTTAGCATTTTTTATGTTTATTGACACTGTATGTCATAAGCCTGATGTTTGCTTCCACACTGTAAGGGTTTAGTTGAGGATCTGGCTCTTCCAGAAGGTTGATGCGTACATCCTATTGGTTCTTGTAAAAACACTGACTACCATCTGCATGAATCACCTACTTTAAAAGTTAAAATGCAGGCTTATCTTATGTGTGACGCTTGTATCTGTTCTCATGCGGCAGTGAAATTTGTGTTGTTTTGTAATGACGCCTCAAATTATCCTGTATCGTTAGTCTCATCAGTACTTATGGCCAAGCAGAAGTTATCAGAAAGTGAAGATTTCTGGCAGACTGGTCTGATAATAATTATGTCGCTACAGACTACATTTAATTCCTACTTCATATTCAAATTACAGCTACTGAGAATGGTTACCATGGTGCTAATCACTGTTGCTGACTCTACAGTCAGTTATGTGTTGACCCGTGTGGCTGGCAGCCTCAGCTGACACTGGCGCAGTTCAGCTTTGACAGCAGACTGTGGGCTCCATGCCCACCCACCACTTAACAGGAAGAGCCACCCAGATTCCCCAGATTCATCCTTTAAAGTGTGGCGTTTGTAGTTGTTTTGAAACGCAGCCGGAACCACTGCGAAGCATATCAGTTTGGGCTCTCATCAGTATTGACCTAGAATGTACTTTATGACTCTTGGCCCAGTTTTTTATCCTGGGCAACCTTTGGCCTGTTGTGGTTAAGCGTGCCAGTGCTGCGTGCGCTGTGTGACTGTGGCTGCGTCTGTCTCTTGTCAGGTCACCGTTCCCCTGAGCCACCTGCTGAACACCCTTCAGTCTCTGAGGACCTCGGCCAGCTCCTCCATTCAGAGTCTCCACAGGGATAGGAGTCCTGAGGTAGACCTGCCGGCCTGCGAGGTACACCATCCCTATCAGCTGGAAATGTATTGATTAACTCAAACTAGACTCCGTGTCGTTTGTTGCTTTAGGCAATCTTGTTGTGAAAATGGGTCTTTTGTGGCATGACATCACAAGGTGCATGACATCACCAAGACAGTTTATTATTGAGATCTGTCAGAGGCAGTTAGTGCAGTGCATTTCAAGTAGCTTTAAGTCTTCCAAGTAACAAATTAATTACAGTAAATATTACACTTGAAGCAGTTAGCTCCCACCCTTACCTGGAACATCTCGCTCAGGTCACATTGTTACACGGTGTTCATTTATACAGCCAGATTATTTTACTGAAGCAATTCGGGTGAAGTGTAAGACGGCAGTGCCCTTCCATGGAATTGAACCTGTAACCTTGGTGGCAAGCCCAGCTCCCTACTCATTATATCTCAAGCTGCTGTCCAGATCTCATGTGTGGTTCATGGGTGTGTACACTGTTATTAAATGGGTATGCCTGGCCCCATCTGGAAGCAGTTAAAGACTCTCCTGTTGCCCGCTGGTGTGTGTGTCTGCAGCCATCATTGAACCTGAGGGAGCTGGGCTTGGTGGATCTGGGAACAGGGCAGCTGAACGAGCTGCTGAGCAGACTCCTGCCCCGCCCCATCTGGGAGGAGCCACCCTGTGTCCCCCCAGTCCAGCACAGCTGGAGGACCTCCCACGTCTCCACAGACTCCTTCTTCCGCAACAAACACGGTACAAAACTGCACCCCCACCCACCCTCCTGCACACCTGACACCTGACACCTGGCCTGAGAACGGGGCCCAATGAGGAGACTCTTGTGTTTTCAGAGAAACCTCTTTTAGTACCTAGTGGAAATGTTTTGAGCTTCTTTTTTTAACTTAAGGATTTTTCTTCATGTATCTTGTTTGAGGGTATGCATGAAAATTTGTTACGATATGAGCAATTTTTTTCCTAATGTGTCGTCGTTTCACATCGCAGTTATTTTTGGTTTCGGTTGCCAAGAACCTTGTTTTAGTTAGTAAGTTAATATTTGTTTTGGTGCTTTAGTTGTCTCTTGCATGTACTCATACTGACCCCTGTCCTTGTATGTCACTGTCCCAGGGTTCTCCCAGAGAACGGGGGGAGTGTTTGGCTCCCCATTCCTGTACAGACAGACCCCCACCCCCCTACAAGCAGCATGTTCAGATATACAGCACTGGTCAGGTGAGTAACGGAGCAGTTTAAAAAGACGGATAAAAAGAGGTACATATAAAATAAAACTAAAATATTTTAGTAACTGAAGTCTTAAATTATCAATTTTTACCAATTTTCAATTAAGGCCAGAGTTTTTAACATTTAACCATTCTGCCTGCATTGGTGTTGCTGGTGGCAAGAATCACACACTTGCCATGATGAGGGTCAGACGGTGATAAACCTTAATAATTGGTTTATGGCCATTGAATCTGTTAATTTAAAGACTGTTATGTCTTTAAATTAATGGCAATACCAATGAAGGAAAAGAAAAAAGGCACATGTCAGTCTGACTGGGGACCATGAATGAAACCGTTTTCATCCTGAATTACCCCCTGAATTTCACAACTGGAATGCAAATTTATAGGCACTAAAGCAAAGTAAAAACACTTCCATTTGTCTGCAGCATTGTTTAAAATCCATTCAACAGACCTGAACTATTTGTTTTTATTAATATTTGTTTTGCTGCCCCTTTCAGTGTGGGTCCAGAGCCGGGGCTTTAAAACGCTGAAGTCAAAAACCAGGCGCCAGAACTCTGAGTACGAGAGCCCAGCAGAACCAGATGGCTACACTCCAGCCTTCATGAAGGTTTGCTGCCACCGTCCTGTTCATTCACTCTCTGTTAGCCGTTCTGTGGCGCAGACGCTGTTGCCATGTTCATTCACTCTCTGTTAGCTGTTCTGTGGCACAGCCGCTGTTGCCATGTTCATTCACTTTTATTTAGCTGCTCTGCGGTGGTCCTCAAAAGCCCCTGGCTCACTTCTGTCACCCTGCGATGCGTTCCCCGCATAACTAATGTGAAGTTTTTCTGCTCAGCAGTGTTCACAGGAATTTGATTTAGTGGTAGCGTGCAGACTGATGGAATGTTGTCCAACTGGAAGTGCCCATCTGTATTTGTATGCCCATGAGTATCAGAAGCAAAAAAAAAAAAACATGATTTATAAAACATCACAATGCTCTAACTTTTGATACTTGTGTACATTTTAATGCAAGTACTGTTGTACTTAAACTTAGGCAGAATTTTAAATAGAGTGCTTCTAATTTTAGTCAAGGAATGCCTCAACACGAGTAGCTCTGCTGTTACAGAAGTTGTGTACTTTGCCCACCTTTGCTTTTAATCTATTTTATATAGCATTTAACCATGTCTGAGGTGCTTGTGGATTTATTTGAATATTTGTGTGGTTGGTGCTTGGAGTTTCGGTCATAAGCAGTGGTATTAGAAGTAAATCACGCCTGGATCGGGCTAGCTTTCGTCTCCCTCGGAAAGGGCTTTTCATAACTGCAGAACAGCGTCTCATGACTGGCCTCTCGGAGGGTGCCTGATCTCATGGTCCCTCCCCCTTCACCTCAGGGGCTCCTGATGAAAGACACCGCGTCCGAGGCGGAGAGCATGGAAAAGCTGGAGAAACTGAAAAACCTGCCCGAGCACCAGCACGACGCGTTCAAGACCGGATTCGCAGAGGGATTCCTGAAAGCCCAGGCCCTTACCCAGCGGACGCAAGGCATGTGGCGTATCTTTATTAAAAATCACGTGTTCGTCTTGCTTACTTATTTATTTATTTTGCTTTGTGTTGCATGTGTCAGCTGAGTGCCCTCCAGAATCATGGTGCAGAGTGTATCGGTGTTCATTGCATGCTGCTGCTTGTTAGTGATTGCCAGTGAAGGAACCTGTTAGAAAATCTTCCATACCACTCATCCCCTGCAGCCAAAGCTATATTGTTGGACCTGCATATTCTTAATGGCCGGGAATTTACAAAATTTCATATTTGTGATGCCAGTGAGACCCAGAGCGGCAGTGCAGGGAACGTTCCTATCAGTGGCCACTAGGTGGAGCCGCTGCACAGAGCATGTCACTCCTCTGGGCTTGTGATTGATTGAGAATATACTCTCATGTGTTGCTGTGTTTTATTTTGTGGCAGATTCTTTAAGGAAGACGCGGTTAATCTTGCTGGTCCTCCTTTTGCTGGGCTTATACGGGCTTTCAAGAACTCCCTTCTTATCGGGTAAAGGCTCCTTTTCTGATACTGGTTTGTTTCAGTTTTTTATCGTTTCTCATCAGTCACACCATAAAAATCACATTTTGAGTAGACATAGACTAGATTCAGCATGTTCTTATCATCTGACCTTAATCAAGCACCTGCTCCCTAATCAACCACCAGCAGCGTGTTGCTCTAAACTTGAAATGATACCTTTTTAAATTTGTTCTAGAACATTCACTGCATGATTGTCAGGAAATATAACTCTGTGTGGGCATTTGTCGTCATGCCTTGCTTTGCTCATACTTTTTAAGAGGACGGTCGCCTCTTTTATCCACACTCATTGATCCAAAGTTGAGGTGGTAAGGCGCTGGTCAAATATCTGGAAAGAATATCCTTCAGGATTTTAGTTTGTTACTTCCATGGATGTGGTTGCCTTTCTGTCGCAAAATCTGTAACAGCATTAATATGATCTTGGCACCTGCAGATTTAGTCATTGTTAGTGAATCGTAGTCTTACAAATGGCAAAAAAAATGAAACATTGGGCTTCAGTGAAACGTAATGTTTGTAAACACTGTTTGTAAACACTAATGTGTTTAAACACCTTATGTCATGTGTAACATCCATGTATATAGCTAAAGAGGATTTACAGTGAGTACAAACAACAGGCCTCATTTAACAAGAGTTTACGCATGTGTGTAAATGTTTATATATTTTTAGCAGATATACTTCCACTGAGATTTGGAAATTCTCATCCACCATCAGTAGTTAGCACTGAGGTCTCACAGCCAGAAGGAGCCAGGTTTGATTCCGGGCCCTCTTTGTGTGCAGTCTGCATGTTGCCCTTGTGTTCATTTTTGTTTTCTCCAGGTTCTCCAATTTCACACAATCTGTGTGTGTGCGTGTTCACGTGCGTCCATGCGTGCGTGTTGCATGTGTGTAGGTCGGAGGCCCTGTCTGTCTGGTCCTGCCATGGGCTATGACCTGTCCAGTGTGTCTCCCTGTCTTACGCAGTGCATGCTGGGATAGACTCCAGGCCCCCACTGCCTCCCTAGATATAGATAACCGATGGATGGATGTGCAATTCATCTTTTATAACAATGAGATTAAACGTTTAAGTTTATACATGAGTAAGTGCTTGATAAATGAGGCCCACCAGTGAGAGTGCACAGAAAACCAGTTCTCTCCTTTTCATGTGTTCATCGCGGTAATTTGCGCACTGATAATGGCGTCATTCAGTCCCCATGATTCACTGTGCGTTCATTAGAGACCTCACAGGGCCGCTGTGCTCCACGGGGCCATCCTCTCTGACGCTTTTGCCGTTCTGGACAGTACGATTCCGCACCACCTCGGGCCTGGACGCCGCTGTGGACCCCACCCAGATGAAGAACGTGACGTTCGAGCACGTCAAGGGGGTGGAGGAGGCCAAGAACGAGCTGCAGGAGGTAGTGGAGTTCCTCAGAAACCCCCAGAAGTTCACCGTCCTGGGCGGGAAGCTCCCCAAAGGCAAGAGTAACCCTTATCCTGTCTGAAAACTGACCGCTGGAACCCACTCTCTCACGCACTTTGACTTAAACAGTCATGAACTTGTGTATCTAACTGGTGCATTCTGGGAAATATCCACCAATTGAAAACAAAGTGGCACTAACCTTCAAAGCAGATGTGTGTGTGAGCACATTACACTGTTAAAGTTTAGCTTGATAGTTTCCTTCCTTCTGAATAAAAAAAAAAAAAATGAAAAGAATCAGTGCTCCTTTTCAGAACTGTAGTCATGACCTTTGATTCCTGCAGTGGATACATGTGTACTTTTTTCTTTTTGTGTATTTGTTTTTTTGTTGTTTTTTTTTTTTTTTTTTTACCTCTCATGCTGAAGTTTGCGTTGTTCTCACGTCCTCTCAGGTATCCTGTTGGTGGGCCCCCCGGGCACCGGGAAGACGCTGCTGGCGCGAGCCGTGGCTGGAGAGGCGGATGTGCCCTTCTACTACGCCTCCGGATCCGAGTTCGACGAGATGTTCGTGGGGGTGGGGGCCAGCCGTATCAGGAACCTCTTCAGTGAGTCGGCCCCTTCGCTCCTCTGTGATGAATTATGGGAAGGGAAATGGGAGAACCACGAACGCATGTTTTTAATTGGCTGAAATGATGAAAATGCTTATGTCAATTTGTCATTATATTTCATGTCTGTATTTCATTTCTTCAGATGTTGGAATTTAACAGGGTGACTTACACACTGAAAATATCCATTTATATGGCTGGATTTTTACTGAATCAGTTCATGTAAAGTACCTCGTAATGGCAGCAGTTCACTACCTAGGACTCAAACCAGCAAACCACAGTGCAAGCCCAGCTCTCCAACCCTTGTGCTGCTGCACTGCTGCCCTTTGTGGGAAGGGGAGGGCCGGGGAGTGGTGAAAAGGCTGTATTTGATTAGCTGGCAGTGATTTAAAATGGTCATGTCCTTTGCCATCATCTCTAAACTCTCTTTCATCTGTCTCTCTCTCCTTCCTCAGGAGAGGCCAAGGCAAACGCACCTTGTGTGATCTTCATCGACGAGCTGGACAGTGTGGGAGGGAAGAGGGTGGAGTCTCCCATGCACCCCTACTCCAGACAGACCATTAACCAGCTCCTGGCTGAGATGGACGGGTATGCGCCACCTAGAGTGGGGCCAGGGCAGAACAGTGGGAGGGAAGAGACATCACACCAGTGCAGACTGTGCCAGGGGGGCCACTGGGTCACACATAGTGGGCTGCAGTGGATGCTTACCTATTTCAGTTTTTACTGGTTTTCTTTGGAAAATTATCAGATTTTTTAACAACCATAAATGACAATTGGCTGATGAACAGATTTTTCAGTCAGAAAAATATGTACATGATACTGCTGTCATATTTTGGTAAATGGTGCCAAACGGAGGTCTTCATTCATGATGCAGGACAGAATACGATGTAACCCAGGACAAGTTTTTAGCTCCTCTCCTGTAGCATTGTCCCATTAGCAAAGCTTACTTTACGTTGTAATAGCTGTAGAACTCCACTAATGGACTGCAGAGATCAACTGTTTGGTGATAAACTGACAATTCTTACTGTTTTTCTGTCTTCTGAATTAGTTGGGAAAAAGACCTATAGTTGTAACTCCACATTCCACAAAATAATGCATAAGACATGTTCCTAAAAGCACACCAACAAACTGTCTTAAAAGCTGCACATTTTTAGCTGCTTTATAACTAAGGTGGTAGCATATTGATACTTAGCATTTGCTGAGGTAAAGAGACAGGTTTAAATCAGAACGGCGTGTATTGATTAGCTTGCTCTGTGATCTGCCCCTCTGCAGGTTTAAGCCAAACGAGGGGGTCATCATCATTGGAGCCACCAACTTCCCAGAGGCTTTGGATAAGTAAGTCTGAGGGTGAAATTAAAAAGCCATTACTTCCCTACGGGCCTCTCCGCCCGCCGGACTCCGCTCGCAGCGCCAGACATCAAAGATGGCCGACAGGTCTTAAGGGTTCAGCAGGTCATGTTCACAACGTCGGATTTCTGCGGCTTAAGGCCGCCTGAAGCCGTGCGTAAAATGTCAGTCACATGAGGTGGGCCAATGTAGCCTTTTCCCAGCTTTCTTTCTGTCTTATGGTGATTCTTATTCTGTGCGTCCTGTAGCTAGCTGGAAAAAAAGACACCAAAACTACACAATGAAGCTGTGTTTTTTTTTTTTGTTTTACCCTGCTTTGACAGACTCAGGAGACTTTTTTGGATAAAGTAGTCTCTTTCTTAGTGACAGATTCTTGCTGCGTTAGGTAGTTCTGCTCTTCCCATTTTTCAGAGACCTTTTTGTCCCCTTCTTTCCCCCTGCCCAGTGCGTTGGTGAGGCCCGGCAGGTTTGACATGCAGGTCACCGTTCCCCGGCCCGACGTAAAGGGCCGCACTGAGATCCTGGAATGGTACCTGAAGAAAATTAAGGTGGACTCTGGTACGTGTGTGAAGGAGTGCTGCCAGCCCATATAGAAGGATGCATTACCTGCACACAGCTTTGACATAGCAGTAGGGTTATATTAGTTACTATACATGATGCAGAAAAATGTAATGCTCAGTATCTAGTGGAAAATCGTATGGCCCAGACAGCTAATATTTGGTACTTGTTGCTCAAATTTATGTACCATCTGTAACACTACAGAACCATAGTGACATAACCTAACATCACGTTATTGTGCAAATTATGACTAATGGTGATCTATGACACTATCAGGCTTCACAAGCAACATGGCCTATTGTTGCACTAGCATTCACATAGTGTCTGGCAGTGGCCTGTGAAAATACATCAAACATCACGGAGGGTACAGTGTGGTGAGACACCAGGATCAAACAGAGGTGGAACTTGTGAAGGCTGGTTCCCATTCTTCACTACCTGCCTATAACCTGTTGCTAATATTATGTGTTGATGGCTGTCACTCCGTACCCCTTAGCGGTGGAGGCAGAGATCATCGCCAGGGGAACTGTGGGCTTCTCGGGGGCGGAGCTGGAGAACCTGGTCAACCAAGCGGCACTCAAGGCTGCAGTGGACGGCAAGGACATGGTCACCATGAAGGACCTGGAGTTTTCCAAGGACAAGATCCTCATGGGTGAGTGGCCATTTCAGCTGAGGGGGATTCACTGATTCTGATTCAATAAAGGGGTGTTGGTGAGTTTAGGCTTTCTTTAAACACACCTCTTGGGCCTAGTAGGCTTAAACCAATTGACAGTAGGTAGTTCTGTCTGTAGCACTATTGGATAGTGTTCTGCACTTTTTGGGTTTCTCTGTGTGTTCAGTGTGAACATTGATGAATGCAGGTTCAATGTAATCTTTTGTAATTTAATTCAATGTAAGCATGTTAGATTTTCCTCAAGAGTTTAAAAAAAAAAATATTAGCTCTTGGATGACCTACATGCTTTTCTTTCTCAATCTGCAGGACCAGAACGAAGGAGTGTGGAAATAGATAAGAAGAACAAGACCATCACAGCGTACCATGAGTCTGGCCATGCCATCGTCGCATATTACACCAAAGACGCGATGCCCATTAACAAAGCTACCATCATGCCTCGGGGCCCCACCCTGGGCCATGTGAGTATGCTGCATTCAACACAAAACTGGAGTTTGCCTTAGCCACTTAGAAAACCATTTCACAGTCATAGTGCACATGCATGTGAATGTCTTTCACGCATGTATGTAGCAGGTAAGCATATTATCTGTTTGCATGAAGCAGGACTCATTTTAAAGGTAGATCTAGCTTGTGCCTTTTACCTTCAGCTTTTATTCACAAAGTAAATTATATAAGTTAATACGTTACATTGAAGAGAGTTTGTTTCACAGTTTAGCCTTGATTTCTCCAGTTGCAATGGCATTACGTCTGTAGGGTTTAGCCAGATTTGGCAGCTGCTTCCCAGATGCTTTCGTAATTTTGACATAGCTGCACAACTTCTGGCATGCAAATCCATGGCATGGCTGAATCGGCCAATCAGGATCGGACCTGGTGCCCATGTGACAGTGCTTCGTATTTGCCTGCATGCACATGAGTGTGCAAGTGTCAGAAAATACTTTACCCAGTGTTTAGGGACCCACTTTCATTCATGCAGAGCATGAAAGTTTCAGCCACTGGTGTAACTTCTGTGACTTAGACTCTGTTCGCATAGGCATTCCACACGACCTGAGAACAACAGGAAATGCCCGTTTGTCTAAAGCAGTGGTCATTTTAAAGTAGTCGCCTCCTCCCGCAGGTGTCCATGCTCCCTGAGAATGACCGCTGGAGCGAGACCCGCTCCCAGCTGCTGGCACAGATGGACGTCAGTATGGGTGGCAGGGTCGCCGAGGAGCTCATCTTTGGGAACGAGTACATCACCACAGGTGAGGGCTCCAACATGGAAACACAAAAACCGGTGATGGACAACTCGGGATTCAGTGAAACCGAAATGGGAGGAGATGCCATGTAATATCATGGCTCTCTGATTTTGGCCAGTGACTGTGCTTGGCTGTGGAAAGAAGAAAATGTTGATTGGTCAAAGCAAGTCAATGATTGACAGTTGAGTGTTGCTCCACCCATAACAGGGACATGAAACCCTGTTTTACCATCGATAATGAAAGCATATAGAAGGAAAAGTCCCCTCAGCCCGACCCAGACCTTTATTTATTCTGGGGTACATCCAGTGTGAGCTTATCAGTGCCTGCATGTGAAGGACATGCACGTGATTCTCAAAGCAGCTCATTTTATGCCTTTTTTTCCCCCCTTCAGGTGCATCCAGTGATTTTGATGGAGCTACTAGAATAGCGAAGATGATGGTGACCAAGTTTGGAATGAGTGACAAGGTGAGAGCGCCGTTGGTTCATCGTTCGCTGACACGCGTTCGGACGCCTGCGTAGTGGGGAGAGACAGGGCCATCGCAGAAGCTGGCAAGGCGCAGAAGACGCTTGCTTTTCTGCTGAAGTACCTCTGAAGGCTTTGCACCGGGAAGGTGGCGTCAGGGCGATCTCATGTACACACATTCCAGTCCAGACTCTAATCCCCCTTTATCCTAATCCTTTCTCCTGCTCCAAGTTCAGCCCCGTTCTGAGTGCCTGACACCCCACACACATGGCCAGGGGTCCTACCCCTGTACTTCTGAAGATACTGGCCAGGGCGGTGGAGCATTTCTGTCCATTTTGTCTCAGTGTCAGTGTGTGAATGTTAAGGATTAGGATTGGACTCCTGTGAATGTTTGGGTGCTGTTATCTCTTGCATGAGATGTAAAATCAAGGTCTTATCTCATTGCAGACATTCAAGAACGCATTAACTTTATTGTTTAAATTTTATCTTGGATTCCTTGGTGTCCAGCCAAATCCCAGCAGCATTGAATGCTGATTGTTGGGCAACAAAATGGCTGCCTTCACTTAACCCAGGAGTGGGGAGCTAATCAGTGATCGTGAAGAAGCTCTTTTAGTCTAATTTAACTGCAATTCTTCTGCACTCCAGATGCCAGGAAAAGAAAGTGGAGAAAAACTGAAAATTACTAAAACTAACTCTGCAATGTCAGAAAGCTACAAAATGGGATTTATAGTTGTGTGAAAGACCTTAGGCATCTCAAACCTATATGCTGTAAAGGTGAAGCCAGGGCGTAACAAATCCGCTGTGTTTGTCTGGTTCCAGCTTGGGGTCATGACCTACTCTGACCTGTCCAAACAGAGCCCTGAGACCCAGGCAGCCATTGAGCAGGAAGTGCGTGCTCTCTTGAAGGTAAGTCCGTCTACTCTCTGTCAGGTCACAGGTGTAACGAGGACCAGTGGGGGAGTTTGGGGGAGGCCCCCAAAATCAGGTCAGGGAGGCCCCTCTAGGGGGCCTGCCTGCACTTACCTGGAGCCCCCTCCAGAGGGCAGAGTCCATAACAAATTTCAGTGCACAAACCTGTTGCATTTTGTTTGATACATCCAAGTTTCCCTAAGTGTCACAGTAACACTGTCCTACCGTGAGACATCACAGGTGTGACCAACGGACTTAACGGTCTGCCTTGTCTGTGTAACAGTACCCCAAGGAAATCTTTGTTACTTAAACAGTCTTGGTGGGACAAAACCCAATTGTATCTGTCTGCTTCAGGGACCAGTTCAAACCGGTCTTTTGACATAGGCCAGAATGAAACCGGTGATTTCAAGGCAATGGAGCTTAGGCAGTGTTTTCAGAGGGTACCTTAACTGACCGACTGCTTGGGTGCACTCAATGGTTGAAAGATTGTGAGTTCTACTTTTTTTGTTTTTGTTTTTTTTCCCTGCAAATACTTTATAGTAAGAAACTGCCTGACTTGGGATAGCAAGCACAGTGAGACAAAGAGACAGAGAGGGCTTGCGACAGCTGGCTGGCAGTCAGTTCGAGCGGGGTTCCCACAGGGACAAGCTGAAGGACTCCTGGGATTGAGTGCGTCTCCACAGAGAGACGGCTCACATCGTGCGTCATTTAGGGACCTCGTCATTGGCCGGCAGGCTTGGCATGATCGGAGGAAGGGGGGCCGGGGGCGGGCGCTCTTTGTCACGGCGGAGTTTCCGATGCCCTCTCATACATTTCAATGTCCTCTCCTCTAACAGGAGTCGTACGAGCGTGCCAAAAGCATCCTGAAGACCTACAACAAAGAGCACAAGAACCTGGCCAACGCGCTGCTGACCTACGAGACGCTGGACGCCAAAGAGATTCAAATGGTGCTGGAGGGGAAGGCTCTGGAGTCCAGATGATGCGCCCCCTAGAGGGAAGGCATGGGACAGCGTGTGGGATTTCTCAGTGTAAATAAACACATATGCATCAGAACAGTGGAACAGGAACCTTGGGGGGAGGGGAAAAAAACATGGATATTGGGTTTTTATCTTTTTCCCTACATAAGTACGAACACCGAATACACCCTTTCATTACTTTCAGTGTCTTTATTAGTATACAACATTTCATTTCATCTCTGTCAAGAGTTCCCCTTCCAAGTCCTCATTATCTTTGGCACAGCCAATGGACTGGACCTCCAGAACTGAAGCAGCTCTGCTGGTCAGTGTTCTCCTCAGACACTCAAAGCCAGTGAAAGAATTTCCCTCTCCGCTGGTGAATTTGAGCTCTGCAGGCTCCGGAAACAGTGCAATAAATAACTCCCATAGGTGGCACAGCCCATGTCATGTGGCCATCTTAGCTGTGTGTGTCTCACGGCTCAGAGGCCTCCATTTTCTTGTCCAAAGCACGTTTAGGTGCTTGCTGAGCAGGGTTACACCCCCATGCATGTAATCAAATAAGATGTTGACCTCAAAAGTAAAAACTTCAAGCATTTGAGCCAATCCGTCATGGGTAGCTTTTAATTTACAGGCTGTACATGCACTTGTTTTTCCTTTTTTCTTATTTTTTTCAGTGTGGGACCTGGAGTAGGAGAGTTAGTGGAAGAAGTTACTTTTACATTGCAGCCTTCCTTATTCTCCTCTTGGCAAATGTATGGGAATAGGATCACTGACTGTGATGTCACACAGTACTGTCGGACACATTGGAATGGCTGAGCCCTTCTGTTCCAAAGTGATGCACAGTCACATGGCCAGGCTTGTGTCTTGGTCCTCCTCTTCTGTCCACAGGAAGATTTCTGAAATGCTGTAGATAAGAGAATGTAAAATGTGACGAGGCCTTGTTGTCAGGGAGCCTGTATTCTGTTCATATTCATTTCACTTTCCTGAGAAGGGTGTGTTAACATTAAGAATTCCAAAAAGGTCCCAGTTTTTTCCAACATAGGCTTCTGTGTACAGTTTTCACACACCATTATTACAATAAAAACAGCCTTCAGATTTAAATTGAAGGTCCATTATTTTGAAATATTTTTGGTGAGAGTACAGTTTGCAGCGAACTATGTCCTGAGTTGAAGTGAATTGACTCTCCTCGCCTTTTTTTTTTTTTTTTTTTTTCCCAGTCAAAATGAAGTCAGTGTTGTCACTATAAGGGGGATGTCACATGACAAATATAGTCATAGTTTTGGGTGTAACCTATCTTTTATCCAGTGTGTAACTTATTTATGTACTTTATAAAGTACTTTGGATTTTATCTGGCCTCAGTTACAGGTTTTTAATCCCTGTCCCTTGCTCTGTGACTGCGCAGGATCTGAAAGGGGCGGCTGTATATAAGTGTATGTTAGGATTATCTGTCAGAAACTGCGTTGTTTTGGTTTTTAAATGAACCCCCAGGTGCTTTGTCTGTCTGAATCATAAATGGAGATTTGAATCTGAAATAAAGCATATTCTGGCAATTTATCTTGCTTGTGTGCTTGACAACATTGAGGGCATATGGTCACTGAAAGTCCCCTGGCATTTTGCAAAGAATTGTGGGTATTAATTCTCAGGTCCCAGGTAAAAAGCTGGCTATTTGTCTGACCACCTAATCATCTCCTAGACCTGATTTGGCCATATAATCCCATGAAGTGACTCTTTTCTTTGATTCCCAGGGCATCACTAAGTGAATAAGGTTGTTGTACAGTTGAACCAGTCTCACTTTTAGATCAAATATTATTTTTCAAAATGTTCCTGTTTGCTTGCTGACCCAGCATGTGTCATCTCACCTGGCTTCTACAACTGTGCATCGGAGTAATGGAGATCAAAGGTGAACCGATGTGAATAAATTTCTATTGTTTAGGCTCCTTTTTGCTCAAAGCCAACTGAAAGTGTACACAAATGCAATGTAATTGTCTTCATAATTTTCAGAAATGGTCATTGCATTTAGATCTGTTGGTGAATGAGCACACCATTTAAAAGGGTTTGTCAGGTATAGGACTGTGCACTGTGCTGTACACCAGGGGTCTCCAGGTGTGTCCAAGAAGAGCCAGTGTGGATACAGGCGTTTGCTGTAAGCCCAGCACTGAAACACCTGTAATCAACGTTTTGAGTGAAGTTGCATGGTTGAATTGCACTGTATTTTTAGCTCCAGGCTATAACAAAAGCCTGCATTAGCTCAAAGATATCATAGTGTTTGTTGTTTCTTACATACAGAAGTTGGCGTGGATCATGCGTGACAACCCCTGTTATAAAACTCTCCGAAACATTTTTATTGCCAATCCTTCAGGTTTCCATTTCAGGTAATTGGAATGTGGGTCCTTTGTTTAGCCAACTCTAAGGGTATACTTAGAGCTGCGTTTGGGGGTGTTCCAATGACCTACTAATTCAACAAGGCCCCCTTTGTTGAACACTTGTCTATTGAAAGGACTATCGGTGATTCGGTGACACACATTTCCTTGAAAGCGTATCATTACATAGTCGCATTTCTCCAACGTTTTTACCATGTGTAATTCTGCGTAGCGTATCACAGGATAAAGTAACTTCTTAAAATGTTATAA
Source organism: Albula goreensis (assembly GCA_022829145.1). NCBI lineage: Eukaryota > Metazoa > Chordata > Actinopteri > Albuliformes > Albulidae > Albula > Albula goreensis. Next base: position 4,326,545 of record CM040753.1, on the reverse strand, counting down.
ATTGGTTCACTTCCCTTTTTTTTTTTTTTTTTTTTTTAAAAGGACACTCTTAAACGGTGTCTCCGAATCACCAGGTCCCAGACAGATTTCAAATTAAATCAGCAAAATGAAACTGTATTTCGGCCTTGTTTTGAGTTTATTAGGGTGCGTGTAATGTGTGCCAGTGTGCGGGTCCTAGGTTACTATATATCCCAAAGAAAAGGGCTGGAGACATTTGTCATGGTGAGTGTTTTTGCTCTCATGCAAAAAGATTGATTTTAGCATACAAATTGTCCTCAAACATTTCTTTCTGTCACACACACACGGGAGCGAAGGAGAGAGTTGGATATTGGGGGGGGACACGACTCACTACGTCTTAATTAGAGAAACTAGATACAAAAATACAACAGGCCTGTGTTATTGGGGGGACAAAAGTATGCCCCCCATTACAGAGCCCCTCCACACACACACACTCTCACCATGTACAATCTAATAAAATGTAGACTCTGTCCACACAGACTCACATCATTGTTGTGTGCAGGTTAAAATATACTGTATCTGATGAAATGGCAGTAAAAATACACATTTTATCTGAGTAAAGCACACGGTAAGCCTCCACTTTTCGATGAATGAGGACCATCAGAATGTCTACAGTGACAGAAGATTCTCCTTGAAAATTCAGAAAGATCACCATAACATCAAAACAACTGTAAAACATTTTTTTTGTGAAATCAGTCCCAGCAAGGAAGATAATGAGAGATTTTCTGATATGTCCAGTTCATGTTAATATAATGAATACATGAGTAAATTAGTCAATAATGTATATCAAAATCATCTACACACATACAGCAGGTTCAGCTCAGACTAATTAAAGTGCAGAGAAAATGGAAAGAGTGGTCTTTGTGTCTTTGTGTGTAAGCACTGTATCACCTGGGCACTGGAGGCTGACCTTACCTGGGCACTGGAGGCTGACCTTACCTCCACACTTAACCCTCCAATTACAGGCTTCTGTTACAGATTGCCAAAATAAAGGCTCTTTGTCATTATGAGCAAAACCACTCAGAGCACAGGTTACCCTTAAATAAGCAAAGACATTGTCTTACACACAGGAAATGATATAGAAATCCGACTGTTCCTGGACGCCCCCCCCCGTTACCTCGCCTCCTAACTGTAGGGATCGATTATCAGATGAAAGAACCTATATAAAGAGGAACAGGTTGCTGAGAATGCTCAACAGTCACAACATGAGGTAAGTGATCGCTGTCATTAACCATGAGCACATAGTGAGAACTGTGCATTTAGAATGTCTGTTTCATACAGCAGATGAGATGATATGAGAGTTATGACAATATTCTGCTTATGACTCGTGGCGATTTTGTGTGTCACTTCGATAACTGGTTTGTACTTGAAGCTCTTGCTGTGTTCGTGTTAATGTGTATGTTGTGATTGTGTGTCCTGTGTTATGCATTTTGATATGCTTTAATTCTCCCCCTCCCCCATTTTGATTGTCTTATTGTGTGTTTTCTTATACTTTGTGTAACCTGGTGAAGCCAAAGACACATTTCCAGAAATGGAAAAATCTAAATCTATCTATCTATCTATCTATCTATCTATCTATCTATCTATCTATCTATCTATCTAATCTAATCTAATCTAATCTAATCTAATCTAATCTATCATTTCTGTGAGAATCCAAACATTTTAAACACTGTGCCTTGTATCTTCCATGCTCCAGTAACAGGGGATAGCTGCATTCAGGGTCAAATAGTGAGTGGGAAAAACAGATGATGATCTGATCAGAAAATTGTACCTGTCCTGAAGAAACTGTAAGATGGAGGACTCGGATGAAGATATTGCTGTTGTAGGAATAGGGTGCCATTTCCCTGGAGGTAAAATCTAAACCACTGTATAAGTTACCGTATAGGTTATTATTTTGTTCAATACATTTTTAAAAAAAAAATGATTTCATGATTTTCTTGTATTCTTATTTAAGGTGAAGGCCTTGACAATTTCTGGAAGGTTCTGTTGGAAGGAAAGAATTGTGCTGTGGACATTCCAGAGGAGCGTTTTGACAGTGCATTCTGGTATGATCTGGATGACAGGAAGGCTGGGAAGACACAAACTGCCAAGGCTGCACTGATTGATGGGTAATGTAGTATAGTAGTATAGTGAACATAGGTTTATGAACCATAATTACCTTTTATTATCAACCTTAATTACTGATTATGTCATAAAGTGTGCATGACAGGGTTTCATTCAGCGACACTTAGGAGGAAGTGGGAAGTCCTTTTGAAGTCTATCCTGTAAGTGGCTGTGAATGAAACGTGTCTGCACAATGACTAAACTGTCAAATGTGAAGCCTGTATTGATTTATCACAGAAATCGTGTGTGGCTCGTTTTCCAGGTTAAATGAGATTGACCACAAGTTCTTCGGCATCACCGAGGCTGAAGCAGATTTAATGGACCCCCAGCAGAAGCTCCTGCTGGAGTGCACCTACAGAGCACTGGAGAATGCTGGGATACCGATGGAGAAGGCCAGCGCAACCAGAACTGGGGTTTACATTGGTATGAACTTTCATTTTTCGATGAAATCAAAGCCATGTTTAGCCACTAGATCTACGTATGTTTTGACCACATTGTATATTTCTGTAATATTCCATATACGCTGCAAGTTCCAAGTCATCTACAAACCATTGGTCCGGCACAGCAGTGTAGTGTAATGAATAGAGAGTTGGATTTTTGATCCTGAGATTGCAGGTTCAGTGCCACCAAAAGGGCACTGCTGGTGTTCCATACTGCTTCAGTAGAACTATCCAGCTGTATAAAAGGATTGTGTGTGAAAATGTGAACCTCTGTAAGTTGCTCTGGATAACAGGAAATGTCTGAATGTAATTTGTGGATGACAAGTCAATATCTTGTAGTTTTGCACCCATCACACAGTCCATGTCATTAAAGGCATTTACTTGCAAAGTGTAAGCTGAGTCTACATAGGCGACCACGATGTTGCTAGCATCGTTAGCATGTGATTAATGAAGCATACAGGAAACTGGCTCATCGCCGACATTCACTTCTGGTGGAATCATTTGCAACTTTCAAGATACCTGACCTATCCCTTTAAATGTTGCGGGTCAGTGTGGTGTATGTAATATATGTAATTTGTGATTCAAATGATGGTCTAATATAGAAAAACTCATTCTTATAGGTCTCATGAACAGGGACTACGAGACTCTCCTGAACAACAGCCCCACGACCATAACCCACTACAACGGTACAGGGACAGCCATGAGTATAGCTGCCAATAGGATCTCCTACACCTTCAATTTCACTGGACCCTCATTGGCTATCGACAGTGCTTGCTCCTCCTCCCTTGTGGCTTTACACCTTGCGGCTCAAGCTATTAGACAAGGTAGCAAAACCTGTCATTTATGACTGACATTTTGTCGTTTATTTATATTACTCTTTTTTAACCATGCAGGTAAACTTGATTATTTCACCAACTGTGGTTACAAATGGTTGCAGAAAATAAGCCTTTTTTCCTAAATATTTTTCCCAGGAGACTGTGAGATGGCCGTGTGTGGTGGGGTCAGCTGCATCCTGGAGCCGCGAGTCTTTGTTGCTCTCAGCAAAGCCAAAATGATCTCACCTGAGGGAACCAGCAAACCTTTCTCCAGCAGAGCAGATGGCTACGGTAGAGGAGAAGGCTGTGGGATCGTCCTGCTCAAGCCACTTAGAAAAGTAAGACAGTGATACTGTAATTATGTATCTGTATGTTTGCTTTTAGAATATATTTGCATAATTCTGAATACTATAAAATATTATATTACAGAGTCTATGAGTTGATGTACTTGATGATCCATTGTATACAGTGGATATATCGAAGGTGGCAGTTTTGCAATGTACAAATAATGTGCTCCTGGTATGGTGACAACCATGTAAATACATCATGGAAAAAAAATTTGGCTTGGCATGTATGTTTTGCTTGATGATATATAGTGCTGTTCAGCATTTTACACGTTAACAATCTGAGTAAATTTGATAGTTATAATAGAACCGTCCTGTTATAAAAAGGATTTTGACAGCCTTACATCGCTGTGATTACATTGTCATACATCGTCACGTTATGTATTTAGTGCAGTAGAAATACCGGAAGACCATTTCACCAGTTACACTAGGATTATCCTCACCTACAGAAAAAAAGGTTTACAAATAATTTACAGGTTTGATACCTGGGACCATTCTTGCTGCCCTTCTCAATACTATTTCAAGAGCTTTAATGTATGTATTCAGTTCTCATTCATTTATAAAAACAATATGTATACATAATTTTGCAGAAAATGTTTGCATAATTTTGTAGAAAGCAGAAGTGCTAATTAATCGGATTGAGACTTACCTGAGTGAGATCAATCTGAATTTGACAAAGAACACAAAAAGTGGTCTTAGGCATTTCATAGATTGCATAGCCATGACGTGAAGCTAAATAATTAAATCCAGGAAACCAGCCAGTTTTAGGATTTGCAAATAAACAGACTGATTTTCAGAATCAGAGTGCCCCTCTTTGCTATATATGACTTATATGTCAACGTCGCCGATGTAACTTTTCATATGTTCACAGGCTGTAAAGGACTTTGACCATATATGGGGCGTCATAAGCAGAACTGTCGTCAATCAAGATGGCCGCTTTGCCACTCCCATCACAAGGCCATCCATGGACCAGCAGGAGGAGCTGCTCCACAGAATTTACTTGGAGGTTCATCCATCACAAGTCCAGTACATAGAGGCACATGGGACTGGAACCCCAGTGGGGGATCCCACAGAAGCAGGCAGCATCTCCAGAGTCATTGCCAAAGCCAGACCTCCAGGATCAGAAGCGCTCTGCATCGGCTCTGTGAAAGGTAACATCGGACACACCGAGTCTGCAGCTGGAGTGGCGGGACTCATCAAGGTGCTTCTGATGATGCACCATGAAACCATCGTTCCCTCACTCTTCTACTCTGAGGACGGTGCCAGCATTGATGCCAAAGCCTTGAATCTGAGAATTCCCACCACAGTAGAGAAGTGGGAAAAGACTGGCCCAATAGGGAGGGCTGCAGGTATCAATAACTTTGGGTTTGGGGGGACTAATGCACATGCTATTGTCAGAGAGTACATTCATTCATATTTCACTGAATCATTTCATGAAAGATCATCTACATTATTTGTACTCTCTGCAGCTTCTGTAACATCTCTGAAAATGACATTCAAAGACACTGCTCAAGCAATAGGAACAGACAGCAATGTGGACCTAAATGCTCTGGTGTATACATCAGCATGCAGGAGAAGCCACTTAAAACACAAATACAGAAAAGTGTTCCTGGTATCTTCTCTGAGTGATTTAGGAGTGCAACTGAACTCTGCACAGAACGAAAACATTACAACATCAAAGTCAGACACAAGATTGGTATTTGTTTGTTGTGGGAATGGGGTGACTTACAGAGGCATGTGCAAGCAGCTGCTGAAAGAAGAGCCTATTTTCAGAGAAAAGGTGAAAGAGGTTGAGGACCTTTTCCAAAAATACAAAAACATGAGCATTTTGCAGAAGCTGGAAAATGGTTATGACAATGATGATCATTCAAAACCAGATGTTGTCCAGCCCCTTCTCTTTGCTATCCAGGTAGCCATTGCCACCCTTCTAAAGCACTGGGGTGTCAGACCTGATGCTATTCTTGGCCACTCTGTAGGTGAGGTTGCAGCTGCCCATTGCTCTGGTCTGCTGTCTCTTGAGGATGCAGTAAAGGTGATCTATTTCCGCAGCACTTTACAGAGCAAGGTCACAGGAGGGAAGATGCTTGTTGTCAGTAACATAGCAGTGTCAGAAATCCAGAAGTTTCTCCCTGCATACTCAGGGAAGGTCTGCTTAGCTGCCTTCAACAGCCCACAGTCCTGTACCTTGTCAGGCAATGCAGATGCTGTAGATAGCCTTCATCAGAAACTGAAGACCTCATTCAACAACAAGAACCTGTTCCTCCACATCTTAGATGTCTCTACTGCTTACCATAGCCATATGATGGATCCCATCCTGACCCAAATAGAGGACAGTATAGGACTCTTGCAAGAGAATCTAATGGAAGCAGAGTTGTTTTCAACTGTAACAGGGCAGGCTTTTTCTCAAGGGGATTTTAGCAAAGGGAAGTACTGGGCCAGAAATGTCCGGGAGCCTGTTGCCTTTGAACAAGCCTTGAACTCAGCAGCCAAAGGCAAAGAAAACGTAGTCTTTGTAGAGATAGGCCCAAGAAGGGCCCTTCAGAGGAACATCATGGAGACACTGGGAAATGACATCACGGTGTTCTCCTCCGTGCAGCCAGGTAAAGATCATGTGACACTAGTCACAGCCATGTCCAAACTGTTTGAGTTGGGGATGCAGGTTAACTGGGAAAATTTTTACAGAGGGCACGAGGCACCACCAACACCATTCCCAAAGTATCAGTTTGATTCCATAAAGAAAGAGGTGAACTTTGAAGCAGTAAGGCGTGGCAATGAAGTAACCTCTTACAGCCACCACCCAATTATTAGACCAACAAAACAACACAGCACAGAGTTTGGCTGTAATCTTTCATCACATGCAACTCAGTATATTTCTCAACACAAAAACAATGGTGTTCCCCTTGTCCCTGGTGCCATGTATGTTGAATTAGCTTTGGCCTCCTTCATGGCCAGCATGAAGTCAAAGGTGTCACTCAGCTCACTGCAGCTCAGTGTAAGTTTCCAAAAGCCATTTATACTCAGCCAGACCTCCGCTGACATGAAAGTAAAGGTTGAACTGTTTGAGGACACTGCAAAATTCAAAATGCATTCTCAGTCGGCGACGTATGCTTCAGGCACCATTGAATGGAGGAATGAACCCATAGCTCCTGATGAGCAGAACATCTCTCTAGACGTGGTCTTCAAAAGGTGCCGGTCGATCGTGACAACAGAAGAGGCCTATGCGGCTCTCCGTCTGGCAGGTTTTCAGTACGGTTCAGTCTTCAGACATCTAGGTGATGTGCACTATGGAGAGGAATACAAGGAGGCAGTGTCAATCCTCAGGGTTCCAGATGAAACAGTGATGCAGCTGCAAGACTACTGCATTCACCCAGTAGTGCTGGATCATTTTCTGCAGATGGCCGCCATTGTAGCCATGAATGGATTCACATCCAGGCCTGGGTTCCCCTCTGCCATAGGCTGCATCACGGTATCACAGCCTCTGCGGAATGAAATGGTCGTCTATCTGAGAATGACCAAGGAGACGCCGGATGGTTTTGAGGTATGTGGTTGTTTTACTGACAAACAGGGTCGCATTTTGGTGGAGCTGAGACATGTGAAGATCATGTTGCTGGGAGAGGATGCTTGCGTTGCTAAAGAGTTGTTCTTTCATAATGAGCAAAATGCTACATCCGAGGATGCCAGCTTTTGCCAAAAACCAAAAGCCCTAGTCTTTGCTGATCAGTTGGGAGTGGCTAAATCACTACGGGGGTATCTCGACTCAAGTTCAACTTTCCTCTGGTTCAAGGAATCTGGAAAGTCCGACCAAAAAGTTACAGATTTACTGTCTGAGTTAAACGCTCAAGACAGTGGCAGGGATTTTGACGAGGTGTTGTTCATGTGGGGTCTTCAAAACCTCAGTCACCTAAAAACAAATATGATCCTTGAGCACCTGCTCAGCTTCTGTGAGCTTTATCGTCATGTTGTTCTGGCACTGAAGGCTAGTGAATACACTCACACCATCAGAGTCTTAACCTACAGATCAGCAGAGAGGACAGTAGATCGTATCAGTCCAGGTTTTGTCATTTCTGGAATGACACGGGCCTGCGCAGCTGAAATTTCAGGATTTTCATTCCAGCTAATCGATCTTGATTCTGTGACCAGTGAGAACATTCAGCTGCTGGCTCATGTCATATGTTCGTATCCAGGCGGCAAGTATCCAGAGGTGATAATAAGCAAGGGTCAGATTTATTCAACCGCCATCACTCGCACTCAGGTTAAGTCCATTGATAGTCCCGAAAGCACAGCTCAGACTTTATGGTCTGAAAATGTCACCCTGCAGACCGCAGACCCTTACAGAATGACACAGTTATCTGCAGTTCCCTGTAGTGAGGCTATAGACCAAATCCAGAAGCAAAGTGTTGAGGTTAAAGTGCATAAAATCTGTGTTCATACCTCAGATTACTTCCCCGTTAGTGTCTCTGATTTTACCTTTGGTAAGACCATGTACTGGAACAAACACACATCCCAGAACCACAAGCTTCTGGCTCTTGACTTCAGTGGCACCGTCACAGCTGTAGGGAAGGAAGTGGGAAAGCTGAAAGTGGGGGATCACATTGTTTCTTGTTACCCCATCGCTGCATCCTCAAAGATTGTGATTCCTGAAGCTGCGTGCTACAGGACAAAGAGGCTTCCATTTCTCAAGGACATTCCATGTGTGTCCTACTTTGTCGTAGCATGGGAAATTTTGCACCAGTTGTTGCCCAAAGCAAGACAACAGAGAAAGATGGGAATTATCTCTCTTGAGCCTGATTCTAACCTGGTCCAAGTACTAATGCTTACTGCAACTCAGTCTGGATGGAATGCCATTGCAGGGACACAGTTTAGCGGACTGCTACAGAATGTGAACCAATGTGACACATTTGTCTTATTGCCTCCTTTTGATTCATCGTTGGTTGCTAGTGCTTGCGGCGTCTCCACCACCAGGGATATTGTTTTGGTTTGTGATAATGAAATGTCAGCTATACATTCGTGGAACGTATCTGCAGCTGATAGTGAAAACATTTGCATTCACATCCTTCAGGTGGCCAGCATGTTCCAAAGAGCATATCTAAAGAGGCAAAAAAAATTGATCTATAACTGGCTGAAATCATTGCGATTGACTGAGATTCCTGTAGTTCTGAAAAGCACCACCTTCCAAAGAGTGACATTAGGTAGTACCGACTGCTTGCCTGTTCAGGATGCAAAATCTTACTTCAGCTCAGGGACAACATCTGTGGTTGTGTTGGATAGTAACATTGAAGATGTGGTGTCTGACCTGCCACTACAGGGGAAACCAAAGCAACTGTTCCGGAAGAACTCTATTTACATAGTGACGGGGGGTCTTTCTGGGCTGGGGTTTGAAACAGTGAAGTTCGTTGCTCAAAGAGGAGGAGGGTTCATTGTCATTCTCTCCAGAAGTGCCCCCTCTTCTCAACTGCATCATGACATAGCTGTTCTACAGAATCAGCATGGCGTTTCAGTCATCAGCATACAGTGTGATGTCTCCATTCCGGAACAGGTAGCAAAGGCAGTTGTTTTGATTGGACAGAGGTTTCCCTCCTGTCCAATCAGAGGAGTATTCCATAGTGCTGCCATCGTGCACGATGGTCTACTTGAAAACCTTGACAAATCACACTTTGAAAAAGTGTTCAGACCAAAGGTTAATGGTGCACTGAATCTCCATGATGCAACCATGCATTGCAAACTTGACTACTTTGTGTGCTACTCTTCCATCTCCTCCTTCATTGGTAATGCCTCTCAAACAAACTATGCTGCAGCTAATTCTTTCCTAGACATGTTTTGCCACTATCGGAGGAGGCTTGGCCTGGCTGCGCAGTCCATCAACTGGGGAGCATTCAACCTTGGCCTCCTGCTGAACAAAGATCCTTTGCAGAAATTTTTGGAGGCTAAGGGAACGATGGTTATGGAGGTGGCACAATTTCACCAAGGCCTGGCGCTCTGCCTGTTGCAAAACAATGCCCAACAGGTTGTGTGCAAGTTCAATTTCAAAAACCTTAGGAATCACGTGCTTTCTCAAAATGCCTCCCTGAAAGTACGTCTTTCAGCGTTGGTGGATGAGGAACTCAAAAACGCAGGAGTAACAGAAACCAGGGTACGTCCAGCAACTTCCCCTGCCTGTCCTGGGGAATATGTCAGGACTTTGCTCAGTGAGACATGCAATGTGGACATCGATGAGCTGAATGAAGGCACGGCACTTTCTGCCATGGGTGTCGACTCAATGGTGTCCATGACACTACAGAACCTCATCTTCCAAGACAGGGGAATCAATGTTCCCCTTGTTAAGTTACTGGACCCAAACAGCACTCTCTCTACTTTAGTATCAATTGTTAAAGAAGGACGAGAGTGGAGACTTCAGGAAGACACTGAAAAATTAGCCTTGAGTCTGAATGAAAACCTGAAAGATGAGTACACAGAGTTTTAGACGTTAGCTGAGCTTTAGACATTAACCTTGATTCTAAGGTCTTGTGATTGTCGTGGAAATCACAATGAAAAGCAGAAATGTATAAATCTGAATACTCAATGTGAAGCAATATTTGAAATACTATCAAATACATTCTGAGACCCAAACATCCTGAGATGTACAGTGAACATACAATTTCAGCCTTATCAGCCTTTATGGTTTGATAAGAGCAAATGCCTTGCATATATATAAAACACTTGTACTGTAACATTTCTATTGCAACGGAGTAATCAAAATAATTTTCCATGTTTTTTCTTACATGTTTGCTAATTTTCATTTCCAAGGAATGATAAGTACAACTTTGAATGTTTTCCTGTACCTGTATATGTATGATTATTATCTGTATGTACTAATGTCATATGGATATTGTGACATCTAACTCAAATTAATGGTGCAACAAAATAAAAACTGCGTAGCCTCTCAGTGTTTTGATTTTTATGTTCTTGAAAGTAATAGTAGTTCCGAATGATCACCTGTTCATTTCACGACATGCTTTTCATAAAAGGCATAATTTTTTCTTATAAAGGACATGTATTTTTGTCTATATTGAATAAAAATAAAAAAAAAAATCCATTTCATTTTCCATTTTCAATGATTTATTGTTTAGTCCAGGTTCTACAGATGTTTTATTATTTTTCCCCAGTGTTCCTCAGGGAAAAAACAACTGTAACTGGAGACTAGCTAATCAACTGGAGCACCCATATTAATGACCCACGTTCCCATGGGGACTAAAGGTATGAGTAAGTAGGTAAGCACATAAGTATACTTCAGAAATAATTCTAGGAACTCATTCACCAGGAACTAGGCACAGAACAGACCCGGTCCACCATTGGCCTGAAATAAATACAGACGTAATTAAATTAAAATCGATATTACAGTGATGATATTTGTGCATATTCTTTACCTCTCACGGAGCATTTGGCTTCGATATGTGTTGACCGTGTCTTGTGCAGACGAGTCACATGATCGCCTCATACCGCCCCTTGAAGTTCACAGTTCGAAGTTGAATTGGACTCAAATGCTTCCATTGTGACAACGTAATTAAGATCGGAGAGAAACTCGTTCTCATTGGTCTGCATGTGCTTACATTGCCACCTAGTGGTGTTTATTCACTGAAAAAATGGGATCAATAATCAAGCTGTCTAGGGATTAATTGGCAAATAAAGATAATAGCTATTTACAGATTCCCAATCAGTTTCACTGTAGTGCTCCACTGATAACCCTGCCATGTCAGAACTGATGCTCTTTCTCCCTTCTGACCTGTTAGGATGTTGTCTTTTTCCTATCCAAGGGTGAATCAGGTTCACATTATTTGTGAACAAACATTCCTAAACCCTTTTTTTCCATGTATAAATGTACCTATGGGTTGGTTTGTGACCTCTAAAATACGTTATTAATATTATAACATAATAATTTAATGATTGGATGTAAGGTAATAATTTACAGATTCACAACTTATTATGATTGGTTGCAGTTTGAATAAAAATATTAAACTCATATTTAATAACACTTGATGTAATTGTATTGGATGTATGGATTAAAATGCTTCTTTAATGTTGTCTCATACAGTTACTTTTGTTGTTTGTACAGAGCATTGGATGCTGGAAGACAAACCACAGCTACGCTATGATGAAAAGAGCACACAAATAAATTCCAATCAATACAATATTTTTTCTATTTTAATATTATAAACTACCACATTATGTAGTCAATGCCAGTACTCAAAGGACTTCTGTTGATTTGTTTAATAGTTTTGACACTTCACGATAAAGATACTCAAAACAATTTCATGAATAAAACACCAACACACATTTAAGGTGCTTTTTATTCGTTTTTCCATAAAATAAAATAATTTTTCTTTTCAGCACCGAAATTACCAATTACATTTAAATGAAATGCTATTTTTCAGCCTTTGCTTTTTGAAAACTGGCACAAGCTTTTTAAAATATTCACAGATCCATGCCATCAATTTATTTAAAATGTTTTTCAGAGAGCTCTATCCTGCTATGCCCGTTAAACAAGGCGTTGCCCTACCATGTTTTTTGTTTGAAATTTAAGGGCACAGCTGAAAAATTAATACAGAGTAAATTCATTAAAACGCTATGGACAAATTGTGATTGAATACAAATGCAATTTCCATTTTTACAAAGACTTTTTTTCTGTTGTTTTAACAAAATCATGCACTGTCAAAAACATCTAATACATCAATAAAGCTTAAGATTTGTGACACACCAAGATGTTTTCAGGACTTATGACTGCAACAGCTACACAGTGTAACTCTACTTGAAACTATACATTGTACTGTTTTCCTGCTCCTACAGAAGTAGACTGCATCACTGCAGGCTCCATGGTTTTCCAAACTCTTTTAACAAACATTTAAAAAAAAAAAAATTAGGGCCATTTCATCACTGTAATTACAGCTGGTTTTCTGTCAAAGTGTGCATTCATAATGAATAAATTGAAAGTGGGGGGAAAAAAAAACGGAAACAGAAAATTGTGCTTTGTGTTTTACACCCAAACATTTACACAATGTAACACGGTAACCTACATATAAAATGCATCATATGCGATACTTTAGATGAGTATTATAGATCCGGATGATCTGGACATTCAGGCTCTGCGGTCGCGTTGTCTGTAAGCAAAGGGGTATCACTCTGGGTCAGTGCAGGGGAGCTGGTGTTTGCGCTCTTGTACACCTGTTCGTCTGAATTCAGCTTCTGGTGGTTTGTGGTGTACAGAGCGTTATTGCTGCCCATGTACATCTGGACCTCAGGGGCTTGGTTTTCCACTGTGAACGCTGGGACGCTGTTGGCTATGCACGCCTGCCCGCTGTGCGCTTGCTGGGCGTTGCCCGCGTAGGGCCACACCCCAGGGCACTGCTGGATCTGGCACTGGTTAGTGTCGGTCAGAAAGGTATGGTTGTCGTAGGTCTGCTTCCCAGGTTCTTTCACCCGGCATATTTTGTTTGGGGATTGAGTCTGGGCCAAAGCCTGGCTGTCGTGGGCTAGGACATCCTGACTTCTGACTTTGTCTGCGCCGCAGATGTCGAAGAAGGTCAGAAACACTGGGATGAAAGTGATTCCGTGAAACAACCCAAAAAATATGACCAGGAACATGATCTTGAAGAAGGTTCTGAATATGTAGTTCTTTGATGCAGAGAGCACCACCACCCCCAGTATGGTAGAAACAGCCCCCTGCACTATGGGGTAGCCCAGGGTGAAGAGGGCTTCAACTGCCTTCTCATTGGCACTGGGCTTCTTGTTTGAGACAAAGGCGTAAGAAATGTGCGCAGAGAAGTCCACGGAGAACCCGATGCAAACAACAAGAATGATCATGGAAATGGTGTCCAGATTAACGTCCCACAAGGCCATGAAACCGGTGACACCTACGATGACAGAGGCAATGGAGAATGTCACCCACAGAGAGCAGAGAGGGTTTGGAATCAGCAGGAGGGAGATCACCAACATGACTGCTGTGGTGACACCAATATTCTGGATGGTGTTGCTCACTATCACCGCATACTGGTCATGGTAGATAAACGCAGGGTGATAAACCACTAATGGGACAGGACATTTCTTAGCCGTGTCTCTGAGCTCGTTCAGCATATTCATCTCATCTATGGCAGTGGTGATGTTTACCGTTTGGATAAAGAAGCGAGACGTGTATATTGTGTTGTTGGTGAAATTGACATCCTGCTTAAAGTCAGAGTACTCAAGAAACGAGGACAGATTGTCCTTGAACACAGTCTCATTGTTCAAATTCAACTTCATATGGTGTGCATAATATTCGTACGCTTGAATCCAAGACGTGAATATGTCCTCCTCAATAAACGACAGGTTTTTAAAATTGTCCACGCATGAGTCCAGGTCAGACATGTTTTTCTGATTCCAGTACGGGAATTCCCCCTTCACCATCACCATGATATTTGGACCATACTCAGAAAAGTACTCCTTTTCGTCGTTGTAATACTTCACCACGTAGGAATCGTCAGCGGCCAGGTTTCTGAGGTCTATGCCCTCTTGTATCTGGAAGCATCCGTAGATGCTGGTTGTCAGATAAGCGGCGTACAGCAGGATCACCAAGCCTTTGGTCCAGGTCTTAGTCAGAAATGGCCCATAGTACTTCTTGAAGAAGTGGTTCATTGGCTGGATTTCCTCGGACCCGGTGTGGCGGTCATACGCCCCTCCCACACAGCACAGGTAGAAGCCTTTGGAGCGGCCGGGTGGGTGCTCCTCAGGTACCTCCTTACATGTTAGCCAATGCCTGTTGCTGTTTTCTCTTCTCCCGTTGAGCACGAGGAACGCCCCAAAAAAAGTTATGCTGTAAATGTAACAGAACAAAATGGCGGTGCTGGTGTACAGACAGAAAGACCGCACGGAGCGGAACGGGGTCATGAGGCCGATGTAGAAAGCCAGGACGTCGGTCAGGGTGGTGATGGTGATGGAGATGGCCGCCTCTTTATAAGTGTCCGCTAGACGGTCCTCAACCTTGCCATGTACGTTGGTCTGCTGCCAGCAGGAGATGAGAATGAACATGTCATCAACACCGATACCTAAAAAGCAGGGGAAAAAAGTCTGTTATTATCATGGTCAGTATTTCACAAAAAAAATAATAATACCAGTGTCTGGAATTCTGTAGTGATTCTTACCCTGTACAACAGCAGGAGTGTCAGCTATTCTGTTCATTAGGTCATGACCGATAACACTATGGTCCACAATACATTTATGTAGAGATACATTACCGAGTATCAGGAAGGGAGAGTTAGCCACAGTCATGACAAATGGCACACCGATGTAAAGCATCATCCCAAAGGAGGACAGCACTGCCAGGCCAGCAGAGAGAACCCCGAAGGTAGCCACCCACACTTTGTTCCTCACACAATCAAACCTATCAGATGAAAACAACATGAAAACGACACCTTCATGCCAACACAACCGGTTTGTCACAAGAGTCTGAAAGGCTTGTAAAAGCAGCACGATAAAAAAGGAGACAAAGCAAACGCATCTTATTATTTTAAAAACTAGGGCTGTCAGTTGTTTGAAAAATTAACTAATTGATTACATTATTTGCTAAATGTGCCATCAAATTAATGTGGACATAAAAGAAGTACATCAAGTACTATTGCTAGCATAGTAGTTTTAATTAATTTTTAATCTTTTTAATTGTGAACAGAAAAGTTGCCTGTGAACTATAGTATTCATATTTCAGTCACTTTGCAAACTGCACAAATTACCTTTGTTTTGTCTAAAGCACTGTCAGACAGCATTTTTTATTACAACTTTCCACTACAAGTTTGTGCTTCTCCATTTCCATCTCAGCCAGAAAGGTGTGGAAGTGCTCAGAGATTGTACATATGTGCATGCTGCTTCATCATTATTAATTGTGTTATTATTTTATTAACATGTAAAATGAATTGCAAAAGTTACTGTGTTAATTTTGACAGCCCAAAAACAAAATAAAAAAACTGAATTAAAATGAACCATGGTGAAGGACCAAATGTACAAGTAGCAGACATTTGAACTATAGACAAAAGGCAGCTGGTTTATTTAAAAAATTAGTAATTGCAGTTATTTACTTACCTTCCTGGGACTCCCAATGAATAGTTACTTACTGGCTCTCTTGGATATATGTAATCACATGAAATTACAAAGATTTGATTTTATGCTCTTGTGTCTTTGGATGCAGTGCACTGAATACCAGGCTGCTAATGTGACTGGTGTTCTGGGACTATGGGTTACAGAGCTACACAATTACAACATATCTGTGTACATGGCATGCTACAGACACCAGTGATGTAGCATGGGGAGGGAAATGCAGTGATCTTCAGTGGCTAGGCCAGAAGACAGGTAGATCAACAGATGCTAACTTACTGCAAAATACTGTATTATCAGTAGTAAAGTAGGTACTGTCAGTGTTACAGTAATGTATACCATATAGCTATGGCCCATTTTTAAATAAACCAGCTGCAAGCTGTTGGCCCATTTCTGTGAGCAAGAGACTGTAGTCATGACTTTTCAGTAGAGATGTACATACCTTAAGCAAGACAGGATCGAAAAGCTGATGGCGATAACGTATGTGATCGAAAACAAGGGGATCACGTCCTTGGAGTTCGCTTCAAACTCCACTTGCCTTGACAAAGAGGTAGAATGTGTGACCTAGGAGGAGAAGTAAGGAATCACTTTCTAAGCACAAGATTTACTGTTACAAATAACGATCAAATATACCATTACAATGATGCCGTCATTCTTTTCTAATATGTCAACCTTATGAAACCATAATGAGATTGCAGCTCCTTTCAGGTCAAATTATGTCCTCACCCCACACCATAATAGCAATGCAGAAGACTTTTATGTTCATTTTTTGGCCATTTTGACAAAAAGTATAATGGATGCCATTGAAAGAAAACTGCACATCTTAAAACATGGCACATTTTTTTAATCTTTTCATTTTCTCTTTTCAGCACACCTTGACCAGGAACATTCTCATGTGCATATTATCTCCACTAAGCACAAAGTCAGTTTTGGGACTACATTGCACAGAGTGGTTTATCTGCTCTTTTCCTGAATGATATATAGACTGCACCTGGCATATTTCAGGCTGGCACTCCTGTGTTTTTGAACTGAAGATTATGTTTGGTTTGATTACACCTCAGTTCTCCTGCTGTGTCTCTGTGTGCCGCTCACTTCACTGTCTTTGAGTTAACTGCCAATGATCAATAAACAGGCATCTTCAGACACCAGGATCAAGTTAAGAACCACGGCAAGTAACTCTGGAGGATGAAGGGTGTGTCTGTGTGTGTGTGTGTGTGTGTGGGAGGGGGGAGGGGTTACATACTCTCTAGTTTAACGGCAAAATCTTTCCAAATGTGTTCTCTTTTTGTATGTCTTACCAAACTGGCCCCTTCTTAGGACACCAGGTGAAACATCTCCATGATAGTGTAAAAAAACTACATAACACTGCTACTTAATAGTGTCTATCTCATGAGAGTCACATACCAAAGTGGCCAGTGTTTTTTTCACTACTGTGAATAAGCCTATCAGTGTCTACCTGTCCCAACTGAGACTGGTGTCCTGTTAACTTCCTCTAGGAATAAATAGGATGCTTTCTGGCAGGTCTGACACGGGGTCGTCTGCATTGTAGACTCTGTGCGGTGGATACAGGACACTTTTCAATTGGCTTCTACGATGAGAACTTTGTTTTGCTGCCAAGTAGCCCAGTTTAACTTGAAAGCGCACAATGGGCACTCTTATATAAGCCTGGGTCCCTGAACACAGTGGACGCTACTGACCAGAGGGAGAAGTCTCCATGGATCCATGTGAATTACAGAAATCCAGGTGATAATGGGGGTCTTTCTATGGTTTATGTAAAGGACCGCAGGCTTTGCTATAATGCTGTCATCACCCTAACAAACACAGGGAAGAGCATGCTAATCCCTAATCCCCATTTACTTTTACAGGCAGCCATCACAAATAATGGGCACACCATTTACATTAAACCAAACTGTATCCATGCTACAGTATTAGCAGCAAATGCAGCACAAAACAATGTTTGGCACAAGGAGGAATTGAGAGGCATTACTCATTCAGGATAACAATGAACTGGATTAAAAACAAACACAACACTGGCCAATGACACAAGTGGACCATCTTCACAACTGATACAATGATATTTGCTGTACCCTTGAGTGGGAGGCAGGGGCTGAATTGCTGACTAAAACAAAAAAATGAAATAATAATATTTCTGTGTCATGATATTTATTTTTAAGTCTTGGATATTTTCATTGTTGATGCAGTCAAACCATTGCCATCACTGTAAAATTATGCTTCCCCACACTTTGGCTTGTGGAACAAAGACAGCCCTTTGGAATTCTGGACCAACCTGTGAGCACATGCCAAACAAACTGATTAATCAGTGATGATTTATAAAAATGTATTTCATCACCAATTATGCACTTGAACATCTAACCCGTGCTCAAGGTGACGCTCGGATGTTTATCCAGGTTCTGATTTTCTGAACAATCCCAAAGCCCAGTCCTGAGCAGTGGTTTGATCAAAATGATCCAGGATCTGACTCACTGGGCATTTACTATTTATTAGGTTAATTGGGTCCAGCCCCTGGTGGTTAGTGGCTCCTGCTGATTGACGTTTAGGGGCCCCTGCACTGTAGGATACATTATAAGGTAGGCCTTGTGCACTTCCTTCCTCAACCTTCCTTTATAATATATCTCTGGTCACGTGCTACTGTACTTCCTGCTACATTCCGTTATATATTAAGAGCAAATGGAATCATGGAGGTGAGGCTGTCACTGCGCTTTCAATGCAGGCCTAATGGGGTGTCACAATGATTTCAGATGAAGCACCTCACACTTAAAACACTACGGATCTAAATACAATCTTTTCTTGTCAATTAAGCCGTGCTTTATTTTGTTATCGACAAGCATGCAATGAATGCACAATGAAGGCATGCCGTCGAACTCTGACAGGAGTACAGAATGGCACACGTTCGCACGAGGACCTGCACGAGCATGCATGTCTCTGCGCTGATTCATGCCTTTGCATGACCTCAGACATAACGTGACAACTCTGATGGTCAGCTCGACACATTTCCAAATATTTCAAAGTATATAACATGGGCTTGCAACATTTGCTACATTCGGGTTAAATTCCAACAGGTTCTTAAGTATGTTTAGCGTAAGCATCACAAAGCCTGGAACCAACAAGAACTTGTATTACAAATAAATACACTGGTATTCATATCACCTGGGAGCCAGTGTCTTACTGTTATACTCACCGTAATGAACTTTAGTGACAAATTGGAAGGGAAAACTCTTAGGAATTCATTTAGCCATAAATCTGTTTTCGAACGGTCGTCTTCTTTAAGAAAATAAAAAAGTCTTAAAGCTTTTGCACTTTTAACGACAGATGAATCGCTGTCTATTCCACCAATGGAATAACCCATGAAAATATGATGAAATCCAGAATTGTAGAAAGGATACGTAAGTTTGGTGCGTTCCACCTGGCTGGCGTTGTAGTCTACGATGTCTAGTATAGCATTAGGGATACATTTGTCATGTTTCATGGCGCAAAGACTTTCAAAGCTCAGTTTTTCCTGTCCTGCAGAAACCCTGATTCCTCTAACTTTTCTGTCTAAGCGAATTATTTCTTTGAACGCAGATTCCGTCAAGATGTTGGATGATCTCGAAACCGCTATGAAGGATGCATAAACTCCATCGGTGTAGAGCCGCTGAGAGGAGAACACCGAGTCGTTCTGTGGAAAGTTTTCTTGAACATATTGCCTCTCCAGTTTCGCCGGCCCGTTAACAGGTGTAAACTGGTCCTCGATATCATTCGCCTCCCTGTCTTCAAGGTAGTAAAACCCACATCCAAGGACAAAAGAGGTCATCAAAGGAATGACAAAAAACCACCACGGATTCCTACCCACAAAACGACCAAACTTCTGAAAACCGATGGAGATTGGCTTTTCAATGCAGTCTGTGTGACATCCAGCCATATTCGCCGGCATAACCAACAGAAGAAAACCCGGCTTTTTTCCTTACCGTTCATAAACTGTAAAAGTTAACTACTTTAAAGTTGTTTATTATGTTTTGATTCCTATGCGCAAGGCGTCTCAGAACTTTTTTGAGACCAAAAACTTTATTTTACTGGCAGCTCAAATACATAATGCATACGGGCATTTGCATATTCTGACGCACTTGCGTATAAACTACTGTAAAACCTGCCGAGAGCGACCACTCATGGGAGCTACCAAATGTGTCCGCTAAAGGCTGATGGGAACCGAAGGAGGTCATGCTTTTCGACATAACATTATATTTTTACACAAACTTGCCTTCATTTCTTCAAAGTGGTGGTTGCGCACACATGTCATATTATTGTTTTATTACAAAAGCTACATGTCACGCTCTTTTCCTCTTTTGGGTTTTGAGACAATAAAAGGCTACATGTTTGGTCGTGCCAGTTTCAGAATAATTTTCATGTAGGTATTCTACGAGGACAACTAATGTATTTATAATTAAATTAAATTTGCCTATGGTATATTAATATTTTTATACATATAAATACATAAAGATTTTAGTCCAAATACGGAAACCATATTTTTAGAGTAGCATTGGGTAATATATTTTCTTGGATCCCTTACCCAACATTTGTTGTGCCATCCTCAAAACTGAACGGGGTAGGATGAGGTCAGCACTGAGTAAAAAATAAAGAAATAATGAGTTGAAAGCCCCATTCATGCAAAGTTCAGTTACAGCACCAAAGTTGGGTTCATCGGGTCAGTGGTTCATTAGTGCGACGTGACTTGGCAATTATTTATTTTTACCGATCATTTCTCGAGTGACCACGAATATGAGGTGGTCAGGTCTCAGGACCCTGGAGGATTTCATGATGTACTTGTTGTTAACAGTGCATTTTCATTTGATCAACATTTTTATTAATTTTGTTCATTATCAGGTGCAGATTTTTTTTTTTTTTTTTTTGGCCGTAGTAGTTTTTTTTTTTGTATGAATCAGAACACACATTTTATATTTAATGGCTGGGGTTGAGAATGGGATGGGAGAGCTTATTTAAATTTCCCGTTTAAGGGAAGTACATATCCACTGCCCATGCTCACAGCAGGAGTTCCGATGCTGGACCTGGTTTCCCCTTTTTTAAAAATCCTAACCATATCCAAAATGAAATAAGATAAACTGTAGGCATAATATTAGATGAAAAGAATCATCACTCCTGGGATGCTTCATGAATAAAGGTTCAGAACTGCAAAATTGTGACATACAGCTGTGCATTATTACTGCCTTATCCAGAATTTACCCAGCTGTCTCACATGCAGACCATCTTTCACCAAAGCATTGCACCTTGGGAGATGGAGTTCATGAAGTCATGGTTGGGTATCATTACTTGAAAATAAGAGAGGCCATTTAAAACCACAGGCAGCGTGACACCTTGCCATTATCAGAATAGGAACAAACTGAAAGAGTGGAACTTGGTTAAGAAGTATTCACACCTGTGACGGGGCAGGTGTGACCAGGTGCTAGGTCATACGCAGAACAGTTAGTGGCAGGAAATTCTAACGCTGGGAAAAAGATGGCCGTACCAATATTCTCTGTCAAGCATGGCTGCTGATTGCCCCGGAGCAGGATGGACCACCTCAAAGCTACAGTTGTATTTAATTTCATATTAAATTAGCATAATAAGTAAGTTGGTCCAGTTTATATTTCAGCAACGAGTTGCCTTTTCCCTTCCATTCTAGCGTTTTCATTTTCCTTTCCGTTTTCAAGGCTGGAATGCTGCCAACATCGGAATGCAAAGGCTTAACGTGACTGCGACATCATCGCCATCTAGTGGTAATTCGCACGCACTTGTCAGATTCAAGTATTTTGTAGGAAAAAAATTGTTTCAATCATTTTCCTTTTTTTAAACTACACAGATAGACG
Source organism: Albula goreensis (assembly GCA_022829145.1). Classification (NCBI taxonomy): domain Eukaryota; kingdom Metazoa; phylum Chordata; class Actinopteri; order Albuliformes; family Albulidae; genus Albula; species Albula goreensis. The sequence continues at coordinate 4,304,877 of CM040753.1, read as the reverse complement.
ATGTATGCCTTAACGGTGTCTTTTTGAAAGTAACACACAAAACAACAATAATAATAATCATAACGACAATGACGATAAAACTAAATGAAAGCAACAGCAGTGTGAGTGAAATGCCAGATTTGGAAAGTAACTGCTTTGTTCTGTGTAACTGCCAAATTAACCCGTTAGTGAATTATTTTCAAAACGAATGTTGTGGAGAGTTAGTAAAAATGGAAGAAATATTCAGTCAGTGCAACAAAACTACATTTATTGATTGGCTGCCTTTTTGTACGCTTATGTACAGGAAGTAAACTACAAGAATGTAGTGACATTATAATGATACACATGTAGTGATTTTATAATTAGCACGCTGAAAACAATTTCTGTAGATAAGAGTAAATTATATCTTGTCTAATTTAAGATATAAGGCTTCCGTAAAGACTGGCCTACAGTAATATATATATATTTTTTTTTTTTTTTTTTTTTTTTTGCCAAAAATGCTTTCATTGTTACAAAACTGTTTCCTACCTGTAGTGTTGTACTATGCCTAAGAGTAAACCTGAAAAGAAAAGTACACAAAATGCTCTGAGGGATAGATGTAAGAACAATTAAAGAGCTCAGTAACAATCAGGATCAGTTTGCATTTCGGAGCTGTAACCATCTACATTAATATATTCGGAAGCCTCATTTTTGTCATTCTCCGGTGCAGGCCGTGACTGTATGGATGCACTGTTTAATTGGTTAATCTGACAAACTCCCTGACTGGCCACCGGCAGACCCTGGCCATCACATCTCTCAGGCCAGGTCTGCTCTTTCCCCATCACTGGATTATCATAAGCATGCATTTTTCCGTTGCTTGTATTGCTTTGTTCCTTCAGCCCAGCATCAGTTTGCCCGTTTTTACTGTCAACCTTTCCTGAGCTGCTGCAAATCCCAAAGAATGTCAGAAACACAGGAATAAACATGATTCCATGCACCGCCCCAAACAATATGACCAGGAACATGATCTTGAAGAAGGTTCTGAAGATGTAGCTCTCTGCTGCAGCCAGCACCACCACCCCCAGTATGGTAGAAACAGCCCCCTGCACTATTGGGTAGCCCAGGGTGAAGAGGGCTTCGACTGCCTTCTCATTGGCACTGGGCTTGTTATTTGAGACAAAGGCGTAAGAAATGTGTGCAGAGAAGTCCACAGAGAACCCGATGCAGATCACCAGATTGATCATTGATATGGAGTCCAGATTAACGTCCCACAACGCCATGAAGCCGGCCACGCCCACAATGACAGAAGCGATGGCGAAGGTCACCCACAGAGAGCAGAGAGGGCTTGGAATCAACAAGAGGGAGATCACCAACATGGCCGCTGTGGCCACTAAAATATTCTGGATAGTATTAGTGACTATGACAGCATACTGGTCATAGTAGATAAATGCAGGGTGATAAACCATTAAGGAAAATTCCTTATTAGAGCCCTGTACGGCAATCTCTCTTAGCTCATTCAACATATTTTTTTCTGCAGTCGAATTGGTTATGTTTATAGTCTGAATAAAGACACGGGAGGCATTTATCCTATCGTTGCTGATGTTTACATCTTGTTGAAAGATGTAATAGTTTCTTAAAAATCCAGGTAAATTTTTTCTAAACTCAGTTTCATTATTTATATCAAATCTATTCATTGCATACAGTATGTATGAATTAAGCCAAGACACAGATAAGCTTTTATCAATAAATGGCAGCCTATTAAACTTTTCCAGGCTTTTGTTAAGAGTGTCTCGCTCTCTTTGATTCCAGTATGCAAATTCACCCTTTATAATCACCATAACACTTGGACCATATTTACTGAAGTACTCCTTTTCGTCATTGTAATACTTAACAATGTAGGAATTGTCAGTAGCCAGATTTTTCAGGTCTATGCCCTCTTGCATTTGTAAGCACCCATAAATGCTCCCGGCCAAATATGCAGCATAGAGAAAAGTCACTAAGAATTTGCTGCATGATTTGGTTAGGAAAGGCCCATAGTATTTCCTAAAAAAGTGCGTCATTGGCTGTTCTACCTCTTTGTTTGTGATGACATCATAAGCTCCTCCCACACAACATGTACTGTAATATTTTGAACGTCCTTGAGGGTTATCTGTTGGAATTTTCATACATGTAAGCCAGTGCCTGTTACTGGCCTCTCTCCTTCCGTTCAGAGCCAAAAAGGCACCGAAGAACGTGATGTTGTAGAGGTAGCAGAAGAGGATCGCCGTTCCGGTGTACATGCAGAAAGACTGCACAGAGCCGAATGGCGTCATGAGGCCGATGTAGAAAGCCAGGACGTCGGTCAGGGTGGTGATGGTGATGGAGATGGCCGCCTCTTTATAAGTGTCTCCCATACGTTTCTCCACTCTGTCTTGTACATTGGTTTGCTGCCAAGCAGAGATCATGATGAACATGTCATCAACTCCGATCCCTTTTGAAAAAAAAAAAAGATAATGAATTTATTGATGGTAATAGAAAATATATTTACTAAAAATCCAATGCGCAAGCATCCATCACATCTAGGGCTGTACAATATAACAATGTTATTGTTTATTAAATTACATTTTTTATTGAACTTCAAGTTACATTGTGATTGTTTTTTTTTTTATATATTGTGATATCCATTTTGCTTCCTCATATTAACAACCAAAACTTGTGCCACCATCCTCTCAGAATCACCTCTGAAACAGTAACTAAAGCATTTACAATTGCAATTACATGTTGCACTTCAGGTTTACTGGACGCTTGTCATCAAGACATAATGTAATAAAAATCTGTTATTACCATTAGGAAAGTGGCGTAATTATTTTTTTTTTGATACATGTATTGTAGTATTTATTCATACAATTATCTTAATATAAATTTCATTTCATGACAGATAAGTGGGCACCTGCAGTTGTATGCCAGTACATAGAACTGTACATAGAATTATGGTTGTGCATTTTGGTTTTGTTTTTAACCATTAATTATCCATTAATAAACTTATCAGCATTTAAACATTTCTAATGCTAAAAAAAATCTAATGATTGCTCTTGACTGGTGATCATTAGTGAGCTGCTTTGCATTCTGTAACTTGATTGGCTGTCGTGTAGCTGTAATCACATCCTACCCATGTGGTTCATTTACTCAAGTCTCACCGAGTATCAGGAAAGGAGCGTTAGCAACGGTCATGGCGAAAGGCACGCCAATGTACAGCAACAGTCCAAAACTGGACAGCACGCCCATACCAGCAGAAATGACCCCGAAGGCGGCCACCCACACCTTGTTCCTGACATTGTCCAACCTAATACCATGGTAAAAAAAAAAGGAAAACAAATCTAATTCAATACATCAACCATAATGTAGGAAGACAACAAACCCTACTACTGTTATCTTTGTGGTTTTTCTCCATAAGTTATGTTAGATGCTTTGAAGTGTTCAAGAAATGTTGCCCATATTATTTTATGAATGATTTAGTTGGGAACAATGATCTAAATTTATTACAATGTAGTCTCAACAAAAAACTCTGAATTAGTTAATTGGACAGCACTAAACAACACTGTTAAATTCAAAATAAAAATCAGGACATTTTATTTTTGCTTTAGAAGTGCAGAGGTGAAAAACCCCAGCTAGTACGGGTGCGTCCCAAAACGTAACCCACTTTTCTCCAATCCCATTTTGCCTCCCCCCTCCCTCCAATACTGGGTTATTGGAAGGAAGAGACAAGGCAGTAGTGGCAGAAGCAAATTTTCAAGTCATGGGACATACCCCATACCTCCCCGAATTTCAGAACAGGGAATCTGTTCGTTGCATACTTTTCATACCAATTAAGCTCTGTCTGAGGAGTTCTACTGATTACCATCTGCTGAATTAGTGCACGGGTGGAAAAAGTATATTGGAGAGCTCTGCAAAACGAAAACATGAATTCTACCTCATGCAAGATGTGATTGAGAAAGTAATAGCGAGGAAGTATGTCAACGAAAATAAGGGGATCACTTCTTTGCTGTTCCCTTCAAGCTCTTCCTGCCGCGATCGAGACGTGAAATAAGACACCTGGAAAGACACATATCGATAAAAGACAATACTGCATAGTACATCACATTCAATAACTGATTTACTCAAGCTGTTACTCTTAGCCAGACTTATTAGATGTTTGCTCAAGAGCTCGATTGTAGTGCCCCATGAGAGATTTCTGACTTTACTCTTTACTCAGATATCTGACATAATATGGATATACTAAAATATTACAACCTAAAAGTGTCTAACCCAGCTCGTCAACATTCTATGTTGTGGCTCACTGCACCTACTTCTTTGTAACAATGTTGTAACAATCGATTTTGCACTTGCATAGTTAGTTTCGAACCACCATTCTATGAACAATATTGGAATGATAATCAACAAAGCGTATTGGTACCTACCTCGATGGAATCACCGGCCGAGTAACTGGAGAAGACGCGAAGGAACTCGTTCAACCACAAACTAACTTGACGGTGATGCTCATCGTTCCCGTCCTCTCTCAGATAATAATACAGTCTAATTGCCTGAGCTTGTTCGACAACGTTGTGTCTGTTTAGTTTTACTCCACCAACCGTAGAGCCAAGAAAATATACTTTGGAATTACTCACATGCTGGGGATATGTAAGGTTCGTTTGTACAATTGTATCGGCATTGTATTCAATTATTTCTAAAATTGCATTCGAGGTGCATTGATCATTTTCCATTGCGCAAATGTTAGAAAATGTAATTCTCCGGTTATTAGTCACCGAAATATTACGAATCTTTTCATCTACAGCGATTATTTCTTTAAATGCATCTTGTGTCAGTATACTGCATCGAGTTTTAGATACCGCTATGACAGACGCAAATATTCCATCGGTGTAAAGCCTCTGGCTAGAAAACTGCGTATCGTTGGTAGGAAAGTGTTCCTTGACAAAGAATCTCTCAGTCTTTGCAGGTCCGTTCATCGGTGTAAACTGCTGTTCGATGTCATTCGCTTCTCTGTCCTTCAGATAGTAAAATCCGCTTCCCAACCCAGCCGAGCAGATTAATGGAATTATTAGAAACGGGAATGGATAAGTGCCTACAAACCGACCGAGTTTCGCAAAGAGATTGGATAGTGGTCTCTCAATACAGTCTGTATGATAACGAGCCATAGTATATATTCGCCCGAACTTGCGGCTCCAGCAATGACTTGTTGGACAAAGCTAACCGATTTACTGGTAGTTATGCTGTCGTAGACGCTACCTGGTTCTTTGTTTCTAGCAACTAGATTCAGTCATCGCATCAAGGATTTTCAAATTAAGGTTAATGTTTTCCTATTTTCATCGATTTTTTTGCCATAAATTTTAACATTTTAAAGACAGCTCCCCTGGATGATGAACACACGGTTCTTTTGTAGTAGTGATCTGAGGAATAACAAGGAAATCGCTCTTCCATGACTGTGAAAAACCCCTCTTATCTCACTAGATAGTGGTGCTATGGTGGTCCGAGTCCATAATACACAAATATGTAACTAGTGCTAGCTTTTCATTTATTTCACTCAAGGAAATGAAAAAAAAAAAAAAAACTTATTTTTTTCCGGAGCTGTGTACACACACACACACACACACACACACACACACACACACACACACACACACACACACACACACACACACACACCTGCACACACAGCTCTGGAAAAAAATTGAGAGACCACTCCAAATTTGTCTTCAATCAGCATCTCTACACATATGGTAGCCATTCCATGCAATTCCAGCACAAGCACACGGCATTCTACTTAATGAGGCACTGGTTAGGGGTACTGATTGGTGATCACCTAAACCAAATCTTATTTCATGAGGAAAATTATAAAAAAACCACTGCTGTGGTCATCACTATCCTCTTACAATAGGACCAGCTGGATGGCAAAAACAGTGCTAGTAATATTGCAAAAGTATTTGGAATCAAAAACTAACCATGACCATGAACTATGGAATCAAAAACTGACCATGCCAAAAGAGTTGAAAAGAAATGTTTTGAGTGAGGAAAAGAAGGGTTAAATTCAGGCTTTACTGGCAGAGGGATATAGTGAGTGTCAGGTTGCTTCCATCCTTAAAATTTCATAGATGCTGGTTTATAAAAACAAGGTCAAGCAGCAGACATTGGGGTCAACAAAGCTACAGACTGGCAGAGGGCGAAAACGACTCTCCACTGACTGGATGACCACCAACTCATTCGAATGTCTCTCAACAACCATACAATGACATCAAGTGACCTACAATAAGAATGTCAAACAGCAGCTGGGGTGAAGTGCACGGCGAGGACGGTTTGAACCAGGCTCCTAGGGGCAGGGCTGAAGTCGTCCGAAGGTAGAAAAAAGCCCTTCATCGATGAGAAGCAAAGAGCCAGGAAGAGGTTTGCAAAAGACCATAAGGATTGGACTGTAGAGGATGCAAGAAAAGTCATCCCTGAGTCCAGTTTTCAGATTTACCCAGCACCTGGTCATCTAATGGTTAGACTGAGACCAGGAGAGGCCTACAAGCCACAGTGTCTCACACCCACTGTGAACTTTGGTGGAGGATCGGTGATGATCTGTGGGTGCTTTAGCAAGGCTGGTATCGGGCAGTTTTGCCTTCGTGAGGGACGCATGAATCAAACCATGTACAAGGTTATCCTGGAAGAAAACTTGCTTCCTTCCGTTCTATCAATGTTCCCCAACTCTGAGGACTGCATTTTCCAGCAGGACAACGCTCCATGCCTCACAGCCAAGTCAATCAAGGTATGGATGGAGGACCACCAGATCAAGACCCTGTCATGGCCAGTCCAATCTCCAGACCTGAAGCCCACTGAAAACCTCTGGAATGTGATCAAGAGGAAGATGGATGGATGGTCACAAGATGTCAAACAAAGCCGAGCTGCTTGAATTTTTGCACCAGGAGTGGCATAAAGTCACCCAACAGCAATGTAAAAGACTGGAGCAGAGCATGCCAAGATGCCTGAAAGCTGTGATTAGAAATCAGGGTTATTCCACCAAATATTGATTTCTGAACTCTTCCTAAGTTACAAAACATTAGTATTGTGTTGATTAAAAATGAATATGAACTTGTTTTCTTTGCATTATTCGAGGTCTAAAAACACTGAATCTTATTTTCCGCCAGTTGTCACTTTCTGAAAAAAAAAATACTCTAAATGACAATATTTTTATTTGGAATTTAGGAGATAATGTTGTCAGTAGTTTATAGAAAAAGAATGCCAAAATTGTCATTTTACTCACATATACCTATAAATAATAAAACCAGAGAAACTGAATTTTGCAGTGGTCTCAACTTTTTTCCAGAGCTATCTGTTCCTGTAACAACAAGGAAATTGCTCTGCCTTGACTGGAAATCCCCTCCCTAGATAGTGGTGCTATGGTGATGTGAGTCCAGAGTACACAGATATGTAACTAGTGCTAACTTTTGATTTATTTTTGATTTATTTCACTCAAACAAATGTAATAAATACAGCTCTGGAAAAAAAATTGAGAGACCACTCCAAATTTGTCTTAAATCAGCATCTGTACACGTATGGTGGCCATTCCATTCCATTCTATTCCAACACAAGCACACCTCATTCTGCTTATTGAGGAACTGATTAGGTGATCACCTGAACCAAATCTTATTTAATGAGGAAAAGTGTAGTTCACCTTGAATGAAATAAATCAAAAGTCTTCTGAGATATCTGGCCTGTTGTACATTTGGTAGCCCTACAATTCTGAGGATATGTAACATAAATTAATGAGAGACAGTGAGTGAGAGAGAGTGAGTTGACCACATCATCTAAACAAATGCATCAAAAATTTAAGTAAGAAAACTACACTTTGATGAAACTTAGTGCTCCTACTGCTAAATTTATTTGTATGGCTTAGGTAGTCTGAATGAATAGGAGAGCAATTCAATGAAGTAAGCCATTGTAAGCCATTGAGGAACCAATGAGCCGACACTTGGAACAAATGTATGATGTACTGTGGACAAGAATGTCTTCATTGGGACTTCTCGCCTTACCTGTATGATTTGGGGATGCTGTTGGGGGGGGGGGGGGGGTTAGTGCAAGCACAAAGGAATCCTTTTCATTTGTTCACTGACTCTTTCAGTCTCTCAGGACTGATAACTGGTAATTTGCCCTACTATCTTGATGAAAGGTGAGTAGAAGATATAATGAGATCAAGTTGTCACCATGTCATGTTGGCACCAACATGCTATTTTATAACATAATCCTGTTTTTTTTTCTCCATATTTTCTTTGCTATCTCAGATGCACGAAAGACACCATGGTGTTGTATGGTGTTCCACCTTTTCCACTACCCTTAGTCATGACTTCCAAAGACATAAGGAAACAAGTACAAACCTGCACGGTCAAATCTCCGCTAAAAACCCCTAACATTTATCATTAACATGTAAGAGCTAATGATTCATTTCCCCGGCATGATAGTATGGAAAGGAAGTTGAACTTATTCTGTGTCTAAGAATAATCGCAATTGACCCTTCCTGACATTGCATACAAAAACCATGCATTCAGTTCATAACTCAATTCCTGTAAATCATCATAACCGGCTGCGGTTTACTAAAACGTGCCAAGTGACCACGTGCTCTTATCCTCGCGACAGAACGATGCTATATAAACGAGTCTTGAATTAAGTGGAATAACAGCAACTGCGAGGGGACAATGACAGTATGAGGTGGGTTTCAGCAATGACGATATTATGAGGTTGATTATTGTTTGTCTTTTGTGATTTACTCTTACATGACGAATTGATTGAACAACTGTGATATCCGATACGAGATAAGAAAATTTGTCCCTTGATCAGCTCATAAATAATTATTTGTTTTACAGACACTTGATTAGCCAGCTGCATTTAACGGAAACTTTATAGTTCTGACATTATTTCGAGTAATGTAATGTAAGAATGTATGAATAAACAAAAATCCAATTAAAACAATATCTCGCAGACTGCACTACAGAACATCAGAGAAACTGATGAAACAAGAGTCTTTAAAAAGACGTATCGCATAACAAGACGGCACCTCTGACCTGAAGACAATGTGTAATAGATCGCAGTGATGAACCTATTGTTGGTACAATGATATACAAACAATATGCATACTATATCAAATCATAATGTTGATATTAAACTCGGATGAGTTTGGTTTTTGGAATTGTAGCATTTTCGTCTCAGCGTGTCATTGTGTATTTATGATATTAACAGGAGTCCTGTACGCTCTCAAAATTTCGGTGTACAGTATGCTCATAAATCCATATTGATTACTAGCGAACTGTGGTGAAAGACCGAAGACTGACTATGGAAGACTCGGAGGAAGAGATTGCGGTTGTGGGTATCGGTTGTAACTTCCCTGGTGGTGAGTGTTGTGTTGAATAATTGAATAAATCTTAATTCTGGATTCCCAGAGAGAAAGCGAGAGCTTTATGTTTACTGCACGTTTAGCCATACATTTTACGCACAATGTAACGCTTGTGAATTCTAATTAATTTCACAGTGAGAATTCTGATTCAGTCTCTTAAATGCCATGTCAGGGATTGTACCCACAATTTTTAAAAAAAATCAGACTGTGAAAATTAAATATTAAATTATGTGAATATGACATAACGCTCGTGGCTTAGTACGTTGGAATGACCTTTTCAATATTCTTAAGCAACAGTTCTACTAATTGTTTTTTTTTTTTTTTAGTTTTTTATAGCATTGATTATAGGACAATATGAAGTGAGTCTGTATGACAGCAGGTACATCATCAATTGACCTATAAGAACAGTATAAATTTCTTCAAGAGTTAAATATTTTGAAACACATTGTATTTAAATAATAGTTATAATTCATTTATGCCTTAGGTAAACAGGATAATAATTGAATTATTACTTTTCTCCACAAAACACAATTATTTTTCCTTTCAAATCCAAATCCAAATCGGTGTGTGTTACAGAATGCTTTATTGATCCAAAATAAAGCTGAACATTCTGAATTACATAGTTAATATGGATGGAAAGATAATTGATTGTTTTGTCATAATTGGGGGAATATGTCTTCAATATACCTCAGGCGAAGGTCTTGGCAATTACTGGAAGGTTCTGTTTGATGGGACCAACTGTGCAGTGCAAATTCCAGAGGACCGATTTGACAGCTCGTTCTGGTATGACCCAGACAGCAGCAAAGCTGGAAAAACACATACTGCCAAAGCAGCACTAATTGATGGGTAAGCTCCAATTATTTGGACTTCAGTTGCCTTTTTATGTTGCTTTATGAAATATATACCCTAGGACTCAATTTAATTGAGTTATATGCCATTCAATCACATATGACATATGATATTTAATCCTAATGCAATTAATCCAGATATATGCTCAAAATGATCAACTTTATGTTTCCAACATTGCTATGACAATAGTTTAAAAATAAAACAAAAAATAAAATCCAAAATTCATGGTAAAACAAAACCCTTATTTTATTGAATTTTCCATTGGAAATAAAACATATTTTTAAATTAATCAACATATTATTATTTTTATGGCATTCAGTGTTAATCATGCAGAGGACACAAATGTCAATGAATCTCAAGAAAAAACAGTACTGTACCACAATATAGAAGCTAAATAGCAAATCATTTGAAAACCCAGGTTAAATGAGATTGACCACAAGTTCTTCGGCATCACCGAGGCTGAGGCAGATTTAATGGACCCCCAGCAGAAGCTCCTGCTGGAGTGCACCTACAGAGCACTGGAGAATGCTGGGATACCGATGGAGAAGGCCAGCGCAACCAGAACTGGGGTTTACATAGGTACACATTTTGAATAACTGAACATATAAAATATGAGATGTCAATGTGTTTTTTTTAACTAAAAGTTATTTCCTCCAAGGTCTTATGAACAGAGACTATGAGCAAGGACTCAACAGGAACGCTGCTACCATAACCCACTACAACGGCACAGGGACGGCCATGAGTATAGCCGCCAACAGGATCTCCTACACCTTCAACTTCACTGGTCCCTCATTGGCTATCGACAGTGCTTGCTCCTCCTCCCTTGTGGCTTTACACCTTGCGGCTCAAGCTATTAGACAAGGTGACACATTCTTTAGTATTAAACAACGTGAAGTTCCTCAAGCTTTCAGTTCACCCCTTTTTGCCATTTTTGTCATGGCAGTCATTAGCCTTCTAGCCTTCATTTATAATGTCTCAGCTACTTAACTTGCATTGGTAATTATACAAATGTAACTAAATGAATTTCTAGCTAACAAGGTAACAAAATAAGAAAGGTATATATTTTTCTGCTGTGAAGCTACATCAAAGTGTAATGTAATTCACTTAAGGAATCTTGAGGTCTGTGTGACTTTAAATTAGTTTGTTTGTGTTTGAAAAATTACCAAGGACAGAATCATGAATGAAAATAAACAGTATTGTAATTACCTACCTACCTGTAGATTCTGTCAACTATGTTGAACAACTGCAAGTGGCTGTCTTCCTCCATAAAGTGCACATTTCAAGCATAGCAGAGTCTCAGACAGAAAACTTAAACTTACTAAACTTTAATGAGGAGTCCCAGACAAGTATGATATTTTATGTAGGTTTTGTTTCAGTTAGTAATTGACATTAAATCAGTGTGTTTGATGTCACACACAGACATTAAGTTTAAATTCAAGCAGAAGGTCTATCCTTGGTCTGCATCCAGGAATTTAACAGATATACTTTTTGCCTTTCCCAGGAGACTGTGAGATGGCCGTGTGTGGTGGGGTCAGCTGCATCCTGGAGCCGCGAGTCTTTGTTGCTCTCAGCAAAGCCAAAATGATCTCACCTGAGGGAACCAGCAAACCTTTCTCCAGCAGAGCAGATGGCTACGGTAGAGGAGAAGGCTGTGGGATTGTCCTGCTCAAGCCACTTAGAAAAGTAAGGAATACCCAGAAATATATATATATATATATTCTTAAGCTAACGTTCAGCTAAAATGTTTATAAAAAGATTTAAATATTGAGAGATATTTGGTATGGAGGAGTATATTATGGAATGTGGTGGCTGTATCGCAAGGCTAACTGCACATAAATAAAGCTCAGGAATCAGTTGACAGTCAGCAGCCATAGAAGCTATTAACTTACCCCTACTTCATGGAAAGAGCCAAAGAGGACCCACCACACCCTAGCCAAACTGGTTCAAGTTGGTAGGAATCTCTCCTACAAAAATCAGGCAGACAATAAAACATACTCAGCCAAGCCTGCAATTCTTGAACAATATGGAGAATGTTTAGGTTATTTGCTAATCTGATATAGAGAAAATTATATTGTTGTTTCTCAGGCTTTACAAGACCATGACAATGTCTGGGGAATCATAAGTAAAACTGCTGTGAATCAAGATGGCCGCTCTGTCACTCCAATCACTAAGCCTTCCATGATTCAACAAGAGGAACTGCTCCACAGAATTTACTCAGCAGAGATTGATCCATCACATGTCCAGTACATAGAGGCCCATGGGACTGGAACCCCAGTGGGGGATCCCACAGAAGCAGGCAGCATCTCCAGAGTCATTGCCAAAGCCAGACCTCCAGGATCAGAAGCGCTCTGCATCGGCTCTGTGAAAGGTAACATCGGACACACCGAGTCTGCAGCTGGAGTGGCGGGACTCATCAAGGTGCTTCTGATGATGCACCATGAAACCATCGTTCCCTCACTGTTCTACTCTGAGGACGGTGCCAGCATTGATGCCAAAGCCTTGAATCTGAGAATTCCCACCACAGTAGAGAAGTGGGAAAAGACTGGCCCAATAGGGAGGGCTGCAGGTATCAATAACTTTGGGTTTGGGGGGACTAATGCACATGCTATTGTCAGAGAGTACATTCAGTCTCATGTTCCGGAATCAAAGACTGAGAATTCACACCACTGTTTTGTACTGTCTGCAGCCTCAGAAAAGTCCATTGCAAAGATGATGGAAGATACAGCTCAAACTATTAGCATGAACAACACAGTGGACCTAAATGCTCTGGTGTATACATCAGCATGCAGGAGAAGCCACTTAAAACACAAATACAGAAAAGTGTTCCTGGTATCTTCTCTGAGTGATTTAGAAGAACAACTGAATTCTGCACAGAAAAGAAAGGTTGTGCCATCAAAAGCAGACACAAGGTTAGTGTTTGTGTTTTGTGGAAATGGAGTGACTTACAGAGGCATGTGCAAGCAGCTGTTGAAAGAAGAGCCTGTTTTCAGAGAGAAAGTTAAAGAGGTTGAGAGCATTTTCCAAAAATACACAAACATGAGCATTTTGCAGAAGCTAGAAAACGGTTATGACAATGATGATTATTCAAAACCAGATGTTGTCCAGCCCCTTCTCTTTGCTATCCAGGTAGCCATTGCCACCCTTCTAAAGCACTGGGGTGTCAGACCTGATGCTATTCTTGGCCACTCTGTAGGTGAGGTTGCAGCTGCCCATTGCTCTGGTCTGCTGTCTCTTGAGGATGCAGTAAAGGTTATCTATTTCCGTAGCACTTTACAGAGCAAGGTCACAGGAGGGAAGATGCTTGTTGTCAGTAACATAGCAGTGTCAGAAATCCAGAAATTACTCCATGCATACTCAGGTAAAGTCAGCTTAGCTGCTTGCAACAGCCCACAGTCCTGTACCTTGTCAGGCAACGCAGATGCTGTAGATAGCCTTCATCAGACACTGAAGACCTCATTCAACAACAAGAACCTGTTCCTCCACATTTTAGATGTCCCTGCTGCTTACCATAGCTATTTGATGGATCCCATCCTGACCCAAATAGAGCAAAGTATAGGAGCCTTACAAGAGAATAAAATGGAAGCAGAGTTGTTTTCAACTGTGACAGGGCAGGCATTTTCTCAAGGGGATTTTAGCATCGGGAAGTACTGGGCCAGAAATGTGCGGGAACCTGTTGCTTTTGAGCAAGCATTACAATCTGTAGCTAAAGACAAGAAGAATATAGTCTTTGTAGAGATAGGGCCAAGAAGGGCCCTTCAGAGGAACATCATGGAGACACTGGGAAATGACATCACAGTGTTCTCCTCAGTGCAGCCAGATAAAGACACTGAGACATTGCTCAACACTGTGTCCAAGCTCTTTGAGCTGGGAGTGACAGTAAACTGGCCCCTTTTTTACAAAGGCTGTGAGTCCCCACCTACACCATTCCCAAGATATCAGTTTGACTGCTTGAAGCAAGATGTAATATCAGATTCAGTGCAATGGAGCAATGAACTGAAGTCCAGCTTTAAACATCCTCTGTTAGCCAGAGCAGTGAGTGATAAAGAATTTTGGTGCAACTTGCATTCAGATGAAGCCTTCTATATCTCTGAACACAAAAACAATGGGGTTGTCATTGTTCCTGGTGCTTTGTATGTGGAATTGGGCTTAGCAACCTACATAGCCACAACAAGACAAAGAATGCCTCTTAGCTATCTGCGACTAGAGGTCAGTTTCCAGAATCCATTCATTGTCAGTAAAAATTCAGCTGAGGCGTGCGTGAAGCTCGAGCATGTAGAGAGTGGGATGAGATTCAAAGTACATTCTCCGCTAGCTACCTATGCATCAGGTTCTATTGACTGTGAATCTGAAGTGCCCATCGAAGAGCGCAACATCTCACTGGACTGTGTGTTTCAAAGATGTCAGACTGTGGTGAAGCAGGAGCAGGTGTACAGCATCCTGTTCAAGACAGGGTTTCAATACAGCTCTGTTTTCAGGGGCCTTGGCAATGTGCACTATGGAGATGAATTCAAGGAAGCAGCTTCTGTTGTTAAGGTTCCTGACAGAATTCTTTGCCAGCTGCATGACTACTGCATTCACCCAGTAGTCTTGGACTATTTCCTACAGTTGGCAGCAGTCGTTGCTGCAAGGGCCTCCAATGAGTCAAAACCTGGGTTCCCCACTGCCATAGGTTCAATGACTGTATTGGAGCCTCTGCAGAAAGAAATGGTCGTCTATATTAGGGAAACTAACATGGAGTCAGACTTTTTTGAAGGATGTGGATGTTTCACTGACAAAACTGGCAACGTTTTAGTCGAACTGAAACTTGTGAGAATCAAATATCTAGGTGGTTTTAACCTTGTGGATGAATACTTTTTCCACAACAAACTGACTCCCATCACAGAAGATGCTGACATGGGGAAAAAGCCAAAGGCCTTGGTTTTTGCAGATGACATTGGTATTTCCAAAGCACTGCAACACTATTTGCACCCAAAATCTCATTACATCCAATTCAAAGACTATATAGGACTAGGAGACCAAAAGTTAATCTCAGGAATCAAACTAAAAAAAATTGGCAATGAGTACAATGACTTGATATTCATGTGGGGGATTCAAGACCTTGGTGTGCTGAAAGGAGATAAGACTATGGAGAAGTTGGTTAGCTGCTGTGAGGCTTACCGTCAACTACTTGTGAAGTTGAAAGAGGAACGTTTCTCCAACCCTATCAGGGTTGTGACCTACAGACTAGCAGATAGGACTGTTGACTATATCAGTCCTGGGTTTGTGCTTCCTGGTATGGTCCGGTCTTGTGCTGCAGAGATTTCTGTGTTGTCATTTCAGTGGATTGATGTTGGTTCCTCGTCAGCTGAGGACATTAGAGCACTGGGTCAGGTCATTCACTCGTATCCTTGCAAGATGTACCCAGAAATTGTCATAAACAAAGGTCAGATTTATCGTGCTGAGGTGGCACGCACACCCATCAGGCCCATGGTGATCAGGGATGAGAGAGTCCGTTCCTCCCATGCCCCATATTTTGCACTGCAAACTGCTGACGCCTACAAAATAACAAGCCTGTCGGCTGTTCCTGGTGGCAAAGACAGCAATCTGGAGTCACACTCAGTCGAAGTTAAGCTGAGTAAAATCTGTGTTCACTCATCTGATTACTTCCCTGTTAGTGTGTCTGAGCTGACCTTTGGGCAGACTATGTACTGGAACAAACACACATCCCAGAACCACAAGCTTCTGGCTCTTGACTTCAGTGGCACCGTCACAGCTGTAGGGAAGGAAGTGGGAAAGCTGAAAGTGGGGGATCACATTGTTTCTTGTTACCCCATTGCTGCGTCCTCAAAGATTGTGATTCCTGAAGCTGCATGCTACAGGACAAAGAGGCTTCCATTTCTCAAGGAAGTACCATGTGTGTCCTACTTTGTCATAGCATGGGAAATTTTGCACCAGTTGTTACCCAAAGCGAGACAACAAAGAAAGATGGGCATTATCTCTCTTGAGGCTGATTCAAGTCTGGTGCAGGTTCTGGTTGTTTTAGCTGGCAAATCAGGATGGAATGCTGTTGTAGGGACACAGTTTAATGGACTACTACAGAATGTGAACCGGTGTGATGCATTCATCTTCTTGCCTCCATTTGATGCATCTTTGGTTGCTAAAGCTAGCAGTATTTCCACCACCAGAGACATTGTTATAGTCTGTGATAACCAGGCATCTAATTCGAAGTCACAAAGCATTATCAGTTGTGAGAGTGACCATGTTTGCATCCATACTCTTCAGGTGCCCAATGTGTTCCAAAAGGCAAATCTAAAGAAGCATAACACTCAGATCTCACATTGGCTGAAATCATTGCATCTGCACAAGAAATCTTTAGACCTGCAAGGCATCACCTTTGAAAGAGTCATGTCTGGAAGCATTGACTTTCTATCGATGCAAGAATCTGAATCTTACTTCAGCACAAAGACAGTGTCTGTCATTGAGCTTGGTAGTGAAGTAAAAGACAAGAACAACATATCTGACATTCCCCTGATTGAGAATCAGAAACTGCTTTTCCAGAAGAGCTCAGTCTACATTGTCACGGGGGGTCTTTCTGGGCTTGGGTTCGAAACAGTGAAGTTCATTGCTCAGAGAGGAGGTGGGTTCATTGCCATTCTCTCCAGAAGTGCCCCATCACCTCAACTGCATCAGGAGATAGCCAATCTGCAGAATCAGCATGGAGTGACAATAGTCAGCACACAGTGTGACATCTCCATTCCAGAACAGGTTTTGAAGGCAGTGACTGAGATTGGACAAAGGTTTCCATCCTGTCCAATCAGAGGAGTATTCCACAGCGCAGTTGTCCTGCATGATGGGCTGCTTGAAACTCTTGATAAATCACACTTTGAAAAAGTTTTGGGGCCTAAAGCCATTGGAGCTTTGAACTTACATCATGCAACAAAGCACTGTGAACTTGATTACTTTGTGTGCTACTCTTCCATCGCCTCATTTTTTGGCAATTCAGCACAAGTGAACTACGCTGCAGGTAATTCTTTCTTGGACTTGTTTTGCCATTATCGAAGAAACCTTGGTCTGGCAGGCCAGTCCATCAACTGGGGAGCACTGAACCTTGGCCTGTTGCTGAATAAAGATCATCTGCAGAGGTTTTTGGAGGCCAAGGGTTTGATGGTAATGGAGCACCCAGAAATTTGTGAAGGTCTGGAACAGAGTTTGTTGCTCAATAATCCCCAGCAGGTTGTGTGCAAGTTCAACTTCAAAGTACTTAACAGTCATGTTCTGTCTCAAAACACATATCAAAGAATGCGGTTTTACAATCTTGTGACGGATGAATTTACAAGCACAAACATACCAGAACCTCTGGTTCAGAAGTCAGTTTACTATGCTTCCCCAGGTGAATATGTCAGGACCTTGCTCAGTAACACTTGCAATGTGGACCTTGACGAACTGAGTGATGGTACAGCACTTTCTACTCTGGGTGTGGACTCAATGGTGTCACTGACACTACAGAACCGCATCTTCCAAGAGAGAGGAGTAAACATTCCTCTTGTTAAATTACTGGACCCAAACAGTACACTGTCTACACTAGCATCAATCCTGAATGTAGACAAATGTGGGACATTTCAGGAAGAGGGTAAAAACACATTTAGTGAGGACACAGTGCTTTAGATTCAGTTTTCTGACTGTTGGAATTATGCTCCTGACTGCTTCCTTCTTTTATATTTTAAATTTACATTATCATGACACTCTTTCAAGTCAATGTGTAATGGCTGGCTCATCCAGAAAGCAAGTGGGTGCTACACCAAGCATTTGAAATGGTTGATTTATTATACTAGCAAAGTATCTCCTAGTGCCGCAGCCTCATCACTGTATCGTGAGGTTTTTACAAAGACTTATGGGATCTCCTACCCAGCAAGGGAAACATAAGCAAATGTCTAATAATACTGCCTTTGAGGACAGCTGCCTTCCAATTGGGTCAGAGCTAATGTGTCTGTTTGGTTCAGTTTATTACAGTTTATTGTGTTGTGTTTGCTAAAATAATCATCTGAGAAACTGCTGTGAGCAAAATCACATATAAAAGAGTCCTTCACTTGCAATTTATTGTTTGTTAATTGAACCAAAACACAAGTAAAGACAGGCTTGCCAGTTCCAAAGATCTGACATTTTAAGATGTATGAAATACTGCATCAAAAGTTTTATTTTGGAATCAAAATACAGCATGTCAGTGCTTGTTCAGTTCATTTAATTGATGATGAGTTGTAATGTTAAATGTGATCACATCAAACACAGTTTGCCTCTGGGATTTAAATTGTTGAAAGCATATTTCTTTAGTGTCCAATAAGTTTCCACAATCACCTAACTATATGCAATTACCGATTAGGTGTATCTTAAGTATTCATTTTGACTCAACTTTTTATTTTGTGTTTCACTATTGGCAGTTAAAACTGGTTAATTTTTAACAGAGGGGATGGCCCAATGGGAGCACCCCCCTGCCCCCACACCACCAACCAAAACACACACATGTAAAATGGGGATGGCAGGTTAACAAAGAGGATGCATTTTGGTCATTTTGCTAACGAGGGGGATAGCATCTCCCCTAAAATTGCCTACTGACTTTTGATATGCCACTCCTGCTCATTTTCACGTTGTGTACAATTATGTTGGTATTTGTCTGAATTCACATGTTTTTTATTCTATACATTAATAAGCCCACTGAGTAACTGGCATAAAATCACACAGGCTTTTGAATGTAAGAAGCACTTGGTACCGTCGCTTGTAAATAGTTGGTATGTTGCTATAGTCTGGTATGAATGTCAACATTTTTAAATTAGTCAGCATTAGTGATATGGTCTAAGTAACACATTTGAGAATGTTTTAATTCTAATTAAAGAAAAAAGAAAAAGAAATACATTTACATTTCAGTTTTAACTGAGCCTTGATTGGTGGGATTATCATACAATCTAATAAAATTTACATCAATAAGGCAGTCATGTAAATAATCACATTATGTAATACAACATGTAGCTATTTCATAAGGACCTATTTGGAACTTTTTGCCATGTAATAAATCCTTATGAATGCTATTTTATTGTTTTATGAATGATTGCATCCCTGTACTGAAATTAATTGAACTTGCTTTTTATTCAAACATCCCAAATAAGCTAAAATATGATTTTCTACAAATGTAAAAACCACCTATGTATTATAAAATAATAAATAATACAAAATAATAATAATAAAAAAATAATACAAAACACAAGGATGTAAATGAGCACTCTAGCTTGTTGAAGTATTTGTTGAAATAAAAATATATATTTTGTGTTGGATTTGTATTTTTGTAGTTTGTATTGAATTTGTATTATTTTTTTATAAATTGTGTAAGGCATGTAAGATCAGATTTATTCTTTGCAAGGGGTTTTATATCGAGTATCAATAAGTTCAAAATTATATTTCTATCCACTGGACCTCTATGTTGGAGCTAGGTGTCATGACAAGGTGGGAGTTAATTCTTGTGTTTGTGGTAATCCCAAAATTACAATGACAATGACAAACACTCACTACATACTCAGAGGCAGTTTGAGTGAACATGCGATGATCTAATAGTGAACTGTGAAAGATATTCAGAGGTAGGGAAGTATCTGACGTCAACAATGGTCACCAACAATGGAGTCTGTACGGTAGGTGGCGTTATTAGCCAAAGCGTTAGCTAAACTAGCCTATATGTTGGTGGTTTTGTGTTAACGTGTTTTTTCTGTTATTTTTTGTATTTCCATCGTAGTTTTCTAGATAGCTACCCTGTGGTTCCATTTTTGTCGTGTTTCAGTATTACTGAAGATAAGAAAGACACGTTTTTGTGTCATTCACCGACCTTGTTGAAGCCTCTTAACGGGGCGAGCATATTTTTTTAACAGCGTTCACAATGAGAAGTCAACAGTGCCATGGCTCAATAGACAATGTCAAATTAATTTAACTTACGTTTCTGTTGGTCACGACACGTACACATTAACAATGGAGAAAACATAAAGAGAAGTCATCCTTGGCCAACCGGCTGACGATAACTCGAGTAAATTTTACCGTTACTTGTGCAGTCAAATGTTGCTAAGCAACGTGGCAATCGCTACGGTTTACGAGTTCCGGGACTGTGCACAGGGTTCAAGCAGCAAAATGATTTAAAGTGACGATTTTATTCATAGCAGCTGTTCTTTCACTTTTATTAACTGTTTATCTGATTTATTCGCTCACATATTAATGACTGTATTTAACAATGATCACAGGTAACCATCCTTTTACTCAAAATACCGAATATAATTTCATATGATCAATATCTTTAGTACCAGCGAAATCAATAAGCTGCATCATACCAGTGATGCTTGGTCCCTAATAATAAGGAAAGGAGCTAATGACCTTCCTGGTCGGATTACTTGTTTTAAAACTAGCAACTTCCTTGAGAGTAACCCGTGATAATGTTTTGTTTAAAAACAAAAAAAATCCAAATATTTCCTTGTTGTCTGTGGAGTGCATTTCATGTATTTCAATTTAGACAGAAAACGCTTAAAAGAAAAATGTAAATACATTTGCTTGTCTTGATGTCATGATTGCTAGGGTGTTGTTTCAGTTTTTGACCACCAGAGGTCCTTATGTCTTCTTGCTGCTCTGCCATGTATCCTCCTTATTGCTAATTGTCTCCACCTGTTCCCAGTATGCCCTCATGTATTTAAGTCTTCAGTCAGCCTTCCTTGTGTGTCTTGTTGACTCAGCCTTGTTAATGTGTGCCTCTTTGTTGGAGTCTTTATCTGTGTTTTTGGACCCTTTGCCTGTTTTTTGAATTTTTCTCTTGGACTTTTGGATCTATTGGATGTAATTTTTGAACTGCTCTTGGTTTGTGATCTTTTTTTGGTTCTGTATGAATTAATGTTTTCTGGCTTTGCCCTTGGATTTTTTGCTTGTGCATGTGGATTACTAAACCCTGTGTAAATTGATTCTGGCCTTTGTCTCTGCATTTGGGTTCCCATCACACACTACTCCTGTGTTGCACAGTGGTATTGCTTGTGGTTTCCATGCAGGAGACCTGGATTCGATTCCCCACCCCTACTTGATGTGAATGAAAAACTAGAATAACACAATTTGAATTTAATCTACTGCTACCAGCACCACTATTAGTAAGAACCCAAGTCATATAGTGTTATTAATACAGTAATGTATACCTGTGTATATAAGGTAAGAAAATGTTTCTGCATCTCACACACTGTTTTACAAAAAGTGTGAACACAATGCTGGAACATATTTTAATCAAAATACGAAAATCACAAATCCAGAAAATGTACATTAATGACAATTTATATAATGGTGACATATTTGCAAAGTGAATAATGTCATGCCTCCATTTACCTATATAAGCATACACTGGAAAATGCTGCCAGACACATACAGGCATTTAAGTGGAATAAGTGGAGCAGAATGTTATCAAGTGGGTCAACTCTTTAATGTGGTTAATCCCTAAAATGCTGCTTCAGCTATATTTTAAATTAGAACCCATGCTGCTCATATTTTGATTGCATACCCAAAGGTGGTCATACATGTTCTTAAAAATTCTAACTACACACATTCAGATTGATTTTTATTGTATGTTTAACATGCATTCACTCAAAAAGTCAACACTATGAAATTGTGTGTAGTTTACACAAAAGTAAAGAATAAAACATTGAATCAATCTCCAATGTTCAGCCATGGAATTTATTTAAATAAAGTGTACAAAGATTTATCCTGAAAGCAATGAAGAGAAAAATGTGCACATTGACAGTAAATATGAAAGAGTTGCATGGACATTGTTATATCCTTTATCTGAATATGAAAAGACATGCCAGTGTGACATGGATTCTGTTTCATAACTAATATTTATTTTTTCAAATGTCTTTCTATTTAGAATTCACAGTCAATTGGACAGGGTCCTAGTCACAACCAGCATTGGTGTAGTCAATATTTACTTCAGGACCATGGAGACTGTTAGGACACCAAGGGACTGGGAATTAGCTGTGCCCAGGAGACCACACATTTCCTATTTAAAGATTACATACCATGCTGTGATTTTTCTATTTAGAATGAAACATGAACAATGTACACCAGGAAGAGATCTATTCTGTATAAGCAAACTATCATGCTTAATTTTGAGCTAACACCTACTACTCAATTCATACCCCTTACATATGGCTAAACTCTTGCTATGTACACAACTTTACATAATGTGGGACATAAATCCACTACACTGAAAATGATTGCTTCTTGCTCTTCCAACTGAGCTACCCAAGAGAGGGCCA